>OZ010606.1:34397446-34912446 GCA_963932145.1 Acanthosepion lycidas
ATTTAATCATCTAACTTTCAATTAATGCTAAAATGAAATCGTCAAGGATGCTTTTTCATTTTAAAATTGGAGGAGGAATTTTTTGAAAAAACTGTTACAGCTTGAAAGACGGAAATTTTGAATAACAACTATTACTAAAGTTAAACTCCAGTTTATGATAAAACAAAATTTGCTGAGGTAATTCTTTTAGAGTTAGGAATGACATACGCTTTAAGGGAACTCTTGTATTTTTTATGGGTAAAGTGTATGCTGACAGACTAAATGTTGGTTCTTATTAAATTTGAGTACCAAAATATCCCATACCCAGCTTATTAATTGCAAAAATGTCCAATGTTTATTAAAGAAGGTACATTTTAACTATGGAGTGCCAAAAAAGAAGCACTCTTTTTATAATGGAGTTGGATCTGGAGTGGCTCCTTTTTGAAAACGGGGAGCATGGAGGAGTCGGCTCCAATTTTGGGTATGGGAGCAGCTCCAAAAATAGTGGAGCATGTAAAGCTGTGTGTGTGTGTATATATATATATATATATCTCCAAATGTAAAAGAATAAAATTCATATGTTCATAATTTAAAAAAGGTCTCAATACAAGAATAGAGCAATAAATATTTATTATGAATTGTTATATAAGGACATACAAGTTACTACTACAAAATTGCATATTTTGTTTTAACATATCTCATCAGGTAGTTAACAATGATGGTACCATCATTAACTACCTGATGAACAAGTCTCATATATATATATATATATATATATATATATATATAATTATTTTTATGCTCTACTTTCGTATCGAGCTACTATATTTATGCTCTACTTTCGTATCGAGCACTATTTTTTAAAAATAATTACAAAAATACTAAGGAACTTTGGATTATTTACCAAACCAGTTTCTTTCCTATTTTCTACAATATTTTCACACACATATCTATATATATATATATATATATATATATATAAATTATTTATTTAAAAATGATTCCAACACGATACATAAGAGTTCTCATGTTTCAAAACAAGAGCCGAAAACCTCAATATAATTATTTGAATTAAAGTAAGCTCTGTTCCATCTTCAAGCGAAATTTTTTTGGGAATAACTTGTTTCTGAAATTTACGTGTTTTAATAGCATATTCATCATTGAAATCAAAATTTCCATGGTAACGGCTAGCGCGATTGTTTAAATAGAGAGGGATGTAGGGTGTTAATAATTTGTATCAGTATAGAGCTACATTCATAGATGTCAAGTCAGGGTAAGGTTGGGGTGTCTAAATTTAAAACGGAAGATGATTTCGTCTAGTCTGGTTTACCTGCCTATGGAGATTTATTTATTTTTTTATTTTATTTTTTTCTGAAAGGGTTTTGTGTATATAAAGAAAAAAAAAAAAAGAAACTGCCATAACATTTGTTTTTGACGACTTCATAAAGGGTTATCTTTTTTTGCAGGGCATTTAAACTATTTATTAGGACTATGGATTTTAAAAAATTATTTTGTTTGTTTATATGCTAATTATTCAATGCAAAGATTTGATGATGCCGGAAAAAAAACGTTAACTCGTGTCTATTGTTTAATAGATTTTTATTATTTAGAAACTTAATAATGTGTAGTTTTTCATGTAGGCATAAAGGGCATGGGTCATCCCAAGTTTTACAAGTTCTAGTTTTGTTTATAATTTTCCATTTTACTTTAGGTGTTTTATTCATTTCCTTCAAATGCCAAAAATATTTAGATAGAGAAGTCTGATTTCTTTTATTTATATTGTTGAAAGAGCACTTATGCTGCCTTCATCTGGCTTTAAATTCATTCTTCGTAGACCCAATGTATATCATATTAGTATTAGGACTCTCAGTGGATGAGATAGTACATTGGTATACCACAGATTTGACGCAGCATTTATTTTCCAGTGGGCAGTCTTCTGGGTTTCTACAATCACATAATTTTTCACTATTTTTGTTTAATTTAAGTGTAGGGTTTTTATTAATACTATTCAAGCATGAGGGTTTGTTCAGGATTTTATTATTGTGTTTTTTTTTTTATTGTACTTTCTAGATTTTCAGTGCAGCTGTAACTCAATTTTAGGATGTTCTTATTAAATATATTACTAAGTCTACTATTGGTAGGGAAGTGTTTTTCAATTAAAGCTAAGAATTTTTGTCCTAGTTTAATACTAACCATTTGGTTGAATGGAGGGGTATACCAAATGATTTTTCTTTTCCTGTTTTTTTTTCCTCTGGTTAGTACAATTTTTAAAAATATTATTTACCTAACCAGTTCTTTCCTATTTTCTATATATTTTCACATATATGTATAAAATGTCATTCACATTTGTTTTGCTGTATCACAGCTCCTCAGTGCGACTAGACATCCAAATACTTCAAGCCCAGATCAAAACCCCACCGATCAGTCAGTTTCTACCACTGAGCTATCTTCATTTGAAAAGGGAAACGACTAAATCTAGCGTATTGTTTTTACGAATGTAAACAAATGCCAATCAGTCGGAGTGCTCCAATTCATTTTACAGAAGAGCTTTGCATTAATGCAGGTGACTGTTGTTTATAGAATTAGCTTATCACTCAAGTGCTCAATTGAAATATATTTTCAAGAGATATATATAATTACTTGTTGGCTACTATTTTGAAAACTCTCATATGTATATTTGCCAAAAAATGCCATTTTTCACTGCAAATAATGTTTTTATTTTTTTTTTTTTATTGTTAATGTATTTTTGATAGCTGGATCTTTATTTTCTAACTTTTTTTTTTTTTAATTTTTGTTATTTCACAACCAAAATGATGTCATATATTCATCATGTTAATCTAATATCTGATCAGCAAATTTGATTTTTAGTTTTTTTTTGTTTTTTTTTTACTTATAACATTTATATATAAAAAACAAAAACTGAAGAACTAAAATGTTAGAATTACTGTTGAAAATAAGGTTGGTTTTACAATCATCCCTTTCCTCTTTTCATCATTTTGTTAATGCTACAGGTGTGGAAAAGTAGTGGCGGCACCATCAGTTAGTCTAAATTTCCTGTTTCCTGTCTTTGGGGCTTGGAAACCAAGAAAAATAAACTTGAGATTGAGGATTTATCTCAGACAACACTGCAATAGTAGTGTCTATAGTAAAAACTCTAGGCAAACTTTTAAAAAGCAAAAAAAAAAAACAAAAATCCAACCTTGTCCCACATTGCATGAAGTTGGGATGTCTTGTTAATATCAATTTTCAGCTTTTTCTACCTCAGTTATGAAAATAGGTTATATGATGCAATTTCAAATGGAGTGGTTTCCTGTTGCCTCTTTCATTTCATGCTAACTTTATAGATACAATCTCTATTTAGTTGTTTGAGTTCATCCACCCTTTCATAGAATTTAGTTTTCTTTCTATAGAGATGCTTTCTTGTTCGAGCTAAAGTGGTGTGTAAGAGACAGTTTAATTCTCAGCACTCCCCTTTTCACCCCCAAGCAAGGGTATAAAGTCACTAAGATGCAAGGGGGTCACTGAGAGTGAAGGAGAGTATGAGAAAATAAAAACATCATTAAAGAGAAAGAACAATAAAAGAACAGGAATTAAGAAGATGGAAAATAACAATTGACATTGCATTTCAATTTTTGAAGCTCAAGGTAGACTGGAAAGCAAGAGGCCGGAAGAGAGTTCCACAAGTGAGAATTGCAGGGGAAGAAACTGTTAGCATAGAAATTATGGTTACATCTAGCAATTTCAACAGTAAAATGATTAGACCTAGCTGCCAATCTAGTAGGAAGCTTAAATTCATAAAATTTAAGTACCAAATAGGAAAGCCCATTAGAACAATTACCATGTTTTCATTATTACTAATATCCTTCTATTCCAAGAATGTTGCAGGCCCTCTCACATGTGGCAAGAGATACATTAGTTCACAGAGTAGCTTGTGTGGTTTTGTGTTGGTGTGCAGTGATGTCTGCATGTAAGTGATAAAAGTAGACTTTATTTATTAGTATTTATGAAAGAATTTCATAATATCAGGTGTAACAGCAATTTACAATTGTTAGATTAAGCTTTGAACTGTTCTATCTTAGAAATGATTAAAGATATCTTACTGGAATTTTCCGAGGTTTTTATAAAATTATTGGGCTCTGCTTTGAATAATAAGAATGTATTTAACTCTAAGTTGAAATGATGATCCCTCTTGCTGTTGTGACCTCCTAATCCAATTTTCCTTCCCTCGTTTTTAAACTTATTCACCATTCTCTTGATGGTTCTTGAATGGATTTTGAAGATGGAAGCCAGAGTATGAATGTTGGTACCATTACTGAAGGCTTGAATGATCTTTTTCCTCTCACCATTGCTCAGTTGGGGAGAGATAGTGGGGCTGCCACAAAATGATTTTAACCTGTTTTTCTAGCTGAATAACTCAAAGGGTTTTGTTATTTTTATGACAAATTGTGTCAAGATAGATAAACGTCTTACCTGGAAAAAGAAACTCAATTAGTTTAGATATTAAACATTTTGTGGGATGGATAATTATGCTGTTATACATGGTGTGTGTGTATATATATATATATATATATATATATATATTTCATCCTCCTTGTGATTACCCATATGGATTACCAAGTTCTTCATAACATATATATATATATATATATATATATATATATGTGTGTGTAAAATATTTAAAAGCTTAAAATAAAAAGACTGAGCATCAAAGAGATATGCTGTATAACACTTTAAACATACTGGTAAGTTCATTGTAATACATCTGGATACAATTTTGATTTAATAAATGCATATCTGATCAAGAGAGAAAAAGAAATAATGCATTGAAAGTGTGCTAATCCCACAATTCTTGACAATAAATCTATGCCCAGTACCATACATAAAATCACTAAAAATAGGTTTCTCACGTCCAGTGTTATCATTCTTTCCAGTATTGTTATATTCATAATTTTTTGTAGAACATCAATATGTTAAGTAATTATTTTCTCTTTGAGTTACATCTGCTATCCATTTTAGTTGTTGCCACTGTAGAAAGTCCTCAAGATATGTAATTTCTATTATCACTCTTTCCATTATTGAAGGGCAAAGATGATAAAAGCAGTCTAAATTACATTTTTTTTCATACACTAATCTTTAACTAATACAAGACTAAAGACCCACTCAAAGTAGATGGTTATCGTCAATATGTTAATAATGAATGAGGTGTGTGATATGACAAAAAGAGGAGATGGTAAGAAGAGATAAAGTAGGATTGATAACAATTGGTCCTTAACTTGGAGAGGTTAAGATTGTTGTGCTCAGTGAAGCACTCACGTGAGAGTCTGTCCCACAAAGTAACAGCTCTTGGAAAATCTGTCTGAGAGGAACATTCTCTTTACATTTGGAATATGGATTTCCTAGCTGTAAAGATAGACAAAAGCTGTTCAATCCCAGACTTTCATTTAATATTTATTAATATTCTATAAATATTAAATGAACCCCTGTTCTATTTTTTTTTTTTTTTTTTTTTTTTTTTTTTTTTAGCAGACACCTTGTGTAAAATGAGGCTGCAACCAAAAGTAATCGGTTTTAATAGCAAGATTTTTTTTTTACAGAGCTGGATTGCTAGTCTAACATTAGATTGCCTCACAAAGCTAAATACTCAGCAGTAACTCTCTTGTACTCAGTGGAAAAATTACTAGTGGTAACTTACTTGTACTTGGTAGAAATGTGGCTAGCTTTAACCGGCTTGTATTTGGTGGAAACGTGGCTAGCAGTAACTGGTTCGTACTTTGTTTAAATGGCATTAGTGATAGCTGAGATCTCTAAAGAGTAGTTCTTATTGAAAGTCAGTTGAAATCAACGGTATAAAAAAAAAATATTCTAAAATTTATTTCAGCAGTTTAAGCAAATGTTCAATACTTTTCCTGACCTTTTTGCTGGATTAAGTACTTCTAAAATCAGTCATCACCCAAATGGATGTTTCATGGCCTTGTCAGTGTTGGCTGATGTAAAACACTGTCTTGATTTATTATTTGGTGTCTTAACCAAAGAAAAAGCTTGTTAAAGTAGAATATTTCTCTTTTGATTGTATACTGTATTGATTTTGATTGAGTCAGGATATTGACTATGAAAAGGAAATTGATTTCTCTAGTGCAGGGAATTTTCCTTTCTTTTTTTTTTCCTTTTTTTTTTTCTTCTTTTTTTTTTTCTTCTTTTTTTTTTCTTCTTTTTTTTTTCTTCTTTTTTTTTTCTTCTTTTTTTTTTTCTTCTTTTTTTTTTCTTCTTTTTTTTTTTCTTTTTTTTTCTTTTTTTTTCTTCTTTTTTTTTCTTCTTTTTTTTCTTCTTTTTTTTTCTTCTTTTTTTTCTTCTTTTTTTTTCTTCTTTTTTTTCTTCTTTTTTTTCTTTTTTTTTCTTCTTTTTTTTTCTTTTTTTTTCTTCTTTTTTTTTCTTCTTTTTTTTCTTTTTTTTTCTTTTTTTTCTTTTTTCTTTTTTTTCTTCTTTTTTCTTCTTTTTTTCTTTTTTTTTCTTTTTTTTTCTTTTTTTTCTTTTTTTCTTTTTTCTTTTTTTTCTTTTTTTCTTTTTTTTTCTTTTTTTCTTTTTTTTCATTTTTTTCTTTACTTTTCTTTTTTTTACTTTTTTACTTTTCTTTTTTTTACTTTTTTACTTTTCTTTTTTTTACTTTTTTACTTTTTTCTTTTACTTTTCTTTTTTTACTTTTCTTTTACTTTTCTTTTTTTACTTTTCTTTTACTTTTCTTTTTTTACTTTTCTTTTTTTACTTTTCTTTTACTTTTCTTTTTTTACTTTTCTTTTACTTTTCTTTTTTTACTTTTCTTTTTTTACTTTTCTTTTACTTTTCTTTTTTTACTTTTCTTTTACTTTTCTTTTTTTACTTTTCTTTTACTTTTCTTTTTTTACTTTTCTTTTACTTTTCTTTTACTTTTCTTTTTTTACTTTTCTTTTTCCTTTCCTTTTTCCTTTCTTTTTCCTTTTTCCTTTCTTTTTCCTTTTTCCTTTCTTTTTTCTTTTTCCTTTCTTTTTCCTTTCTTTTTTCTTTTTCCTTTCTTTTTTCTTTTTCCTTTCTTTTTTCTTTTTCCTTTCTTTTTTCCCAAAGGCATGGAAATAAGGAATCAACCAAAGGCATTCCTTCACCTCTGTTTTTATTTCTCTCTTTTCCTTATTCTCCCCTTAAACATTCATTCTTTTTACCTTTACATCTTAATTTTTTTTCTTTTTGAAACTTCCTTTGAGAGGGAAAGGAAGAGCAAAAAAAAAAATGCAGAGAGACATTAGCTTTCTTTATTGTATATTTTCCTTTAAGACTTTTACATTTCATTACAAGTGAGAAAATTATGTCATGGACGACAAAGCTACCACAACCTTGTGGAAAGAGTATTAACTGTCTTATACATTTACTCAGTTTGGTATGTTGCAAGGTCATATGGACTGGGAAGATTGTGTTTCATGCCTTAAAAATTAGTATTTGAAAAAAAAAAAAAAATCTTACATTTTTATGAGATCTAAACACTAACAAATGGCGCAACTGTGAAATGCACAACTATCTCGACCACAAACAGGGTCAAAGTTCACAAAGTTGGAAGTGGGTTAAGAAATTTTTTTTATAGTTTTTGCTTCTGGTTTTTTGTTTTTCTTTTTTCTTCTATCTGCCATGACCATTCAGGACATGGGTAATTGTAGCTCTCCACAACTTGCTGTCCCTTGTGAGACTTAGTAAATTTTATCTTTTTGCTATATCTACTGCTCCCTGTTCTGCTATGTTTACACAAGCTCAATGACAAGTCAGTCATACACTGCTTTCCTCTATCCCTTATGACATCAGTATGTCCTGTGAGTATCAAATTTTCAAAGCTACCTTTCCTCATTATGTGCCTTAGAAATTTCAACTCTTTCCAATGCTATGTATAAGTGTCCTTTTTATTCACATATTCTCTAAAACTTTGATGGTGCTCATCTGTTCAGTCCATGGTATTCTCAGCATTCTTCTGTAAAAGCACATTTCTGTTGCCTGAAGTCTCTTATTTGTGAGGAGATGGTTCAGCATTCACTGCCATATTACGTAACAATTCAGTACTCTTTGTCGCTAATGAAATTTTCCTGTTAATACTTTGTTGAACTTTTTCTTTTCCTAATTGTCTTTTTTCTCTCTCACACTCATTGCCATTTCTCTCTCTCTTTTTCCCATTTCTCTCTCTCTTTTTCCCCATTTCTCTCTCTCTTTTTCCCCATTTCTCTCTCTCTTTTTCCCCATTTCTCTCTCTCTTTTTCCCCATTTCTCTCTCTCTTTTTCCCCATTTCTCTCTCTCTTTTTCCCCATTTCTCTCTCTCTTTTTCCCCATTTCTCTCTCTCTCTTTTTCCCCATTTCTCTCTCTCTCTTTTTCCCCATTTCTCTCTCTCTCTTTTTCCCCATTTCTCTCTCTCTCTTTTTCCCCATTTCTCTCTCTCTCTTTTTCCCCATTTCTCTCTCTCTCTTTTTCCCCATTTCTCTCTCTCTCTTTTTCCCCATTTCTCTCTCTCTCTTTTTCCCCATTTCTCTCTCTCTCTTTTTCCCCATTTCTCTCTCTCTCTTTTTCCCCATTTCTCTCTCTCTCTTTTTCCCCATTTCTCTCTCTCTCTTTTTCCCCATTTCTCTCTCTCTCTTTTTCCCCATTTCTCTCTCTCTCTTTTTCCCCATTTCTCTCTCTCTCTTTTTCCCCATTTCTCTCTCTCTCTTTTTCCCCATTTCTCTCTCTCTCTTTTTCCCCATTTCTCTCTCTCTCTTTTTCCCCATTTCTCTCTCTCTCTTTTTCCCCATTTCTCTCTCTCTCTTTTTCCCCATTTCTCTCTCTCTCTTTTTCCCCATTTCTCTCTCTCTCTTTTTCCCCATTTCTCTCTCTCTCTTTTTCCCCATTTCTCTCTCTCTCTTTTTCCCCATTTCTCTCTCTCTCTTTTTCCCCATTTCTCTCTCTCTCTTTTTCCCCATTTCTCTCTCTCTCTTTTTCCCCATTTCTCTCTCTCTCTTTTTCCCCATTTCTCTCTCTCTCTTTTTCCCCATTTCTCTCTCTCTCTTTTTCCCCATTTCTCTCTCTCTCTTTTTCCCCATTTCTCTCTCTCTCTTTTTCCCTCTTTTTCTCTCTCTCTCTTTTTTCCCTCTTTTTCTCTCTCTCTCTTTTTTCCCTCTTTTTCTCTCTCTCTCTTTTTTCCCTCTTTTTCTCTCTCTCTCTTTTTTCCCTCTTTTTCTCTCTCTCTCTTTTTTCCCTCTTTTTCTCTCTCTCTCTTTTTCCCTCTTTTTCTCTCTCTCTCTTTCCCCCCTCTTTTTCTCTCTTTCCCCCCTCTTTTTCTCTCTTTCCCCCTCTTTTTCTCTCTTTCCCCCTCTTTTTCTCTCTTTCCCCCTCTCTTTCTCTCTCTTTCTCTCTCTTTCCCTCTCTTTCTCTCTCTTTCCCCCTCTCTTTCTCTCTCTTTCCCCCTCTCTTTCCCCCTCTCTTTCTCTCTCTTTCCCCCTCTCTTTCCCCCTCTCTTTCTCCCTCTCTTTCCCCCTCTCTTTCTCCCTCTTTTTCTCTCTTTTCCCCCTCTCTCTTTCCCCCCCCTCTTTCTCACCGGCATGAATACCAGACGTTACAACATGCAGTTTCCAAATTTCTGGCAGTTGTGTCATGGCGCTCTTTTTCTCCCAGACAGTGCCCAACTGACACTATTATACTGTGTAGTCAACAAAAGGAAAACGAACACACATGCATGAGATTAAAAATATAAAATGGCGACAATTTACCCATCGCATCCTGTATTTTCTGTAAGACTTTCTTGTTGCTTATACATTCCATTCGTGGTATTCTTGGTTTCCTTCAAGTTTGTTTTTTTTTTTTTTTTTTCATTTTATCCAAATCAGGGTGACAATGAAACTAGGATGCAATGGTTTACAGGAAGCGAAAAAGAATGAGAAGAGACTTTAATGAAGAGAGATTCGAGGAAAGAACAATAAAGAAACAGTGTTCAGGAAGGCAATATGACAGTTGTCATTGCATTAAAATTTTTGAAGATTGTAGGAAGCAAGAAATCTGAAGTGACTTCCACAGGTGAGAAGTGTGAGAGAAAAAAAACTGAGATTAGAAGTGGCCATTGAATCTAGCTAGTTGCCTCCAGTCTTCCCTTCATCTGTGTGAAAATTAACAAGCATTCACTACTATAGAGGACGATTGATATTGCTGAACAGTTCATCACTTTTGAGTCAAGCACCCTTTATTTAAATACAAATGGGACAAGCTGTGTGTATATATAGGTATGATAGATTAAAGATTATGTTTGCACAATGGACTGTCCCATTAGTGTTAAATGGGGATGTTATTTTGAATTGCTGTATCTGAGCATACAGTTAAATATCGAAACATTTATATGCAGATAAAATTTGATGCTATGGCAGTTTGCTTGGTGGGAAAAGGGTTGTGATTGTCAGTTTTCAGGAGAAACTGTCAATTAATTTTCCCAGAGCAAAGTGGATGCCAGAGAAATTGAAATGTAGAAAAATCTTTTCTCTTTTTTTTTTTTTTTTTTTTTTTTTTTTTTTTTTTTTTGTGTGTGTATTAACCAGATTGATGATGTAATGATGCACTTTTAGGGGTCATCACTTTGGGTTAGAAGGGGTTTTAAAAATTAATGTACTTGAGTCTCAGGAGGCCATCACCTCAGGCAATACCTTTTCTTCATGATGTGGCTAGGGTCATTAATCAATACCTTAGGTGTCCCTTAAAGGATAAGTGCCAGCTTCAAGCAAAATAAGACTTATTTTTATTAAATTTTTTATTAAATATTTCTAATGACATATGAGATGCCAATTAAAAGAAACCAACTGAAAATAGAATTTTTGTCAGCTTACAGTTGACATTAAAGGATAGCATTTACACATCATTTAAAACTTCATTTAAAATCAACTTATCATGTTGTGAAAAATTATCTCTTGACGTTTTTTTTGGTTTTAATTATTTCACTCCAAGCAAGGCAATAAAGCCACCAAGACACAAGGGAGAAGGAGAATATGATAAAAATAAAATAAAAGTAAATATGATATAGTATTGCTATTTATTAAATATATTATTTATATACAGCATAAAGTTTTTAAATGTTTTGTTTTGTTTTGTTTTCTTGTTCTTTTTTTGTTTTTTTGTTCTTGTTCTTTTTTTTGTTTTTTTGTTCTTGTTCTTTTTTTTGTTCTTTTTTTTGTTTTTTTGTTCTTGTTCTTTTTTTTGTTCTTGTTCTTTTTTTTGTTCTTGTTCTTTTTTTTGTTCTTTTTTTTGTTCTTTTTTTTGTTCTTTTTTTTGTTCTTTTTTTTGTTCTTTTTTTTGTTCTTTTTTTTGTTCTTTTTTTTGTTCTTTTT
This sequence comes from Acanthosepion lycidas, assembly GCA_963932145.1. Classification (NCBI taxonomy): domain Eukaryota; kingdom Metazoa; phylum Mollusca; class Cephalopoda; order Sepiida; family Sepiidae; genus Acanthosepion; species Acanthosepion lycidas. The sequence goes on from OZ010606.1 coordinate 34,408,773, forward strand.
TTTGTTCTTTTTGTTGTTCTTTTTGTTGTTCTTTTTGTTGTTCTTTTTGTTGTTCTTTTTTTTTGTTTTTTCTTTTTTTTTGTTTTTTCTTTTTTTTTGTTTTTTCTTTTTTTTTGTTTTTTCTTTTTTTTTGTTCTTTTCTTTTTTTTTGTTCTTTTCTTTTTTTTTGTTCTTTTCTTTTTTTTTGTTCTTTTCTTTTTTTTTGTTCTTTTCTTTTTTTTGTTCTTTTCTTTTTTTTGTTCTTTTCTTTTTTTTTGTTCTTTTCTTTTTTTTTGTTCTTTTCTTTTTTTTCTTTTGTTTTTTGTTTTTTCTTTTGTTTTTTGTTTTTTCTTTTGTTTTTTGTTTTTTCTTTTGTTTTTTGTTTTTTCTTTTGTTTTTTGTTTTTTCTTTTTTTTGTTCTTTCTTTTTTTTTCTTTTCTTTTGTTTTCTTGTTCTTGTTCTTTTGTTCTTGTTCTTTTGTTTTCTTGTTCTTGTTCTTTTGTTTTCTTGTTCTTGTTCTTTTGTTTTCTTGTTCTTGTTCTTTTGTTTTCTTGTTCTTGTTCTTTTGTTTTCTTGTTCTTGTTCTTTTGTTTTCTTGTTCTTGTTCTTTTGTTTTCTTGTTCTTGTTCTTTTGTTTTCTTGTTCTTGTTCTTTTGTTTTCTTGTTCTTGTTCTTTTGTTTTCTTGTTCTTGTTCTTTTGTTTTCTTGTTCTTGTTCTTTTGTTTTCTTGTTCTTGTTCTTTTGTTTTCTTGTTCTTGTTCTTTTGTTTTCTTGTTCTTGTTCTTTTGTTTTCTTGTTCTTTTGTTTTCTTGTTCTTTTGTTTTCTTGTTCTTTTGTTTTCTTGTTCTTTTGTTTTCTTGTTCTTTTGTTTTCTTGTTCTTTTGTTTTCTTGTTCTTTTGTTTTCTTGTTCTTTTGTTTTCTTGTTCTTTTGTTTTCTTGTTCTTTTTTGTTTTCTTGTTCTTGTTCTTGTTCTTTTTTGTTTTCTTGTTCTTGTTCTTTTTTTTTTTTGTTTTCTTGTTCTTGTCTTGTTCTTTTTTGTTTTCTTGTTCTTGTCTTGTTCTTTTGTTTTCTTGTTCTTGTCTTGTTCTTTTTTGTTTTCTTGTTCTTTTTTGTTTTCTTGTTCTTTTTTGTTTTCTTGTTCTTTTTTGTTTTCTTGTTCTTTTTTGTTTTCTTGTTCTTTTTTGTTTTCTTGTTCTTTTTTGTTTTCGTTTTGTTTTCGTTTTCGTTTTCGTTTTCGTTTTCGTTTTCGTTTTCTTTTTGTTTTCGTTTTCTTTTTGTTTTCGTTTTCTTTTTGTTTTCGTTTTCTTTTTGTTTTCTTTTTGTTTTCGTTTTCTTTTTGTTTTCTTTTTGTTTTCTTTTTTCTTTTTGTTTTCGTTTTCTTTTCGTTTTCTTTTTGTTTTCGTTTTCTTTTTGTTTTCGTTTTCTTTTTGTTTTTTTATGGCTTATAAACCCTTTGTAGGTTATTTAATAGCAAACTATATACTTTATATTATAATTTTTTAATTTATAAGTATATATTGCATTAAAATATTTTTGAGAATAACAAAGTTTTTTCTGGATACACATCCTACTAAATAACCCAAAAATGGGGGTGAAAGTGTTGGATTCATACATTTTCCAGGGGTATTTGAACAGAGGTGTTTAAAATGTGACTATCCACAAATACCATAATGGCTATTTTTTTTTTTTTTTTTTTTTTTTTTTTTTTTTAATCATTTCACCCCAAGCAAAGCAATAAAAGTATTAAGACACAAGGAGTTAATGAGTGAAAGAATATGAGAAAAATATACTATTAAAGAGAGAAGAAAATAAAAGAACAGGAATTAAAAAGGCAGAAGATAACAATTGCATTAAAACTTTTGATGATCAAAGTTGACAGGAAAGCAAGAAGCCGAAAGAGAGTTCCACAAGCATGAAGTACAAGAGATGTAACTATAATTAGGTTAATTAAATTTTAATACCTTTTGACTAACACATATAGAAATTAAAAAAAGAAAAGAATTATGAAGCAGGTAATGTCTACACCAAGTGCTGGGCAATGGGTGTATGTATATATATATATATATATATATATAAATAAAGATACACACGAGAGGAAAAGGAACAACTTGTATCCTGCTTTTCAAGACATCCTTTATGAGAAAAAAGAAAAAAAAATCACCTTTCATATCCATACAAATCAGTTTATTGGATTTTATTACTTCATCAAAAAGATAAGTTTCATTTCCTGTTCATTCACATTTTATTCTTTCCTCTTTACAAAAAAATAGTCTTTTTTTTCCCCCTCCTTCTTACACATATATATCAACATTTTTAGGAATATCTATGACAAAGTGGAAAAAGCTTTTGTGTGACACATTTTGTCTTTTAAGACTAAAGTTATTATGTTGATACAACTGCACATACACACAAGAGAAAGGGGACAATGAAGTTTTAAATTCATTTTTTTAATTTTTAAAATGTGTTTTGGGTATATAGTCTAGCCAATTTAATTTAGTTTCTTTTATTTTGTTTGTTTTTATCTCTTTTACGATTAAGTATTCCACATTGTGACAATAGAAGATCTTTAACTGGACATGCATTTACTGTTGATGATTTAGCGATTAAAGCACTTTCTATACATTTTCACCTCAGTAAATTGCTTTCTCTTATAATTAAAGCAGCATGTTTTTAATCAAAATTACTTTCAGGCTCATTATGGAGAGCAACCAGTTCATTGAGTCTGTTGCTTTGTAAAAGATTCCTTTTGTGTTCAAATAATCTTTCATTTAAATTCCTTGAGGTTTCTCCAATATATTTCTTGTGACAATTACTACAGATCAGAGAGTAAATTCTTTCTTCAAATTTTAGTTTATTATTATTAATTTTATTTTTATGTTATTAGAAGTACTGGTAACAAACTTTGTGTTAAGCTTAGATAAATTCTTTTCAATTGTAGTTGTGATAGAACAATATATTTTGATTTGTTAGGGTTGTTCTTGATATAAAAAAAATTTATATATCTCGAGGGAAGAGATAACCACCACCTCTGGAAAGTATGAAAATTTAAAGAATCGACACTTATGCTAGTCCACAAAAACCTGCTAAGCTGGCCAAGCATAGAAATGAATTGCAATATGGGAATCAGTAATAAGGAGTGCCAGAGAATAGCAATAATAACAACAAAAATTGCAATGTATTGCTAGTAAAAAATGGTTACTTACACATTAAGTTCATGAGTCCCAAAAATTTATACACTCAGATACACGAGCACATTTTTTTTTTTTTTTTTTTTTTTTTTTTTTTTAAAGCATATCACCCCAAGCAAGGTGGGAGTGCCACTAGCATGCAAGGAGTTACAGAGAGTGAGAGCAAGAGTAAAGAGGAGTTTTTGACGAAAGGTAAAGTGAAGGATAGAGATCAAGATGAAGGTATCAGAAGATGTCGACTCACATTACATTTCAATATTTGAAGATTATAGCTATCAGGGAAGCAAGTAAGAGGAAGGGAGTTCCGCTGTCAGGAAGTGCATGATAGGAAGCTGTTGGTGTAGAAGAGATGGCTACATTTAACCGTTTCGACAGTGAAAGGGTGTGACTGAGATGGCAACCTCGTAGCACACTTAAATTCATGCAGTTGGGGTACCAGTGAAAGTAGCTCATCAAAGCAGTTGCCATGAAAATACTTGTAGAAAAGACAGAGGGAAGCCACAGCACATTTGTGAGAAAGTGACTGTCGACGAGACATCAGATCAGGACCTACCATATTGCATATTCGTCTCTGGATTTTGTCGAGGACTTCAAGATGAACAGTGGGGCACCAGACCATACATGGCAGCAGTATTCAATGCAAGGACAAATGGTTGATTTGTAGATTTGAAGGATGGACTCTGGCAAGAAAAACCTTCTGGCGTGATGCAGAAGCAACTTTCCTTGCAGTAGATAAAGCTATTGATTCAATGTAGTTGTTTCACTTCAGGTCAGTGGAAGCATAAGACCAAGAAGGTATAGTGATGCATTCTCATGGAGCTGGAAATCAGCCATTCTGATAGGCGGTAGGGAGGGTTCTTTATGGTGGGTAAATGAGGGCAGTTTTGTTCTGGAGGCATTAAAATTTATAAGCCATTTCCTGTCCGACTCAATCGCAGAGTCGAGGTCTTTTTTGAGACCAACAGCCAGGTTAGTTTTATCAGCAATGCTGGATTTACTATTGAGGAAGGACTAAATAGTAGTGTCATCTACATAGATGCCTGCTTGGGAAATGATGACATTGTAGGACCCAGGATAGAGCCTTGGGGAACACCAGCATTTGTATGAAAGGAACCATAGGAGAACCCGTTTAGGATGACCTTCATTTCACAGTTTGTCAGGAATGATTGTATTGTCGAATAATTGTCCCATAATACCATATCCCTGAAGCTTACAAAGAAGGCTGGCATACCAAACCCTATCAAATACCTTAAAGATATCTAGAGCCACAGCCTGAGTTATTGTGAAGTGCTTGGTATACAAATTCAGTTATGGCTGTAAGCATGTCAGCAGCAGATCGGGCAAGTGGAAACTATATTGTTTGTTAGTAGATCATAGGAGGTAAGGGGCTTAACCCTTTGGCATTGATTAAAGCCTTGAAGACTTTGCTGAAGAGTGGTAGGAGACTGAGAGGATGGAAATTAGAAGGGTCACCAGAGTTCTTAAAAACAGGCACAACAGATGAGGACTTCCAACAGGCCAGAAAGCAAGAATCAGCAAGGCAATAGTTGTATAGTTTGGCGAGAACTGGAGTCTGCTCAGGGGCACATTTCTTGAGGACTACAGTTGGTATCTGGTCCCCGGTCCCCACCACTAGCCTTATAGGGTCTAATTTAGAGATGATGTCCAATACCATTAACAGGATTATGCTCATCTCGCTCAATAGAGCCTCAGTTCTAGGGGGGAAAATCGGGTGTAGGTACTCTGGATGAGTAGTGTTGAATTTGACGAGAATTTCCAAGCAAAGCATTCAGCTCTATCAGCTGAAGAAGTCAGGACCTCAAATTGATTGAATAAAGGAGATATTGTGGATTTGATACCTTGAGTTGAATTAAAGGGAGATAATTAGGATATCCAGAAGAGGCATGGCACATGGAACTAGAACAATCTACCTTGGTGGCAGGTTGGGTTCGAAATTCCAATCACCTGAAGAAGCCCAGAGTGTACAACAACCAAAGCATTGTGAATATGGCAACAAAGATGAGGACAATAGTCTGAAAAATGTAAATAGTGTAAACAATTAAAATACCTCATCTCAGAAATATAGACAGATATATTGTCCTGCCTCACATAGATAATTTCAAGAATCAAATTGAAAACTTTGATGTAAAACTTCTGTATATAAAAACTTTGTTCATTCTTCACTTTTCTAAGCATTTTGTGGATGTTTAAACAAGGCCACATAAAAATTGAAACTGCCATGTCTAAATAGGATGAACCATCAGGGGACTTGTTTTGACAACTATTTTTAGACAATATATTCGTTGTACACAAGTCTTGGATTTCTATTTAGCTGTCTCAGTATTGCTCTCAAGTGGGAGTTTTCATTGTCTACTGTTTAAAGCAATATTTTTTTTTTAAATCTTTCTATATATTTACATTACTTTTAACTTCCTATTTGTCTTGGTGGATGCGGTGTTACTATTCTACATTAAAAACCAGACATATCCCAATTTTATTTCATGATGTTCTGACAAGACCACAAGAAAGAGATCAATAGTCAGAATCTATCTGGAAATGGCAATGACTCATTTGCATTTATAGAAGGCAGCCAGATCACAGAAGCAAACTGATTGGTTAAAGGTTGTTTTTTGTTCTGAACATTGATTGGTCAAAGTAGTAGTGAATGCAGATCCTCCTAAAATAATACAACTCTTTCAGGATTGTCATTTTGTCTCAACCTTACTTTGTGGAAACATTTGTGTTCCATCTCACCTGTTTGGATGTAGAGATATGTTTTATCTAATGTCTATTTGTTTGTCTCTTTTGTCACCAAAGATATATTAAGTCAATTTTATAAGAATGACTCAATATATCTTTGACTTAATTTTATCCACTTAATTTGATACACCTGGCATTACCTGCTATCATAGAAACAAGGTTCACAAAACTGTTTTCTACAATCTGCATGTTTGCAGTGTGTGTGTGCGTATGTGCACATGCTATGTGTATTGTTATCAGCACCCACTCGCATCCAGGTCATCATCCTCCCTCTCTCTCTATTCCCTTTCTTGCCCCTGGTGGTGGTGGAGATAGCTGTGAATCAAAGAGTTTGATGAGGCCATTCATTGGTATTTGAATTTGATGGACAACTTTTTGCAATGGAGAAGCCCACACACTTGACTAGAAGTGCCTTCCTTGCAACTCAAAGGGAATTGAGACAGGCAAGATGTAAAGGTTTGTGTTGGTTATGCCAGAGTGACTGGTGCTGCCCCATTCTGCCAGCTTGGTCATTGAGATTGTGTAGATTTTTACCTATTCTGCCGTCTGTGTCATCGGGGGTTGGTCATGTTCAATCTGTTCCTTCCTCTTCAACCTTACCGGCATGTATCTGATTGTACTATATGTGTGTATATTTCCATGAGCTATATATATATATATATATATATATATATATAGTTGTCTGGAAAGTTCATGCAGATTTTTAGTTGTTGATGTTCCAACACATTAGAACACGTCAAATTTATTGACAGATATAATATGCTTACATTTCTGATGAGAGCACATTTCAAACTATCACTTGAGAAAGAAAATTTAAAATTACTTAATTTGTGTCAGTTTCGCATACCTTTGAAAATGGAAGATTATAAGTTGCATTTTAGACGATGCTTTTTTCTTATCGTAAAGGCAAAAATGCCTCACAAGCAACAAAAACAGGTATGTGCTGTGTACGGTGAAGGAACTTTAGATGACAGAACTGTATGGAAGTGGTTCACTAAGTTTAGAGTTGGTAATTGTGGCCTTATTGATGAAGAACGCTCAAGCAGACACTCCCCCTCCAACACTACAGATGACAACCAAATCAAGAGATTGATTGATAATAACCTGCATTATACAATACAGGAATTGGCAGAACACTAAATTTATCAAAATCCACCATCCATGAGCACTTAGTGAAGCTTGTTTGGATACCATGTGATCTGAGTGAAAAGACTCTTTTGGATCACATTTCATCTATAATTTGCTGGATAAATACGCACCTATCAGGATAGTGCCAAACCACATGTTTCTTTGACAACCCAGCAAAAATTGTTGCAGCTTGGCTGAAATGTGTTACTCCACCTGCCATATTCACCAGACATTGCAAAAAAAAAAAAAAAAAAAATTGTTTAGACTGACATAAAAATACTATCTTAAGGAGTTCTTTGTCAAGAAAATACTGAAATTTTGGGAAGATGAAATCTTTAAGTTAAAGGAAAAATGGAGAAAGGTTGTGCAAGAAAGTGGTTCATATGGCTGCTCAATCAATTAGTGCTGAATGTTTCTTTATAGGGAAATGGCTAATATTGCCATTACTGCATTTTGTCAACATTTTAAGTGATGCTATTTTTGTTTTTTCTCAAATGTTATCGTCAGGTTTTTATTATTTTATAGATAAACAATTTTTTTTTATTTCCTTTTTTTTTTTTTTTTTTTTTTTTTTTTTAAAGCAACTTAGGATTTCAAATGAAAGTAACAATTGTTGTTCAGTCAATGAATGTGAAATGCTCTCATAGAAGAAAATACCTAATGGTACTATTTCAATTTACATCAAGGCTGCATAACCAGTTTGTAATGTATTCCAAATGACCGGAAACTTTCCAGACAGTCTCTGTAGAGTTAATTACCAAGCTTAGTCTGGCACAAAGTCATAGCAATGGAGTATCTATATGTGTTTGTTTCTAAGCAATGGGTAATCAACAGTGACTTATGTAAACAGCCAGAAATATCCTGTGTGTCCGAGTAGCAATCATTGCGCTGAATAACTCGATATGCGAGACTAATTCAACCCCACCTAGACTCACGAAAATTACATTTGCTTGCCATAAAATAATATCATTACATTTGACTATATACTAGCAATCTGCAGGATCTAGTTGGACCTTAAAATTTTTTTTTCTAAAGATAAGAAAGAAAAAAAACATTTTGTGTGTGGGTCTATATAGAATTCAGTACAAATTGTGATGGAAAATTACAGAATGAAATTATTATATGACAGGGTTATTTATTATAGATTGGCACTGCTTCCTAGGATAAGAACATCTGAGCACTCTTCTATGATCAAAGTGCAGCTCTCTGGCCCTCTACCAAGATCAGTGTAGTATCTGTGCACCCTACTTAGAATCAAAGTTGGTTTCTGCTAAGATCAAGTAGTACCTGTGCACCCTGCTTAGGATCAAAGTGTTGCTCCATAGGTTTCTGCCAAATCAGTGTAGCATCTGTGCACCCTGCTTGGGATCAATGGTCTCTGCCAAGATCAGTGTAGTATCTGTGCATCCTGCTGAGGATCAAAGTGATACTCCATGGGTTTCTGGCAATATCAAGTAGGCTTACAGCAACATCACATTGAAACACTAGTTTCTGTACTATCACCAAAGTTAAGCAATAACAAGCCTGGTTATCTAGCTGGGTGACTGCTTGGGAATACCAGGTGCTGAAAGCTTCTATTTGCAGGTTGTGTAACGGATAATTGCTTGGAATGTTAATTGGAAAGCAGTTTCAATTGGGTTTGTTATATTCACTTATGTGTAAATACCCTTAGGGAAACTATGAATCTACTTCTCTCCCCCAAAAGCTATGGGTTAATTAGTAAAACTTGTATCACTACAACATTATCTCCAGCAAAAAAATAAAATTACATACTAAATATTTAGATATTTGTATTAAGAGGTTGATATGTGGCTAAACAAAACCAACCAACCAACCAAGTTCAGTGTTTCTACCAAGATCAGATAGTATCTGTGCACTCTGCTTAGGATCAAAGTGTTGATCTCTGGTGCTCTATCAAGATCAGTGTAGTATCTGTCAACCCTACTTAGAATCAATGTTGATCATCTATGCACCTTGCTTAGAAACAAAGCATTGCTCCCTTGTCATTTGCCTCATATCATTTTTTACTGGTACTTTGCTAATAATAATACTTATAGAGGAATTTTTAATATTATAATAATATTGTTTATAAAATCATATTTGCAAGATTGGTAATTAGTTACTTTTTGTCTGATGTTTACATATATTTAGCCAACTTTCAAAATCAAATTATTCCATAGTATAATAAACTGTCATGCATATCTGTTCATTTTTTTTCTCAGTAATGTTTTTTTTTTTTTTTTAACATATTTTTGGAGGTTGGATTTATTTATTTATTTTTTAAACCCTTTCTTGTCAGTCCTCTCTCATAGTACCATTTGTAAAATCGTCTTTTTCGGGGGTCGGTGAAATTTCAAATAGTTCTAAGCCCAGGCACCAGGGGGCCTTCCCTTCATGCAGTACCTCTCCTTCAAAGAGGCGTGGCAATTTTTCCATGGTATTGCTGGTAAACCCACTATAAACTTCAACCTTGCGTGACATTTAGTAGTGATGTGGGCACACTGAAAAATATAAACTATTAAATGTTATTAAAACTCACAAGATGGCAGTATCACCTTGTGCAAAAAAAAAAAAGAAGAAATTTCATGTTTGCTGAAATGACATCTGGTGAATGCTTGCATTCTAACATGTCATTTCCCAATATAAATGATAAAAATTTCGATTTATTAAAATAACCAGACATTTTCATGATTTATGTTGAATTAATCTAATATGACTGATGGAAATTTCCATCATATTGTGTTGAAATAAGTAAGCAATGGCACACACACATCTATATATATATATATATATATATATATATATATATATTCATTCATTCTGGCCGGTAAATGTAATTAATACCATTTATTTAAATAAACAGAAAATATGTTACATAAATGTCGGACTTAATCCATTTCATTGTGTTTCATTGTTTACGTTAATTATATATTTCATAAGCAGATATAATTGATCGAGAAAAATCGTTGAAGATTTGTTGTTGTCTAAAAACATTAATTTGGACTTTGCTAACCAGATGCTTCTCTATAGCTAAGTGGTATAACATGTCAGATCAAATGTTGGTTCTTTATAGTACACAGGTTCTCAATTCCTGTTGGAGAAGGAATATTTTCTATGAAATTTCTGAAACATTCAGACTAGTAAATGTAATTAATACTGTTTAATTAAAAAATAGAGCATTTACTTAAATAAATTGTATCTATTAAAATAATGTACAAACAGAAAATATATTAAATAATTGTCAAACTTAATCTATTTCATAATATATATATATATATATATATATATATATATATATCCTGTTAACATTATATGCAACAAATATGAATAACCACACCCCACAACTGGTGGGGAATAAACTCCATCCAGATTTCATGGTGTCACTTCTTCAATGATTACTGTATCCACGTTGTGTTGCATAATCAGCAGAAAGGGATGTTGGGTTTATCACCAGCACAATCTTGAAAAAATATTTTAACCATTTTACATTATAAAAATGAAGATCAATGAAAGTAAAGCAAATCTTAGGGTCAGAAATTTAATATATTTTAGCAGAGTATGATAATCCTGAAAGCATTCCCTGCACAATAGTTATACGTTCTTTATACCAAATTGTCACCATTTTCTCCCTCTTTTCTCTTCTGCTATTAGTCTACTGTCAACAGCTTTATTTCCAGGCAAAAACTCCAAGAAATGATACAACCTCATACCATAGTCTTTTTTTTTTTTTTCTTGGCTCAACCTCATGAATCCTAAAGTCGCTATTTAGAATTTTAGACTCTAATCAGAAATGAATGACTGCTGTCTAGCTTAAATTATCAGTTGATATCCACTGCTCTCCAATGAAATATCAGTGGATGATATCCACTGCTCTCCAATGAAATATCGGTGGATGATATCGACTGATCTCCAATGAAATATCGGTGGATGATATCGACTGATCTCCAATGAAATATCGGTGGATGATATCGACTGATCTCCAATGAAATATCGGTGGATGATATCGACTGATCTCCAATGAAATATCGGTGGATGATATCGACTGATCTCCAATGAAATATCGGTGGATGATATCGACTGATCTCCAATGAAATATCGGTGGATGATATCGACTGATCTCCAATGAAATATCGGTGGATGATATCGACTGATCTCCAATGAAATATCGGTGGATGATATCGACTGCTCTCCAATGAAATATCGGTGGATGATATCGACTGCTCTCCAATGAAATATCGGTGGATGATATCGACTGCTCTCCAATGAAATATCGGTGGATGATATTCACAATTTAAGTGTTTAAGAAGGTCAAAAGACACTGCCAGGGATCTAACAATGTAGCAATGTAATGTTGAAAGACCGTTATGCCAGTTAGTATTGGAGCATTGGGAATGATCTCAAAGAGCCAAGAAAAAAAATACTATGGTATTACTGAAAACAACTAAAATATTAAATGCAGGAAAATAAAAAAAAGTTTACATTTTTAAGTGTTGTACTCCTTGAAGTATTACATGCACAATGGAGTTGTGTGCATCTTTTTCTCTTCTAGAAGTATGCATGTAGGCATCTCATTGTCTTTGGCTAATTCTTCCAGTTTAATTTCCAGGAAAAAACTCCAAGAAATTATGCAGCCTCAAGAATCCTAATGTTGCCATTTAGTTATTTCAACTGAATTCATAAATGAATGATGGCTGTTAGAAAAGTTTAAATTATCAGTTGGTATCCGCTGATCCCCAATGAAACATCAATTGATGATATTTTCCATTTAAGTGTTAAAGAAGGTCAAAGTAGTGGCATATGAAATACATTTGTGCCAGTTAGTATCTGAACACTGGGAACATTCTCAAAGAATCTTTACACTTTCAGAAATATGCATATAAACATTGCACTCTTTTTGGTTTGTCCTTCCAGCTTTATTTACAGGAAAATACCCGAGGAATTAATGTAACTTTATGAATCCTAGTTGCCATTTAGTCATTCAGACTCAAATTATCATTGAATGATGCCTGTATCATTGGAAAACATTTTTAATCTTCATTTGATGTTACCCACTGATTCTAAGTGAAAGCATCAAATGATGTTGCCTAACATTTAAGGGTTAATATTTGTTTTGCCATATTATGTGCTTGGGTGTTTATATATTTAAAAATTTTCTTATTGATGTCTGAACTGTTCTTGAGTAGGAAAAAAAGATGACTTCGATAGTTAATTGAAATTTCTGATTATTTTATACTGCCTACTCTGAGAGAGAGAGAGAAAAAGAAAGAATGTAGCTTCTGCTAATATCAGGCATTTAAAGAATCTTTGATCCAAATGTATTTTGAAATCCAAGGTAATGTTTTTATTTGCTGCTTTCTGTCAATTTGATTGGCCAGAAATGCCATCAATTTCCTTTTGGAAGCGATAAGATATTTTAATTGATTGCTTCCTTCATCTTGGATTTGTGTTACAACACTAAGTTGCAAATTTTTTTTTTTTTTTTTTTTTTTTGCTTGAACTCAGCCTACTGAAACTGCTCTTTAGAATTCTGTTACATACATACATATATATATATATATATATATATATATATATATATATTAAAATATTATATTTAAAACATATGCTGTAACCCTGATACTGAGTACTTTATCACAAAAATATAGTATACCTTAAAACAATACAGTGGAATCTCTGTTCACAAATTTAATTTATTCCTGAAGGCTGTTCATAAACCAAAACAATTTTTCCAATAGGAATCAATGTAGAGTAAAAAGTCACAGTGCAATAAAATCAGAAAAGAAAAGCACAACACACAAATGTATACATCATGGCAGTCACCTCAGAAATTATTCCATTCAGGTTAACTTGGTTTGGCAATGTTGTTTGAGAACCAACATTTTGTTCAATAACTGAGGCATTTAATCTCAAATTTTCTGTTCAAAAACTGATTTGTTTGACATGTGAGGCATTTGAGAACCAAGGTTGCACTGTATTATATATATATATATATATATATATATATATATATATATATATATATATATATATATATAAGCAATTAATTAAATCTGACATATTTTTAATATATTTGTTTAAATGTTATTTTTAATGGATACTCATATTTGAGTAGATGCTCTGTTTTTATTTATTATTTATTTATTACCATCTACCGGCCTGAATATTCAAGAGATCTTTTTAGACGGTGCATATTTTTCTAACAAGATTTTTCAAATATTCAGGCCGGTAAATGGAAATAAATAAACACGGAGCATCTACTCAAATATGAGTATTTAAAATAACGTTTAAACAAATATATATTGTGTGTGCGTCTGTAAAATTTCAGATAGAATATGTGTAAAAGAACAATATGAATAAAGACAAAAGGAAAACTTATCTTAACTGACATGTTTCATCTTCTGAGGAACTTTATCATGACAATATCATTTGCCTTCATAAGTCCCTCAGAGGACAAAATGTCTCAGCTAGTATAAGAGTTCTTTTTTGTCTTTATTGACTCATCTATATTATAAATGCGAATGTCAGTGTGTCACAGTTTTTCATCTTTACTCCTAGAGGCCATATCCCAATATATCATACAATTTTGGAATCAGGCCAGATCGGGACTTGTAATCCTAAAATTTTGGATTCTCAAGTTTTCATTACTGCAATTGTTTTTGGTGATATTTTTTTTTTTTTTATGTGATTTTTTTTTTTGCAACAAATTCCTTTGTATGATGACAATTTTTATAACTTGGAAATAAATTTGAGAATAATCAAAATTAATCGTGAAATTCAGTGAAAGTCACCCATGAAATAAAAACAATTGTTTCTATGGAAAGTAAGGGCCAACACACATAAAATTGGCTTTAAATTAAGTAGTGGCTGAAAAATTATTGTTGAACTTTCAAAAGGTAGGCTTAAATATTAATGAAATGCAGCAATTAATTTTGAGTTCTTCTGTAGTTTATTGTTGCCTATCACATCTACTTGTCCCAACCTGTTGTAATGAAAGCTAGCTTAAATGCTGCCTGATAGGGCGGCTTTTAAGCTAATATATACAAATTTATATCTGACTAATAGCATGTAATTTAAATGAAAAAAATCAACTCTTACATTACTGATTCCATCCTTCAAAAGGCTTTCCTCAGACCAATGTACATATACTACTATATATGTAGTGGGAGCACAAAATACAACACTATTTAGAATTCAATATTTCAAAATGCTGAAAATAGTGGGACATTTAGCTTTAAATTTGAAATTTATTTTTCCTCTTTCTTTTTATGTGCCATGTCCTTTCAGGACATAGGCAATCATGGCTCTCCACCTCCCTCTATCCCTTGTAGCTCTCAACAAATTCCTTCCTTCTGCTACCTCCCCCAGACCACATTCTGTCATCCACTTGCTTAAGCCTGCTAGGTATGTCATGCATTGTTTTCTCTTGTCTGTCTTTTCTTCTATTCAACCTGTGTGTATCAGATTCTCCAGGCCCTCCTTCCTCATTGTGTCCCAGAAACTTCAGCTGCCTCTTCCTGATGTTAAGTATAAACCTCCTCCTTGTTTATATCCCCTCTAAGACCTCATCATTGCTCACACACTTGGTCCATGATATCCTCAGCATCCTTCTGTATAACTGCATCTCCATCACCTTGAGTCTCTTCTTTGAGGAAATTGTCCAACATTCACTGCCATAAAGAAGGACAGATGTCATGTAACACCTCAGTATTCTTTTCTTTGTTACCAAAGAAATCCTCGCAATGTCTTACAATACTCTATCCAGCTTTTGGAATGCATCCTTGGCCATCCAAATATGTCTACGGATCTTAGTGTTGTGCTTGTCCTCATTCAACTTTCTACTGCTTAAGTTTTTATTTTTATCACTTTTGTTTTTAAATATACCATATTATAATAACCATAGTTTTGTTAGGAAATGTGATATATTAGATTATTTTTATGTAAATTTACCATGAAAGATTTCAGAATTACTTCATTGTTGGTATATTTTTGACTTTATATATTATTTTCTCTTTTAAATTAGTAGTTTGAAAAATTCCTTTCGAAGGGTGAAATGTGTAACATACAAGCTTATTTTCTTTTCTAATATCTGATATATGCATGTATACAGATGTAACTTAGCTTAATGGTGACAATCTATATCTATAAAACAGAAGATGTCTGTCTGTGTGTGGGTGCTATTTATGCACGTTCACATTTCTTGACCGATTTTGATGAAATTGTACACACATATTGCAAAATTATGAAGGTTGGTCAAAATCAACTTTTGAATCTCCAGGGACCCCCAGGTTTGGCAGAAAAAAATCAATAAAACTGTAGGTAGGTACGACTTTTTGCAAAAACTAAGGTGGAGTTACATGTGAACAAAATTTTTCCTGGATGAGCTGATGTTCTTTGCACTTAATGCAAAACATGTTACGAGGTTTATGTAGAGAGCTTGATAGTTTTACTGTGACATTGGCTTCACACAAAAATTGCAAAAAACTGAAAAAAATCACTTTTTTGTACTATTTAAAATAAAAACTTGAATAACTTCCTCATTTTTTATCTGATTTTCTTCAAACCTGTTGCAAAAAATTTGCTGTCATGCAAGAAATGTGTTGTTTTAATCCTGCTTGCTTCCCCATGTATAAAAAACAACACAAAAAACTGTTCAAAAAGTCTGTTTTTTTGGCCATAACTCCCTGGTTTTTCATCTGATGCTTTCCAAATTTGCCATGTAAATTATGACACAGATTGTCTTGTGTGAATGTTTGATTTAGATTATTTCAGTTAAGTGGACAAAATCTGCAACAAATTAGGTTCAAAATTGGCTTTTGCCATTTAGCCAATAGTTTCTTCATATGATTCCAGGGATGTAACAGTAAGAGATAGATCAATTATCGACCATCATAAAGACTGAAAAATAAAATTGACAAAGATTATTGTTTAAGGTTGACGGACATGCATGTCTTAATTAGTTTTTTTTTTTGTTTTACAAATTGGTCAAACTCAAACAAGAACATTGTTTTCAATCGTTATGAGTCTACCAATTGAATAGAATTTTATTATAAACAATTGTCTTGTAAATGAAATTTTTAAAGCATTCTGAATGTAAAAATAAAGAAAAAAGTGTGCAAGACAATAAGAAACACTACCTACCAAAAAAAGTGAAGTTTTGTTGAAATCGGTTGAAAAATATAGGAAATCCGATCCCATATATAAACGAACACACACACACACACACACACACACAAAAACAACCTGGGTTTTATAAGTATAATTCGATATGAGTTGTCCCCCTTTCATTCTCGTGATGCCTCTTAATTGTTTTCAAATTGATTTCATGCAAAAACAATTGTTTTTCCAATTTTTGGCGCTGTCAGAACCACCGCAAGGTAATTTTACGTAGTCCTGTGAAATTTTGTTGAAATCGGTTGAAAAATGTAGGAAATCCGATCCAATATATAAACGTACAGATGCACACACACACAACCTGGGTTTTATAATAAGTATATGATTTCACAAAGCTTCACAAATGTTCAATAATCACTCCACCTGTGATACAACACATGTCAATTCGGTTGTCCAGCTCCTGCCAAACACACAGTAGCATGTCTTGTGTAACATTCTCCAGTGTCAAAGTGTTGTATGATTTATTAGGATTTCCATAGATGCTTTACTTACAGACTTTCTGGGGCCTTGTACAAATGTTTCCTGAACCTGATTGATAATATCTTCTGATACTGATGGTCATCCAGATCTCTTTGCCCTGCACAGACAGCCTTCCTCGTTGAATTTTTCTGCACTATCTACAAATCTGCTTTCCAGTTGGTGTCTTTTGCTTGAATTTTCCCAAATGAACACTACACATTCTTGTTTGACTGTTTTCGAGTATATTCTAACATACAAAATTCATTTTCATTTCTAGTGAACATTATTCTTCACCCTGAAAAAAATTAAAAAAAAAATTAAGCATTCAATGTAGTTTTTACACATTTTGTTAAAATTGGAGATCCTTTGAGCAAGAATTGGCAATGTTATTAGAAGACAAAATGATGTCAATTTTTTTGGACACCCTGTATATCTTATTACTGGCTACAATTTTTGAGCTAATATTTTGTTTGGGTATTTTTATTCAGTTTAAAGCTCCATAAAAGATATAACAGTTCACATTTTCTTTATGGACATTACTTTGAAAAACAGGTGAACAAGAGTGGATCAATAAATCCGTAGTCTCACATAAATATAACTTTTAACAAAAGCAACAAATATTAATGGTAACTTAATAAGGATATTATTTTTTTTAATCATTGCATTCCAAGCAAGGCAATAAAGAAAAAAACATTGAGAAGACGAGATGATCTGCAGTAAATCTGATTTCTGGTAATTGATCCTTAAATATTATTTTGGAATAAAAGAAAGATATTTACACTATTTACATCATTCAGACTGTTATCCTCATCTTTATTTCCATATTCACAACATTTCAGCCAGTGTATGCTTTTAACTTCTTCAAATAATATATGTTGGAATTTTGAACCAAACGCCACAGGGGTTGATTGTCCTAATTCTATGTTCCATGCCTTTTTGGGATATCTTGGTTTCAGCTTATTCCCTTTAATAACTCTCCAAGTGTTTATTACTTCTGCTGAGGCCATGTATTGAACTCGCAACTCTTTGAATCAAGTCACTTTTTGGATCACTCAACCAATGCTTTTATCGGGAGTGTACAACAGTCGAAACATTGTGAATATGGCAATAAAGATGAAGACAACAGTACAAGTGATGTAAATAGTGTAAATATTTACAATACCTCATCTCAGAAATATAGACAGATATTGAAAAATGTTTATGAGTTGAGGTAAAAATGTTATCTTTGTTACTATTGCAAGCTGGCTTGTTTTGTACATTAATTTAATCAATTGTTTCTTGGCTTGAATGCATACAATTGTCATGTGTTAGTGTTGGCCTATTTTCAATCTTTCTTGTTTGAATTACTTTCCACTTGGTGATAATTTATGAAACCAGATCATAGCTCTTGTTATTATCTATCCTTCCTGGTCAAATTGACAAAAATGCTACCATAATTTCTATTTGTGTAGTTAGTTTTACTTTTTGAATTATAATTTGGCCTTTTCCCCAAAATGTAGACAGGTGATCAATAATCAGTTTTAAAATGAGTATTATGTTTTAAAAAAGATATGTAATTCATTTAAACAAGAAAATGTCTTAAAACTATTATGAAAGCAAGGAGTTGTTTTAATCAAATTTTCCCAACTGAGCAAAACCAATAATGGAATTCTGCAAAAGTCTTCACGTGACCTTTGCTGGTAAAGCACATCAAATCATCTTCAACTACAGATACAAGTATAAACCTGGTTTGTTTGAAGAGAGAAAAAAAGCTTATATGAATCATTTTTGCTGCCATTATTTTATTACAAATTTTACTCCCTTTTATTGTTGCTTGTTATCTGAACCTTTGAAGACTAATACACTTTTTGTTATTACTGTTTTATTACTAACTTGTTCACAGTAGCATATAAATATATCAATAGACATTTTCTCTTCTAGCTTATGGCCACATCATGTTGAAACACTAGTTCCAGAGGTTAAGCAATGTTGAGCCTGCTCAGTACCTAGATGGGTGACCAGTTGGGAATACCAGGTGCTGTAAGCTTGGATGTGCAGGTGGTGTAATGGATAATGGCCCAGAAGTGTTAATCAGATAGCTGAGTTCCAATTCTTGTTTGGTTCATTATATTCATTTTATGCACAAATACTCTTGGGAAAGGTATGAATCCACCTGTTCTCCTCCCAGCTATGGGGGTAACTTGTATCACTAAACTATTATCATTATCTAAGGAAAAAAAAAATCTTACGATCTGAAAATATTTTCTGGCTTTAAATAACTTGCAAAGGGTTGATAAGCAGTAGAAAATGAATCGATCAGAACTAATAACGGAAATACAGCAGTGTGCCACAAATTCTCCAAACAACGCTCTTCAGTTATGAATTCAGTTTTCTTTCTCCTAGACTGGTTGTCACCTCAAGGCATGAGAGGTGTTATTTAACCCATAGCTGGAAAAAGATGGATTCATGCCTTATCCAAAGGGCATTTGTGCAAACTAGACAAAACAGAACTGAGCATGACTTTGTATGCCAAATTCACTTTCTGAACCCCCTTTGTTATATAAGTGAACTCTTGATTTTAAGCCTACTCAATACCTAGATGGGTGACCACTTGGGAAAAGCAGGTGCTGTATGCTTGGATGTGTGGTCGGTGTAATGGATAATAGCTTAGAAGTGTTAATCAGGGACCCAAGTTTCAATTCTTGTTCAGTTCGCTATATTTGCTTATGTGCAAATACCCTTGGGAAGGTATGAATGCACCTCTTAATTAGTAAGACATTTTATTACTAAACCATTATTATTTATCAAAAAAGTAAATAAATAAAATTGCATACAAAATATTTAGATTTCAGCATTAAATAACCCATATTCTGCTAAACAATATCTATTTATACTATATATTTAGTTGAAGCCATAAAATTATGTTGAAAATATTTAAATTTCGGCATTAAATGACCCATAGAGGTTGATATGCCACTAAACAAAATCAACCAACATTACCTGTTTATAGTATATATTAAGTTGAAGCAGTGTTGAGACACAACCTCATAAAACTTGAGCTTTTCTAGATGTTAATCCTCATGAATGAAAAAGGTTCAGTTAGAATTTTAACTTGGTATGTCAATTCCACTTTCCACACCAACAATTGTTACATGAGTTGTACATTCACTACAATTAATAAGGAAAAATATAATGGCTTTGGAACTATACATATTGGCATTTGCCTTTCCACTGGTCCATTTCAGTGACATGGTTGGTAGAACTGAATGCATGGATAACAGTCTGTCCCACATATCTACCTGCCCAGCTCTTGCACACTGGTGTTACAGGAAATAGCAGTCTAGACACTCAACCTGAAATGCATCAAGATTAAAATATTATATTTTTTAGAGACTAGATGTACAAATGGTGTAATGATTAGCAACTTGGAATGGGAAATTGGAGAGCAGATTTCAAATACTACTCTAGTTCATTACATTCACTTACATATAAATTATCTTGGGAAAAGTATGAATCCGTCACCTCTCACCAATTATCGGTTAAGTAGTAGGACTTGTATCTGTAAAAATCATTGTTATTCTCAAAAAGTTAAAAAAATTGTTAATGAGATGTTTACTTGCATTAATCTCGGTGAATACTAGACCTGGCTTCTTTAGTATTTCCCCTTTTCTAGCGAGATTAATGCTCGACAAGGGTACATATAAATTTTAGATCAAAATAGAATTCTTTTATTTTTCATTTTTCATTCAAAATACTCAAATTTTAGGAATACGTTTTCACAGCGTCGCCCACGTGACGACAACGTGACCCTGTTTAAACGAAACGCTGATCATATAAAACTGTCAGTTATCTGTTTGGATAAGTCTTGTTCTTATGTCCATCATCTTTGTCATGTTGAATTGATAATGTTAATTATATTTTATGAATATGTCCTGAAGATGGTTTATTAGACCGAAACGTCTGACGTTGACATTATATTAACATTAAAACAGCATAATTGCATATAAGGATTTTTGTTTGTTTTTTCCGTATATTTTTCTTCATATATATATATATATATATGACATTTTTATGTTTATACATTCTTTTTCGATACAAATATTTAAGTAAATGCTCTGTTTATAATAAACAGTATTAAACAACATTTATCAGCCTGAACGTCCGAGAAATTTTCACAGAAAATATTCGTCCTCCAACAGGATTCGAACCTGTATCCAATATGGAACCGTCATTTAGCTTCACGTGCCTTTACTTTGTCCATTTCATAATATACATATGTGTGAAAAGTGTGTGTGTATATATATATATATATATATATATATATATATATATATATATATATAAAATTATTTATATATTATATGCGCTGTACTTATTAGAAAGCACTCAATATCAGAGATAGAGCTAACATATTTGGTTGGATAGATGTGAGTTTGTGACCCTGGGTTTCACGCTTTAGCGATCATCAGACAAACTCGTATATATATATATATATATATATAATTAATCGTAACGGTTTCTTTTCTCACACTTCTCACTTGTAGAGCTCTCTTCCAACTCCATACTTTCCAGCCAACTTTTACCTCCAAAAATTTAAATGTCAGTCATCATCTACTGTCTTCTTGATTCCTCTTATTTATTGTTCTCACTCTTTAATGTTTCTTTTTTTTTTTTTTTTTTTTTTTTTTTTTTTTTATTCTTTCATGCTCAGTAACCCCTTGTGTCTTAGTGGCTTTATGCCTTGCTTGAGGTGAAATAAAAAAGAAAAAGTGAATTGAGAAATTGTCCATAGCATTTGCTGTTCTAAGCACTTTTGGCTGATATTTTAGCTATATTGAGGTAGAGGGTGGGGGATTTTTTGTGGTAACAAACATTGTTTATTTGTTTTATTTCCTATGAGCATGGTAGTAATTTCATCCTTAGTGGAGTTTTGGCTTAGTTTCCAAACATAGCCAAGATGCCTTGATCTTGATGAAAAAGGTAAAGGGGCTATCTAGAGTAGATCTGTGTTTTTTTTTTTTTTTTTTTTTTTTTTTAGGAGGCACTTAGACATTTTTCTAAAGCTTCTATATTATTGTCTCCTTAAAGGAACAGCGACACAGGCATAGATGTAGAAAGAGAGGTTTATTGTAAAAGAGAATACACTACTGAAAGACATGGAATCGGTTAGCAAGCTAGTAATTCCTGAAGCAAGTCGCCAGGTATATCTTGTGCACATTATATATATCTACTGATATAGTCAGTCCACAATAGGCGATAGTGGGTGTGGGACATTCCATTACAACATATAGCAAGATATCCTAGTTCTAAATAGCCTTGTCAGATGGCACAAAATCTGTATACAACTGTTTCTCAGATCAATGGTTTAAAATGGTTTTGAGCAAATGAAGGCTGTGGATCTTTGCAAAAACTACCCATTTTTTAACCTTGTGGACTGGTGCTACAGAATCACAAATAATGTCAAATAACAGAAAATACATCACTTGAGGACTTTCAACAGCAGCAACAACTTAAATGGATCTCACATATTACTGAAGAGGAAAATAATGACATGATCAAGATGTTGACATTCCACACTACTTAAAAGGTTAATGTTGTGGATTCCGAGATGAATTTGATCTCCAAGGAATGACAAACGCATTAATTAAATATAAGAAATAAAATGTATTTACACAATCATACAAAGAGTAATATTGTTAGTAAGTCCAGGAACGTGGTTAGTAGCAAATACAGATAGATATATACAGTCTCGAACTAGGACTTCCGTAGTGTCTACATGCTTGTAACTGCCTTCTACAAGAGGTTACCTCACACTATCTCTGTTCGTATATTCTCTGACTCTCTCCGTATATCCTCTCACTATCCGACTACCCTCACTGACTGTAACTCTGGGTATTTAATGGTAGCAGTCCAGGTACACTTGGTAGAGTCCACTTATATGAAAAAGAGGTGGACCCCATAACAGTTAAGGAAATCCTCACCAGTACTGGAAAGAGTGATATCGGCTACTGGACTTGAGAAGACTATTTTCCTGAAAAATTGTTTTAAGAAAAAGATTTTATAAATTTAATCTTTGATGAATGCTAAATTTTTACTTATAAGAAAATGGCTAATATTACCATTAGTATTCGGTGGCTTGCACTAGAATGGAAATACCTTTTGATACCTTTGTTTGAAATGCTAAAGTGAACGGCAACAAAAGTTTTTTTTTTTTTTTAATAGATGGAAACAGTACTGAGTTGATGGTATGTAAACAATTTGGAAAATAAATACAAACAAAGTCGTTAATCAATGCTACTGTCAATTGCCTCCCACGCTTAATGATAATTTATAAAAGATAAAAAAAAATAGAAAAAAATCTTTTACCTTGACATTTTAAATCATTGCTACTGATCCAGTAGATGAAAAATCTGTTTATTGTTGTTTTCTATTAACGGAGATAAATATAAAAACTTCTATGAATTTCTAATAGAAACATATCCTTAATCGCTATCATGAGTCTTGTAAGCCATTATTTTAGAAACAAACTGTTGTGCTAACTATGCATATGATTAGATTATAGTTGTGAAGGCTTGTATAGAACCAAACATTTCAGGATTGATAACAGGTTTATGGCTGCATCACATCAAAACACCAGTTCCTGTACAATCCTCAAAGTGAAGCAATGTCAAGCCTGGTAAGTAACTTGATGGGCAGTCAGTGACCATTTAGGAATACCAGGTGCTGTAAGCTTGGATGTGTGGGCGGTGTAATAAATAATGGCTTGGAATTGTTAATTGGTGAGCAGAGTTTCAATTACTGCTGGGTTTAGTTACATGCAAATACCCTTGGGGAAAGCTATGAATCCACCTCTTCTTCTCCCAGCTATGGGTTAATTAGTAAGACATTATTATCTCAATAAAAAAAAAAAAAAAAAAAAAAAAAAATTATGATCTAAAAATATTTTCTAGCTTTAAATAACCTGGAAAGGGTTGATAAACTGTAGAAAATGTATCAATCAATCAAAACTGATAACAGGCTTGCAGGTTAAAAAAAAAAAAAAAAAAAAATAATAATTGTGTATAAAATATTTATATTTCGGCAACAAATAACCTAGAGTTTGATGTGTCACTAAACAAAATCAACGAACTAACAATACCTATTTATAGTATATATTTAGTTGAAGCCATAAAATTGTGTTCAAAATATTTAAATTTTGGCATTAAATGCGCCATCGTGGTTGATATGCTGCTAAACAAAATCAACCCACCAACAATACCTATTTATAGTATATATTTAGTTGAAGCCATAAAATTGTGTTCAAAATATTTAGATTTCGGCATTAAATTCCTATAGGCAAGAGAGCTGTTATTAGGTTGGTGCAAAAATAATGACGTAATAATGTCGTTTTTTGATGTATTTTTTAACGTCAAAAAACGACATTATTACGTCATTATTTTTGCACCAACCTAATATTTAACACATAACTGGAGAAAAATAGTCATGCTTTATCCAAAGGGTATTTGTGCAAACTGGACAAAACAGATTTAAATAGGAATTGCATGCCAAATTCTCTTTCGGCACTTGTTATATAAGTGAACACATTTGTTGATTTTGATGTATGAGAGCCCAACAGTACAGTTTCAAATTGGACTATGAGATGATCCACACAGATGATTTCATTATAGTGATAAAGGAATGTGTAGAACCAGAAAACATTTTTTTCAACAGAATTGATGACAGACTAATATCACTCTGAAGTTTCCGAACAACCATCATTTTAATTAAGAGTTCATTTTCTCTTAGTCTGTCTACCATCTAAGGCAAGAGTTTATATTATCTTGTTATTTGACCCATATCGAGAGGAATCTGGATTCATGCCCTTTTCAAATGATTTAGCATTAATGGAACAAAAATAGAACTGATTATACTTTGAACTCAACTTGGCAATTTTATTTTCAGTGCCAATAGCCATTCCATTGTCCATTTGTCTAATATTTATCACTTTAAACATTATTTTTAGTGGATACTCATATTTGAGTAGACACTCCAATTATTTATTAAACAGTATATTTATTTATTTTCTTCTACTGGCCTGAATATTTGAGAAACCTTATAAAAGAGAGATATGAGCTCTCTGGCAGGATTCATACCTGTATTTCTCTGAAAAGAAGGAAACTGTTATTAGATCCGACATGCCTTAACTGACTCGGGCACAAAGAAGCTTTGCTGATCAAGCAATTCTTGAACAGTGTCTTTAAGCAAAATCCTTCTCATCATAGATTCCTCGAAATTATCCTATCTGTTCAGTTTCATATCCAAATGTAAACAGTCATTTTCTAAAGAAGTAATTGATTTTTTAATTTATCAATCCAACAGATTTTTATCACTTTAAACATTATTTTTAGTGGACACTCATATTTAAGTAGATGCCCCATTCATTTATTATACAATCAGACCTGTAGATGAAATTAAATATACTGTTTAATAAATAAACGGAGCATCTACTCAGATATGAGTATCCCCTAGAAATAATTGTCAGTTAATTCTTCCTGACTGTTATAAAAAAACAAAATGAGGATACTAGTTTAAATATTAGGTTGGTGCAAAAATAATGATGTAATAATGTTGTTTTTTGACATTAAGAAATACGTCAAAAAACAACATTATTACGTCATTATTTTTGCACCAACCTAATATATCATTGTTTTATGCTATTTATCAACATACAATTATACTGACTAAATTGACTTGACATTGTCGGCCAGAATTGTTTTATCATCAATCATTAATGCCCACCATAAAATTAAATATTATAAAGTTAAAAAAATTATTGGTAAAATTTTTTTTTTTTTTTAATCAGGTTTAATTATGACAGTTTAAAAAAATTCAGTATGAATTGTAGGTTTGTAAAAAGAAAATATTCTGTATTTAACTAAAAAAAAAAAAATAAAGACTTTCATCACCCACAAGGTCACGCAAACAGCTTTTGCACTTGGTCAAGGCTGGAAAGTGTGGATTGGGCAGCTCAGGCCCAAGTGTTACAGCAATACTCCATTTTTCATCTCATCTCATGTGAGAAAACGACATTATTTTTGCACCAACCTAATATAAATATAAATTTCCCTCTACCAAATTTTTACTGCTTCCAGCCTGTACACATTTGTTTCTTTAACTGCATATCAACTATTTACAGGCCATTTAATGCCAAAATTTAATTTTCTTGGTCACATTAGCAATTTTCTTTTCAAAAAATGTATTGCTGGTAATTTTTTTTACTATGAAAATGCTTTGCTAGTATTTTCACTATGAAAATGTATTTTGATACTTTTATAGTGTTTGACCCCAGTTTCGGGGTTAACCATTTACCCATAGTTGGGGCTCTAACAGGTGCTACAACCTGGGTCAAAGCGGACCTAGGAACAGCAATTAAGAGGCCGATCAGAAGCCTTGCTGGACACATCATCTGTGATTTTCATAGCAGACTGTGAAACTAAAAAAGAAAAATCCCATTTAATTATTGGTAGCAAACTTGTCAATAACCAAATATATATATTTTTTATGAGATGGAGCAATTGACTTAGGTGGTAGGAGATAAAGTTGATCTGATTTTAATCTTGTATAAAAAACAAAAAAAAAGATCTTTTGATTGGATCCAAAGAAGATATTAATCAGTATGCAGGAAGAGAATGACCAAGTGAAGGTTTAGTTTGGCTTATGAAACAAAACCAGTGGGCATTAAATCTTATTTTTTTCTTGCGTCATATGATACGATGCATAAAATATACGATGACTTTGGCATCAAGTCACAGATTTCAGTTGGGGAATAAAAAGTTAACTGTACAGTAGTGGTAAAAACTACTATGTGAAGACACTTAAGGACATGGGGATCATAGCTCTCAACAGCTTCTCTTTTGTTGCTCTAAGTAATTTTTGACCCACAGTTAAATGTAGCCATCTCTTCTACTCCAATAGTTTCTTGAACTCCCTTCCTCTTACTTGCTTCCCTGATAGCTATAATCTCCAAATATTCAAATGCAATGTCAATCGAAATCTCCAGAAACCTTGATCTAATGCCCCATCCTTCTCTTCATCCTTTCCTTCATCACGCACCTTTACTCTTGTTCCCACTCTCTGTAACCCCTTGCATGCAAGTGGCACTTCCATCTTGCTTGGGGTGAAATGCTTAAAAAAAAATTACCCTCCTTCTTTCATTTATTTATTTATTTTTTTAATCCATTTCAAACAAGGCAATAATGCCACTAAGATGCAAATGGCTACTGGGAGTGAAGGAAAATGAGAAGACTTTAGAAGGATCTGGAAACCTAGTTCTAAACAGTAGAAAAATGGGATAAATCTCTACTCCTGTTCAAAAGACTGTGGAGGAGTGTAAACCGGACGATAGGCATTCTTTGTCCATATTGTGCCATCCATTCACAGAAACTCATGAAATATGTTACTTGCTATTTCCGCCTTGCTTATCTTACCTTCAGTATGTCCTATAACTGTTAACTTTATAATTTTATTGCTCAACATAGGGTAGGGGTTATCCATACTGAGCAGGAGCAGAATGTATTATTTTGATGTCTTCTTTTTTTGTGTACTTGTCTATACATTAATGGTGCAGACACATGTAAGTCACTCGCACACAACAGGCATATGTATTTTACCCATGCCAAGAAGATTAATGAAGGCTGGAAATGATGAGGTAACATTGTATAATTTGAACAAAACAATATAAGAAATTTATTTATGAATTTACATCCTCTTTTGTTGCTTTAATTTAAGATAGCAACATTGTATCATGTGTCCCATTAGTGTTCAAGGTCTGATAAAATGAACATACCTCACTGATTTTCTTTTATCAATAGCTTGTTTCAGGAAAATAAGTCAGAAATTTTTGAAGTCAGTAGTTTTAACATATTGTCATGAAGAGGAAATGTTCATACAACAGATTAAATGATCTGACACAAAATAATATAAAAAAAAAATGTTTAAAACAGAGGTAAGAGAGTTTATTGTTTGCAGAAGGGATATATGGTTGCATACATTGAAAAGTAGACGAAGAGAGTTTGAAATGTTTAGCTTTCTTGGATTGTTGAAAGAAAATTCTTTGAAGTACTACGTGCTTGGTTAAAAGCTGGTAATATAATTGGAGAGTAATTTTACACTGGCAAGAACTTGAATGCAGGTTGCTAGGAACTGAAATAAAGCCTTTCACATTTTTCTCCTCATTTTATATCAAAAGGAATTTTACATATGCTGTCGACTTTTTCTTTCTTTCTTTTTGACACAATGGCTAATTTCTCTGAAGACAAGGTTTTCATTGGTCCAAAAACAATTTCACATAAGCTCATGAATTTATTTCCAACTTCTTTTCAGTTTCTGTGAAGGCAGTTTTTGTTGGTCCAAAAAATTTCATATAGGCTCATGAATGTTCTTTTTTCTTTCCATCTTTTTCTTCAGTTCTCTAAGTTTAAAGGGGGTGTGTAAAAGGAGCTATTATTTCACACTCGCTACATATGCATATACATTAGATATGTGCTTGCAAAGTTATGCACAGTGTGATGGACAGAGAATCAGTTCTGCTTTTATAATATAAATTCCTCATCCCAGAATTTCATAGAACCTGTCATAAGTTACATTTTTGCATAATAAAGTGTTTTTTTTTGTTTTTTTTGTTTTTTTTTAAAGCAACATAAATTTTTAATTTAGAAATATTATATCATGTTTTAATAGTGCCAAAATCTGATAAAATAAATATTCCATATTAAATTTCAATTATGTGCATTTTAATGATATTAATTACAAATATGTAGATTTTCCAGGTTAACTATTTCAGCAGTTAAATTAAAAATCTGAATTTGAAAGTAAATTTAAATTAAGATTTCAAATTAATTCAACAATTATTTCAAGAGAAGATCTTCAATTAATTTAAGATAGCAACATTGCATCATGTGTCCCATTAGCATTCAAGGTCTGATAAAATGAACATCTCACTGATTTTCTTCTATCAATGTTTCTAAAGTCTTCCTGAATTAATAACTTTAGCAAAATAACCAAGGTCAAATAAAATTCAATAAACTGTCTTAAATCCAACATTCCATTATCACTTGAAAATAAAGATTGCAATAATGATATTTGCAATTGTGATGATGGCTTATCCATCACTATTTTCCTGTTCTGCATTTACAATGATCCTTTAGATTCAGAAATTGGTAGAATTGTCAACTAATTAAAGTAGCAAATGGTAATATTATCCATTTCCTTATAAGGAAACATTTGGCATTCATTGACTGTGCAGCCAATGCCACTATAGAAAATAAACCCTATTTCCAACACAATTACATACACATTCCCAAAATTTATTTTCTACCCAATAACAGACAATATTACAAACATGTCAAAAGATTCCACAATAAAACATACACCATTTAAATCAAAATGTCTATTGGTTATAAATTAACATCACCATGTGAAATGTTCAACCAATCAGAAAACTAAAATCTTATTTTTCTCAAGCATACTTTTTCTTTATTTTTTTATTTTTTTTTTTTTTTTAAACCCATAGATTTTGACTTTCAAATATCAGATATAGCTGTCTCTGGATCATTCAAATACAAGCAAATACATTGCTAAATAGCTTTTTGTCTTTCCCCCCACTAGGCATTCTGAAAGAAATGTGTCCATGACTTCAAACAAATAAGATACAGCAACAATAACAAAAGCAGTAAATTTTTGCTAATAGTAAAAGCCTTTCTGTGAATTATTTAATAATCTTGTCTAAATGACAGTGATTTCAGTGTACCAATGACCCAAAGACTAACTCAACAATAGAAAATTTTTAATAAGCTTGTAAATACAAATGATTTATCTAACAGGCATAATCATTTTTACTTTAATTTTATTATTGTTTGGAATTTCAGACGTTCGGACTTTTATAATAAAAATCTGGATGACTGAATTTCCTAGATTGTTTTTGGTTAAAATTTATAAAATCTTCCTTTTAATAACAATTTTTCAGGAATGTAAGTTTTTTTAAATCCAATAGCTCTTATCGCTCTTTACAGTATTGACAGGAGTTTCTTAACTTTTTAAGTAGTTTATAATGTTTATATCTTGATTATGTCATTATTTTCTCTTAGAGTTTCTTGTGATATCTGTTTTAGCTGTTCCTACTTTTGAAAGTCCTCAAGTGATTTTTCTGTTATTTGGTACAGTTCTTTATGTGTAATTCTATAGCACCAAGTCCACAAGATTTGAAGAAGTGTGGTCTTTACCAAGACCCATGCAGCTGACAGATGATGTTTCTGTTAGCTTTGATTTTGCTTCTGTCATGCCAATCCACAAAGTTTGGAGGAGGGTGGTCTTTGCCAGGATCCACAGGCTTCACTCAAAGCCACTTTTAAGCATTGTTCTTAGAAAGTGGTTCTTTACAGTTGACAGTTTAAATGACTGAATAGAATTTTATATGAAAAGACTAGAATACAACAGGACTTATGAAACATGCATCCCTTGTTATTTGCATAACTGTTAAATCTGAGGTCAGTGATTGCATTCAACTTGCCTATTACAGAAATGATTAAGGAATCAGACTGTGATTACTTGTTTGATTGTTTTTAATAACAAACCACCTTTCATAATTTTTTTTTTTTTTTTTTTTTTAGTGTTCATTCTTTAGAATCACTATCTCTAAAACCTGTCTCATTCATTCTTGATGAATTGGTAAAATGCATGTAATTTTTGTAGAAAAACAGTCATCCAGTTTATTGATATCTAGCTAAGTTTGGAATGAAGCCAGATGATCAGTTTGGGATAACAGGCTGGAAAAATTGAGTTCTGTTCTTCCAAGTGGGATGAACTTCATCTAGATTAGAATGATCCAATTTGTTTGCAGGAAAAATACTGTTTCTTCAGAAAAGAATGCTGAATTGCTACGTGATATACATCCTTTGATATAGCAGTGAGTGCTGGACAATCTCTCCACTGATGAAGAGAAAACTGGAGGCAACAGAAATGTGGTTCTACAGAAGGATAATGAGAATTCCATGGATGGAAGGAGTAATCATTGAGGAAGTCTTAAAGAAAATGGCAACAAAATGAACATGTACTCAGAATCAGAGAGAAATAGCTGAAATTTCTTTAGCATATAATAAGGAAAGGAGGGTTTAGAAAACTTAACCCCCACAGGGCATATTGAGAGCAAGAAAGGGGGGTGCAGTGAGCCATCTACCTGACAAATTTGGGTGAATGGTTGACGAAATGAGGGGTGGGAGGTTTGTTTTGAAAAATTGTTAAGGGCCACATGGAATAGAAATTTTTGGAAAGCCATGATCATCAATGAAAGTAGCATATAGAAGAATATTATAACAGTTATGGCCATATCATGTTGCAACACTGATTCTTGTCTGATTTTCAAAGTTAAGCAACATCAAGCCTGGCCAGTACCTAGATGAATGACTGCTTGAAAATACCAGGTGCTGTAAGCTTGAGTGTGCATTTTGTGTAATGTTTTTGTTTACCACTGCAGTAGCCAGGTATTGAACTCACAACTCTTTGGTTCAAGTCACTGGATCCAACCAATGCTCTTATCCACTGGACCATGTGTCCTTGAGAGAGTTGAGTTAAAGGGAGATAAGAGATATAGCATGTGGAACTAGAACAATCTACCCTAGTGGATGAAATAAAGGGTTCAGTTCAAAATTCCAATCACCTGTAGAAGGTGGAGCATACAATGGCTAAAACATCATGGCAACAAAGATGAGGACAACAGTCTGGATAATGTAAATAGTGTAAATAATGAATTCAACTTCTCTAGTAGGAAAAAGCTGAGTGGAATTTCCTCCTTACAATTTGAATATGGAGGAAATGTGGATGATTCAACTCTGTGGACATAGCATGGTGAGTCCTAGCAGCAAAGGTCTAAACTTGTGGGACAAAAGAGCAGAAATCATTGGAACATTTGCCATGGAAATAGTGATAGGGTATTGATAGGCTTGGTTCATAAATTCCAATAACTATAATGTCACCATACATTTCCAGCATCCATGTAAAATGGGGCAAACTTGAAAAGTTATGTCTCCAGAATGACCTCAGACTTAAGCTGTATTCTTGAACAATACATTTCCCTTTTTTTTTTTTTTTTTTTTTTTTTTTTTTTTTTTTTACCAATCTTTATTCTTTTATATCTGCTCTTCTTGATTCCACAGAGTGCAAAACTATTCCAATTCAATGTTTATTTGAACAGACACCAGACATTTTGTCCTTCTATCCTCAAAGATTTTATTCTGAAAATGACCAGTGGTTGTCAAGTCTCTTTTACCCCCTTATCCAACACACGCACACACACACTTGATGTTTATTCATCTCCGTTTTACTTGTCCATAAAAGTGCCAAATGTACTGACCTTCTAAATATGACTTCAGCCAACAACAATGGTTGGCATTCTTCCATTTTAGTGACTTACAATTGTTTGGCTGGCAAGTTAAAGCTGGATTGATGTCTGAAACAGATTTTTTTTTTTTTTTTTTTTTTTTTTCTGCAATAGTTTGCATCCGTCCACTCAGGGATATTTACTTGGATGCAGCAATTGGCAGATCTGAGGGGCAGTGTACTCCAGGCAGTAAGTTTTGGGGTACTACATTTAAGTGAATTAGCATAACACAGTAGCATGCAGAATTATGATTTTAGACGGGTAGCAAATTCCATGATTCCCACGAATGGCACAGTGGTTAGGTATACCACTAGAGACATTTTCATTTTTTTTTTTTTTTTTTTTTTTTTTTTTTTTAATTTATTGTGCATTGACATCTGTATAATAATCATTTTGTCTCAGAGTATTAAGTGTGGTTCTTATGGGTGCTCTTGTACTTTTGGTCATGTGTCTTGGTATTAAACTTGAATACCTCATTAATATTAATAATTATAGAAATGCCTTCAAGATGGAGCTATTGAGAGATACTGCCATTTTGGAATCTCTCTCTCTCAGATGTGTGTATGTGTGTGTGTAATTGACATTTTGCTGGCTTTGGGGTTTTCTTCTAACCTTTTACAAGTAAAAATCTAATCTTTGATATCAAAAATTCTAAACTGAATCTATATTTGCTTAGGTAAAAGCATTTTATATTTTGAAGTTAAATAAGACAAAACATTTTGAAAGAAAAAAAAAATTACTTTTAATTCTTTGTTAATATTAATACAGTGTGCATCAGAAATACTTTCCACATAATGGTAAGACATTAGTGGCAAGGGTGTCTTCATCTAGCTAATGTCATACCATTACGTGGGAGGTATTTCTGCCTCACATTATATCTTTAATATGATGCTAAAGGTGTAATGGCTTCTGGAAACTTTCTTTTTGAAATCTCACCTAATAATTACTTGTATATTGTTGTATCTTACTTACTATTCTTTCTCATCATGTATTATAATATTAATATAGTACAATGGATTTTATATATAGCAGATAAAAAAATCTTTCATAGTGCATCTTTTTGATTCTACATTTCAGCTGGATCTAAAAATAATTGTTTTTACTTCATGCCTCAAAATATTGACTGAAATACATATTGTTGATATTGTTCATAATAAAGGAAGAAAAAAATTAAAAAAAAAAAAAATAGAATTAAATAAAATTAATAGGGCTAGTCAGGCTGCATAGGTCAGGCTGGAGGTATTGTATTTCTTGTTTTAATTTTATAAATAATCTTTTAAAAATTTCTAATGACTTGTATGCTCTGTTTTTCAAAGAACACATTTTTATTTCAACTTATTGTTTTCAAATGTTCATTTTAAATAATTTATTCCATATAGTATAAAGTTTCTTAGTGGAATGTATCAATTGAGAAAAGGGCAAATTAAATTTAGCCCGACTTAGTCGATGAAAATCAAAGAAAGCCGCAGCCTTAACTTGTGAACTGGAGGGTTGGGGTGAGGAGTGTGACTGAGGTAGTGTTGAGGAATTTTTTTTAATTTAATGCACAAAGATTTAAAAAAAATATATATATATTTTAGAGTAAAGGAATCATTTTAGCATCTAAGTTAGACCAATAGTATATTTTGCCTCAATAATCAATTGTGTAAACTTTTTTCTTGATTATTGCCTTTTGATTATTTTTGATGTATTCTTACAAGATACACACAGGTATTTTGCTCTATTCTTCCTTGGCAATAGCTTCTAGTTTCTCTAAATTCAAAGGACTTCTTTCCCTTACTTTTTTCAAATATGCCCATATATTTTCAATGGGGTTTAGATGAGGACTTTGTGCGAGGTACGGAAATACCTTAATTTTGCTGTCACTTAAGTATTTTGTAACAATTTGTGCCGTGTGCTTTGGGTCTTGTCATGTAGGAATGTCCAGTGACACCCCAAAGGCAGCTTTTATGCATTTTGTTTTATATTATTTTTAAGAATAGCCAAATATTGCTCTTTATCTATGATACCCTGTACTCTCACAAGTTCTCCTGGCCCAGAAGCAGCAAGGCATCCCCAGAGCAGAATGCTCCCACCACCGTGCTTAATTGTAGGGAAGGTATTTTTGTTAGTTTGAGCTCATTCAATTTTCTCCATACATAACAGTTCATGTAACGAAATAATTCTAATTTATCATCTGACCATAAAATTGAGTTCCAGTATTTACTCCTATGTTCTAGATGACTTCTAGCATCAGCTAATCTACATCTAGTAATTGTCTTTGTTGACATGTTTTTGTGTGTGTACATGTATATGTCTGAGTGAGGGGAAACAAATCGTTACTTAGCACTTCAAGCTGAGTACACTGCCATGTTTCTGATTTTCAGATAGAAATTGTGTGTGCGTTTGCTTTCTTTATTATGGAAGAGCACACATTGCTGGTGAACCAGGAGTTATCTGGGAGTGGACTATAAATTGTCGAGGGGAGTTGCAGTGTGTATTTATAAAGATGGAAATGTTGTAGCTAACGGAAGGTACATGTCGATACCTGATCAGTATTGGCTGGGTCACCGCGGAGAGGAGGTATGATGTTGAAAGACCCAAAACCCCTAATGAACTTCAGCTAGAAACATCACTGATGTGTACCAAAGCATCCAATAGATGTATTTTAGGAAACCCTGATGTCTTTACATCATTGACAATGTCCTTTGTTGTTAAGTGAGGATTCTTCAAGGCATCTCTTATGATTTTTCTTTCCATTCTCTCAGAAATTGACCGTTTTCTGCCAGTCCTTAATTTATTCTCAACACAATGAGTCTCATTTTACTTCTTGATAATGCTACAAATTGTTGATCTAGGGACACTTAAATAACTGGAAAGTGTTGTATATCCATCACTTTGTACACAACTACCTTCACCATGGTTGCAGAACGAATGAGTTATTGTGGTATGTGGCACTTACATATTGTCTTCTTCATTGTCTTTTAGAATGTTATAGAATCAGACCAATGCTATTTCATTTTCAAAGGGTGTTTTTATTAAATATCAAATTAAGAAAAAACATTACAATTGCCATATAAGACACATTCTTTCATAACTTGCATAAGGTGGGGGAGAATAATTTTGGACTCCACCAATTTTTAGAAAAATGCATAACTATGAATATAATAGATTGAAATTTTAAAAAATTTCACAAATTATTCAAAACTAAATATGGAATCGGCTATTTATTGTAAATTTACTAAATACAGGCAAATATTTGCATCTCCTTACTGAATATGCAAATATTCAGTAAGTGGGATGTGGGAAATAATGCTGTCCACAACTAATATATATATATATATATATATATATATCTATATATGTGTGTGTATACACATACAGGATGTCTACAAAATCAGAATAAACTTATATGCCAGAGCTTGTTTTCTATATTTAGCTATTTAATTTCTTTGTGCTTGATAAATCAAAAAATACATGCTGAGAGTCAAGCATATAATCAAAATAAATACGTCGGTGGGCCGAGTGCAGTATTGAAATAAATACGTCGGTGGGCCGAGTGCAGTATTGAAATAAATACGTCGGTGGGCCGAGTGCAGTATTGAAATAAATACGTCGGTGGGCCGAGTGCAGTATTGAAATAAATACGTCGGTGGGCCGAGTGCAGTATTGAAATAAATACGTCGGTGGGCCGAGTGCAGTATTGAAATAAATACGTCGGTGGGCCGAGTGCAGTATTGAAATAAATACGTCGGTGGGCCGAGTGCAGTATTGAAATAAATACGTCGGTGGGCCGAGTGCAGTATTGAAATAAATACGTCGGTGGGCCGAGTGCAGTATTGAAATAAATACGTCGGTGGGCCGAGTGCAGTATTGAAATAAATACGTCGGTGGGCCGAGTGCAGTATTGAAATAAATACGTCGGTGGGCCGAGTGCAGTATTGAAATAAATACGTCGGTGGGCCGAGTGCAGTATTGAAATAAATACGTCGGTGGGCCGAGTGCAGTATTGAAATAAATACGTCGGTGGGCCGAGTGCAGTATTGAAATAAATACGTCGGTGGGCCGAGTGCAGTATTGAAATAATTTCTGCAGATAGCCATGCATAAAGTTGAATGGAGACCCTAACCTCAAAAAGATGTTTTGTTGCCATTTTTGCCCCTGTACAAAATACACAGGTATAAGAAAATTAGTAATAAATTAGGTTATAAAATTGGTAGATTTAGTTCAGAGCATTTTAGATTTCTACTCTCAAATAAGTACAGTGTTTTAGAGCCTGAAAATTGAAAGCAAGTCTACTAGTGTGTTCAGTCCCTGATGATTGCATTGTACATTAAACTCAGAATTGTGCTACTGGTGAGGAAAAATGTATAATTATTATTAATATAAATTTTAGCTCTGTTATTATGGATTGACCACTATTTTATTAGTACCAGCACTTAATGTTGTATTTTTCATATATATATTTATATAAGCTTCTTAGTATCCTTATTAAAGGAAGAGAGAAAATTACTATGTTGAAACATATTCATTTATTCCGAGTACTTTCAACATTAGCACAATGTCATCATCAAGGTATTTTTTTTCTAAGACAAAATTGTTGTGTTCATCTGAAAGTTAAATTTTTTACTTGTGTAGTGAAAAAGGTTAAGGTTATGTACTGTATGATTCAAATTTCATTATGTAAACGTCAGGGGAGGTAACTAAGTTATAATGTGCCCAAATGTTATAAAAACAAAAAAACCTAAATATTTAAACTATCTACTGTAAACATTTTAAATTTTAAATGGATATGTATCAACATGGTAATTTTCTCACTTCCTTTAATAAGGATACTAAGAAGCTTGTGAAAATAAGTAGACAAAATTATTCAATGAGACATGCCTTAATGAAAACATGCTGCCAAAATATACGCTATATATATATATATATATATATCTCATACGGTAGAAAGGAAGATAATTTTAACGTTTTTTTTTCTATATGAAATATGCCAGTGACTTGGAGAACTCAATTTGTACTTGAAGAGTAATGCTTAATAGCAGTAGGAGGTGCTGTTTTTAAAACTTTCTTTCTCTCAATAGCTCAACCAGATTTCTGGGAACATATATTGTCATCCATATATATATATATATATATATATATATATATATATATATGGGTCAATGTCTGATCCTTACCCCCTCCTCCTCAATATTAAGTATTGTAATAAAAATAAATTTTAAAACTCTTCCTTCCTTCTCTGAGCTCAACCATATTTCTCACACTATTCTTCACCACCCTCTATGTCACCTTATATAGGCTTAATACTGCCCTTCAAAAGTGTAAATTTTAAATTCATTTTTCGTTTCATCTTAGAAAGTGAAGTCTGAAGATCCAGAGAAAAATAAAATTCTCTGAAATAAATTATAACTAAAGGAGCCTTAAAGTGGTCTGTTTTTCTTTAAATTAAATTAAAATATATATATATATATATATATATATATATATATATATATCAAAAGATTGTCTTTCATAAAAACATAGTTGACCAGGGGATTTTTGAAAGATAATGCTTTTAAGCACAATCATTGATGACTTCTGACTAGTTTTGCCTATCCAATTTCACTTAGAAGTTTCAGGTCAACTTGTACTGGGGCTTTTAATAGGTATCCCAAACATTTTTTCTTCAATATATCTAAAGGCTTTTCATGTAGGCATATAGAGCTTGACAAAACCATAAAAAATGGTACAAAATTTATCTTGCTAGTTCAATTAGAAACTGAGTTATGACCATTCAAATTTTGTCCGATTTTCCATCTTGCATTCAATTGGGCCAGAAGCCCATTTTAACAGCTCATATGTGAAGATGCAGGCTTCAAACAAGTGAAAAATCATTATAAATGCAATGTCATTAAGTAATAAAAGAAGGATGATACTAATGGAATTAATAATTAAGATCAGCCTGAAAAGTGGAGGGGATCACATACTGTTTTAAAAACAGTACAAAAATAATATAGGATGGCAAATTTGACCATTCATATAAATTTCAATTCTGCAGTTCAGTCATTGAAACTTAGCATATTTCATAATATATTAGACATTAAACCCAATGTTTTTCACAGGAGTACATCAGTAAAACAATATTTTTATTTCACTATGTAAGTAAAGGCGGAACCAAAATTTGATAGTAAGCCAAAAAATATAATTTCTTGAACTTGCTGTAAAAATGTATCTGGCAGAGGTAAAAGCCTGAAACTTTGAAAATTTACTCATTTTGGGATGAGGGATTCAACAAAATAGTTATATTGTCTATAACATTAAAACCTTTTCTCATAAATATATTTGATTTTTTTTTTTTTTTTTTTTTTTTTTTTTTTTGAAAATCTTGTAAATTTATACAATTTTTGACATTCCCAAAAATGACTGACATCAAAACTTTGAAACTTGATATACAAAAGAAGTCGGTGGTCAGTGTTTCAAATAAATGCTTATTGTAAAGCCTTAAAACTCAATTTTTAAATTGAAAAAAAACAACAAAACTGAAATGAATAAAACTACATTTATTGGAACTGATGAAAAAGATTTTCTGGGCATTTTGAAAGGCCCTATTGCACTTCTCCTCCTAATGGTTATTTGCAGTCTGAATTTTTTTTTATAGGCTTCTATAACCAATATTTCTAGAACATTCCAGATTCTACCATCACTTCAAATTGGCATTACACCCAAGTCCCATCTTAAGACAAAAGTTGACTTGACCTGTGCAATGTCACTCACCAAAAGCCATTAGAATTAGAAACTTGATTATTGCACTGGTTGGAGATGTAATGTCAATGATTTGGGCAATGCCTCCACTTAGTTTTCATGCCTAAGGTCACTTTCACAAAATCAGCCATTTTTGACACATTTGTAAACAAAATTTAATTCTTGGTTTTAAAATCTTCCAAAAATAAAATATACTTTTCTGAAACTTTATTTGAGGAATATTAGCTGATGTAAAGTACAATTAACCTGATTTGAAAAAAAATATTATTTACTTTAAGTCTAAAATGACAGAAATGGATTTTAAAAGCAAACAGTAGCAGTGATTATGCACTTATCACTGTGGCTTGTCATTCATAGATCACTTAACAAGTAATGATAAAATGTGTCAACACTTTTACTGTTATTTTTGGAGACTTTATCTGTTAAAACATAATTTAAGAAAATAACTTTAAAAATACTTGAAATATTGCTAATTGAGCTTAAAGGAAATTTCACTCTTTTATTTTATTTTTTTCACACTGTAAACTAGGCCGGTTTGGGATACATACTTTTAAGCGCTCGTAAATGTCACTGCACACTAAGATCATCTCCCCAAACTGATTTTATCAAGATGTCACATCTATGACTAATTGACTATGGTGAAATTCAAACCAGGATCTTACAGGTGGAATGCTTTAACCACTGAGCCATATATACAGGGTGTCTAAAAAAATAACAGAGGGAAGTAAATAAGGAAGACAAACTCATAGGTAAGTAATGAAATAGGTTTATTACACAACGGTACGCTTAGCAATGGACATAATGCTAACTCTCCTCACCTCCGCTTATTTACATAAACGGACAATTCCATTCATTTATGTCCTATATAACAACAATGCGACACAATGGAATCACAAGCAGCAATCAACATTTTGATAGGTTTCTTGGATTTCTGTAACAATTTTCCATTACCTTTTCTTGCTTCACAGAGCGTGGTTGATATCTGTGATCTGGAATGGTTTTTCACATACAGTACCATTGTCTTCATACTGGGTGGATCTGAATGAAACTCTTCAGTACTGCCTTAGAATATCAACTGCCTTTCTATAATTCCAATAGCATTTCAGGATGAACTTTCTTTTTTTAAAGCCTGGATGACATTAATTATACTGATGTATAAATCTGAAAAGAAAGCAAGTTGACTAAAGCTATGCACTGTTAAAGTGTGTATACAGTTTCTGAGGCATCCTGTATATGTAGATGTTGTGGAAAAGAGTGCACTTCAATGGAAGGCCTAAAGAGTAACATAAAAATTTCTAACAATAATCAGGAAGCAGCAGCACACACCATGCTTCTTTTCAGCTGTAATGTTTATGGTAAACAATGCCAATCCCGAGCTGGCTTAACGTGTCATATAAGAGCAAGACATGTATAGATTGATCAAGCCATGGCAACACTTGTGTACAAGTTTGTGGCTATCATATGTGTGTGTGTATATATATATATATATATATATATATATATATATATATATATATATATATATATATATAATGTAAAGAGAGAAGGCTATTATTTGCCTGCAGTGGTAATCCCAGTGTGCAGCAGATAATGTGTGTGCTCTCTCTCTCTCAGAAACATTAACTAAGGCCCATTCAGGATAGTATCGATATAAACCAGGTGAGTTTTGTAGGTGTTAAACAAACAAATATGTGCCGAAGCAAGCATCAGCAACAAGGATTGCTAGCAGCCAAGTATACTCAGATACAAGTGTCCAGCTATTATTATTATTATTATTATTATTATTATTATTATTATTATTATAATAATATATGCATACATATATATAAGGTAAAGAACAAATAGGAAACTTTTATCAATCTAACATGTTTCACTTTTATTAAAGCCTCATCAGAGATATTTTTACTTTTATTCATCTTCTTGTTCTGTTGGATTCCAATCCATATTTGACCTATATTTGACACCAACTAACACATAGATAAAAAGTGAAAAAAAACAATGAAAATTCTACATGTACACACAGACGGGCACATGGGCTTATGTGCACATGCACACATACCTTATGTGCACATGCACACATACCTTATGTGCACATGCACACATACCTTATGTGCACATGTACACATACCTTATGTGCACATGCACACATACCTTATGTGCACATGCACACATACCTTATGTAAAAAAAACAAACTTGCACCATAAGCATATAAAAATGAAAAATTGAAAAGTATAAGCAGTCAATTGCTGAAACCTCCTGGCATGTGGATGTCTTGCATTAATTATACACACACACACACACACACACACACACACACACAGAGGGTGCAATGGATAAATTGTCATCTAAATTATGCAAAAAAGAAAATAATACTGACATTTAATTTTAACAGATACATTTACCAAAATTACACAAAAAATATCCTGAAATACTAAAGAGTAAATTTATTCAATAAAATTGCCATTGGCTTCAACCACAGCCTCCAGATGACTCTGGAATCTCCTGCAATTCTTCTGGAGAGTCTCCTTGTTTAAGTTGGTTAAGGCTGCCATAATCCTTGCCTTCAGTTGACATTTATTGTCACAGGGAATTTTGTTGGTCCCTCACTCAACTGTGAGCCACACATAATAATCAAGAGGTCTGCAGTATGGGGAGTTAGGTGACCAGATGTAAGGGGTGATGTGGTTACAGAAATTTCTGACAGCCATGACTGGGTTCTCCTGTTTGTGTGGCATGATTGCAATAGAACTATTGCCAGACATAAGGTCTTCCAGCAGTCACCCTATTGACACAGTGCACCACTACCTCCTCAAAGCACTTGATGTAGGCTTCCATGTTGAGTCTGAGGCCCTCACCAACAAATTTGGGTGCTGTTTTCTTATCAGAACAATCAAAGTGACTTTTCCGAGTTGCCGTAGTTTTGTAATCACAATTAGACTCCTCCAACTCTTTCTGAATCTTCTGTACTGTCCTCAGATTGGAACCCAAACACTCTGAAATGTTTGTATCGGTGTTCCTGGTGTGAATGCCAAGCAGTACAGCATACCATTTCCAAATTT
The DNA here is from genome assembly GCA_963932145.1 of Acanthosepion lycidas. Classification (NCBI taxonomy): domain Eukaryota; kingdom Metazoa; phylum Mollusca; class Cephalopoda; order Sepiida; family Sepiidae; genus Acanthosepion; species Acanthosepion lycidas. The sequence goes on from OZ010606.1 coordinate 34,450,633, forward strand.
CTGGTGGAGTGAATTGCGTCATGGTGCTCTTTTTCTCACAGACAGTGCCCAACTGACCATACTATACTGTGCAATTGACAAAAACAATGAGCATGTGAAAAAATATAAAATGGCAATAATTTATACATCACATCCTGTATATCTTCGTGAAAATGTATATGTCAATGTGAGTCTCACTTCTGTTTATAAGTAATAAGCTATTACACATTTTGTGACAAAATTATGTTCAATATTTACCTGTTCTTACACATACAAATCTTTATTTAGATTTGATGGTTGAGTCATGCTGTTTTAACCTTGGCAGGGAATCCTTAGTATATCAAGAAGCCAGTTTATACAGAAATATATTTGTTTATCGTGCTTCTGACATAGATATATGAGAGCCACTATGAAAGTATTGCTTCCTGTTTATTTCTACAGTAACTAGAACAGATTCAGGTTGCATAATAACATCAGATAGAGAAAATGTTCATCTACAGAATTCTACTTTTCTACAACCTTGTTGATTTGCCATTGATATCATTGCTAAATGCATTACTCAATATTTGTGCTTATAACCATTGTTTGGTCTCTATAAGTGACTTACTTAATTAGTTTATGGGACAAAAATAGACATTACTATTTTTTGCTAAAATTGAGTCCTACAACGATGAAGCAATTATTTTTTTTTTTTTTTTTTTTTTTTTTCTTCTTCTCCTTCAGAAATTTCATTGACAACCAGTCAAGGTTGTGGTGTAAAATGCTAATGCCTTGATGAATGTTAATGTATGCAATTATTTTGAAATGGAGTAATTCTCTGATGCACTGTTGCTATGTATCTTGTCGGACACCATTTTGTCAAATTATTTCTCAACAAAACAAAAAAGTATTGGTGGAAAGATTAACTTCATAGTCATAGTCTAGCATCGGTCAGTTTTTGAAGTTAAATTTCTAATTCCGACACAAACTCAGTCTATACACCGGGGTTGAATACGACTGATGAAGTTTGCATTGGTTAAAATAGATCTATCCCCTGCTCATATGAGGTAATTTAGGATTTTGTTGTGTAATACTATCTCTCTCTCTATCTATCCATATATATATATATATATATGATTAATAAAAGAATATTTTTCTCATAAGAATCCATCTTGCACATTTAAAAATCCACCATTCACCCGTGCATTGAATACTGCTGGCATATCTGGTCTGGTGCTCCTGCTATTCATCTTGAGGTTCTTGTCAAAATCCTAAGAAGCATCTTCAATGTAATATATCCTGACTTGGCATCTCAACAGGAACTGGCTTGTAAATTTTAATACCTCCAAAACAAAACTAATCTCATTTAACCACCATAGAGAATCTTTCCTTACCGCCATCAGCATGACTGATGCTAGACTCATGGAGAGCAATACACTGTGCCTTCTTGGCCTCACGTTTTCAACTGTCTTGAAGTGGAACAGCTTCATAGAATCAATAGCTGCATCTACTGCAAGGAAAGTTGGATCACTGTGTTATGCCAGAAGGTTTTTCACATGAGTCCATCTTGCATGTTTACAAATCTACCATTTGTCTGTGCATTTAATACTGCTGCCATATCTGGTCTGGTGCTCCTGCTACTCATGTCTAGGTTCTTGACAAAATCCAAAGAAGGATCTGTAATGTAATTGATCCTGAATTGGCATCTCTACTTTAGTCTCTTTCTCACCAATGTGACATAGTTTTCTTGTCTTTTCTACAAATATTTCCATGGCAACTGTTCTAATGATCATTTTTTCCCTTGTGCTCCGACTACATGAATTTAAGCATGTTAATAGATTGGTCTCTAGGTCGCACCTGTTTACTGTTGAAATCGGTAAATGTAACGTCCACTTCTACTCCAAAAGCTTCTCGTACTTCCCACCTATGGAGCTCTCTTCTATTTACTTGCTTCTTTGATAACTACAATCTTTAAAATTTAAATGCAACATCAGTCGCCATCTTCGATCTTCTTCAATCCCATTCATCTTCTGTCTTTTGCTCAATCCCCACATATACCCAGTCTTTTCTCTCACTTTCACTCCCTGTAACCTCTGTGTACTAGTGGCATTCCCACCTTGCTTGGTGTGAAATGACTAAAAAAATAAATAAATAAAAATTAAAATTTAATTTCAAAGAAAGTATGCATCACATGACCAAGTCAATTGAAGATGACTACTCGGTGATACATATCGCAGACAATCTTTCCCTTTATTTTGATAATTTAACAAAAATAAAATATTTTAAAGAGTGTATTTTATTGGTTCACTGGAATGCACAAAAGGAAATAGTAATGTTCTTTGCTTATTTCCTGAGTCTAAATCCAAATAATACTTATTTTGGACTCAGCTGAAAATTGAGTCAACAAAGTGACCTTATTTTTTAAATGGGTCAGAATCCTCGGTAGATGGTTTGAGACAGCCAAAATTAACCTTCAACCATAAAACCTGATACTTAATCCAAGCTGAAGATGCCTTGTTAGCAGTCAGCAGCTATCTGCTTTACTTAATTAGTTTATGGGACAAAAATAGACATTACTATTTTTTGCTAAAATTGAGTCCTACAACGATGAAGCAATTATTTTTTTTTTTTTTTTTTTTTTTTCTTCTTCTCCTTCAGAAATTTCATTGACAACCAGTCAAGGTTGTGGTGTAAAATGCTAAAATCTAACTCCATTGATTAAAAGCAAGCTTAGCACAAAAGTATATGTTTACTGTGATATGAAAAACAGCATTAAGCAGTAAATATGCATTTCTTACATACTATCTCTATTCTGATTGGAATACAACCTCTTTCCAATGAGTTTATATTTTGACGTGAAATTTGTAAATAAAAATAAATAAAACCAAAATAAAATAAGCACAATGGCAACAAAATTTATTTTTTATTTTTCTTTAATTACTTTTGAAAAACATTTAAATACTTCAATTTACATATAAGCATTATGATCTTTATAATTATTGCATTTAATTAGTGTCACCTTTATATTTAATATTGTTTGTTTGGCTGATATACATAATGAGTATTCTTTTGTGCCTTGGCTTACTTGTTCTTAAATTTTTTTTCAAACTAATGAACATGGTATGTGCAGTTTTTAAAAATTCTGATTGTTTTTTACTTTTTCCTACAGTTCACCTTTTACAAAAAATGACTAATTTAAAAACTCATTTAGAGATATAGATATAAAATTTATTGTTGACAATAATCAGAAGAAAAATAGGCACATGTAGCAACTCTTAGGAATCAGAGGTAGTAATATTTATTAATAAGTGTTTGCCATTTGTCAATCGTTGATACATTTGCCTATTTTTTGTTTATGAGATGGAGGTAACCTTAAGAATAACATTAAGGTATTGTAAGCAAGATTAAGTTAATATTTTAAAGAAACTGGTTTAATTTTTTTATTGAATATATGATAAAATCCTTAAGGAAAGAAAGCCCCTCTATTATAAACCAAGTGAGAAAATGAGTCTTGAAAAACAGCATGCAACTGATTTGGGGCAATTCTTTGAAATTGAAAAATGTATTTTTGTCACAAATCTTATTCCATTCATCTTTCTTGAACTTCTCTAATTCCAGCATGGTCTTGGGATTTCTTGACAATGTTATGCTGGAGGCTGCTAAAATTATTAATCCATTGGATTATATGAGCACATCAAATGCTTCTATGAAAAACGAAATTAAATTATATTCATATATTTAGAATATATTCAATTGATGACATTGGTTTAGTGAAATATTTTACTAACAGCCACCATAAATTCAGTAGAGGATGTCCATTAAAAATTGAGCCCATTCCTTGTTGCCTGAACATAAAAAAATATTCTTTTTCATGGCAGGTTTACAAAATCTCCTACAAAAGATAGTGACGGAGAGTGAGAAGAAAGGACTAAGCATAAACTACAAGACAGAATGCATGGTCATCAGTAAGAGGATGAGCCCGAAACGCGATTTGCAGGTCGAGAAAACTAGAATCAAGCAGACACATGAAAGTTTAAATATCTGGGAAGCGTCTTGACAGAGGACAGCAAGTGCGATGCCAAGATCCATAGACATATTGGGATGGCCAAGTAGACATTCCAAAAGCTGGGCAGAGTATTGCAAGACATTGATAACAAAGAAAAGAATACAGAGTTGTTATGTGACATCTGTCCTTCTTTACTGCAGCGAATGTTAGACGATTTCCTCAAAGATGAAGAAGAAATTTGAGGCAATGGAGATGTAGTTCTACAGAAGGATGCTAAGGATGTCATGGACCGAGCGTATGAGCAGCAATGAGGTCTTAGAGAGGTTACAAACAAGAAGAAAGCTTATACTTAACATCTGAAACAGGCAGCTGAAGTTTCTGGGACACATAATGAGGAAGGAGGGCCTGGAGAATCTGATACGCACGGGTCAAATAGAGGGAAACAGAGACAAGGGAAAGCAGTGCGTGACATACCTGAAGAGCTTGAGCAGGTGTATGACAGAACGTTGTCTGGGGAAGGAAACAGAAGGAAGGAACTTGTTGAGAGCTGCAAGGGATAAAGAGAGGTGGAGAGCCATTATCACCTATGTCCTGAAAGGACATGGCACATAAAAAGAATGAAAATGAAATCCTCTTTCTCTTTTCTCATTCTGACCATGAGAGCCGAGTTCGAATCTCACCATGGTCAATTTGTTAGGAAGAAGACTTCCTGATGTTATTGAACCGAAGGGGTCAATCCCTGTGAAAGTGCCTGAAAACCATGCATGGGTTGACCCAAGTCTTGTGAGTGAAATTGGGTAGGCAGAACCCTTGAGGGGTTGTTGATAGCTGTGCTAGCATGAAGTCACAAGTCATCATGGCCAAGGGCTTGAGTGTGCTGGCCTTGTTCAAATTGTTGACCATGGTAGATAACATGATCTTGCCCAGAAACTGTAACTAAGGTCTGTTCAGCATAGTTGTAGTATAAACCACAGGTGGGCTCTGTAGGTGTTGAATAAACACAAATGCACCTGAACAAGCATCTGCAATATGGATTGGCTAGCCACCCTAGTAGACTGGTATCCTCAAATACTATAGTAGGATATGATTACACCAGAAAATCCAAACACACTATTGTCTGATGATCAGAGTTGCATGCAATGGCTGTACAAACATTTTGTTTTACAAATGAAGTCACCTACATACACAGTGCTAACAGTTAATAATAATAATAATAATCAATATTCACTCAGTTTATGATTTCTATCAAGCGCTCTAATACTTTTAGTGTTTTGCAAATATTTTAGCATATCATTGTTCTTTTTAATTATTTCACTCCAAGAAGGCAATAAAGCCACTAAGATGCAAGTAGTTATTGAGTGTGAAAGAATATGAAAAAAAGTAAAACATTATTATTGAGAGAGAACAATAAAATAACAGTGTCGTAATGTACAGCAAAAGTGTGTTGAGGTTGTGGGGAAAAACCTAACCAATTGCTTTCCCAGTAATTATGGGGGTAATAGGCAGAGAGGGGAAAGAGATAGGAAGTAACAAAAATGACACTGCCACAGAAACCACAGCAAGTTTAGGAACAAAATACCCATCAAACTGATTGCTGATTTTCCCCATTGCTTTTATTGGCATGAGGCATTTTACCATATCTTGACCAGTTGCAGTGAGGCCTGTATCTAGACATGCAAAGCTGTCCAACTGCAAACTGGGAAAACCTGGATGTAACTGGTATTGACAGGCGTGTCTGCACACAATCCAGGGCCTCTTTTGTATCTGTACCAATGAGTGTTCACCAAAAACAAGTATTAAGACAAAACCTGATGACTGACATTGCATTTACATTCTTGAAAATAAAAGTTAACTGGGAAGCAAGAAGCTGGAAGAAAGTTCCACAAGTGAAAAGTGTAAATGTTAAGGACTGACATTTCACTGTCTTGAAAGTATGTGTGCGTGTGTGTGTGTGTGTGTGTGTGTGTATATATATATATAAATTTACTAATTTAAAAATATGGCTCCATCACTACACAGGAATTACCATGTTTCAAAAACAGAAACTAAAACCTTTAAATTTAATTATTAAATAATCATTATCAAATAGCTGATAAATGAAATATACATATTTAAATTTGATATTTAATAATTTTTAAATAATTTAAGTAATTCTGTTACATTTATTTGTTTTAAAAGAAGTATAATCTATTAGTAATTAAAATTAAGAATAATATTTTAAAATTGTAGTTCAATACAGCATTCATATACAAACAACCCTTTTAAAAAAAATCTCTATGTATACAAGTACAAATTTAACAGCAAAACAAAAGTACTGAAAAACCTTTTGTTGTTGAAAAAGACCAGACGACATGCGTTGAACAGACGTCATCATTCGTTGGAAAAGGCACCTCTACCCTCCCTTGACTTAACCTCTTTTCAAAAGTAACTCATATTTTGATACAATAGTTGTCAGGGAATATGAATACCCTACTGCCCCTTGTTAAAATGATTGGAGTTCCCCATATCCTTAGAAACTAATATCATGAATGTATGTGCTTATAAAACTCAGTAAATTTCAAAATAAGTTATTCCAAAATTCTCTTGAAAATGAAATAGGACTAGGGACTTTAATTTAATTCTGTAATTGAATTTGAAGTTTTTACTTTCTGTTTTTGAAACATGGTAATTCCTGTGTCTGTGTAGTGATGGTACCATTTTTTTAAATGAGTAAATTTATAATATTTATGCTCTGTAGATTTGTATTGAGCACTGTTTTGTAAAAATATAAATATTAATAAGAACACCAGATTATATATCACTGTTCTATTTCTTTATTTTATATATATATATATATATATATAATGGCAGGCAATGTAAGTCTTATACATTCAGATGATGAGACCATAGTGCCAATCTAGTAGCACACTTAAATACCAAAGAGGAAAACTCCTCAGAATTATTACCATAATGTTTTTTTTCCTTTATTGCTATCTTTCTATTCCAAGCTTGTTGCAGCCCTCCTACATATGGCTTGAAGAATTAAGACAGAAAGCAACAATTTATATTGTATTTAAATTTTTGAAGATGAATTTTTAAAAAGTCTATGTATCATAGTGAAGAGCTCATCTGGACAATTACCATGAAAGTATATATATATATATATATATATATATATATACACACACACACTGATAATATTGCTGATTTTTCTTTGGATTCAATCAAGGAGCTCAAGGTACTCAGAAGGGGCACTGAACCATATGTAACAGCAATATTCTAAACATGGATGAATGGTAGACTTATAGATATGTATGATAGATTTTGGAGTGAAAAATGATCTTGTCCTACATAGTGCACCAACATTCTTAGTAGCTGATCTAGTAATGGATTCAATATAGTCTTTTCATTTCATATCAGCAGAGAATGTTAGCCCAAGAAGGCACAATGAGTCACTTTCCTGGACGGTAATCATCAGCCATGCTGATGGAAGGCAAAGAGGGGTCTCATGGAGAGAAGTTTAGTTTTGGAGGCATTAAAATTAACAATCTATCTTTTGCTCCAGTTAACAACGGACTTGAGGTTGCTTAGGACATTGCCATTTAGACTTTGTTGAATTGATCAGCCTTACTACTGAGACAGAAGTAAATGGTCGTGTCATCAGCATAGATACCAAGTTGAGAGCTGATGTCATTGGGTAGGTCATTGATTAAAAATAAAAGTAGGACCAAGGGTGTAGCCCTGGGGGACACTCGTGTTAGTATGAAAGGATTTAGATGAGTGGCTGTTCAAGATAACTTTCATTTCACTATTTGATAGGAAAGACTGGATCAATTCAAAAATTTTTCTGGAGACACTGTAACTTTTCAGCTTGTGGAGAATACCTTTATACCAAACCATGTCAAAGGCTTTCGAAATGTTCAAAGCTACAGCCTGGGCTTCACTGTTTTTTTTATCTAGTGCATGATCGACACATTATCGTCAGCAGTTGACCTGGAGAAATGAGTGCCATATTGCTTGTCTTAAAAAAAGAATCTTTGATGAGATGAAGAACCAATTCATCATTGATTAGGGCTTCTTGGAATTTCCCAAAAAGAGGTAGGAAGCTAATAGGCAGATATTTTATATGGTTGGACACTCTAACAACCACAGTAACAAAACCGACAGTAGTGAGGCTTATGACCATATCATGTTGAGACACTAGTTCCTATACAATCACTTAAGTTAAGCAACGTCAAATCTGGTCAGTACCTAGATGGATTACTGCCTGGGAATATCAGGAGCTCTAAATTTGGATGTTTGGGTGATGTAATGGATCATGTCTTGGAATTGATAATCAAAGAGTCAAGTTTCAATTCCCATTGGGTTCGTTAAATTCACTTATGCACAAATACTCTTGGGAAAGGTATGAATCTACCTCTTCTCCTCCCAGCTATGCTAAAATAGTAAGACTTGTATCACTAAATCATTATCTCGCTCTACCTCACACTTACAATCTACAAATATTTTCTGGCTTGATAAGGCTGTAGGAAATGAATGAATGAATCAATCAATCAATGAAATACTGATTAGCTACACAGGCATGTCTTTTTGATTTATTTAAATTCTCTGGAATATAAATGTGTAGAAACTAACTTGGCCACAAAGTGAGGGATCAATTTATATATTGATTTTAATATAGAATTGTTTCCTTACTTTATATCTACATTATAATTTCTTGTTTCTTTATCAAATTCTGGGTATTAATCCACTTATTCTCCCATTAACTATGGGTTAATTAGTAAGACTTGTAGCACTAAAATATTATCTTAAAAAAAAAAAAACTTACAATCTAAAAATATTTCCTGGCTTTAAATAACCTGCAAAGGATTGATAAGCCACAGAAAATGAATCAGTCAGTCAACCTAGAGTGGTGAGTCTGTGGCCCTAACTTCTAAAGGGGTCTTTAATGGTACTAAGGAGCAGGAGGAGAGATTGTATGGATAAAGAAAGTTACTGGATGAAAAAGTTTAGTTTTTTTTTCTCCTGCTATATGAATACTTCCGCCTCTTCCCTCTCTTTGTGTGCATTTTGTATTTTCAATGTCACAATGCATGTTGTTATAGTGAATGGAAGTTTTGCTTTCTTTAAAAATAAGTCCTACTTTTAATATAACCAGTAATATGAACACCTCAAAAGCAAATTTGAATTGTACTTTATTTCTACAACTTTTTTGATTTTGGCTTTTATAATTATTCTAAAGAATATAGAATTAAAAAAAAAAATAGATTGTTCAGACTTAAAAATTAATGTAGTGTATTGTTTTTGCTTGCGTTGCATGATTTTTTTTTCTGTATATAATGAAAACTATTGCACAGTTTTCTCCAGGAAAATTTCTGCTCTGGATTTACCAATTAACATTTTAACCCAGAACAAATCCATCAGAACTAATTATGCCAAAACAAAAAGTAGAACTCTAATTTATTTCTTTAATTTCATTCAACAAAGAACATGGCAATCTTAGATAATAAGAATGTATGTAACCTCCCCCACCACCACCACCCAAAAAAAAAGTATCCACTAACCTTACACATGAAACTGGGAAAATATATAAAAGAAAAACTAAAAACATTGGTAGAACCAACTGAGGACTTGCCAAAAGACCTAACCCTGTTTTGTGATGTCAACGAATACTCATTGTCACTTTTGTAATTCTCGTTGTAGTAGAGACTTTGTAATTGCAGATACAACTATAATACACTGTTGAACAATACTCGTCAGACACCTTTGAATAGCACCAATGGTACGTATAGTGATTCAAATAGAGAAATAGTATAGTGACTAAAGTAGATAATCGCAGTCTGTATAGTAATAGAGGATAGAGTAGAAATGGTGATCCGAATAGTAATAGAGATCAATCTAGACGTCACACGACTTCTTATCTGTTTCCTCTACAGTCAAGTGATCCACAATTCAATAATGAGATTACCTGTGTTTGCTCACTGGTGATCTATGTTCAAACTCAAGTGTCAGCAGCAATACTTTATTCTTATATAACACACTGAAATCAAGAGAAAATCTTGAACAAAAAAAGCTCTAAAGGGAAAAACTTTTCTACTCAGTAAAATAAAGTGCTCAACACCCAGATTGCCACAAGTTAGGATCATCTCCTCAGGCTGATATTATCAAGACGTCACATAACTGAAAAATCACCCGTGGTGAGATTCAAATACAGGTCACATGGTTAGAATGCTAGTGTACTAACCACTCGCCCAGGTGTCCATACTAGCAGAACAATATACCCTTGATAAATTATCTGTAATAATATTAAACTTCTTGGGGTAGTACAGACTTATGACCACATCATATTGAAACACCCATTTGCATACAATCACCAAAGTTAAGCAACTTCAAGCCTGGTTAGTATTTAGATGGGTGACTGCTTGGGAATACCAGGTGCTGTAAGCTTGGATGTGCAGGTGGCATAATGGATAATGGCTCAGAATTGTTGATTGGATAGCTGGGTTCCAATTCCAGTTTGGTTAATTATATTCACTTACATGCAAATACCCTTGGAAAAGGTATGAATGTACCTCATCTCCCCCTCAGCCATGGGTTAATTAGTAAAACTTTATCACTAAATCATTATTATCCCCACTCCCAAATTCTTACAATTTAAAAATATTTTCTGGCTTTAAATAACATGCAATGATTTTATGAATTCTAGAAAACAAATTGATCAATCGGGGTAGTACTTTATATCGAAATCATAAAAAGCAAGAACAATCCTCTATCATTGAATTTTATGAGACTGTTGGGCATTCTTCCTATAAATATTATATTTAGTGGTTACACATGTTTGAAAAGACATTTGTTATTCTAAACAGTGAAATTATTGTCATCTGGTTTAAAGATGTTGGATTAAATTCCATTAACTGTCTAAAAATTCCTTTGTTTACATTTTGGGTAAGAAAATAAAGTTAGGATATATAGATTTTGAAAGGTCTGAACAAGAGATATGTCTTAAGTAGAGCTTTGCTTTGCTGGGATGGATTTTTGTGGGTTCATAGTGAAGCAAACTTGGCAGATTAAAAAGGGGATACAAGTTTGATTCATGCCAGGGGGCTAATTATCTTTTGTGGCAGTAATATTAGTCATTTCTTTATAAGGAAACATTTAGCATTCATTGATTAAGCAGTCAGTTGTTTTTGTTTGAAATCTATAAAATCTATCTCTTAAAAACAATTTACAGGAAAATAGGTTTCTCAAGTCCAGTAGATATTATCACTATTTTCAATATTGGTGAGGGCTTCTTTGCCAATCTTTTATTTGAATTAGTGTGGAACATCAACATAAGAAAATAATGACTGCCAAACAAAAAAAACACTATGAAAGTATAAAATTACATGTTTATAGTAAAAATACCAGTAATTCTTTTTTTGTATAAAAAAAAATCATCAGCACCTATTGATAGTAAAATTATCAACAGTACATTTTAACTGTAGTTGAAGGCATAAAAATGCATTCAAAATAGTTAGATTTCAGCATTAAATGATCCATAGAGGTTGATATGCTGCTAAACAAAATCAACCAAACAACCTGCAGGAAAAATCTTTCATTGTATTAATCCATATAATATCAAACTGTATTCCAAAATATAACTACAACATAATGCCCACATCATCACTTCTATTAGGTTGGTGCAAAAATAATGACGCAATAATGTTGTTTTTTGTCGTATTTTTTAACTTCAAAAAACAACATTATTATGTCATTATTTTTGCACCAACCTAATAGTAATTATGTCTGCATAAACATGTATATGCACAAAAGCTGAGTATCATCTACCATGTATTCAGTTGTGAAAGGAGAATAACATATATTTTTATTACTTCAAAGCTCCCAAGAAAATTAAATTTTGGCATTAAATGACCCATATAGAATTGATGTGCTTTTAAACAAATTAATCTTTGCCAGTACACTATATTTGAAGAAGTGTGTCTTTAAATAACTGGCAAAGTATTGATAAGCCTTAGAAAACGAATCAATTAATCAATCAATCACTGATTAGCTACAGAAGCATGTCTTCTTTATTTACGTTCTCTGAAATATAAATCTATAGAAACTACAGTGGTCACAAAATGAAGGATCAGTTTATATGTTGATTTTAATATAGAATTGATCCCAACTTTATATCCACATAATTTCTTGATTATTTATCAAATTCTGATTAGATATTAATCCACCTCTTCTTCCACCACCAATGGGTTAATTAGTAAAACTTGTAGCACTTTAAACCATTATCTCCAATAAAAGAATTTTTTAAATTTTTACAATCTAAAAAATATTTTCTGGCTTCGCTCCCTCAAAACTATTTTTAACCAGGTCTTCTTGATCGCTAAGGCAGTTGCTATTAATTTTGCTGTTTAAAATAACATAGATGTCAACTCATACATATGTCCTCATTGAATATAATATTTATAGTAATATGTGAGCAATGATGAGGTCTTGGAGAGTTTGCAAACAAGGAGAAGGCTTAACATCAGAAAGAGGCAGCTGAGGTTTCTGGGACACATAATGAGGAAGGAGGGCCTGGAGAATCTGATACTCATGGGTCGAATAGATGGAAAAAGAGACGAGGGAAAGTAACATGTAATAAACCTGACGAGCTTGTGCAGGTGCATGACAGAACATGGTCTGGTGGAGGAAGCGGAGGGAAGGAACTTGCTGAGAGCTGCAAGAGATAGAAGAAGGTGGAGAGCCATGATCACCTACATCCTGAAAGGACATGGCACATAAAAAGAAAAAAAGAAGTAATAAAGAACAATGTTGGATTAAAAAATCCATTATTTAAAACCTACTGCTATAAATCAAACATGAGTGTCACTGATTTCTGATCTATAAGAATAGTAAAGTACTATCTAGTTAAATAGTATTGGTATAAGCCTCCTTGTCTATTACTATTGCTTACTACTTTGAAATCTTCTCGGAATAATTGGTAATCTAATGAGAATAGTACAAGAACATATTATACAGCATAATATAGTGAATTCCTTTCCATAACTGAAGTCTGTCAGGATCAGGTTTAATTTTACCCTCAGGAGGTGCACAGAAATTGCAGAGAATGTGCACATATTATGATTATAGACCAAATTAAACCTTTCAACAGCCACAGTAAATCTCCTGAGGTTTAATGCCATGTTCATCTTTATTTTTTCCACTGACAAATTTTGTTATCAAACCAAGCAAATGTACCAGAAGGAGAATTTGCAATAATACAGTGAAAGCTGGCAACACCATTGATTATTCCAAATTGAATTGAGCAAAACTGGAATAGTTGACCTCAATCCTCGTAGGTTCTACAAGGTTTGTCTTCAAGTATTGGGATGTGACTGTAGGCAGGTTTCAAGTTGGTCATTAAAGAGTTGATATTGTGTCAATGTTCATGAGTTTGTCAATCCAAGCTATGAATAAATATCGAACAGTGTGAAATGGTTGACATTCTATTCTTCTTTTAGGTGCCATGTCACTTCAGGATGTGGGCAATCATGGATCTCCACAACTTCCTATCCTTTGTACCTCTTAGCAATGTTTGTCTTTTTACTATCCCTCCTATTTCTTGTTCTGTCATCAATTTATACAAGCTCATCTTATTACTCACTGTTACTCTCTTGTCTTCAGTATGCCCTGTGAGTGTCATATTTTCTAACTCTTCTTTCCTCATTGTGTCCAACAAATCTCAACTTTCTCTTTCTAAGTATAATTTTTTTTATCCTTTTCCTTAAAAAAAAATAGTTGTCAATTGCTCCTTTTAAAAAGGAAAAATTGACAACTATTGTTTTGATTAGTGTTATGTTATGAATTTAGTTCACTACTTTGCTTAATCATTCCTTCTACTATTAGGTTGGTGCAAAAATAATGTCGTTTTTCTTTTAAAGTTGAACGTCAAAAAACGATATTATTTTTGCACCAACCTAATAACCTCTTCAGGTCAGTTGTAATAATGAAATGTTTGCCCTGAGGACTATATTTCTTTGACTTATGATAGGGAAGCTTAGCAAAAAAAGTTAGAGGGAAAGAGAAAAAGAAAATGTATCAGAGGGAGAATTGCCAATGATGAATATATAATCTATCGAAAGCAGGTAATTCCAGTGTTTGCTTTTTTTGGTCATTTCACCCCAGAAAGATGATAGTCCCACTAAGACACAAGGGGCTACTGTGGGTGAAAGAGAATCAGATGAATTTAGGAGAAGGAAATGAAAACCCAATCCTAAACAGGAAACCAGGGATAAACTTCTACTCCTGTTCAAAAAACTGAACTGGGCGATATGTAAACCTGTCTACTCTAAATGGAATCCAGTAGAACTGGTATAGCTGATCCAAATCCTCAAAAGCTGAACAAGGTTTGTCTTCGGGTATTGGGATGTAGTGTTAGGTAGATTTCAAATGAGTTCCATTAAAGAATTGATATTGCACTACAGTTTTCCCAAGTCAATCCTAGGTTTAGTGTAAGAACCTGAAGTGTAAAATGAGAATAATCGACAACTATTCTTTAATTATGTCACTCCTTAGAAGAAGTGCTCAAGTCTTCCTTCTGCAGCAAGTAGCCTCTTGCCTAGAGGACTATATTTGTTTAGGTTAGTTGCTGCTGAGCTACAATCATTGGCAAAATGACCAGATTTTGAAGGAAAAGGGAAAAGTTGTCCAATTCACATACATTTAATTCTTTTCACCAAAACTTACACAGTTATTCCACAGTTGCTACATAAAGTTCTGCACAAGGATGACATCGGTACATAAATCAAACAGTTATTTACATTATTCGGACTATTGTTCTCATCTTTGTCGCCATATTTATCACAACGTTTCGGCCGTTGTACGCTCCGGCCTTCTTCAGGTGGTTGGAAAGTCAAACTGAACCCTTTATTTCGCTCAACCATTCTAGTTCCACGTGCCATGTTTGATGGATGTCAGTTATCTCCTGTTAATTTTCCTCTGAAAGTTCTCCACTGCCATAACCAGGTATTGAATTCACACTCTTTGGGTCCTGTCACTGGATCTAACCAACGCCTTTATCCACTGTGCCATGTGTCCTTGAGGACAAATCAAACAGCTTTTTAATTTTTTTTTTTTTTTCCTAAATAGGAATAGATAGGTTCACACTCCTCCCTGATCTTTTGAACAGGAGTAGATGTTTATCCCTTGTTTCCTGTTTAAGATTGGGTATTTCAGTTCCTTTGAAATTCTTTTCCTACTCTTTCACTTCTGGTAGCCTCTTGCATCTTAGTGGTGTTATTGCCTTACTTGGGATGAATTGATTTGAAAGAAAAAGCTTCACATTATAAAATTAATGTTCTTCATTCACCAAGGCTTGCAGCTTTATCACATTGAATCACCAGTTCCCATAAAATCAGCAAAGTTAAGCAACATTGAGCCTGGTCAGTAACTAGATGTGTGACTGCTTGGGAATACCAGGTGCTATAAGCTTGAATGTGCAGGTGGTGTAATGGATAATGGTTCAGAATTATTAATTGAAGAACCGAGTTCCAATTCCTGTTGGGTTCGTTATATTCATTTACACGCAAATACCCTTCGGAAAGATATAAATCCATATCTTCTCCCAGCTATGAGTTAATTATTAAGACTTGTATCACTAAATTATTATTATCCACCTCCCCCAATTCTAACAATCTACAAATATTTTCTGGCTTTAAATAACCTGAAAAGGTTTGATAAACCATAGAAAATTAATGAATGAATCAAATACCAATTAGCTACACTAGCATGTCTTTTAGAATTATTTATATTCTCTGGAATATAAATCTATAGAAACTATCGTGGCCACAAAGTCAGGGATTAGTTTATGTATTGATCATAATATAAAACTGATCCCCCCAATTTAAATCTACATAATTTCTTGTTTGTTTATCAAATTCTGATTAGGTATTAATCCCCCCCCCCACTTCTCACACCAGCTATGTGTTAATTAGTAAGATTTGTATCATTAAATCATTATATCCAATAAAAAGAAAATTTAAATTCTTACAATCTAAAAAATATTGCCTCAAATCTCTTCATCTGTTAGATTGTTCTGTATTCACTGTTATGTAGGAGGACCAATATTACGTAAGTGTTTCCTTTGTTTCTAATGAAATTTTCTTGTTTCATAATACTTTGATCAACTTTTGAAAAGCACCTTCCAGTGTTTCAATATCCTGTCAGATTTCAGTGTCGCATTTTCCATCCACTGTTATAAACATTTCCTAGACGTTTAAACTTTTATAGCTGGTTGATTTTGGCATCTCCAATTTGTAGCTGTTTCTTTTGCTGACAACCATGCATCTTAGAATTGTTCCATTCTTTATTCTCGTTTTCCTTTACTACCGTCTGTAGGAATCTTTGTAGTCCTTTTTTTTTTTTTTTTTTTTTTTCTGTATCTGCTATCAACACTCTGTACCTTTTATGTTGTCGAGATTGTGGCCACCAAAAATGAATCCTGGTAGGATTTCTAATTCTAAATAAGTGTAATTAATAAGCATAAAAAAAAATGCTACATTTATTATTTACACTATTTACATTGTTCAGACTGTTGTCCTCATCTTCGTTGCCATCTTGACAACGTTTTGGCCGTTGTAATCTCTGGCCTTCTTTAGGTGATTGGAATTTCAAACTGAACCCTTTATTTCGTCCAATGGGGTAGATTGTTCTAGTTCCACATGCCATGCCTCTTCCAGATGTCTCAGTATCAGTTATCTCCCTTTTAACTTAACTCTTCAAGTGTTGTTCAGCAGGGGTTCTAAATTTCAATCATCTGAAGAAGGCCGGAACTTACAATGGCTGAAACATTATGAATATGACAACAAAGATGAAGACAACACTCTGAACAATGTAAATAGTATAAATAATTATAATACCTCATCTTAGAAAAATAGACTGTTAAATTTATTATATTTCATTATTTAGAGCATCGTGGATTAATAATTTCCAGCAAGTTGACCTTCAACTAATGCTATCACATTATTGATTTGTGTATAAGGTTATCAAAAGTGGTATCTATGTAATCATGTGACCCTAAGAGCAATTTGAGCTAATATTAAACAAGTAGTACTTCTGTTAATGTGATGGTAATTTCTATTTACATGTAAATTACACTCTCAAAAGTAATATCAATGTAATTCTTCCATACCCAGTAACCTCTTGTGTCTTTGCGGTATTACTGCCTTGCTTGGGGTGAACTTATTTAAAAAAAAAAAAAAAAAAAACGATTTTAAAATTAATCATTAAAATAGCTTATTAATTTTTAAAATTTAAACCTCAAAAGAAGTATCCATGTAAACATTAGACACCAAGAGTAATTTGGACAAATATTAAACTGTGATTTTTCTTAATGCAACTGGTAATCTTTATTGATATTTATTAGCTTAAAAGCTGCTTCCCTGGGTGGCATTTAACCTAGTTTCTGTGGAGTGCTCTTGATTAGGCTTTCATCATATTAGGTAGGGAGAAGTAGATGTGATAGGCAACAATAAACTACAGAAGAACTCAAAATTAATTGCTACATTTAATATGACATTAATATTTAAGCTTATCTTTTAAAATTTCAATGATAATTCTTCTGCCACCACTTAATTTAAAGACAATTGGATGTATGTAGGTCCTTACTTTCTGTACAAACAATTATTTTTATTTTATGGGTGACTTTTGCAATTAATTTCAATTATTCCTAAATAAATTTTTTTTTTTTTTTTTTTTTTTTTTTTTTGTCGTAAAAAAAATCACATAAAAAAAAAATTGCTGTAAACAATCAGAGTAATGAAAACTTGAGAATCCAAAACTTTAAGATTGCAGATCGGGTCTGGAATGTTTTTAATTTGCTCACAGGGTTGGCCTGATTCCAAAATGGTATGATATGTTGTGCTACGGCCTCTAGTAGTAAAACTGAAAAAGTGTGACACACTGACATTTGCATTTATTATATCGAAGATAGATGTTCAAAAATAGATGTCCATTTAATTCTCCTTAAAATTGTTCTAAAAAGACTTATATAAATTATGAAATATTGTCTAAAATTTATGAATTTAATTTTTGTTATGAAAGTTGCTTCCCTGTGTTTTGCTCGACAATTTTTCTTTCCAGAATCTGTCTTGCATATTTATAAGTTTAACTTTCACTCATGCTTAGAATATTACTGCCACATATAATCCAGTGCTCCTGCTTTAGCTTCTTGATAAAATCCAAAGAAGAATCAGCAATATTATTGGTTCGGATCTGGCAGCTTGGCTTCAGTCACAAGCCATAAGGTTGCCTCTCTGTGTCTTTTCTATAGATACTTTTGTACTAATTGTTGTGATGTGCTCTTCGCTATGGTACCTAGTTTTTTAATTTGAGCAATATACTTGACTGGCATCAAGATCTCATCAATTTACAATTGAGCTGGCGAGATGTAACCGTAAATTCTATGCTAACAATTTATATCCTCATTTGTGAAACTCCCTTCCAGCTCCATATATCTGCGTATATTTCTGAGATGAGGTTTTTAAGTATTCATACTATTTATTGTCATATTCATAATGTTTTGGCTGTTGTATGCTCCAGCCTTCTTCAGCCAACTTTAATCTGCAAAAATGTAAATGCAATGTCGACCACTATCTTTTGTCCCCCTGGTTACTCTTTGCTCTTCTCACTCATTATTGTTTTTGTTCCTAATTCTGCCACACTCTGTAACCTCTCATGTCTTAGTGACTTTGCTGCCTTGCATGGGGTGATACTGGAAAAAAAAATTTCTTTTTTTTGCTATGAATTGCTTGTTAATTTGTCTGCTTTACATCTCTTATGAAATTATGTGTATAAATCATAAAATATATAAATAAAATTTGAATAATTTGTACAGCAATAATGTTTCATACCACATATTTAAAATACTGTCATGCTTTTTTTTTTTTTCAGTCCAGTCATGTTGGTTTAATTACCTGCCAGTCTGTTATTTATATAATATAACCTATATTTTCTGTTATTGTATTGAATAAGTTTATTTAACTGTATGTCTGGGCAGTGTCTCGGTTATCAGTATGAACAGGGGAATCAATGAGCCGAATTCAAATGTATTCACTCTTGCACAAATGCCCTTGTAATAGGCACAAATCTATCTTCTCCCCTCTACTTATGGGTTAAGTAGCACGATAGATACATCTCTCTAGCTTTGGTTGGCAGCCAGTCTGAGTGAAAGAAACTGGATAAAAAATCATAGAAAAGGTAACTGAAAATCACTCCATATATCAGCGTATATTTCTGAGAATAGGTTTTGTAAGTATTTATGCTATTTATTGTCATATTCATAATATTTTGGCTGTTGTATGCTTCAGCCTTCTTCAGGTGATTGGAATTTCGAACTGAGCCTTTTTATTTAGTTCACCGGGCTAGATTGTTCTAGTTCCACATGCCATGCCTTTTCTAGATATCTCAGTTTCAGTTATTTCCCTTTAGTAACTCAACTCTCCAAGTTTTGGTTCACCTCTGCTGAACTCACAACTCTTTGGGTCAAGTCAGTGGATTACTTCAATCCACTGGGTCATGTACCCTTGGACAGTCTGAACAATGTAAATAGGAAATCACTCACTCAGCTTTCCCAAGAAGTGATTATTTAGTCAGTGCTAGAGCAGGTTCTTGTTCTCATGCCTTCTTCATTTATGTGCTGTATCCCTTCAGGTCGTTGACAATCATGGCTCTCCACAACTTCTTGTCTTTTGTAGTGCTTAATAAATTTTGTCTTTTGACTATCTCTTCCAAACCCTAATCTACCATCCACTCTAGCTGACCAGGGAGGTTATGCATTTTTTTCTTCTGACTCTCTTGCTTTCAATCTGGCCACTGAGTATCAAATTCTAAGCCCTCTTTCCTCATTATGTACTTAAGAAAATTAAGTTGTATCCATAAAAAAACATATAAACAGTAAATATATTAAAATATTTGTCAGATTTAATCCATTTCATCTAACACACACACACACACACACACACACACACATATATGGCTCAGATGGGGTCCCAAGCCTTAAATGGCAACCTTCCTAGAGATGGTGTTTCATTAAAAACATTCAGTGTACTTGAACTATCATGAATGTCTGAGTTGGGTGTCAAGAAGCTCATCCAGTCTTGTAAAACATTGCTTCAAATCCTTATGATAAATCCTTTATCAGGCAGGACTTTGCTTTGTACAAGATTCATCCTGGTCCTGTCTCAAAAAAAAACAAAACAAGCACCATGTATGTATGTTTCAACACTAAATTTTGTCTTTACCCTAGCATTTTGACAGACTCACTCTTCGGCCTTCAGGAGACAATTTTACAAATAGAAAGCAAAATCAACCATTAAAAAAAATGCATTTTTTAAAAATGATTTAAAATAAATTTGCAACCTAAAATTTTCTTTTATTACAACATTGTAAAAAAAATTTTGTTAACTGAGCATAAAAGTTAAAAATAGATCTATAATAAATGGAGGTTTTGCATGTCATCATATATTGCAATATCCAAACTGAGAATTCATCCTTTTTCTCATATAGTACGAAAGTGAAGCCTCTTTCAAGTCCAATCGTGACAATAGGGAGAATTAAGAAATCAATGAAAAATAGCATCTAAAATAGTGCCATCTCGTTTAGAAGTCTTGTGTTGGAATTGCAATGCAGGGGAAGAGAGAAAATGGTGCCATGATGATGAGCTTGGGAAGGACTGGTCTTACAGGGAATTCTTTTGAGAATTCACCTTCAGTTGTTTCATTCAGATTCACGATGGCAATAAAAGAGATGTTAAAAAAAAAAAATTATTTCAAAAATAAAAATTCAAATAAAATCAAAGGATGAAATAAATTTAGAAAAAAAAAAAAAAAAAGAGTGAGGGAAGGAAGCACAAAATAAGAGCAAAAGAAATATGCAATGAACAGACATGTTTCATCTTTCTTACATTGTGAGGAAACCATAAAAGAAACGATGAAGAATTAAAAAGCTACTTAAAAGCTAACAAATTGCTACAGGTTTTCCCTGCTATTAAAAAGTGTCATTCATATGAAACCTTTCAAAAACTGAAATGGCGGGAAAGGAAAAAAAAAAAAAAAAAAAAAGCAATTACCATTCATTTACATGTAGAAAATTTTTGAGTGTTCCCATGCCAAAAAAAATATCCTTCACATTTTCACTACGATTGACAATGCAGAAAAAGTAAATTTTGAAAGAGCAAGTAGCTTTCAGGCAGTGCAGGATGTTTTGATATCTGTCTATATTTCTGAAATGAGGTATTGTAATTATTTACATTGTTCAGAATGCTGTCCTCATCTCTATTGCCATATTTACAACATTTTGGCTGTTGTATGCACTGGCCTTCTTCAGATGATTGGAATTTCAAGCTGAACCTTTTATTTCATCCACTGGAGTAGATTTTTCTAGTTTCACATGCCATGCCTCCTCCAGATGTCTCATTTATTTCCCTTTAACTCAACTATCCAAGTTTTTGTTTACTACAGCAGTGGTGAACAAAAACTTGGAAAGTTGAGTTAAACGGAGACAACTGAGATATCTGGAAGAGACATGACACATGGAACTAGAACAATCTACCTCAGTGGATGAAATAAAGGATTCAGTTTGAAATTCCAATCATCTGAAGAAGGCCAGTGCATACAATGGCTGAAACATTGTGAATATGGCAATAAAGATGAGGATGATTTGAATGTCAACAACTGTGGATAATATATGGCCAGGTTATCATCTGTTTTTGCTAAACAAGTATTGAAGCAATGTGGGATCTGAAAGATGTTAAAATGGATGAATATATAAATAAAAACTGAGCTGAAATTAGTAAAAGCTAATTTAAAAAAACAATACAGTTAAAAAAATAAAGTTCAACATTTATGTGATTAACACCAACGATATAAATTTTGTTGAAATAAAATCCTGATGATGCGGTTTGATAAGTGAAAGAATTTTCCAAATTGTCTTATATATTTACAAATAGCTTATTTGGTGTTTCGAGGCTTATAATTTTTTTTTTTTTTTTTTTTTTTTTTTAATCATGTCTTCCTAAGCAAGGCAATAAAGCCACTAAGATGCAAGGGGTTACTGTGTGTGAAAAAATATGAGAAAAAAGAGACTATTAAAGACAGAGATCAATAAAAGAATCAGAATTAAGAAAACAGAAGATAAAGATTAACATTGCATTTAAATTTTTGAAAATCAAAGTTCACTATGAAATAAGAAGCCAAAAGAGAGTTCCATAAGCAGAAAGTTGTGTTTTGAAGAAAATGTTAGGATCGAACTTACATGTTGCCATATCAATTATAAAATGAGATCTTTGCGCTAGGCTAGTCTTTCTTCTTTTATGTGACATGTCCCTTCAAGACATAAGCTTTCCACATCCTCTTGTCTCTCTTAGCTCTTAATAAGTTTTATTTTTTTGTTATTTCTCCCAAACTCTTTTCTACAATCCATTTACTCAAACTCATGAAGTATGTTACACACTGCTTTTCTCTGTCTTCCTTTCCCTCAATCTGTATTGGGTTTTCCAAGCCCACCTTCCTCATTATGTGCCCCAGAAATTTTAACTGCCTCTTCCTTATGTTAAGTATAAGTTTTGTTTTCATTTTCTCCATTCTCGTTGCTCACATTTTCTGTCCATGTTGTTCTCAGCATCTTTCTGTAGATACACATTTGCTTTAAGTCTTTTTTTCATCATTGGAGAGATTGTCCAGCATTTGCCGCCATGCAGGAGGACAGATATCATGTAACAGTTCAATGCTCTTTTCTTTGTTTCTAACAAAACCCTGCTAGCTCTCAATACTCAATTTTGGAATGCACCTTTGGCTATCCCAATACATCTTTGGCTTTCAGTGTCACACTTCCTGTTAAAACACTTCCAAGATATTTATTATAGTTGTTTGATCCTAGCATCCCTGATTTGTAATTTTTACTTTCAGCTCATCCTTTAGCTGATGACCATGGACTCTGTCTTCTTGTAGCTTATACTTAGTCCTTTCTTCTCCCTTTTCTTTGCTACCTTCTGTAGTAGCTTTTGTAGTTTTCTTTCCATGTCTGTTATCAACACTGTGTCATCTGCATACCTTATTAATGGCAGCCAGTCTAGTACTATGCTTAAATTCATAAAGTTTTAGTGGAAAAGTTCATCAGAACAATTACGATGAAAGTATTTATAGAAAATGCAGAGGAAAGCTACGTTACAGCAATGGAAAAGTGACTGAAGCTAAGTTGCTAGGTCATGACCAATAACATTGCAGATTCTTCTTTGAATTTTATCATGAATCTTTAAATATATAGTGGAAGCATCAAACCAGATGTAGCAGAAATATTGAAAGCCAGGAAGAATTGCAGACTTAGAAATATGTAACATAGATTCTCACTATAAAAACACAGGGAACCAACTTTCTGTAACAGAGAATTGGGTCAGCCGGTTAAGAGACTCTGAGTTGGTTGTATGTGGTGCTGTAAGCACCAGAAGTTATGTCCTATTCCACAATGGACTGTTGAGAGAAGACCTTTTAAACAGAGTAGGTGGTGAGTATTGTTCATCGGCATATTATAATTGGTATCTGCAATTACAAAGTCCTACTATGTTGACATTCACAAAGTATCCGACAAGTGTACGTTGTCAACATAACAGTGGCAACAAAGGAGCATTCTAATGACATAAAAGAGAACTATATAACACCAGTTTTTTTTTCTCAGTTGGGGAAGGTGCTCTCAACATGCAGGTGAACGAAAACAAGACTAACACACTTTCCTAGCAGCATACCTAGCAATTCATTCAATATAATCTTCCACTTTATGCCAGTGGAAAACATTAGTCTGTGAAGGCACAATAAGTCACATTCCTGGAGGTTAACATCAGAAGGTAAAAAGGTTTTCTTTCAGCTGATTAAAAGAGAGCAGATTTGTTTTGATGGTGTTAATTTTAACAAGCCATTCCTTGTCCCAATTAACAACAGAATGGTGATCATTTTTTTTAGATCAGCTGCCAATTTGATCCTATTGAACCACTCAGAATTACTATTAAAACAGGAATAAATGGCTGTATAAACAGCATAGATACCAAGTTTAATGATGGTTAGTTTTAAAATTCACTGATTTTGAATTTGATACTCAATGGATGCTGTGACTGTAAAGTACCAGACTTAGCTTAGTATGGGATAGATAAAGGCTTCCCTCTATTATGAAAAAGTCGAACTTACTTCCGACAAAATCTTTCATCAGCCAAAACAGCATAAACTAAAAAAAGCAATTATTATTTATATGAAAAAAAAATAAAGATTTTTGAGCATTCCCAGTCAACACCCAGAGGTGACGGTCTGTTTCATGGTAAACGCAATCATCAAGCTTCAATGCATAATTTAGATAATCTATCCATTGTGCCTTGTATATATAATATATATGTATGTATGTATATATATATATATATATATATATATATATATATGTTTGCAGGCTCTTTTAAATTCCAACAAAAAAAAATTTCATCATATAGAGGTTAAGCAATCGAGCATGCTGTCATATTTCAAGCCTTCCATATTAGCCAAAGCAGATTATGACTATCGGTTTTCTACATCTAAGCAAGTATATCTACACTGATGGAAGATAATCAATTTACTCAAGATTAAACATGCAAACAAGATGCCTGGTTTACAGTAACTGATCACATGTATGGATCAATATGTGTAACTCTTTCAAAATGAGCAGTGCATCAAGAATCCTCATAACCCCATATTGATATACTGTCTATCCTCTTTGGGTATTAACACAAGCCTATTTTCTCACATGCATGATTATACATCTGGTGAATAACATCCTGTAATATATTACTGCATGTATCTTGCACTTCTTGGTGGTGGATTAACTGAACAAGTCAGATGTCATCTCATCATATCCTAGGTATGTTTGAGCATCTCGACATAGTGTAATGGTTAGTAAGCTTGTCTTGCTAGAATCATTACAACTGAGTAGTGAGTTTGATCCTCACTGAGTGCCCCATATTTTCGACCTTGTTCCATAATTAAGCTGCACTTAGAAAATCACCATATCCTATGCATGTCCAATTGAGGCAGATCTGGTGATTTTGCAGACCAGGGAATTTGTTGAAAATCTTTATAAAAAAAAAAAAATAAATAAATAAATAAAAGTCAGGGAGTAGTATGGGTATCATGTAGGCAGGTATTATTCTACTGGATCAGCAATTCACCTCCCTGTTGTAGGAATCACAGCAGAATAAATTGAACAATCTTCTAGATTAGAGGTAGCCAAACTGTGTCTTGTGGGCCACATGTGGCTCTTTGACCTTTAATATGCAGTTCGTGGAAATATGTTGGCTGAACTCCTTTTTTCATTACAGTTAATATAAAACATAAACAAGAAAAAGTTCAAGCTTTAGAATTATTTACTGGGTATGAATTGAGACGCCATTGGATTAAAACCTAAGTTTAATGTTCATGGTGAATAAAAATATTTAAGAATTTAAAACCTAATGTTAATGTCTGATTTGAGTAAAGCATGATTCTTTAATGCTGAGAGAAAGAATGGTGGGAGGCAGAGGGAAGGAATGGTGGGAGGCAGTAGAATTAAAGAAATTCTGGCCAGCAATGGTTACAGAGAAATGTCAGAGGATTGTGATCATGGGTAAGAAGATTAAGAGGACTGCACTCATGTCATTGCTATATATATTTTATGTTATTGAATTTGAATATAATTATATATTATATAATTTATGTTATTGAATTTGAATATAATTATATATTATATAATTTATGTTATTGAATTTGAATATAATTATATATTATATAATTTATGTTATTGAATTTGAATATAATTATATATTATATAATTTATGTTATTGAATTTGAATATAATTATATATTATATAATTTATGTTATTGAATTTGAATATAATTATATATTATATAATTTATGTTATTGAATTTGAATATAATTATATAATTTATGTTATTGAATTTGAATATAATTATATAATTTATGTTATTGAATTTGAATATAATTATATAATTTATGTTATTGAATTTGAATATAATTATATAATTTATGTTATTGAATTTGAATATAATTATATAATTTATGTTATTGAATTTGAATATAATTATATAATTTATGTTACTGAATTTGAATATAATTATTATATAATTTATGTTACTGAATTTGAATATAATTATTATATAATTTATGTTACTGAATTTGAATATAATTATTATATAATTTATGTTACTGAATTTGAATATAATTATTATATAATTTATGTTACTGAATTGGAAATTTGCACATTTTTCTTAGAAGTTACCATATTAAATATACTTGAAACAATTATCAATCAACATTTTGAAAACATTTGGCATATATATGTGTATGTAACAAAAACATACATGTAAATTTTGTTCATGTCTTGCATACAGCTTTCAAACATCTGAGCTTTATTGTATGTAGCTCTTACATTAAGCAAGTTTGGCCACCCCTGTTCTAGATCTACATGGCACTCTTCATCATCTGGGTATGTTGAATGTATTGCTCCTCACGGCTCTTAAAGGTCTTCATAATTATCCATCACATCTGATATGTCTTCCGGTTAACATCTTTTGTCTTGACATATTTTGAATTGTACATCAATGTTAGTGTGTCCATGTTTTGCTGTCCACAACAATGTCACTGATTGATTGAGAAACAGAGGAAAACAATGCATAACCAACCTAGAGAGTAATAGAAAGGGGTACAAGGTTTAGGAATGATAACAAAGACAATATTTAAGAGCTATAAAAGGCTAGAAATTGTAGAGAGCCATGATTGCTAATGTCCTGAAGGGACAAAGCACCCAGGAAAAGAAAGAAGTAACATAATACCGTTGTGTAAGTGTCATTTAGCTATCCACCGCTCAATTGTGGCATTATTTGTTTCCTAACGAATACCCCAGAGGTGAGAAAGAAGAGAGGTGTAAACTTAGGCACATATGTACTGCATATGACTATTAGTTGGATGAAGGCAGAATCCTCCTGCATCATTGAATCAGTCGTTCAACTCTTGACCGACTGTTCGGTTGAACTCTCTGCTTTCGGGCAGGGAGGAACCCGAAGGAGGCTACACCGAAGGGCAGATTCTCTCTCGGGGAGGTAAACCAACCCTGAACCCGTTTATACGGGTTCAATGGGCATATTTTTGGCCGAGCCCTCGGGCTCGCAGATCCCACGTTAAAAAGGCCTTGTGCCACATGACACCCTCGTGGGGGGGTGACTGAATATCATCATTGAATATTACAAACTGCCATTTACTCCAGGTGATCCTCTTGCAACACCACTGAAGATTTTTTTTATCATTTCACCCCAAACAACGTGATAATGACACTAAGACACAAGAGGTTGCTGGGAGTGAAAGAGAATGAGAAGTCTTTAGTGAGGAGAAAGTACAAAAAAGAACAGAATTTGGGAAAAGATAGGAGATTGCATTTAAATTTTTGAAGATTGTAGGTAGATGGGAAGCAATAAATCAGAAGTGCAAGAAGAGAAACTGTTCGAGTAGAAATTATGGTTGCATCTAGCTAGTTTAACAGTGAAAGTGTGAGACTAGTTACCAATCTGGAGGCACGCTTAAATTTATGCATTTGAGGTACCAAAAAGGAAACCTTTGCCATCTATAAAAAAAATAAAAAAACAGAAGGTAGCTACTTCACATCATTGAGAAAGTGACTGAAATCAAGATGGAAGGTCAGGATCGATTACATTATAGACTCCTCTTTGAATGTTATCAAGGAGCACCAGACCAGATATGTAATGGTGTGGCTACTAGTTCATTATAGTCATAGTTCTGCTGAAAGTAAACAGTTCTCAACAGTCTTTCAGCACACCTGTAAAAACAAATCATTTGCTTTTATCTTTGCTATGGATATTAGGCAGTCTTCCAATGCTGCATCAATTTTGGCAGTCCAGAGTGTAAAAATGTTTATTTACCCCCTATTAACAATATTGAAGCACCATCGATATATCACATCTAACATGTACTGTAATGTTCCAAAGTGACCTTCCAGTTTCTAAAAGTCTGAGAGGCTGATCTTTCTTGAATGACTCTTGTTTAGTAACTTAAGTAGCAGGTATTTATCTTTTTCTTGTATAATAACTGCTTGCATTTGACTTTTTGATCTCATTGAAACTTATTACGGCAGGTATCACCATGTACATCTCAGAGATGAGTACACTAGCATGAGTGTTTCTTCTTTTATAGGCTGTGTTCCTTCACAACATAGGCAATTATGACTTTCTGCAATTTGCTATCCTTTGTAGTTTTTAAATACAGTTTGTCTTTTCACTATTTCTCCCTATTCTGCCATTCAAGCTTGTTAGGTAGGTTACATGCTGTTTTCTTCTAGCCCTTTTACGTTCTTTGAGTGTCAAATTCTCCAAACCCGCTTTCCTTATGTGACCTTTCAAATCTTTCTAAGTATAAGCATCCTTTTACTTTCCATTTTTGGGCTTATGGCCACATCTCACTGAAAAACTGGTTCCTGTATGATCACCGAAGTTAAGCATTCTCAAGCCTGTTCATTACCTAGATGGGTGGCTGCTTCGGAATACTAAGGGCTGTAAGCTTGGATGTGCAGGTGGCATAATGAATAATGGCTTGGAATTGTTAATTGGGGAGCCAAGTTCAAATTCCTATTGGATTCGTTATATTCAGTTACAAGCAAATATTCTTGGGAAAGGTATGAATCGATTTCTTCTCTTAGCATCACTAAATCATTATCATCTCAAAAAAATATTCTTACAATCTAAAAATGTTTTCTGGCTTTAAAAAAAAACCTTCAAAGGGTTAAGCTGTAGAAAATGACTGAATCAATCAATCTTCCCATTTCCTTTAAAAACTTCCCCATTGTTTACATGTTCTGACCATGGTATTTTCAGTATTCTTCTGTAGAACCACATCTCTGCTACCTAAAGTCTCCTCTTCATCTGTGAGGAGATTGTCCAGTATAAAGAAGGACCAATATAGCAGTATGTGTGTATTACAAGGTCAGAATGTCTGTTACCCTCCTAGCATATGTGTAATGTATACAAATCAAAATAAGCACCATTATTTTACTTATTACAATTTTACTTTCTATCTATACGAGTTATTTATTTTGGGTCTGAAATTCTGGAGATGATGATAACCTACATGTGGCAGCAAGGCCTCTGATTGGTAGATTGAAGGTTTTAAGGAGCCTGGAACCACATTTTAATTGCTGTTGTTCCCAGGTCCACTCTGACCTGTGGTGGTAACACCTGTTAGGGTCCCAGCTACAGGCAAATAGTGAGCCACCTTCAAAAAAAAAAAAAAAAACGCTATGAAAGTATAAAAATACATTTTAATATTAAAAATCCCAGCAGTACATTTTTATATAAAAATACATGACCAACAATACATTTTATCTATCTTATGTAGTTGAAGTCATACAATTGTATTCAAAATATATTTAGTTAAAGCCTTAAAATTGTGTTCAAATTACTTAGATTTCAGCATTAAATAACCTATAGATCTCGCTAAGCAAAATCAACCAAATTATCAACATGAACTTTCATGATATTAATCCATATAATATCCTACAATTTCTTAAACTGTATTCCAAAATAACTTAAAAAAACAAAACAAAAAACTGTCTCTATTGATTGTCCACATAGAGTTGTATATGCACAAAAGCTGAGTGTCAATTACCATGTATTCAATCGTGAAAGCAGATAAAAATCAAATTTTTATTATTTTAAAGCTCCCAAGAAAATTAAATTTCATCATTAAATGACCCATAAGAAGTTGATATGCCATTAAACAAATCAAATATTTTCTATGTAAAATAACAATAATTGCTTCTTCACTATTTTTGATAGCATTGCGGGGGAACCTTTGCTAATGTACATTTTTGGTGAAAAAAAAAACAAAACTAATAGAGCTTCAACTGAACCATTGAAAAGTGGATCATACCAATACAGCCTAAATGGAAAAAAAAGCGAATGAATTAAGGGAAGAAGGAAAATGAAAGAAGAAATAATATATGAGTAAAAAAAAAAACATATTGGAATGAATTAAAGTATTTTAGTTTTATTATTTACTGAATGAAAAAAAAATGGCTGTGAAGTAGAAAAGAAGAATGGTTGAATGAATGAAGTAATGAATAAGTGATTAAATGAGCGAGAAAGGAATTGATCGAATAAAAATAAAAAATATTAGGAAGTAGTAAAAAAAAGAAAAGTAAACGAGGAGTGTCAGGGGAATGAAAGTTAAAATGCAAGGATTAATAACACAAGATGGAGGTAAAAAAGCATAAATATTAAAAATGTTAAATCAAAAGAATAGTTAGGAGGAAGGAATCAATAATTTTAAAAAGTGGGCAGAATAGAGCTCTCAAGGAATGAAGAAGGGAAGGGTGGAAAGCCAAGAATTATTGAAAAAAAGGAAAAAAAATGAATGGTTAAAATTAGCAACTGAAGGAAACAGAAACAAATAAACGAATTAAACTAAATTTAAAAAAAAAAAAAAAAAAAGAATGCTGACTTTGAAACATGGAAGCCAAATATTATAAAATTGTTGAATCAAGACTAAATATTAGAATGAATTGAATTATTATTTTTTTTTTTATATATTCCTTTCTACAATAGTGAAGCTGGATCTTTTCCTACTTTCAACATGACTTATTTCTTTTGCATGAATACCAATGAATGCTCACTGCTAAATGTTCTTTTTGTATTTTTACTTCTGTTACTTTACATTAAAATACTTTTTAAATTATTTTTCTCTTCTTAATATTCCCACAATTAAAGAACTTCTTTTTTTTTTTTATAGCTATTCTCTGTGGCTTGACATGCTGCCAGTAAACTGGCGCTTTTTTGTTCAAGTTGACTTTTTCTGCATTCTCTTGTTATTGTAGTTTTATTCTTTTTCTTTAGTTTTTATTTATCTTTGTTTTTTATATTGATTTTTACATTATTTTTGCTGTTTTTTTTTTATTTTGTTTACTGTTTATATATTTTCACTTTGTGCCATATTTTGATGCTTTTTTTTTTCCTTAACTATATATTAGGTTGGTGCAAAAATAATGACGTAATAATGTTGTTTTTTGACGTTAAAAAATACGTCAAAAAACGACATTATTATGTCATTATTTTTGCACCAACCAAATATATATTTTTTTTTCTTTAAGTTTTGTTGTGTTTGCGTGTCTTTTACTTTTCTATTTTTTTCATTGTTTTACTTTCTGATGATTGTTTTTTTTTTTCTTTTCTTGCATTTTTAGAATTTTTTAAGAACGTGTTTTTGTTTTTTTTTTTATTACATTTTCTATGTAATAATCTATGGAAAGGTTAGCTTACAAAAAGAAAACATTATTACACAAAGTCTGTCTGGATAGTATCCAAAAGTCTAATATTGAGGGAAATGAGCTTACCTAGGGCAATGGCACCTTAGTTCACTTCAAAGTACTCTGCTTATCTAACCACGAACCCTTCCATTTTTCAAAACTGTCAGCAAAGTCCTTTTTGGACTTGCCATCAACTGCCTCATCATATTCTATTTAATCACATTGATGACTTTGGGAAAAACCAGAAGTTTCAGAAAGCCAAATCTCGGCTATAAGTGGGTGTATGACACACCTGAGAGACAGGATGTTCTATTAAAAGCTTTGCATTGGAAGATGTGAAAAATGTACTTGCTCAATCATGATGATTGTGACAGCCACATTTTGTGTGTGTGTGTGTATATATATATATATATATATATATATATATATATATAATATGAGTTTCATTATGCATCTCTACTTCCATTTATTTTCTTCTCTTCCTCTTATATATTGGTGTACAAGTATTCATATACCTATAAATAGAAAAGAACATAATTCTTTATGCAGGAAATACATTGAGGGAGTGCTGATAAATATTTTACTATCTATAAATATATGTCAAACACATTATTATATCTCCAATTTTTATGAAATCCGTACTTAAAGAATCTAGGGTATGTCTACCTGCTACCACTACCAGTGTAACTTAAATTCTTTCACTCTCACACAAAACACTTCCAAATCAACATCCAGACAATCATCAAACATGGATAAAAATACCTGCTAGATGAATATACATGCACACACACATATTTTCATCTGAATCCCAATACAACAGTAAACTACATCTGGCAGCAAGTCCTCTGATCAGGAGATTGGAGGTTTTGATGAGCCTGGAACCACCTCTTAATTGTTGTTGTTCAAAGGTCTACCTGGACCTGGGGTGGTAGCACTTAGTGTCCCAGTTATGAGTAAATATTGAAACCCCCAGGCACTATGAAAATATAGTAAAAATACCAGCAATATATATATATATATAATTATCAGTACTACATATTTATAGTAAAATTATTTGAAGGCATACAATTACATTCAAGTTGTCTTCATCTTTGTTGCCATATTCACTACATTTCAACTGTTGTATGCTCCAGCCTTCTTCAGGTGATTAAAATTTCAAACGGCTTACAGGTGTCTCCGTTACCTCCCTTTAACTCAACTCTCCAAGTTTTTGTTCACCACAGCAGTAGCCAGGTATTGAATTCGCAACTCTGTCAAGTTACTGGATCCAACCAACACTTTTATCCATTGGGCCATGTATCCTTGAGATAAAATTGTGTTCAAAATATTTAGATTTCAGCATTGGGTAACTCATGGAAGTTGATGTGCCACTGAACAAAATCAAACAATCAATGTGAAAGAACCCTTTCATGACATTAATTCATATAATATCTGACAATTTCTTAAATCAAACTGTATTCCAAAATATAACTTCAACAAAACTACAACATAAAACACTGATCACTGCCTGTAGTAATTATGTCCACACAAACATGTATATTCACAAAAGCTGAGTATCATTTACCATGTATTCAATTGTGAAAGCAGAATAACATATGTTTTTATTATTTCAACACTACCAAGAAAATTAAATTTCAGCATTAAATGACTCATAAGTTGAATGTTGTTAATCAATCAAAAATCTGAGTCCCACATAAAAAAATAGAATTGATACACACACATACATACAAACGCTGCTTGACAAGACAGATGCACATGATGCATATAATTATATGTATATATAACAATCGATCACAAATCCCATGACCCATCAGGGCTATAGGAGCACCACGTGCTGCAGCAAAAGTGTTTTTTGGGCAAGATAGCCTGACAGACACCAACCCTCTCCAAGCACTTTTTTGAATTCGGAATTACCTTCACCTAGACTGGTTGCCACTTATAGAACCCAGTCTGTCCTGCTATTTACCCATAGCTTGTGGGAGTGGGGGGAGAAGAAGAGGATTCATACCTTTCCCAAGGGTATTAGCACATAAGTATGTAATGGATCCAACTGGAATTCGAACATGGCCCTCCGTTTCCTCAATCCGAGCCACTATCCATTACTCCACTGTGTCTCCTATATACCTATCTGAATGCTACCTATTGAGATATATAATTTAAGACATTTTTTTATGTTTATACATTCTTTTTTTTAGATACAAATATTTAAGTAAATGCTCTGTTTATAATAAACAGTATTGATAACATTTACCGGCCTGAATGTCCGAGAAATTTTCATAGAATTCAGGCTGGTAAATGTTATTAATACTGTTTATTATAAACAGAGCATTTACTTAAATATTTGTATCGATAAAAAGAACATGTAAACATAAAAAATGTCTTAAATAATTGTCAGACTTTGTCCATTTCATATAATATATATATATATATATATAGATAGATAGCATTACTCTAATTTTCATGTTATATATTGTATAGTTGATCAACAATTCTTTCTTTATATGTTTAATTGAATATGACCAAGGAAAATTTTGTAATTTTTTTTTATTCAGTTTTTCTGGTGTTCTTACTGTTTTTCTTTTGCAATGACTAAGAAGAAATATGTAGAAACTGCCTGTAGTAATTATTGTTCGAAGTGCTTTTGGCTAATTCTTTTGTCATTTTTAATGGGTTCTTAGTTCAGTTGTATGAATCCATCACTTCTACCTCAGTTATAGCTAAATAGCAAGACAAACTGGGTCCTATAACCTTGGGTGGCAACTAGTGTAGGAGAAAGACAATTCTGAATTCACAAGCCTGAGTGATCAGCAACTAAACTGGCTCCTCCACCAGACTTTGGTCTCATGAGGAGGGTAAGTGGAACCCCAACAGCACAAAAATGAGCTGTTAAAAGGTGAATGAACTCTCTAATGTCAAGGTTCATCCACCCCAGCTATAGATTAAATAGCCCCACCATCCCACAGTTGGTTAATCAGGGTGAGTAAGGTACACTCCTGGAGAGATGGTCAAACAGAGAATTGAGAAGGCCTTGGATTTGGAAGTACATTTTTTGTGATCACCTTTGCTGTTTGTATAGAAGTAGCAGTAACTCCATTTTAGGGTGCCATCAGAATACACCTAATGTTTCAGCTAGTTTAAAAGTAACTAATTTTAAGTGTAGGTCTATATAAAAAGTAGATACTACCGTGAACATTTCACTTTTCATGCTTAGATTTTATATCAGTTCAAACTCACATGTCCTATTCACCTTTGTCATCTATCAGTTTCTTCCACTGAATCAGTGTATATGACTTTTTAGCACTACCATATCCTGGAATTGAACACATAACTGCCAGAGTAACAGATGTGTTTTTAACCAATAGAAACTTATAGTAATTCCAGATTTAATTTTTGAGCTGAGGTCTATTGTAGGTTCAACATTGTTAAGTTGGTTAACAAGAGCTGTTAAATTAGTATTTTGTGGATATATTAAGAGTAAATCGTTTATGTATCTGAAATAGGAAGAGTTGGGAGGTAGAATGATTTTGAATGAGTCACTTACTAGAAACTCTAAAAATAGTCAAGCAAGAATGCCCTCGAGAAAAAGATCACACTGGTAAACCATATTTTTGTCCTTAAAGTTGGTTATCTAATGTGAAGAAACATTGCTTGGTGATTAGCTGGCATATTTTTATGATATTATGTATAGGTAGAGGTAATTTAATTTTTGCTTTTGATAGGTGTTTTTTGATTAGATTTAAGCATTTCTCTATATGGCTAGTTTAGACATAAAATCTCTATACACAATATAGAGATTTTATGTCTAAACTAGCCATATATTTGTTTTTAATGTGTATGTTTTTTAATTTGTTTAGGAGGTCACCTGAATTTTTTAAGCGTGATGGACTAATAGTGCTGAGGCATGGGTTAAGATTTTTCTTAATGTGCAAACTAGTTTACGTGAGGTACTGACTATCGCCGATATGATAGGTGTTATTGGTATGTTCGGTTTATGTGTTTTTGGTAGTCCATATAATGTTGGTGTTTTTGAATGGTATTCAGTAAGTTTTATCCAGGAGAAGTCTTTATTTTTTAGTAGCTTTTTAATATCACTTGTGAATTTTTAGTTTCTTACTAACTACATTTTCCCCATTGTGTTTATATATATTGTCTTTTCCTACAGATTAATTCTGAGAAATTTACATATATTTATTACATGAATCATTCATACAAAAAACAAATATAGAGGTTAATGATTTAAATGGTGAGAATACATCTTCGCAAACAATATAAATAAGATACACCAACCCCGAACCTGTATATGAATGATATGATCCCCATTTATAAATTCCAGTTTCATAAGGTCTTTTTTAGGTTTTACAAGCTTTTGTCTGTTCCTACAGACATCCTCAGGTATGGAAATAGATTTGTTCTTGTTTTTTACTTCTTGGTAATAAGAGGACAACGAAAATATAGATATAATCCGAAAAATGCTATGAGAAATGTGTTATTATTTTGGAACATGTGGTTGCAACGCTCAGTTTGAATTTTAAATTTTAAGGTTGTGCATTTTTGTACAAATATAGTAATAAGAGAATTCTTTTTAACTAATATATTACAATATTATTAATGAAAATTATGTTTTCATTGTGACACAGAAATTAGTAAGTTTCAGAACTAAAAATTAAAATTTTGGTTCCATTTTCAAGAGATGTTAAATAACATCAGAAAAAAAATGATTTACTTTTTGGGGAATGTTGTTTTATATTTAAGAATTTAAGTTGGAGCAGGGATGAAATTTCAAAATTTTAAATGGGTGCTGTCTTTTTTTTACGAATCAGGAAACAAGGTCTAAAAAACAGTTATTTCTCATCGTTGATCAAATAAATCTTTATTTTTAAGAAACTTTTCATGCAGGTACAAAGGGCACGGGTCATTTAAAGACCTACAAGTTCTCACTTGTTTTTGTTTTTTGTTTTTTTAATAATTTTCATTTTACAGTAGGGTTTTTATTTGATTCTTTTAAATGCCAAAATATTTTAAGTTTTAATTTTACCAATGCTGTGTCTAATGTACCATTTTATATATATATATATATATATATATGTACACACACATATACATACATACACACATATTGTGGCTGTCCTCTCAGTTTCAAGCGTGACTACCTCCCACTCCCCTCAAATTCTATGTATTCGCAGCTGACACACATATACACACACATATATATATATACACACACATTATATATATATATATATATATATATATAGTAAAACCTCAATGATCCTGAAACCATCAAACTCTGGATTTAACTTTAAAACTTCATTTAAAGCTATATAGTAATTTAAAAAATACACATACATATATACTGTATTTACATTTATTTACAATAATTTTGTACTGTACAGTATGTTTTAGGCCACACTAAAAAGTGCTTCAAATTAATGGACAAATGCCTTTAATGGACAATCCTCCCCCTATTAGTCCGTTAAGTTAAAGTTCCACTCTATATTTATTAATATTATAAATGATATTTATAGTGAAGACATGTGTGCCTATAATAAATAAAATTTATAGTAATAAGAAATAATGTTAGATAAAAATCCTTTAAAATACACACACACTATATATATATATAATAAATTAACTGATTTAAAATGTTTTTTTCACTACACAGTAATAACCATGGTTATGTAGCGAAAAAAAAAAAACATTTTAAATCGGTTAATTTATAATATTAATGCTCTGTAAATTTACATTGAGCACTATTTTGTAAAAATAAAAATATCAATAAGAACACCAGATTATATATCTTACTGTTCTTTCTATATATATATATATATATATATATATATTATTGGTTAATATACACATACATATGCAATCATATATATATATATATATATATATAAAATAATTTCAAGAGGATAGAATCCAGGTAGAACTCTATATCCAGGACAGAGTAAGGATATAATAAAAAGGCTTAAACACTAATATTCCATGGTCATAATTTATTCCATTGGAATCATAAATACGATACAATTCATCGGACCTACAAATTCAAAAAGAAAAATTATATATATATATTTCAATTAAAAGGTGCAATTATAATTTATAAATTCATCAGGTATGGAAGTAGATTTTGTTCTTGTTTTTACTTCTCATAGCATTTTTTTCAGATTACATCTCTATTTTCGTTGTCCTCTTATTACCAAGAAGTAAAAACAAGAAAAAAAAAATCTACTTCCATACCTGATGATGTCTGTAGGAACAGATAAAAGCTTGTAAAAAATTAAAAAGACCTTATGCAACTGGAATTTGTAAACAGGGATCATATCATTCATATGCAGGTTTGGGGTTGGTGTATCTTATTTATATTGTTTGCGATGATGTATTCTCACCATTTAAATCATTAACCTCTATATTTGTTTTCTGTATGAATGATTCATGAATATATATATATATATATATATATATATATATATATATATATATTTTTACACTTGCACACAAAGTGACCATAGCTTCCGCTTCCACATTGAAACTTGAAAAATACTATGTGATTAAAACTGGCAAATATGAGAACAATTACATGACTTAAAAGGGCAGACTTGCCATCTGAAAGAAATGTCAAGAAAAAACAAAAAACAAAACTGACACATGACAGAAATCAATATAAAACTTCCTAGGGAAAGGAAGTCGCATCAGATTTCTTAACCTTGAACAACACGTTCATCTTGGCTGTTATACACAAATTTTAGCTGTTGTTGCCTCTTGCCATCTTCAAGTGATCTTTCTTTGTACCAAAGACACATGACTTTTTGTTTGTATGATTATTCACCCAAGAACCACTCAAAATAAAGGTTTACTGAATATGGTTGTTGTAAAGGAAGACAAGGAGGAAAAGGTACATATGAGAATAGGTAGGATAAGTAACAGTTGACCCTAGACTAAGAGGTTAAAATCATAATTATTGGGGGAAACATGCTTTTGGCAGACTGTTCCTCAATGTAAGTTCTGAAGATGTCCAAATAGAACTTCTGCATCAGTAATGGAATAAAAAAAGAATAACGATGAATCGATTCTGTCTATGTAGCATGGCAGTTCATAGCTGTAAAGGTCTGAAATGGTGGGATGAAAGAATGGAGTTTGCCAGAACAGCCATGATGAAAATAGCAACAAAGTAGTGAGAGACTAGTAACATTTCGTCTGTGAGGAAATGGGTTGTAATGTGGAAAATAATTCATCACCCACAAAGCTTTTGAACTCTGTCTTTCTTTGGAAAGAGAGGATTGTGCAGCACCAACTTAGATCTGGCAGTAATACTCAATCAGTTATTTTCTGGAACCACAATTTTGATTTTATAAATGCTACACTCATAAAAAAAACAAAATAATTCACTCAGAAGGAAAATCCTCAATAGTGCCACCATTGAATATTATCTAAATATTAATCTACACCCAGGTTTTTTCCTAATATCACCTTTCTTAACAGAATCACTACTCTCTCAAGCCAACATACACAACAAATATATCAAGAAATCAAAAGAAAACAGTTGAATCCATCAACACAACTATACAAACAATATTTCTATATGTGAAAATATTCTCTTCAAACAAAGTAATTGACGTAATTTTTCAGTTGACCATATGAATATACAATAGCATTTCTAAATTCTTCTAGTTATTAATGACATTTTGTTTGTTGTTAATATTTACTTTATTTTTAATAAATTCATTTCGCTTTTTACCTTGAAAAAATTCACATTGGAGAAATTGCATTGGCTAAAAGTACAGTTTTCCTTTATATATATATATATATATATATATATATATCAATAAAGACAAAAGGAAAACTGATATAGCCAGTCCATTTCATCTTCTGAGGGACCTTATCAAGCCAAATGAGAGGATTTTATTTTGTACCAAGTATTTATATACAAGAGCAAAAATGTTATTGGTTTTTCAAAATTTTAAAATTGAAGGAATGCTCATAAATATTAATGTTTGGTAAAAACATTCTGGTTCAGTGGAAGAAATGAACAAATGACACAATGGTGAATAACATTTGTCAGTATTAACCATTAGCACTATTAGTCCATGACACAAAAAATTCAGGTGACATCCTATGCACATTAAAAAACAGACATTAAAAACAAATATATGGATAGTTTAGACATAAAATTTCTATACACAAACATCAAAGGTCCCTATAAAGAAATGCTTAAATCTAATCAAAAAACACGTATCAAAAGCAAAAATTAAATTACCTCTACCTTTTTCAAGTTTCAATGTGGAAGCGGAAGCTATGGTCACTTTGTGTGCATGTGTAAAAAATATATATATATATATATATATTCATGAATCATTCATACAGAAAACAAATATAGAGGTTAATGATTTAAATGGTGAGAATACATCATTGCAAACAATATAAATAAGATACACCAACCCCAAACCTGCATATGAATGATATGATCCCTGTTTACATAAGGTCTTTTTAATTTTTTAAAAGCTTTCATCTGTTCCTACAGACATCATCAGGTATGGAAGTAGATTTTTTTTTTTTTCTTGTTTTTACTTCTTGGTAATAAGAGGACAACGAAAATAGAGATGTAATCCAAAAAAAATGCTATGAGAAGTAAAAACAAGAACAAAATCTACTTCCATACCTGATGATGTCTGTAGGAACAGACGAAAGTTTGTAAAAAATTAAAAAGACCTTATGCAACTGGAATTTATAAACGGTGATCATATCATTCATATACAGGGTCGGGTTGATGTATCTTATTTATATTGTTTGCGATGATGTATTCTCGCCATTTAAATCATTAACCTCTATATTTGTTTTTTGTATGAATGATTCATGAATTTATAAATTATAATTGCACCTTTTAATTGAAATATATATATATATATATATATATATAATAAATTTTCTGTTTTCTTTTTGAATTTGTAGGTCTGATGAATTGTATCGTATTTATGATTCCAATGGAATAAATTATGACCATGGAATATTAGTGTTTAAGCCTTTTTATTATATCCTTACTCTGTCCTGGATATTGAGTTCTACCTGGATTCTATCCTCTTGAAATTATTTTATATATATTTATATATTAAATATATGATTGCATATGTATGTGTATATTAACCAATAATATCTATATATATATATATATATATATATATATATATAGAAAGAATAGTAAGATATATAATCTGGTGTTCTTATTGATATTTTTATTTTTACAAAATAGTGCTCAATGTAAATTTACAGAGCATTAATATTATAAATTAACCGATTTAAAATGTTTTTTTTTTTTCGCTACATAACCATGGTTATTACTGTGTAGTGAAAAAAACATTTTAAATCAGTTAATTTATTATATATATATATAGTGTGTGTGTATTTTAAAGGATTTTTATCTAACATTATTTCTTATTACTATAAATTTTATTTATTATAGGCACACATGTCTTCACTATAAATATCATTTATAATATTAATAAATATAGAGTGGAACTTTAACTTAACGGACTAATAGGGGGAGGATTGTCCATTAAAGGCATTTGTCCATTAATTTGAAGCACTTTTTAGTGTGGCCTAAAACATACTGTACAGTACAAAATTATTGTAAATAAATGTAAATACAGTATATATGTATGTGTATTTTTTAAATTACTATATAGCTTTAAATGAAGTTTTAAAGTTAAATCCAGAGTTTGATGGTTTCAGGATCATTGAGGTTTTACTATATATATATATATATATATATATATATATATATATAATGTGTGTGTATATATATATATGTGTGTGTATATGTGTGTCAGCTGCGAATACATAGAATTTGAGGGGAGTGGGAGGTAGTCACGCTTGAAACTGAGAGGACAGCCACAATATGTGTGTATGTATGTATATGTGTGTGTACATATATATATATATATATATATATATAAAATGGTACATTAGACACAGCATTGGTAAAATTAAAACTTAAAATATTTTGGCATTTAAAAGAATCAAATAAAAACCCTACTGTAAAATGAAAATTATTAAAAAAACAAAAAACAAAAACAAGTGAGA
Source organism: Acanthosepion lycidas (assembly GCA_963932145.1). Classification (NCBI taxonomy): domain Eukaryota; kingdom Metazoa; phylum Mollusca; class Cephalopoda; order Sepiida; family Sepiidae; genus Acanthosepion; species Acanthosepion lycidas. The sequence continues at coordinate 34,491,996 of OZ010606.1, forward strand.
ACTTGTAGGTCTTTAAATGACCCGTGCCCTTTGTACCTGCATGAAAAGTTTCTTAAAAATAAAGATTTATTTGATCAACGATGAGAAATAACTGTTTTTTAGACCTTGTTTCCTGATTCGTAAAAAAAAGACAGCACCCATTTAAAATTTTGAAATTTCATCCCTGCTCCAACTTAAATTCTTAAATATAAAACAACATTCCCCAAAAAGTAAATCATTTTTTTTCTGATGTTATTTAACATCTCTTGAAAATGGAACCAAAATTTTAATTTTTAGTTCTGAAACTTACTAATTTCTGTGTCACAATGAAAACATAATTTTCATTAATAATATTGTAATATATTAGTTAAAAAGAATTCTCTTATTACTATATTTGTACAAAAATGCACAACCTTAAAATTTAAAATTCAAACTGAGCGTTGCAACCACATGTTCCAAAATAATAACACATTTCTCATAGCATTTTTCGGATTATATCTATATTTTCGTTGTCCTCTTATTACCAAGAAGTAAAAAACAAGAACAAATCTATTTCCATACCTGAGGATGTCTGTAGGAACAGACAAAAGCTTGTAAAACCTAAAAAAGCCCTTATGAAACTGGAATTTATAAATGGGGATCATATCATTCATATACAGGTTCGGGGTTGGTGTATCTTATTTATATTGTTTGCGAAGATGTATTCTCACCATTTAAATCATTAACCTCTATATTTGTTTTTTGTATGAATGATTCATGTAATAAATATATGTAAATTTCTCAGAATTAATCTGTAGGAAAAGACAATATATATAAACACAATGGGGAAAATGTAGTTAGTAAGAAACACAAAAATTCACAAGTGATATTAAAAAGCTACTAAAAAATAAAGACTTCTCCTGGATAAAACTTACTGAATACCATTCAAAAACACCAACATTATATGGACTACCAAAAACACATAAACCGAACATACCAATAACACCTATCATATCGGCGATAGTCAGTACCTCACGTAAACTAGTTTGCACATTAAGAAAAATCTTAACCCATGCCTCAGCACTATTAGTCCATCACGCTTAAAAAATTCAGGTGACCTCCTAAACAAATTAAAAAACATACACATTAAAAACAAATATATGGCTAGTTTAGACATAAAATCTCTATATTGTGTATAGAGATTTTATGTCTAAACTAGCCATATAGAGAAATGCTTAAATCTAATCAAAAAACACCTATCAAAAGCAAAAATTAAATTACCTCTACCTATACATAATATCATAAAAATATGCCAGCTAATCACCAAGCAATGTTTCTTCACATTAGATAACCAACTTTAAGGACAAAAATATGGTTTACCAGTGTGATCTTTTTCTCGAGGGCATTCTTGCTTGACTATTTTTAGAGTTTCTAGTAAGTGACTCATTCAAAATCATTCTACCTCCCAACTCTTCCTATTTCAGATACATAAACGATTTACTCTTAATATATCCACAAAATACTAATTTAACAGCTCTTGTTAACCAACTTAACAATGTTGAACCTACAATAGACCTCAGCTCAAAAATTAAATCTGGAATTACTATAAGTTTCTATTGGTTAAAAACACATCTGTTACTCTGGCAGTTATGTGTTCAATTCCAGGATATGGTAGTGCTAAAAAGTCATATACACTGATTCAGTGGAAGAAACGGATAGATGACAAAGGTGAATAGGACATGTGAGTTTGAACTGATATAAAATCTAAGCATGAAAAGTGAAATGTTCACGGTAGTATCTACTTTTTATATATTTGAGAGTATTAAGTATCTGCAGCCCCTAAAATTTAGCTAAAGAAGAAACATACATAGAAAACACATTCAAAAACCTACAATACCCCTATCATTTCATTCATAACGCAAGAAAGGCATACAAAGTATACAACCACAACAAAAAGATAACATCATCCATATATATATATATATATATAAATTATATGAGAATAGATACATAATACTAGCAACCACATATCCACTATCCAGAACAACTTATTCCATGTAAGTAATCTCAAAATAATCTCAAACACTTCCAAAACCATTAAGCCTCAAGCACCCATAGCAATAATATTTCTGAAGCAAACATATATAAAATAAATTGCCAAAACTGTTCTTCACAATAAATTGGAGAAACATGCAGAAATTAAAAAAAATCCATATTTTGTAAGAGACCTTATAAATAACAATTTAACAAATGCGCTAGTCATACATAGAAATGAATTCAACCACAATTTTGATTTTATAAATGCTACCCTCATAAAAAAACAAAATAATTCACTCAGAAGGAAAATCCTCAATAGTCCCACCATTGAATATTATCTAAATATTAATCTACACCCAGGTTTTTTCCTAATATCACCTTTCCTAACAGAATCACTACTCTCTCAAGCCAACATACACAACAAATATATCAAGAAATCAAAAGAAAACAGTTGAATCCATCAACACAACTATACAAACAATATTTCTATATGTGAAAATATTCTCTTCAAACAAAGTAATTGACGTAATTTTTCAGTTGACCATATGAATATACAATAGCATTTCTAAATTCTTCTAGTTATTAATGACATTTTGTTTGTTGTTAATAGTTACTTTGTTTTTAATAAATTCATTTCGCTTTTTACCTTGAAAAAATTGCATTGGCTAAAAGTACAGTTTTCCTTTTTACATACATTATATATATATATATATATATATATATATATATATAATGATGTATATCAATAAAGACAAAAGGAAAACTGATCTTAGCCAGTCCATTTCATCTTCTGAGGGACTTTATCAAGCCAAATGTGAGGATTTTATTTTGTACCAAGTATTTATATACAAGAGCAAAATTGGTTTTTCAAAATTTTAAAATTGAAGGAATGCTCATAAATATTCATCAGGTTAGCAGAAAAGTCAGGCAAGCTATGGAGGACACAAAGTGACACAATTCAATGTCTAATAAATGAAAGTTAGTAAATAATGTTCTTGAAATTTGTGATCTTTCTGCAGGCACTAAGATAAAGCATTGCCTGTTTTGTTTTTTGTTGGGATTATTTTTTTTTAAAAAGTGAGTCATTTTTGTTGGTTTTTGAACAGAGAATTGCAGATAGAAATGCAGCTCATTTAAATTTTTTCCATTTAAAAGATTTAAAATATATAATATTTGTGTTTATAGCTCATTCAAATACCTATATTTCATTTTATCAATGATATGAACACACAATCTTAGCCAGTTGAAGAAGACCTTTTTCTCCTATTTTTGCTTTTCTACTTTTTTTCACCATACCCGCCTCTTTCTCGCAAACTTTTCTATTTTTTTTTTTTTTTAAATTTAAAATCTTTTCATCTCATTTTAGCAATAGATCCAAGTGAAAAACTTAAAATATAAAATTCATCATAAACCAGATTTTCTATTTATTACTTTCTTTTTATTCTTTCTCTTTCTCTGTTTTCTTTTATTTTTCTACAAAATTACTTTTTCTAAAATAAACACCTTTCCATTTATAAATGGAAATCTCACATCTCTCAAAGATTTCAAAGATACAACAGTGAACAGCAGACAGGATTAAGAAAAGAGTTTGAAACTTTGTAATTTCAAATCCATCTTTGCTATCTTCCACTTCTTGCTTCTGGCCATTACCATTCAACAGAAAAGTTATGAAAGTTCAGTCAGTTTTATTGATCAGTCTTGGATAAAACTCAAGTCGTTTTATCTAATATATGAAAATCATTTGAGATATGTTTGTGCAGATGCTTTCGGGAAATGAACACTTTAGACTTCAGATTATTTTAGGTCACTTGGGACAAAATCAGAAGTCTGAAATGTCAAAGATCAATTCCTACATGGACTATGTGTACATCTCTCTTTAATCTCTCTCTCTCTCTCTCTCTCTCTCATATATACACACAGGAAGAGGTGTCCAAAAGTTCTTGGCCTGAACCACCTTCCAAAATCTAACCAAATCACCCCATATCAGATTTTGGACAGGTTAATATTTTTTGATTGAGGAAAACATCTTCTTAGAAGTTGGTACCACAGAGCAGTGGCTCATGGGAAGTGGAACTTCTCATCAATAGAATATGAAGGGAATGAGGGTGGTTTTCTACAATGTGTGTGACATGGTGGGTCTTAGCCATGAAGGTTAGAACTGGTGGAACCTAAGAAATATAGTTTATCTAAGCACTTTCCATGAAAATAATGATAAAGCTGTGAGAGGCTTGTAATGTTTTGTCTGTGAGAAACATATAGGTTGGAAAATAATGTATTACCCACAAGGACATAGAGATACTTTGGGACCCTGCTGAGGCTGGAAAGTAATAACTGTGTAGCTCCTCTCTGAATATTGGGTCTCCCTGAGGGAGCATCCATTCCTCATGATTGGTGATAGTTCAGTGTTTGATTGGCGATGATGGAATGTAACTAGTTTGGATTTTGAGGCATTGACAGTAACCAGCCAGTTCCCCCCCCCCATTGATATGTTAGAGCTAGATCAGAGGAGAGATCAGTTGCCAATTATCTAGAGGTTTGAAGGTGCACCCATATACCAAGAAGCAACCTCGGATTGATACCAGCATTGATTGCTATTGCACCAGAGGAATGGCTGGTAACAACTACCTTCAGGATGTAGCTGTTAGGAAGGACTTTCAAATTGACAAAACTCTTCTGGTGATTCCATAACTGTTGTAGCATACCTACAGGCAATAATGGTTATGTCCCTATTCACATAAATACAGTAGTAAATACTGTATATTGGTCTGCAGTTGGAGATTCATTGTGGAATTCACTTGACTCACTTCTAGCAGTTGACTACTTTTTCTATGTGCTGCTGGCAAATCTTATGTGAAGTTCTTGTCCTAAATATTATCATTCATTGCCAACCTTTGTGTGATTACTCTGTTCAGTAACCTTCCTTAAGTTACAACACTATCTCAGTCTGTTCATATCTATGTATCTATCTGTTGCAGCATACCTATGGATGATAATGGGTATGTCTCCATTTACATAAATACAGTAGTAAATACTGTATGTTGGTCTGCAGTTGGAGATTTATTGTGGAATTCACTTGACTCACCTCTAGCAGCAGACTACTTCTATGTGCTGCTAACAAATCTTATATGCATTGTTCTTGTCCTAAGTATTATCTTTCATTACCAACCTTTGCATAATTATTCTATTCAGTAACCTTCCCTAGATTACAACAATAACTATAGAGCTTGTACAGCAATTCCTTATGCCACATATTGTCAAAGGCCTTTGAAATATTTAATGCTATAGTAATTGAGATGTATTTTTTGCTTAGTGTCTCACTGATTCTGTGAGTAATGGCAGTTAGGACATCAGCAGTGGACTGCTTTGATTTAAACCCATACTGCTTGTCACTCAAGAGACTGTTCTTATTTAGATGATCAACAATCTTCTTATTGATTATAGCCTCAAAATTTTGCTAATGAAACTGATGCGTGTGCTCACTGGCACTCTTAAAAACCTGGAATGCACTTGACACCTTCTACAGGCTTGGGAAGGATTTTTTCTTCAAGCAATGGTTAAATAATTTTAAGATTGGTCATAGTTCTGGGTTGATAGTCTTAAAGACAACTATTTTTGTGTGAGCTAGTGTCTTTTTATGTCAAAACTTTGATGAGTCTTGAGACTTCCTGGGCTGTAATAAAAATACAACTGAGATTATATTTCATGTGAGGGTAGAAGTCAGGATGGGGATGTCTTATGTCTTCAAATGTTGAATTAGAGGCAAAGTGTGAGAGGAAAAGCGTCTGACAAGGAAGCCTCTATTAAGAATTTGGTTGGTGATCTTCCAGACCTTTTGGGATCCAAATTGTTTGTTTACAACTTTGGCCTGGGCCATTTGTGCATAGCTAAATTTTGCGTTTTCCTGAACTTTTTTGCAGCAATTGCAGGCAGTTCTAAATGCAGTAGGTGTCTAATTACATTGCCCCTTGTGATTGATGTTGAAGTATTGGTTACAGTGAGCGCTATGCCTGCAGCTCATTCAGAGGTGAACCTGGAGCTGGCTGTTTAGTTTTTGCTGGAAATTTTTAGGAGGTATAAAACTTTTCATTCCAGAAAGGATCTATTTTGAAATGAGGGCAACAGTTTTGGAGAAGTTTGAGAGAGGAACTTCTGCTATGAAGTTCTAAAGTTGTCTCAGTCTGCCTTCGTATAGCAAAAAATTGTTCTATGGAACAGCAAATCAGGGCATGCTTTTGGTTTGGCATCAGTTAGGACCTCTGACTAGAGAATAGATTAACATGCCTGGAGGTGGGGTTAAGACTTTCACAAAGTATTTTTCAGTGCAGGATGTGAACAAGAGGGCAAGGAGGTTTGCCTGATCTCCTACTGCATCAGGAAAGCAGGTAGGTTCTTCAATGATCTGAGTTAGTTCATAGGTGATAAAGAAGTCTCTAGTATTTGCCTTGTATTTGGTCAAAAATTAGTGTCATAACACTTGTAACAGCAAAATTGTTTGTTTGGGTTTTATGGCATATCAACCACTGTGGGTTATTTAATGCCAAATCCAGTTTATTTATATATATATATATATATAAATAAATTGTAAATGCCTATTTTGTATGGAACATTTTTAGCAAGCTAGAGCTTATTTGCTCGTACACTGCAAAATAATCCTAGGTATTTTTGTTTAAGTCAAGAATTTCCATTTGGTAAGGACAATTTATTTGCAAAGTGGTAGAAGTTGGTTCATTGGTTGGTTGGGTTTTATGGCATATCAATCACTGTGGGTCATTTAATGCCAAATTAAGGTGTGTGTGTGTGTGTGTGTGTATATATATATATATATATATATATATATATATATATTAAAAATACAGTACTATTAAACATAGCTGGCAACATTGTTGTTTCAAAAACGTATAGCTGGCAACATTGTTGTTTCAAAAACGTATAGCTGGCAACATTGTTGTTTCAAAAACGTATAGCTGGCAACATTGTTGTTTCAAAAACGTATAGCTGGCAACATTGTTGTTTCAAAAACGTATAGCTGGCAACATTGTTGTTTCAAAAACGTATAGCTGGCAACATTACTGTTTCAAAAATGTATAGCTGGCAATAATTATTTTTTCCAAAAAACTACTAGCTGGCAACATTATTGTTTCAAAAACGTTATTTTTCTGAAAACATTATCTGAGGCCTTGTTGTTGGATGTAGTTTATCGTCATACCCAAGATGCCAGCAAAATTGTCCAAATCCTGTAAAAGTAAAAGTGTCCATTTGTTAGATTAAGCTTTGAACTGTTTTATCTTAGAAATGATTAAAGATATCTTACTGGAATTCTCCAGGGTTTTTATAACACTATTGGGCTCTACTTTGTGCAATAAGAATGTATAATTACTTTCTAAGCTTAACAGAAGAATCATGATGAAATCTATCATAAATGAAAATGATATGTTTATCATTAATCATAACTAAGGATCAGAAGCTCATGGAGGATTGAAATAAAGTTCAAATATATATTCCCAGATCATTTTCCAAATTATTCAAGATGATCTTTGCCCTCTCTAACCTTCTAACTTCCTGTCCTGGAGTAACAAGTTGCCTCACAAGTTTCATGTATGATTTTATTTTCAAGCCTTTTTTTTCACTGCTCTTTGAACTATCATAGCTGAAACTCCTCTCTCACATGCCAAATGTTTTATGAGTTGAGTTGGATCTTTTCTAATTGATCTCTAACTCTACGTTGAAATTATGATCCCTCTTCCTGATCCAATTCTCCTCTCTACTGTTCACTCTTTTTTAAAACTTATTCACCGTTCTGTTTATGGTTCTTGGATGGACTTTGAAAATGGAAGCCAGAATATGAATGTTGGTACCATTACCAAAGGCCTGAATGATCTTTTTCCTCTCACCATTGCTCGTTTGGGAAGGCAGTGGGGCTGACAGAAAATTTTTAATCTGTTCTCTTTCTAGCTGAATAACTCAAAAAGTTTTTTTTAGTGATTCTTATAACAAATGTCAAGATGGCTAAACATCTTTTCTGAAAATTTGAAAAAAAAAAAAAAAACTCATTTAGTGTAGTTTTTTTTTTTTTTTTTTTTTTTTTAGATCTTAAACTTTTTGTGAGATGGACAATTATGCTGTTACATGATTGGGACAATTTTGCTGTTACACCCGGTAAACAGGAAATCAGTCTTCGTTTATTGCATCTCCGCTACAGAGAAACATGTCTTTAAGTGCCGTGGCTGTGGCAATTTAGGTAGTTTGGCTATTAGGTATGAGTAGCCCAGGATTGTGAAAAGTCTTCTATATAAACTACATTCAATGGAAAAAAGCAAAAATATCATCTTCTGCTGGATTCCTAGCCATATCGGCATCCGAGGAGGAGATAGGGCAGATATTGCTGCTAAATCATCTTTAAAAATGACAATAGACGAAAATCTTCAAATTCCATATACAGACTTAAAATCTAAAATAAATAAATACATAAGAAACAAGTGGCAAAATTCATGGAAAAACCAAACCGGAAATAAACTATTTCAAATTAAACCTAAAATAGGAAAATGGGGAAATAATATTGGAAATACTCGGAAAAAACAAGTCGTCATAACCAGAATACATATAGGACACACATACTTAACCCATTCTTATATATTAAAAAAGACAAATCCACCAAAATGTAGATGTGGAAGCTTAATCACAATTAAACATATTCTATTGGAATGCAAAATCATAACCGGAACAAGACAAAAATATCTCAATGGAAAAGGGTTAAAAGAAATATTCAAAAATACAGACACAGAAAATATATACAGTTTTCTCAGGGAAATAAAGATCCTCAATAAAATATAATCCTTTCAAATAATGTATATGTATGTGCTTATAGACATATATATGCATGTACGAATGTAAATATTAAAATACACAATCAGAAATAGTCACAAGAAAAAGTAATCCCAAAAAACACAGATTATGAAACCCAACAGCCTCTCAACCTTTTATACAAAATAACCAACTTAAATTCATAAATTAATAAGGCTTCGGCATAAATTGACCCAAATAGGAGTTGACATGCCGTTAAATCCAACAACCAACCCAGGATTGTGAGCTCCTGCAGTGAGGTAGTTATCTTTTGGAATGTGTCCTTTTCTATCTCAATGTGCCTTTGGATTTCAGTGCCACACGTGTTTCTTTTGCATTACTGTGCAAAAAAAAAAGGCCTGAAAAAGCAGTAGATTGTCTTGCTATCTGTTTTATCAAGAAAATAAGATGTCTTCTTATTGTTGATTACCCTTTGTCTTTGTCTTCCATTTTCCAATGAAGTAAACATTTTAACAAATGAAGGAAGTAGGTATTAAAGATTCCTCTCTCAATCTATTGTAGCTGAACCATGATTTTTCATGCCCCAATTTAATGTTAATTTAAATATGAGATGAGATCAGAGTTCATTATCATTATTAATTTGGGATTGTATTTACTTTCAACTTCATTATTTCATTGCTTTTGTCACAAGAGTTTAAAATGGAAGTAAATACAAGTGAAAATTAATGTTGATAATTGGTAATGCTTCATCTGATAAAAATATCAAAAATAATGTTTTCAGTCAAAGTTGATTTTGTATTTTTTTTTCTTTGACTATTTTATCCTATTTTGATTAAACCCTGATTAAGACACTAGAAACCCAACATTGATAAACTCATCAATAATAAACACACACACACATATATATATATATATATATATATATATACAAATATGCATGCACATGTGTGTGAGTATAGATTATGGCAATATGTGGGTGGTGTAAAGAATAACTTGGAATTGGAAATCAGAGCTTAGATCCAATTGAAGTCAGATTCATTAAATTTATTTATGCACAAATACGCTTGGGAAAGACATGAGTCCACCTCTTCTTTCCCCAGGTATGAGTTAATTAGTATTAATATTAATTGTGTTAGTAAATCATTATCTCCCAAAAAGATTCTTAGAATCTAAAAATATTTTCTGGTTTTAAATAACATGCAAAGTCATAAAAAACAAAGTAATCAACCTATATATATATATATATATATATATATATATATAAAATTTATTTGTTTAAACATTATTTTCAGAATATGTGTTCTCTGGCAGTATGCGAACTTGCATCCCCTAGGGGAAACGGTCATCAGATATGACTCTACTGGTTTGTATCTTGCTGGAGGTTGCAGATTCTTGTGCTATACCTGGTCAAATGCTTTTATGTAATCCATAAAATATAAACACTATTTACATTATTCAGACTATTGTCCTCATCTTTGTCGCCATATTTATTACGTTTCGGCCATTGTACACTCCACCCTTCTTCAGGTGGTTGGAATTTCAAACTGAACCCTTTATTTCGCTCACTGGGGTAGACTGTTCTAGTTCCATGTGCCATGTTTAAAGGATGTCAGTTGTCAGTTATCTCCTGTTAATTCCCCTCTCCAAGTTCTCCACTGAAGAAGGTCAGAGTGTACAATGGCCAAAACTTTTTAATAAATATAGTGACAAAGATGAGGACAATAGTCTGAATAATGTAAATAGTGTACATAATACCTCATCTCAGAAATATAGACAGATACATAAAATATAAGTGCACATCTTTCTGCATTTGTATTGCTCTCGCCAATATCATTCTCATCATAAATATTGCATTTCTTGTTCCAGTGTCCTTGACAAAATTGCATTGTTCTTGTCTTCCATCTTATTGTACATTAAATAAACTTTATAGAATGGTCTGTAAGAAGAAAAATAAAAATACTTTTGATAGACCCTAATATATAATAATAATATGTTAGTCATTGATAGGCTTTTGAAGTGTCCTTGACAAAATTGCATTGTTCTTGTCTTCCATCTTATTGTACATTAAATAAACTTTATAGAATGGTCTGTAAGAAGAAAAATAAAAATACTTTTGATAGACCCTAATATATAATAATAATATGTTAGTCATTGATAGGCTTTTGATGTGTACATGAAATAAACTTTGGAGTAAAGGGCTAAGAAAAAGTGAAATGCTTTTGATACACTCTAATATTTTAGAGAGATTACATTAAAATTTCTCTGCCAATTTTACTTTATGTCCTAATGATATGAATCATACTCTAAACAGGTTTTATAGATTGAGTTTTGTCTTAGTATATTTATATCTCACCCAGCTTATTTTCGAGTTAATTATTATCATTACTATTTTTTAAATAAAAATTTAAGTAGACGGCACCACAGTTTTCAGAATGCATGATTGAATTCACCATTTTTAATTCTGTTCATTATAAACTGGTTTAAAAGTAGCTATTGTTTGGAAAGTCAATTAAAATCATCTGTCCTTTATGGAAGAGATAGTGTTTATAAGTTCAAATCCTAATCTCTATTTATTTAGCAAATAAAGATTAGATTATAATGAGATTAAATGTCAGGTCAGTGGCCTGTCTGTAGCCGAAATATTCATGTGTTTCACATTGGTACCAAAGGTCGATGGTCACGCTCAAGGATTTTGGATGCAAATTTGTTTCATTTTCTCTTCGCTTAGAAGACTTGTGCAACACTATGTGTCTATTGTTTTGCTTGAGAATTTGTTCACTTATAAGCAACGTTGAGGGTGTTTTTTAATCATTTCATCCCAAGCAAGGCAATAAAACTATTAAGATGCAAGGAGTTATTGAGAATGAATGAATCTGAGAAAGAGAAAACATTAAGGAGAGAGGACAATAAAAGAACAGGATCAAGGAGACGGGTGATGACAGTTAACATTGCAATTAAATTTTTGAAGATTAAAGTTGGCTGAAAAGCAAGAAACTGAAAGAGTTTTACAAGGAAGAACTGCAAGAGAAGCAAATTTTTCCATAGAACTTACATTTAAATCTATCCATTTCAACTGCAAAATGAGACCTATCTACCAATCTGGTACTGTACTTAAATTTGTAAAGTCAAGGTACCAAAGAACAAGAAATAAGACAGATAATGATTAAATTTTGTTTAAATATTTGAAGATCAATGTTGATTGGGAAGTAAGAATCCAAAAGAGTTCTACAAGTGAGAAGTGCAATAGAAGAAACTATTAGCATGGAACTTATGATTACATTTTGCCATTTCAACCATAAAATAATGAGACCTAGCTACCAATCTAGTACTGCACTTAAATTCATAAAGTCTAGGTACTATAGAGGAAAGCACATCAGAACAATAACTATGAAAATATTTATTGAAATAGTACAGGTGAGCAATGTTACAGTAGTGGGGGAAAAATGACTGAAACTGAGAGGTCAAGTCAGGACCAATAAAATTGCAGATTCTTCAAATTTATAGGATAAGTACCAGACTATGTGCTGCAGCAATATTCAATATATGGGCAAATGGTAGACTTTTCAAGGTTTAAGATGGATTCTGGTGAAAAAAATTGTTTAGAACTTTATCTACACATAGGCTACCAGTACTTGATCTAGCTTTATTTTATAATGCTATAAATAAGCAAAAACTGAGTTCTTATATGCTATGAAATATGATAGAATTTTAAGATTTGTTTGATAATTGAACTCATTCTTTGTGTTGCTCATTTTGTGGCTGATCCATTCTGCAGCCTTCTTCAGGTAAATAATCTATACGGAAAGAAATACAGATCCCTTTTTTTCTTAAAAAAAATAGTTAATATACCCCAATATAATACAGGGGGATCTAATCTAGATACAAGTGTTCCCCAATACCTTCCCCACCAGTATTCATAGGATTACCAAAGTTACGCAACGTTGAGCCTGTTCACTACCTGGATGGGTGACTACTTGATGGGTGCTGTAAGCTTGATGTACAGGTGGTGTGATGGATAATGGCTCCAAATTAGAAATTCGAGGGCCGAACTGAAATTCCACTTATGTTCATTATATTCACTTATGTGCAAATACCTTTAGAAATGATAGTAATCCATCTCTACTCCCCTAGCTATGGGTTAATTAGTAGCACTTGTATGCATCATTATATAAAAAAAAATTCTGACCATGTAAAAATATTTTCTAGCTTTAAATAACCTGCAAAAAGGTTGATAACAAATCAATCCACCGATTCCTTCCCAATATAATGATGTTGTATCCTTAAAGAAGACAAAGGTGGTACTCGAGGGAAAAGAATAGCAACACAGGTGTAGATGAAAGAAAGAGAGGTTTATTGTAAAAGAGAATACACTACTGAAAGACAGGGAATCAGTTAGCAGGCTAGTATAATAATTTCCAAAACAAGTCCCTGGTGTATCCTGTGCTCATTATATATATCTACCGATATAGTCAGTCCATATTGGCAATTGGGAGTGTGGGACATTCCAATACAACAAATGAAGTAAAAGAATGAGTTTTAAAAAAAAAAAAAAAAAAAAAAGGATTTTAAATATTAAATGCTGATTTCTAGGCAGGCCCTCTCCCACTTGAAATATTGGCACAACACAATATGTTGTAAATATCTATATCTCCATTTCCCCCCACTTATAACAAAGGTCAACAATCAACATTTTAAATGCTGATTTTCTATGCAGGCAATCTATTTTTTTTTTTTTTTTTTTTTTTTTTGTACTAATGTTCATCTTTTACAAGGTTCAAGAGCCACTCAAGGTAGCAGTTACAGAAGGAGCAATAAGAGTAAAAGGTGTAGTTTATAAGGATATGTGGAAAGATAATGGTTAGCTCTAATGCTAACCATTATCTTTCAACTCAAACAGCTTCTTCCCCATGACCTTCTTTCTAGAACTGACTCTCAACAGGATGCTTTCCCAACCACTTCATTGGGAAGAAGCTGTTTAAATGGAATTTACCTAAATATTTCCTGCCACACAATAGCCAGTAGATATCGATTCCAGATAAAAGTCCAGGATTTTAAATGCTGATTTTCTCAGCCTAATATTAAAGTGCTCTCCACTTGAAAGATTAGCACAACACAATCTTCTTTCTTACCTTTAACCTTATGCCACTCAAATCTAATCCAAGTAAATATCAATAAGATTAATCCTCTTTTGCTTATATATATAATCTTGTTAAAAACCATGACCAGCTGACACAAAAAGACTCTCTGTTGCTTTCATCTGTTGGCTTTTGTGTTCTTTTGATAACCTTGAGTGTGTGGAGTGGTTAGGGCAGGGCGTTTTGTCATATCTGGGCCTCTGTAGATTTGATATTGGCATTGTTACCTAAATGTTAATCAGTTCATTATCACAGGGTTTTTCTTGCTTATTTGTTTTATTTTTTTTGTTTTATTTTTCAGGTGAGTGAAAGCTTTTCTTCTGAGTCTACCTGGTCAGGTAAGTTATCGTGTCAGTCAAATATCCATCGATTGTGTTTGTTTTTAATCCCTTTGTATTTACTCTGATTTGATATATCTATTGGTTCAACAATTTTTTTTTACATTGTTATATACATGTTTAAAAAAGTATTTACTATGCAAGATAAATCTGTATTGTTTACTAAAAACAAATATGTACTTTCATATGCAAAATGTAAAGGTGTCTTTAAAATAAGTATTTTAGTAGGCATCTGATAATATTTTACTTTTAAAACAAACTATAAACTATCAGAGTATAGTCATTGCACAAAAATATTATTTATCTTATACTACTATTATTTTATTAGTGTGTGTAGGGATTGCCACTTTGCAAAAGGCCATCTCTTCAGCTTTGAATTGAGCATGTGACTCAAAAGGCTCACTTAAATTTTGTAAGCTTTGTGTATATGACAGATGAAAAGCTTGTGTATCATCTTAGAGTTAATTTGATCTTTATGCCCTCTTATGGGACTCTTTCTGATCTGCTGTACCTTTGTAATTATCATTAAACTCGCCTAACTCTTTCTGAATCCTCTGCACTGTCCTTAGATTGATACCCAAACACTCTGAAATGTTTATATTCGAGCTTCCAGAGCAAATGCAAAGCAATATAGCATGCCGTTTCCAAATTTCTGGTGGAGTAAATTGCATCATGGTGCTCTTTTTCTCATAGACAGTGCCCAAATAGCCCTACTATACTGTGCAGTCAACAAACACAAACCACATACATGTATGAAATTAAACATATAAAATGGCAAAAATTTACCCATTTTTTTTTTTTTTTACACACACACATTATATAATATATATATATATATATATATATATATGAGAGAGAGAGAGGGTACAATGGGAAGATTGTCGCCATTTTATATATTTAATTTCACACATATGTGTGGTTTGTGTTTGTTGATTGCACACACACACATATATATATATATATATATATATATATATATATATACACACAAACATAAAATATGATTTTATGATGTACATAAAAATATTTATTTACATTATCTCTCTAAATATTAACATGTTCACTATTGTATCAATGCAAAAAAGTAAATACATGCACACTTTTAAATTTTAGCTCTGTTATTATATATCAAGCAGTTTTATTGCCACCAGCACTCAATGTGAGATATTTTATACACACACATAAACATATATCTATAAAGGGTGTATCAAAAATACTTGTACAAACTTTAGGGGTGGGTTCTTCACAACAAAACAAGGACCAAAGTCCATATAAACATATGTCCACAAATCCTTCCTTTTTGAGTTTAAAGAAAGTTTTTGGTAGAATGCCACTTATGTTGACATGTAGACTAGGTTACATTTGTCATTCGTGTACATTTGTGGCTAGTCTGTATTCAACGTTTAATGTGAGTAGTAGTGAGTTAATTCAGAAGTGTTCAGTTTAACAATGGAAGAATA
Organism: Acanthosepion lycidas; assembly: GCA_963932145.1. Taxonomy (NCBI): domain Eukaryota; kingdom Metazoa; phylum Mollusca; class Cephalopoda; order Sepiida; family Sepiidae; genus Acanthosepion; species Acanthosepion lycidas. Next base: position 34,507,725 of record OZ010606.1, read on the forward strand.
TTCATATCATGAGCAGGCGGATATGATTTTTATATGCAGCCACATGAACAAAAATGATTATTAGGCTGCACGGTTGTATCAGATTGTGCAGGCAGGATTTGTAGAACCACAAAAACTGAGATATGCTGATACACCTGACCACAAAGAGGTACAAAAATGACTTTTTGAACATATGCTTATATGGATATTTTATGTTGTTTTAGTGTCAGGAACCTTCCCCAAAGTGTTTATAAAAGTATTTTTGATACACCCTGTGTGCGTGCAATATATATATATATATATATAAAAATCGGGATGTGTGTGTGTAACAAATGCCTGGCTGCAATTTTCGATGGATTTGCACCAAAATTTACATGCACATGCTCTAAGTTAGCAGGAAGTCCAAGACTTTGCATTTCCCAACTCCCATCGATAGTGGAAATAATCGATTTTTTTTTCATGCTTCTACAGCAGTTTTCATGTAGTTTGTGGCCATTTTCTACTGGCCAGATTGAGAACCTATAGCTTGTTGCCACGAATGGGCAGGAAGATTCTATTGGCCAGCGTGAGAGCCAACAGCTGACTGACACAAATGTTAACTAGCATGCTAGCATGCAAAAAATCGATAGATGCATTCGTTACAAGTGGGGAAAAATTTAAATCTGCATGGCACTTTACTCCAATTGGCTTATTCGCTTGCTTAAAACTCAACGTTAATTCTGATTCCACAGAACTGGGTTGGGTGTGAAAATATTTGTTGTTAATATTCTTTTTTTCATTCGGTTTTTCTAGTTACGAGTCCTTTTTTAAAGCTGATCGTTTTGTGTTCATTTTGTTTAGTTCTTTTTTCATAACAGATTCAATGTTTAGCATAGAGCTTAGAAAAAATTTGCAGTGTGAGATAGGCAAGAAGTAAGGCATGTAGCAACATCAGCACGGCAAAGGGCACTCCTTTAAAGGCAAGGAAGGGCAAAAGTATTTTAAGTCAAGTGATAGCGATTGCTGTATGAGTCGTACGATTTTTGAATCAAGCATGGGCAATGCTGCTAGTATAATATATATATATATATATATATATATATATATATATATATAGTGTATATTTTGGCAGCATGTTTTCATTGAATAATTTAGAAAGGTTTTGTCTACTTATTTTCAATTGAATCCCTTCATATTCATGGACAAGCTTTTTGGTGTCCAATGAAGCTTGTCTCTCTTTCTATCTATCTCTTTCTATCTATCTATCTATCTCTTTCTATCTATCTATCTATCTCTTTCTATCTATCTATCTATCTATCTATCTCTTTCTATCTATCTATCTATCTATCTCTTTCTATCTATCTATCTATCTCTATCTATCTATCTATCTATCTATCTCTATCTATCTATCTATCTATCTATCTCTATCTATCTATCTATCTATCTATCTCTATCTATCTATCTATCTATCTATCTATCTATCTCTTTCTATCTATCTATCTCTTTCTATCTATCTATCTATCTATCTATCTCTTTCTATCTATCTATCTATCTATCTATCTCTTTCTATCTATCTATCTCTATCTATCTCTTTCTATCTCTCTATCTCTATCTATCTCTTTCTATCTATCTATCTCTATCTATCTCTTTCTATCTATCTATCTCTTTCTATCTCTTTCTATCTATCTATCTCTTTCTATCTCTTTCTATCTATCTATCTCTTTCTATCTATCTATCTCTTTCTATCTATCTATCTATCTCTTTCTATCTATCTATCTATCTCTTTCTATCTATCTATCTATCTCTTTCTATCTCTTTCTATCTATCTATCTATCTCTTTCTATCTATCTATCTATCTATCTCTTTCTATCTATCTATCTATCTATCTCTTTCTATCTATCTATCTCTTTCTATCTATCTATCTATCTCTTTCTATCTATCTATCTATCTATCTCTTTCTATCTATCTATCTCTATCTATCTCTTTCTATCTATCTATCTCTTTCTATCTCTTTCTATCTATCTATCTCTATCTATCTCTTTCTATCTATCTATCTCTTTCTATCTCTTTCTATCTATCTATCTCTTTCTATCTCTTTCTATCTATCTATCTCTTTCTATCTCTTTCTATCTATCTATCTCTTTCTATCTCTTTCTATCTATCTATCTCTTTCTATCTATCTATCTCTATCTATCTATCTCTCTCTCTCTATCTATCTCTCTCTCTCTATCTATCTCTCTCTCTCTTTCTATCTATCTCTCTCTCTCTTTCTCTCTTTCTATCTCTCTCTATCTATCTCTTTCTGTCTGTCTCTTTCTGTCTGTCTCTTTCTGTCTATCTCTTTCTGTCTATCTCTTTCTGTCTATCTCTTTCTGTCTATCTCTTTCTGTCTATCTCTTTCTGTCTATCTCTTTCTGTCTATCTCTTTCTGTCTATCTCTTTCTGTCTATCTCTTTCTGTCTATCTCTTTCTGTCTATCTCTTTCTGTCTATCTCTTTCTGTCTATCTCTTTCTGTCTATCTCTTTCTGTCTATCTCTTTCTGTCTATCTCTTTCTGTCTATCTCTTTCTGTCTATCTCTTTCTGTCTATCTCTTTCTGTCTATCTCTTTCTGTCTATCTCTTTCTGTCTATCTCTTTCTGTCTATCTCTTTCTGTCTATCTCTTTCTGTCTATCTCTTTCTGTCTATCTCTTTCTGTCTATCTCTTTCTGTCTATCTCTTTCTGTCTATCTCTTTCTGTCTATCTCTTTCTGTCTATCTCTTTCTGTCTATCTCTTTCTGTCTATCTCTTTCTGTCTATCTCTTTCTGTCTATCTCTTTCTGTCTATCTCTTTCTGTCTATCTCTTTCTGTCTATCTCTTTCTGTCTATCTCTTTCTGTCTATCTCTTTCTGTCTATCTCTTTCTGTCTATCTCTTTCTGTCTATCTCTTTCTGTCTATCTCTTTCTGTCTATCTCTTTCTGTCTATCTCTTTCTGTCTATCTCTTTCTGTCTATCTCTTTCTGTCTATCTCTTTCTGTCTATCTCTTTCTGTCTATCTCTTTCTGTCTATCTCTTTCTGTCTATCTCTTTCTGTCTATCTCTTTCTGTCTATCTCTTTCTGTCTATCTCTTTCTGTCTATCTCTTTCTGTCTATCTCTTTCTGTCTATCTCTTTCTGTCTATCTCTTTCTGTCTATCTCTTTCTGTCTATCTCTTTCTGTCTATCTCTTTCTGTCTATCTCTTTCTGTCTATCTCTTTCTGTCTATCTCTTTCTGTCTATCTCTTTCTGTCTATCTCTTTCTGTCTATCTCTTTCTGTCTATCTCTTTCTGTCTATCTCTTTCTGTCTATCTCTTTCTGTCTATCTCTTTCTGTCTATCTCTTTCTGTCTATCTCTTTCTGTCTATCTCTTTCTGTCTATCTCTTTCTGTCTATCTCTTTCTGTCTATCTCTTTCTGTCTATCTCTTTCTGTCTATCTCTTTCTGTCTATCTCTTTCTGTCTATCTCTTTCTGTCTATCTCTTTCTGTCTATCTCTTTCTGTCTATCTCTTTCTGTCTATCTCTTTCTGTCTATCTCTTTCTGTCTATCTCTTTCTGTCTATCTCTTTCTGTCTATCTCTTTCTGTCTATCTCTTTCTGTCTATCTCTTTCTGTCTATCTCTTTCTGTCTATCTCTTTCTGTCTATCTCTTTCTGTCTATCTCTTTCTGTCTATCTCTTTCTGTCTATCTCTTTCTGTCTATCTCTTTCTGTCTATCTCTTTCTGTCTATCTCTTTCTGTCTATCTCTTTCTGTCTATCTCTTTCTGTCTATCTCTTTCTGTCTATCTCTTTCTGTCTATCTCTTTCTGTCTATCTCTTTCTGTCTATCTCTTTCTGTCTAACTAGGGATCAAATATGGATTGGAGTCCAACAGAATAAGATAATGGAATAGGAAACCTGTTTCTGATGAAATTTTAATAAAAGTGAAACATTTTATATATATATATGAATGGGTGCTGATGAAAAGTTCTTAACCCAATGTAGGAAACTTCTCCCCAAAATTTAATTGCTCAGAATTTGAGACGTTCAGCCTGTACAAAGTCTGACGGATGCTCGAGGTAGAGGGTTATAGAGTAAGAGGTGCAGCTTATGCAGATGTGTGGGGGAAGATAAGACTAGTGGTCAGGGAAGTAACATCTTTGGAGTCGGTTCCACAACGCAGTGGTTTGTGGGATGAAGCTACTCAAGTGGAACTTGCATCACATCAAAGGAATACAAAGGAAATGAGAGCAGTTTGCTACAGTGTGCATGGCACGGCAGGACTTAGCTCTGAAGGTTAAAGACTGGTGGAACTAAGGAATACAGCTTGTCTGAAGACTTTCCATGGAAAAGAGTTGTAGGGTGGAAAGTAATATCATCCACAAAGATGTGGAGATGCTTTTAGACACGAGGGGAAAGTGAAACTTGGTTGCTTCTCTCTGTATATGGCAGCAATACTCTATTTTCAGTCTAATCTGGCTCTTGTAAACATAGCAGGAGGAGTGAAGTACTTGCTGGAGCAGTACAGGGAACTGACTATTTCTCTGGCATATAAAGATATAAAAAGGAACTGTTTTTTTTTTGGGGGGGGGGTTCCCCCACTGTAAACTTGGTGACATATCTGATCTGAAATTAGAAGTGTACTATGATACATCATACACAAACTTGATTAATGACCTTTCCAGTGCTAGCAGATTGTTATGAACTGCATGTTTGTTGTTTCATAACTATTGAATGAAATGTCTTGTATGCAGTTTTAATTCACGGTCCGTGTGTGTGTGTCACATGGAGAAACGTGTGATGCAATAAGAAGGAAATTATTGCTACTCACAGTTGGCTTGAAATAACCATTTATTTACACAGAGAACCTTACAACATATATATATGTATATACAAAATCACAGTCCCAAGTTACTGAGTTGTGTGTCACAACAATTAGGACAGGAGAATATATATGTGTCCTTATTCCTTGGTATCTATGTTCCAAGTCTGTTGAGTTTTGTGTGTCTCGCATCTCAATGTCGCGTTCATCACGTGACTAGTGTGGTTTGGACAGGGGCAAAAGGGAGGCCCTCTGTTTGAAACAGGAAAGAGTTATTTCCCTTGGAATATATTTTTATCCGTCCTAACGCATATATATCATATTCTTTATAGGAAATAATAAGTCAATAAATACTGAATGTTTCTGATAAAGGAAACAGCTAATCTCGCTATTACCATTAAACTATTAACACTATTGTTTATTATGGAGATATTTTTATTAAAACTGAATTTATATATTACTCTATAAATATTTATATATTATCCTAGAAATATTCTGTCTTGGGTATGATGATAAACTACATCTCCATCCAGAGTAAGACGATAAACTACGTCCAACAGCAAGGCCTCTGATCAGAAGGCTTTGAAGAACATGGAACCACCTCTTAATTCCTGGTGTTCTCAGGTCCACCCTAACCTGGGGTGGTAGCAATAGTAAAAATTGCTAAAAAATAGGTTTTAGTACCAGAAATACTTTGTAAAAAAAATTATTATCAGCAATACATTTTTTAACAAGGGATAAACCTCTACTCCTGTTCAAAGGATGAGGGAGGAATTTGAACTAGACGATAGGCAAACCTATCTACTCCTATTTCTGTACCTTGCTGTTTTATTCAATGGCAGCTTTCCAAGTTATTTTTTTTTTTTTTTTTTTTTTTTTTCATCAACCTATCAATAAAAGGGTCTTAATTCTAAAAAACTGAGACATGGTTTTTTTTAGTGTGCACTTGACACTGTTGGATTGCTAAATGTTGCCCCCCCCCCTTTGCTGATATCTGACCACCAAATCATATAATTAATGAAACATTAGTAAAGAGTGAAAATAAAAATGTTTTGAGAGAAAGTCAGAGGAATGAAAATGTAGTTTTATTTTCTAAAATTGAAAATATGCCAGAAAAGTATAAAAATATGTTACGTACTTTACCTGCAGCACTAAAAAAGAAATTAGAGGATGATGTAAAACGCTGTCTCAACTCACAAGTCAAGAACACACAATGTTGCAAAATGCTGCGCCACCTGACAAGTTGGCAGCATATCATGTTGCAAAATGTTGTCGCCTCACAAGTCGGCAGCACATCATGTTGCAAAAGTCTGTCTCTATTCACAGGTCAGGAGCACACCTTTCCTCCTTAATATCTGTGAAAGCTGTAAATACTGGTCTCTACTGATTTACTGTTATGGATCACATGACCAGCCATCTACTGATTGGGGAAGAGGATAAAAGGTAATCCAGTCCATGTCTTTTTGATTACAAATTCTACAGACATAGTGGTGTGAATATAGAGCCATTAATACTTAATAAAGAGATTTAACCAAACTCTTAGATCTCGATAACAAAATTCCCAAGATTCATGGGACAAAGAAATCATCTGTGCAGGTCAATAATTTTTTATAGACAACAATAAAAACAGCAAAAATATAAGTTAACAAATGAGTTGTTATATTTACACTATTTACATTGCTTGGAGTGTTGTCCTCATCTTTGTGATATTCAAAACCTTTCAGCCATTGTATGCCCTGGACTTCTTCAGGCGATTGGAATTTCTAACCAAATGCTTTATTTCATCCACTGGAGTAGATTGTTCTAGTTCCATGTGCAATGCCTCTTCTAGATATCTCAGGGTCAGTTATCAGTTATTTCCCTTTAGTAACTCGAGATTTTCGCTCACTTTTGCTGTGACCAGGTATTGAACTAACAACTCTTTTGGTCAGGTCATTGGATTACTTTAAAAAGCATTGGTTGAAGTATTCCAGTGACTTGAGCTAAAAAGTTGTGAGTTCAACAGCTGGCCACATTCATGGCCAAAATGTTCTGAATATGACAACAAAGATGAGGACAACAGTCCAAACAATATAGTTACAATACCTCATTTCAGAAATATAGACAGATATTGAGATGGTTTTAATCCATGTGAATGAAGGTTTCTTCGGCAGTAATTCTTCATAAAGTTCAACTGAAAACTATTCTCTGCTAGCATGTGAAAAGCCTCTCTGTAATATATTTCATTGTCCAAAATTCTTGTTCATATTGCTGCTAATTTTATGTATATATTGGGAAATTGCCAAAAAACTTCCATGTAAGGGGAAGTAACCCATGAACCCTTATACATGCACAGAAACACACGCATACATTTTTCTGTACACATACACACATGCAGTTATATGAAGAAAATGTAATACAATCTTCCTGTATTGTGAAAATTGAGGACTCCCATTATTTCAATTATTACTTCATTTCAAAAAGCAGATCCGAGCAGACATGATTCTTTCTTCCACTTCTAGATGTTCTCAGTTTACAGCCACCTGCAAGAAAAGTGCATATCAGTGCAGAATATAATGGGCTCTCTTTCAGCAATGGTATTTGTATAAATATTTCCTTAATCCCGTTTAAAATTGCACTTAGATGCACAAACATCAAGCAATTTTACAGACAGATATTATGTACTAATAGTTACCTTTCATTTTATCTGGCACAATGTTGAATCAAGTAGTTTTTCTTTTCTTCTTCTATGTGCCATCTTTCGTCTGAATGTTGGTGATAATGGCTCTCCACGATTTCTTGTCCTTTGTAGATCCTATTAAATTATTTTTTGTTATCTTTCTTAAACCTTGTTCTGCTCAAGCTCACTAGTATTATTTTTTACTGTCCCTCTCGCCTTTAATCTGTCCTGTGAGTATCAGATTTTCTCAGCTCTCTTTCCTCATTATGTGCTCTAGAAATTTCAAACATCTCTTCCTGGTGTTAAGTATGTATCCTTTTGTTTCAATTTTCACTAAAATTTTGCCGTTGCTCACAGGTTTCGGCCATAGTATTCTCAGTATCCTTTTGCAGAGCCACATTTCTGTTTTTTCGTCTGTGAGGAGATTGTCCAGCATTCACTGCCATATAGGAGGAATGACATTGCATAACAGTTCAGCACTCTTTTCTTCGTTTCTAACAAAATATTCCTATTTCTTAATACTTTGCTTAACTTTCGAAAGACATCATTTGCTATCTCAATGTGCCCTGGGATTTCGGTGTCCCTCTTGCCTTCCCCTCTTAAAACACTTCCCAGATATTTAAATTGTTGTACTTGTTTGATTTTGATATGTCCAATTTGTATGTTGGGATGTTTTTTTTGCTAACAACTGTGCATTCTATCTTCTTGCAATTGATGTTTAGTCCTTTCTTCTTGCTTTCTTCTATTATCTTCTGTCAGAGTTCATGTAGTTTCTGTTTTCTCTTTGCTATCAACACTGTCATCTGCATATCTTATTTTGTTAAAAATTGTGGCTGCCAATAATGAATCCTGGCAGGACATTTAGTTCTCTCAGAATCAGCTCACAGCATTGGTAGAATAAGTACAATGAGAAGACACGTCCTTGTCTAATACCCCTTTCTATTTGTATTTAATGAATTCATTTTTTATCCGTATGCAGGCAGCTTGACCCCAGTAAGTTCTGGATTATTCTAATACAACCAGTAATAAGGATCATACAATGAAATTTGTGAAAATTACAAGAATTTAGCATATTTTCTCAGGCTAGCAGAACTGCCATAAATCACTCATTATATATAGGTTGTATTCTACTTATCACCCAATTAGTCTTCAGGTCTGGAAAAATCAGCATTTTGGGTTTTATCTTCTAAAGGAAGAACATGAAATATTCAGCTTCCAGACATGCTCTATTTAGGTATGAACATTTTTTTTTCCAATTTTAAATTGTCATCCTGGGTATGACGATAAACTACATCCGCGTCCTAGGTAAGACGATAAACTATGTTCAACAGCAAGGCCTCTGATCAGGAGGTTTTGAGGAGCATGGAACCACCTCTTAATTGTTAGTGTTCCCATGTTCACCATGACCCGGGGTGGTAGCACCTTTTAGGGTCCCAGCTATGGGCAAATAGCTAACACCCAAACTTGTGTAAAAATAGCTTTTAATACCAGAAATACTTTGTAATAAAAAAACTTATTACCAGCAATAATTTTTGAAGGAAAAATTATTATCAGCAATACTTCAAAAAAAAAAAAAACACTAGCAATACAAACAGTTATACATTCTTTGAAAAAAATATAACCAGCTATAGATTTATTCAAAGAAAAATATTCCCAGAAATAGATTTTTGAAGAAAAACATATTACCAGCAATAAAAATTTTGTTGGCATTAAATAACCCATTGAGGTTGATATGCCGTAAAACCAAAACCAATTCTAAATTGACTCAGATTTTTATGTATTAGTCATATAAATATTTGAAGACCTGAAAATACAAATTTTATGAGATTGACTTCAGAAGCATCTTGGAGGATGAAGATGGAAACAGTGGTAAATATTCTCTGTGAGTGCAGAGTGCATTGTAAGCAAGATCTTCCTAGAAAGGCCAACTTTAAGAGGAAATTAATCTTCTTATCCATTTCATTTCTGCTCTCCTTATAGTGAAGGATGTCCATATTTTGGACATATCAACAAATACATTCGTTTTATTTGTCCTGCCAAGAGATATTGAAGATTTTCATCAATGCTTGATAGATTTTGATTATATTAGAGAGAAGGGCACTTGTAGGTTTAGTTCTGGGATTACAACAGAGGGTTGAGAATAACAAGGCTCTGACCTAAATAAAATTTTAATGATACTAGTGGAAATTTTCTTAAATGCTTGATGGATTTCTTTTTGTTGATTAATGTAGCTCTTAGTAAAGATTGACTTTTTTCTATCTCTCCTTTGTACTGGGTATGACAATAAACTACGTCCAGCAGCAAGGCCTTTGATCAGAAGCTTTTGAGAACTGTGGGACCACCTCTTAACTACTGTTGTTCCTGGGTCCACCCAGAACCAGGGTGGTAGCACCTGTGAGGGTCCCAGCTATGGGCAAATAATGAACTCCCAAACAAAATTCAGCACTATATCTTTATAGTAAAATGACCAATAATGCAGGTTTCTAGCAAAATGACAATTAGTACAACACTAAAAAGTATAAAAATACATTTTTATAGTAAAATTACAAGCAATACAATAAAAAGAAATTACTAACATTATATTTTATGATCTACAAACTATATATCTAAAAAAACATGTTTACACTGAAAGTATAAGATTATGTATAAAATATCTGTAATTGACAAGATAAAATTACATACAAAATATTTAGATTTTGGCATTAAATAACACATAGAGGTTAATATGTGGCTAAACAAAATCAACCCTCTCTCCTAGTCCCTGTTCTGACAACCATTTATACTAGCTTGTTAGGTAGGACTGGTGCTTCTGCTAGCTATATAGTGATTTTTTATAAAATACAAAGAAGAATCTGTCATTTTATTGATCATGACATGGCATCTCGGCTTCAGTTACTTTTTCCACTGATGTAACATAGCTTCCTTTTCTGTAAATAATTTCATGGTAATTGTTGTGATGAGCTTTCCTCTTTGTTACCTAGACTTTATGAATTTAAGCACAGTACTAGATTGTCGGCAAGGTCTCATTTCACAGTTGAAATGGCTAGATTCTATACTTACAGTTTTTTTCTCCTGCACTTCTCTCTTGTGGAACTCTTTTTCAGCTTCTCACATTCCAGATCTTCAAAAATTTAAATACAATGTCAATTGTTATCTTGTTTTAAATCCTGTTCTTTCTCCTTAATAGTGTTGTTTTTTTTTTGTTTTTTTTTTTTTTTTAATTCAAAAAAAAAAAAATTTCACTTGAAGATGGAACAGAGCTTACTTTAATTCAATTTAATTCAAATAATTATATTGAAGTTTTCAGCTCTTGTTTTGAAACATGAGAAATCTTATGTAGCGTGTTGGAATCATTTTTAAATAAATAATTATATTTATGCTCTACTTTTGTATCGAGCACTATTTTTAAAAAATAATAACACAAATACTAAAGAACTTTGGATTATTTACCTAACCAGTTCTTTCCTATATATTTTCACATATATATATATATATATATCACACATGCGCACACACACACACAAGTTTTATTAAATTCAACTGACAAGATCTGTTTAAATATTGAAGGCGTTGTATTGAGATCAAATTTGTCGATAAACTGTCTGAAGTCCATGTTTGTCCTGTTGCTTTTGTGCAATTACTTTTGGCTGACTAAGTCATTATCAAGAACCGTGTGCTAAGCAAGATTTCATTAGCTACATCCTGGTATTTTTCAAGAGCTGAAGTTTGAAACGCTTGAAATTGACATTAACCATAATATTACTGTAGCTTCTGACTAGATATACAATATTCAATACACAGGTTAAAGGCAGCAAGATCACACCGAAAAATTACATCAAATTCTGATACACAATCTCTTTTTTTTTTTTTTTTCCTCTTTATAACCAAATCTTAAGCAACTCCACTACTGATGTTCATGTGATTTAAGTAACTCAAAAGAAGAAAGAGAAAAAAAAAATCATAAAATTAATCAAAAAGTGTTAATAAATACATTATTTGGTATAGTAATTATAATATTAACCATTTCCTTATAAAGAAACATTCAGCATTAATTGACTAGGCTGACACTACTGTTTTCAGTTTAAATTTATAAAACCTTTCTCCTAAAAGAATTTTTCAGGAAAATAGGTTTCTCAAGTCCAGTAGCTATTATCACTCTTTCCAGTATTAATGGCAGCTTTCTTTTCACTCGTAATATATAAAATATTTCTCTTCAAACAATTCTTCAGAAAAATAGGTTTCTCATTTCCAGTAGCTGTTATTGCTCATTCTAGTAGCTATAGGGGTTTCCTTTGTAATCATTTATTTAAAAAATGTTGTTCTTTTTACAGTAAGGTTCCTGTACAAGGACAGGAAATAACTTTGGGTAGAGGGTTACAGTAAGAGGCAGTTTATGTAGATAGATGTGGAGGATAACAGTTAACGCTAGACTTGAACAGATTAAGACTGAAGTGATCAGGAAAAAATCCATTTGGAAGTCAGTTTCACAGAACAGTGGTTTGCAAGAAGCTGTTCAAGTGGAACTTACTTCTCCCCAAAGGAATATGGAGGAAATGTGGGTGGTTTGTTACAATGTGAGTAGCATGGCAGGTCCTGGCTATAAAGGTTAAGAACTGACAGAAACAAAGAATGGAGTTTGTCTGAGCACTTTCTATGGAAGTAGAAATTGAGTAATGAGAGAGGCTTGTCCCATCCTGCCTGTGAGTGAGGTCAGAGGGTGGAAAATAATTTGTTACCTACAAGGATTCTGAGACTCTTTTGGATTCGAGTAATGTGGAATGGCAACATTTTGATTTTCATTATTTTCTTTTCAAGTTACATAGGATATCCATTTTAGTTGTTGCTGCTGTTGAAAGTCCTCAAGTAATGTATTTTCTGTTATTTGGTACAGTTCTTTGTGATTCTGTAGCACCAGTCCACAAGGTTCAAAGAAGTATGGTCTTCACCAAAGACCAACATGTTTCAATCACTCAAAGTTATTTTTAACCATTGTTCTTAGAAAGTATATTCAATAACTTTACTACTGACTTTTCTCTATTTATGAGTTCTTAAGCATAAAATAAAACTAAAGCAACGATTCAGGCAACTTCAATACTATTACGTTGGTGCAAAAATAATGACGTAATAATGTTACGTCAAAAAACAACATTATTACGTCATTATTTTTGCACCAACCTAATAATTCTTGCATAAAAATTAAACAACATGAATACTGGTCAAAATCGTAAGTTCAGTGGCATAGCTAGAGTGTTTGCCATCCAAGGCAGCCCTTGAGTTTGCCCCCACTGCAAAAATACTATATATTGCACAGTAACTCCCTCAGATTATATATATATATATATATGAAATGGTCAAAGTCTGACAATTATTTTAAGACATTTTTATGTTTATACATTCTTTTTTTATAGATACAAATATTTAAGTAAATGCTCTGTTCATAATAAAATCCTCTGTGGCTCAATCAGTAAAAGCATGTCAGGCTATATGACGGTTCTGTATAGGATACAGGTTTGATTCCTGTCGGAGGACGAATATTTTCTATGAAAATTTCTTGGACATTCAGGCCAGTAAATGTTAATACTGTTTATTATAAACAGAGCATTTACTTAAATATTTGTATCTATAAAAAAAAAAAAAAATATGTATAAACATAAAAATGTCTTAAAAAATATATATATATATATATATATATATATATATATTATGCAGTGTTAGATTAGAACATGCACATCCCCACTACAAAACTGTACATCTTGTTTCAATGTTAAAAAATCTTTTTAAAGTTTCACCAGGTAGGAAACCACAATGCTACTCCCACCTGATGAAATGTTAAAAAGATTTTTTTAATGTTGAAAGAAGATGTACAGTTTTGTAGTGGGTATGTGCATGTTCTAATGTAACACTGCATAATAAATAAATATTTATTGCTCTACTTTTGTAGAAGCCCTGTTTTAAATTAATGTTTTGAACACTGAAATCTTACTCTTCACTCTTTTATGTTTGGAGATATATAACAAAGTATTGACAGGCCCAAAAGTTGAAAAATAGTGTAATGCATAACAAACAAACTTCTATGAAGGAAAATAACTGGAATTTGTATAACAACTAAAATGTGTCTCCCACACACAGCTGTGGTGTAGTATTAAAAGAACATACTCTGAGTTCGGTAACAGGTTTCACAATGTCAGCAATGATAAAACAGCCCTGAATACATCACTGGATAATGTTTATAGTTCAGCCAAGATAACAATTGCTTAAATACATATGCCATAGTTTAAGTTACTTGAGATCACAAAGGTCCTTCAACTGTGACTAGAGTCCATACATTAAAACCTCTTTTATTTCAATACAGCCTATATAGGCATACAGCTGACCCAAAAAGCTTGCCTGGGGATAACTGCCTCCCTCTGCATGCACTACAGCTTAAGTTTATTAAAATATATTTGTGTATAAAGAATTTTATATAAACTATAAAAATAGGTGCATATTTTTCATACAATTGTAGCTTCTTATACTAGTTACAGTATTTTCAAAATGCCTCAAGCTTTAACTTGTTTATGTCCTTTTGACATTTTTCAGCATTATGATTCCTAAATCCAACAGAGGTCGTCACAAACCTATTTTTTAGTAAACTGGAATGTGTGGGTAGTAGTCATTTCAGCCCAGCAACATTTTTAAGCCATAACTTTTGATTATTTGTGATTTGTTTCATGTTTTGATTTTTTAAAGATAAAAGCTGAGGGTTGAGAGAAATGTACATTAGATGGTAGGAATGAATATATATTTTAAATGGAGTTAAAAAAAAAGAACTTTTTAAAATTCCTATGACTTTTTTCTTTTGCACCAAGATGAATGTTTTTTGCCTGAATTTTAGACAAGTTAGCTTCTTCATATTATGTGATTGGTTCAAATTGATTTTCTCATCTTTTTATTTATTTTTTAAAACATTTCAGCCATGTATGTACCCTTCAACCTTCTTGGTGTCTGGAGGCTGAAAGTACATTTTTTTTTAAGCATTACACCCCAATTCAGGTGAGAGAGCATGCAGGGGGTTACAGAGAGTGAAAGTGAGGAGAAAAGTCTGTGTATAGAGGAAAGGATAAAAGATGAATGGGGATCACAGCAACAGATGATGGCAATTTGAGTTACATTTAAATTTTTGAAGATTGTAGTTATCAGGGAAGCAGGTAAGAGGAAGTAAGTTCCACTGTCAGGAAGCATGAGAAAAACTTCTGGAGTAGAAGTGGTAGTTACATTTAACTATTTCAACAGTAAAAGGGTGGGACCTAGATGCCAATCTAGTAGCACACTTAAATTCATGTAGTTAGGGCATCAGGAAGGATAGCTCATCAGAACAATTGTCGAGAAAATATTTATAGAAAAGACAGAGGGAAGCCACATCACAAGAGAGTGACTGAAGTTGAGATGTCAAGTCAGGACCGATTATATTGCAGATCCTTCTTTGGATTTTGTTGAGAAGCTCAAGATGAACAGCCAGGACACCAGACCAGATATGGCAACAATATTCAATGAATGGTAGATTTGTTTAAGATGGAGAAAAACCTCCTGGCATGACACAGTGAACCGACTTTCCTTACAGAAGATGCAGCTATTGATTCAATGTAGTTGTTTTCCCGAAGTCATTGGAAAACATGAAGCCAAGAAGGCTCAGTGAGAGACACTCATGAAGTTGAGCATCAGCCATGCTGATGGGGGGGGAGATGAGTGGGGGTGACAGGAAAGTTTTTCTGTGGCCAAAAACAAAAAAATAGGGAAGTTAGACCAAGCCAATGATACCAGTCAATTTTTTCTCGCCAGAATGTATCTTGCTTATTTGTAAATCAGTCATTCATCTGTGCATTGAATATTGAATATCTAGTGAGAAGCTACTGTAATATTGTGATTAATTTAGTTTGCCAGTCGTTTGCAATAACTGTAATTGATTAAGGTGCTCGCTTTCAAGCAACAGACCTCTTCCTTCTTTTCTCGTTCTCGTTCATCTGTACGACATCACACCAACCAAAGTTCTTTCCATCCCCCTCACAGACTCGATATTTATGCCTGCATCTTTTTGGTTAATATTTACATATGAGACTCAATTCTTGTTCACACAAGACTTCCTATTTTATAAATTCAAACTGGTTTGAATTCTTAGTTTGTTTTTTTTTTTTCATTGTACATCTGCACACAAGATAGAAATTTTGGAATAATTCATTTCACTTTTAATGATGGTCACGATCTTTCAACAAGACCTGACACACCAAGCAAATTCACTTTGCAGGAAGTAAGTCTTCTCATTCCTCACATTCTTGACAAAATTCAAAGAAGGGTCTGTTATGTTATCAGTCTTGACCTGGCATCTTGACTTCACTCGTTCCCACCAAAAAGGGGACATGGCTTCCCTTTATCTTTTCTATAAATACTTTCATAGTAATTGTTCTAATGAGCTTTCCTTCATGGTGCTTCAACTGTATGAATTTAAGCATACTACTAGATTGGAAACTAGGTCTCATCAGTTGAACTAGCTAAAATCGACCATATGTCCTATTCTAATAGTTTTTTTTCTTGTCTGTGGAACTCAGTTCTGGTTTGTTGCTTCTTTGCTACCTAAAATCTTCAAAAATTTAAATGCAATGCCAATTTCCATCTTCTGTCTTCCTGAATGAAAACTGTTCTTTTGTCCTGTCTCCTCACTAAAATCTTCTTTCTCTTTCACTCTTAGTAACCCCTTGCATCTTGATGCCATTATCACCTTTCTTGGGATAAAATTATTAAAATATATAAACCCCACTTTGGCTCTGTGGGTTTTGAACAAACATTAATGTGCTTAAGTAGAAATCTACCAGCCAGCCAGCCATATTTGGAGATGAGCAGACATTATTATTATTATTATTATTATTACCTGACGTAATATATTCAGCAACATGGCTTCACCAAAATGGCTTCAATAAGATATGTGATTAAAAAGATACATCAACACTAATAATTACCGTTGTATATTTATATCTTCCATGTCACGCTAAAGGGGAGAATCTTGATTAATACTTTATTCCCCTTGGTTAATCAGTTTAAAAGAAATCCCCTATAACATTATTGAAGGAATTATAAACATTATTAATTTTCTATCTAATTACATAAAACATGAAATGAAAGATAAATAAACAAAACTATAGTAGTAAGGGAACAGATTAATTAAACGATCCATTGGACTCTATTTTATTTTTAATCAAATTCACCCCAAGCAAGGCAGTAAAGCCATTAAGACACAAGGGGTTACTGGGTGTGAAAGAATTAGAAAACAGAAACATTATTAAAGAACGAAAACTACTGAAGAGATAATCAGGAAGATAGTAGATAACGATTGTCATTGCATTTAAATTTTTGAAGATCAAAGTTGGCTGGAAAGTATGGAACCGGAAGAGTGTTCCACAAGTGAGAAAAACTATTAGCATAAAATTTATGGTTACATGTAGCCAATTTATGGTTACATGTCGCCAATTCAACTGTAAAATGATGCAATCTTGACGGTAGTCTAGTACTGTGCTTAAATTCATAAAGTCTAGATACAATTGCAAAGAGCTCATCCAAACAATTACCATGAAAGTATTTATAGAAAAGGCACAGAGGGGCTACATTATGGCAGTGAAAAAGTTACTGAAACCATGATGCCAGGACAGGGCCAATAATATTGCTGATTCTTCTTTGGATTTTATGAAGAATATCTAAATATATAGCAGGAGCTCCAGACCATATGTGGCAGCAATATTCAAAGCATAGACGATTGTGAATTCTGAATTTCTACTTTATTGAATCTCAATATATTTTTGAAACTTTAGTTTTGTTAAAACATTTGCCATCATTCTTGACAGCACTGGTACATTAGTTTTTCATATTCAGTGATATGAGTAAATGATACACAACATGTCACATGACTAAATTCTTTTTCTTTTTTTTTTTAACTAATGTTCACTCAATACAAGGCCTAAGAGCCGCTCAAGGTAGAGGGTTACTCTGTGGTATTAGCATAAGAGAGGCGAAGTTCTTGGTAGCTATGCAGGAAAGATAATGGCTAACTTGAGACTTAAAGAGGTCAGGATTTAATTTGTGAATAACATTTCAAAGTTCAGTAGAAGACGTTAGAAGTATAGTGTAGAAGTAGCTGAGGAGGAACCAGAAACCCAATCCCAAACATGAAAAAAAGGGATAAATGTCTACTCCTGTTCAAAAGACTGGGCAGGACTATGAACCGGACGACAGGTAAACCTATCTGCTCCTATTGGCCAAACAAAAAAATAATTAGTAAATAAAATTCCAGAGCTCAGCGGAAGATGTCGAAAGTAGACCTTAGAAGGAACCAGAAACTGAATCCTAAACAGGAAATAAAGGATAAAATTCTACTCCTGTTCAAAAAATCGAGGCAGAGTACATACATACATACATATATATATATATATATATATATATCATATGCTGATATGGATTTGACCATGAAATGCAACTAAGCATTTTTACCAGCCTTATAATTAACCAATGCTTTTAGGGACACTACATTACTCATTGTTGGAGAAGGTGAGATGATTTGCAATAAAGAAACTTTATTTCTTGTTTGACCTCTTTTGCCTTTCAACAGTTCCCATAAAGTGAGAGCTCTTAACTATAAATTTTTTTATGAAGGTGTGTCTTAGCCCAATCCATTTCTCAAAATCTAATTAAATGACCAAATATCAGTATCTTTTTTTTTTTTTTTTTTTATCTCTCTTCTTTAGAGTTAATAATTTTTCAAGCACTCATCATATTTCTTATATGCTAAGATGCACCCTGTAATTAGCTAGGTACTTTTTTTTGGGGAAAAAAATTAGGATTTAATAGCTTGTTGTACTAGCAAGTCTAAGTAACCGACTCTACAGTGTCATTTTCCTTTCTGTCACAACAAATTATCACATTTTGAACCTATTAAATATTTGTGGTTATTATTAATTAGATTTTCAATAATTTGGCACAATGTTATACCTATTCACATCAGAAACAATTACACAAGGCGTCTCTACACACGGTGTGTTTATGTCCGACTCTCAGCTAAGGTTTCAGGGGTGCCTTCACAAGTGCAAATGATGTGTTGCTTTTACACTATCACTACCACAGTCTGCTATTAGTATATGAATATATTACCAACTATCCATTTGTATTATTACTTTAATTAACATTACCTAATTTAGTAAAACAGAAACTCATTACCATAAACTGAGAATTGACAGTATATTTGGAATTAGCAGTAGGCCTATTGAGCAAACTAGTTTGTTTTAATACTACACAAAGTGTGGCAATAAAGCTTGTATTCTTGGTGTACATATGACACATAACTCTCAGCCTGTATTACGTGGCTGGGGTTTATGAAAATACCGTATGGTAAAACTAGATAAATGAAAGACTTACAGTACTGGTTATCATCAATACTTGAAAAAAAAAAAAATGGTCTGATGCTAAAAGGACATACAGTATTTACTACATATAAATGATAATTGTAGGCTTATATTATATGTATGGGATTTGTATGGCTTGTATTATATGTATGGGATTCTATCTGATGACTGGTGTCTGTGAGGGTTGGCAAACTTCTATCTTCAACTTGATTTTTCAGTGCTAAGACGCAGGGGGATTTTTGAGGTCATTTTTTTTTCTTTTCAAATTGTGTTGTGGTAATATTAGCTGTTTCCTTACAAGGAAACATTTGGCATTTATTGGCTGAGCAGCCAGTACTACTTACAGTTGAAATTTATAAAATCTTTCTCTTAAAACAATTTCTTAGGAAAACAGGTTTCTCAACTCCAATAGCTGTTATTGCTCTTTCCAGTATTGATGGCAGCCACAATCTTAGCAACATAAGATATGCAGATGATACACTGTTGATAGCAGAGAGAGAAAGGAAACTACAAGATATATTACAAAAGGTAATGAAGGAAAGCAAGAAGAAAGGACTAAACATCAATTGCAAGAAAAGAGAAGGCATGGTTGCTAGTAAAAGGAAATATATGAAAATTACAAATTGAAGATACCAAAATCAAACAAGTACAAAAATTTAAATATCTGGGAAGTGTTTTGTTGTAATCTAGAAAAGGTTACTGAATGAGGAATAAGCAAAATGGAGGTTTGAAATGAAATAGTAATCTTTATAATATCAACAAAATACAATACCCATGAGTGGTGTGAAGTAACCCACTGCTAGTGTTGGACTAGTTAGACAACTTGTTACCCCAACTTACAATAGTGCAACAAATTTATGAGGATTGGGACATACTCATAGTGTTCATAGGTACAGTATATAACATATTTTAACAGAAGAAGGCAAGTGTGACATGGAAATCTCAGGGCACATTGGGATAGCAAATGATGCCTTCCAAAAGCTAAGCAAAGTCTTAAGAAATAGGAATATTTTGTTAGAAACAAAGAAAAGAGTGCTGAACTGTTATGTAATATCAGTCCTCCTATATGGCAGTGGATGCTGGATAATTTTCTTGGCAATGAAGAAGAAACTTGAAGCAATGAAATGTGGTTCTAAATAAGGATACTGAGAATATCATAGACTGAACATGTGAGCAATGAGAAAATTTTTAAGAAAATGGAAACTAGTAGAAAACAGACTTAGAATCAAAAAGAGATAAATGAAATGTTTGGAACACATAATTCAGAAGGAATGCTTGAAGAATTTAAGTCACAGGAATGCAAGAGGGAGAGAGGAAAACGGTACATAACTTACCGAATGAGCTTGTATAAATGGACGTCACAAAAGGGTTTAGGAGAGATAGGAAGAAGACAAAATTTACTAAGTGTTCGAAAGGACAGGAAATTATGGAGAGCCATGACTGCCGACATCCAGGAGGGATACAGCATATAGCATAAGAAAATGAGAATGTAAAAACTTCAGTGACCTACCCTCAACTGATTTCAATGAGATTCTTATTCTGTCAGTTCTGATACAGCTCCAACTGTAATTCTCCAGGTCATTTTTTCTTGAAATGGTTTTTGTCGTAAATACGAGCAAAACTTGATTATCTATTGGCTGTTTTGAAAGTAGAAAAAAAACCTCTTGCTTGATTCTGTAAAGAAATCTTTATTTTGTGGATAAAGTTCATGTTCTTTTTGTGTTTGTGTGGTCTGGACTCTTGTTTTTGTTTGCTTCAAGGATTGGTCTGTATTTGTAAATGCCTCTCTGTTGCTTAAAGGAAGTGAACTCTGCTTTCTAATGTCACTCTTCAATTTCTTCTGACCTCTTTCCTGTAAGGGAATCACATGAGATTCTCTCCACTATAACCTGTTGTCTTTTATTAGATGAATCTGATACTCTAAATAAAGATAAATCATAAAGTAATTTTGTTGTATTGATATTATTTTAATATAATTGTTATATTTGATTACCCAAAATGCATTGCAAATGCTTTCATGGCTGAACATCACAAAACAATGACTTAAAATTTGTCAAGCAAAGATAACTGTTGCTATAAATTTATAAATGCAGTTGTCTCAAAAAATATTTATTTTAGCACAGTTTGCATTTTTTTATAAATTAGTATATTAGTACATGACTAAGTTATATATTTTTTTCAATTAGAAAACATATCTTACAAAAATAAACAAAAATTATGTACTGGTTCAAATAATATGAATTTATGCAGATTGCTCCAAAAGTAATAAAAGTAAACTGGGTGTGAAAGAATTAGAAAAACAGAAACATTATTAAAGAATGAAAACTACTGAAAAGATAATCAGGAAGACAAAAGTAATAAGTTTCCATGGCAAAATGCACAACATGCATAATTGAAGAATTTAAGTCATTGTGCCTGAGCAGATACATCCCTACAGGTGCTCCAAGCTTGCTGGGTGATGGGTGATTTTATTGAGCCATCCTCTCTAGGATGGTAGCCAACAAAAGCTACAGAACTCTGTTATGCTATTTAACTCATAACTGGGGTGAGAATTCATACTTTTTCCAAGAGTATTTGCATGTAAGTGAATTAACAAACTTGGCTGTAATTTGATCTTGACTTTCCAATTTCTCTTTCTAAGTCACTTATCCATTACACCACACACAGAACTGTTCCAAAAGTAATACCTCCTGTTAACTTCCTTAGAAACTACAGATACAGGAAACACAATAATACTCTTGGATAGAGTAAGTATTCAGCGAGAAAACACAATTTTTCCACATAATCTCTACCATTATGCATTTTGGAGGTGTTCTTAATTTTATCCTTTAACAGCTGTGCAAGGTCATTTAAATTGAGTTTTTTTACATGGCTTATCAACTCTTTGCAGGTTTATTTAAAGTCAGAAAATATTTTTAGATTGTAAAAATTTTTTGGTGATAATAATGATTTATTGATACAAGTTCCACTAATTAACCTTTAGCTGGGAAGTGAAGTGGATTCATGCCTTTCACAAAGGTAATTGTCTGTAAATAAATATTAAAAAACCTTACTTGAATTGGAACTCGGGGAGCCAAGTTCTAATTTCAAGCTGTTATCCATTACACCACCTGCACATCTAATCATACAGCACCTGGTATTCCAAAGCGGTTATTCATCAAGTTATTGACCAGGCTCGACGTTGCTTAACTTTGGTGATCATACGAGAATCAATGTTTAAACATGATATGGGCTAAGTCAGGCTGACTGCAGTGTAGCTTGTTCACACATCATTGTCGTCATTGCTGAAATGCATTACCCACTACCTAACTGTACTCGCTGCTGTAGTTTGATCTTTGGAAATATTCAACTAGCATTGATGAATGTCAGTGGATGCATTTTTTCTATATGGCAGCCTTCAGAGAATACACTGCTTCATGCATACATTTATGCCAAATGCCATTATGGATTATTGCTAGAAATATTCAATCTCTATTGCTGTACATTTAATACCAGCCGTAACATCTGCCTCTGATGTTGTGAGCCAGCATAATAGGAAAAGAGGCATTACTTTTGAAATGACTTTTGTATATTGTCTATAACTTGTAAAGAGCCATTCATATTCCAAATAATGTTTGGATAATTGAACCTTTATATCGTCTATAATTTTGAAAATAGACATTAACATTTCAAATATTGTTCAGACAATTCAATCCATTTTTCTATTGCCTATGATTTTTGAACAATTGATATCACTTTTTTCTTTTTTTCTTGATATTTTTACCACATTTCAGTGGATCAGTTCTTCAGCTTTTATCAGTTGTACAATCCACAAGAATGAAAAAATAAAATACCAAAAATAATCAGAAAAATGATCTCAAAGAAAGTGGTTGGAATCTCACTTGTATATATGGAATGAGAGAGCTATCAAATTGGACACCAAAACATGAGTTTATAGAGCAGCCGTTTTGACCACACTGTTGCATGGCTCAGAATTGTGGGCTCTGTATATGTACCCTGTCAATGAAGCTGGAGGTCTTCCACGAAAGTTGTCTCCATGCAATCTGTGACTACTTTTGACAATAGGGTGTTCAATGCTAATCTTTTTTGTTTTCACCCCAAGCAAGATGGGATGCCACTAGCACACAAGGAGTTACAGAGAGTGGGAGCAAGAGGCATGATAGAGGAAAGGATGAAGAAAAGGACAAGGAATAGATCCAGGCATCTGGAGATATCGATTGACATTACATTTGAATAGTTGGAGATTATAGCTATCAGAGAAACAAATAATAGGAAGGGAATTCCACAGATGGGAGGTGTGTGTGACATGAAGCTATTGGAGTAGAAGAGATGACTACATTTAACGGTGAAAGGGTGCAACTGAGATGCCAGCCTAGTAGCAGGTTTAAATTCATGCAATCTGGGAACTAGCAAAAGTAGCTCATTGGAGTAGTTACTGTGAAAGTATTTGTAGAAAAGACAGGAGGCAGCGGCAACATGTCTGTGAGAGAGCGTCTGTAGACGAGATGCCAGATCATGCCAAATCACATTGCATATCCATCTCTGGATTTTGTTGAGGACCTTAAGATGAACAGCAGGGGCACCAGACCTTATATGGAAGCAGTATTCCATGCAAGGGCAAATGGTTGATTTATAGATTTGAAGGATGGGCTTGGGCAAGGACATTGGTGGAATTGAGACTTTCTTGATGCAGTTACAACTTCACTGGGCTGGCATGTTGCAAGGGTGATTAGCCAGCTTGACAGTTGTCAAAGAACTGTTAGACAGCCATGGCTCAGGTATAAAGACAAGTTAACGAGTAACCACTCAACTGTCAATGTGAGTTACCCTGAATAGAAGTAACTGGAGATATTTGTGCCAGAGTGGTATCAGAAATTTTAAAATCGGTCATATTGACCAGCTAAGAGATGAAAGACAATAGCGAAAAGTGTCATCAAATATTCCTGTTGCTATGTCTCGAGATCCTTGGTGTTGCACAATGTGAATTTGTATGCAGATCACTAGCAGGATTGAAGTGTCATATACCACAAAAACATAAAAACTGAATGACATTATCGGATTTAATGCAAGGCTTATGACTACATCATGTTAAAACATGGATTCCCATATGATCACCAAAATTGAGCAATGTCAAGCCTAGTCAGTACCTAAATGTTTTACTGCTTAAGAATACCAGGTGCTGTAAGCTTGGATGTGTGGGTGGTGTAATAATGGTACAGAATTGTTAATTGGAGAGCCAATTTCCAATTCCTGTTGGATTCACTTATGTGCAAATATCCTTAAGAAAGATATGAATCAACCACTTCTCCTCGCAGCTGTAGGTTAATTAATAAGACTTGCATCATTATCTGAGAAAAAAAAATTCTTACAATCTAAAAATATTTTCTGGCAAAGGGTTGATAAGCCATAAAATATGAATCAATCAATCAAAACATCTCAATGCAGCAGATAGTTTCATTTTCTGACCTTTCCCACTTGTCTCACTGGAGTGGTGCTGCCTGGAGAATGGATCACTAATCACCAGATTTCAGTTTCTTTTATCTACCATGAATGAGCAGAAATTTTAGCTTTACATTAATGTCTGGTTCAAGGAAGTTTGTAATTAAAAATGTTAATATTCTTTATTAATAAAGTGTAGCTTGGCTTAATTGACAGATTAGCTACAAGTGTTAATTGGACAGTTTTTAATTTGGGTTTCCTGATATTTGTCAGTTATGACATTGGAGAAATTCTTGAATATGAAACCTATTAATTGGACTCACTCTCACAAATAAATACAGGGTTTGGCAGAAATACCACCTGCATTTTAAAAGTTGACTCAGGTAACTGTCATTTAAAAAAAAAAAAAGTGTTAAAAGGACTTTTTTTTTTGTTTCTTTTTTTGAACTCTACTATTATTTTAACTACCTTCACTCCTCAGTAATGTTTGTTTTAAAAAGCAATGATTAGAATTGCAATAAAACCTAAAGATATGAAAGTGAATTTGTACAATTTTTTTAGGTTCTTGATAATTTATTACAAAAATATTAAACACTATTAGATTGTTTATTTACAAGAATAATCTTATATTTACAACATTCTAAAAATTAATGCAATTAAAACTAATGCAATGCAATATTTATCATTTACCAATTTATAAGGAAATAAATATGAAAACTATTTTCTGTTCATAAATTAATAAACATTTACTAAATTATTAAAATATGGGAACCAAATATAAGGGCATTTTCATTATTTACCATTTTATAAAGTTTGAATCAATTCGCAATTACCCAATGCTTTGCCAACCATTCCAATAAACAATCTAATAGTTTTATTTTTTTTTTTTGTCAATTCTCAAGAACAAGGAAAATGTATAAATTCACTTTCATATGTTTAGGTTTTATTCAAATTCTAATCATTACTTTATAAAACAAACATTGTCAAGGAGTGATGGTAGTTAAGATAATAGTGGTGTCAAGCAAAAAACTTTTTTGACACTTTTTATTTTATTTTTTTTTGTGGGCACATAGGTCCAAGTTTGCCTAAATTTATTTCACTGTTGTTTAAACAAAGGGCTACAGTTTTTATTCATTTGGTTTTTAAAATGACATCCTCCAAATAGTGGCCTCTGCCATACACTGTTGTAGATAATTCCAAAAGTTCTCCATCACTAAGAATTTCAAAGTCTTCCAAGTGGCTTGCTTTTAAACACTGAATCTGTGGCTCAGTAATTTTTAACCAATACTCGTATCTATTTTCTATCCAGAACAGCATCATTTCAACATAACACAAAATGAGCAGGAAAAGCTTTCTGTGTTGCAATTACAGATTCTCAAGTCTTAAAATAATGTTTAAACAACAAACGCATGGTATGCACCAATTCAAGCCCTGATGGTAACTTGGCTACTTGGAAAAAAAAAAATGGTAAAGCATTAGCTAGAAGATGCCATTGCCACTTGACTAAGTTCACTAACACCATACAGGTGACAGTTTTAAATGTGGGAGGTATTTCTGCCGCACTCTGTATATGTCATGATTCTAACTGAAGAAAATATAAAAATATAATAAGAAGGGAACATAGCCAACCATTTTGAATATCTCAAATAGTTATGCATCTTTGATGTAATATAGCAACCATTCCAGAGGACTTTATTGTTCAGGCATGAACAGATACTCTCACATGGGATTACTCAGTCAATAGTGAGATACATTTTAGATAAAATTCTAATACATTTTTTATCAAGAAGTCATTTTTTCTTCATTATCATAAATAGGACACTTTCAAAAGGTGTTCTCCCTCATTCCTGTAACAAATGTGATCTCTGGTTTTGATTCTAGCTGAGGTGAAAGGTGTCTGTTTAGATGAATGATATAGCATGAAGCTCTAAAGAATTAAGCTTTACAATTATAACATTGTCGTCAAACTGACTACTAAAGCAATGCTTAATCTTGAATATCTAATGTCACATTTTATTCAACTCTGAACTTAGCCAATTACTGTCAGCCAATGAATGTGTGGCTCTGGGGTTTTCTCTGAATGTGGATTCTACATTCTTGCCAGGATGTAAGAGACTCTCTTGGGCAGGTGCTTCTATATCTATCATATGGCTTTTCCCATGCATGAATATCCTTGGTGCAGCTGATTGACATTCTGTGAGGTATTGGCTTACACCCAATTGCTATAAGGTCATTTTTCAGGTCAACTGACTGATGCACCTGACTTCTTTGATGGTCTGGTGTGACACTGGTTGTAAAGTGTATTCTGAAGTTAGCTGAGTACATATTGGAGTTAAAGCAGTTCAACCTCTCCCAGAACATAGGTTCCCCATTAACATTAAATTCCATTTAGAATCACATACTACAAAATTAGCTTGAAATATTGAATGATTGATTTGGTTTTATTTTATGGCTTATCAACTCTTTGCAGATTTATTAAAGTCAGAACATATTTTTAGATTGTAAGAAATTTTTTTTTGTTTTGTGAGATATTAATGATATAGTGGTACAAGTCTAATGACAGGTATGTCTGTATAAACATGAATGTAATAAGATGCATATCAATAAAATATATAAGCACATAACTATATATCTTACATATTTATAACTACCATTCATCCTACCTTTGAACATTGCTAGCACATCTGACCTAGTGCTCCTTCTATACATTTAGAGATTCTTGATAAAATCCAAAGAAAAATCTGCAATGTTATTGGCACTGACCTGGTATCTCAGAAGAGGAGGCGGTGGATTCATACCTAATTGGAATTAAATAAACAAACAAGGAATTATGTGGATGTAGTGTAGGGGATCAATTTTATATAACAAGCAATATATAAGCTGATCCCTTACTTTGTAGCCATGGTATTTTTTATATTTTCATTTTCCAGAGAATATTCTAAAGTAATGGATTTTAATTATCAATCCAATGGATTTTTGTCACTTTAAGCATTAGTTTTAGTTGATACTAGCCACTTTGTTTATTTACTAAACAGTATATTTATTTATTTTCATTTACCGGATTAAATATTCAAGAAATCTTAGTAGAGAATAAAATGCACTTTCCAGCAGGATTCAAACCATCATAATATCCAACATGCCTTAATCAATTCATCAGATATGAAATTGAGCAGATATGAAAAATTTGATTTGATACGAGAAGGATTTTGCTTAAAGGTGCATTTCAAACTTTGTTTGGTCATCAAGACTTCTCTGTGGCTAAGTTGGTTAAGACATGTCAGCTCTAACAATGGTTTCATTCTGCCCAGAGTGACACAGGTTATTCCTGCTCTTCCTTACTACTATGAGAATGGATTGCTCCTACTTAGAAATGCAGCAAGTAGCCACATTTGATGAGGATTTGAGGCATAGTTGAATTATTCAAGCTTTTTCATTCTGTGTATGAGTATTTTAATTAACCTCCTTTTTCTAGGTTTTCCTGACCTGGTTTTCCATTTCTTAAATACTCTAACTACAGCTTACCTAATTCTCAGTTATTTTAAACAAAGACATTTCTAATTAAAACAAAATAGATAATATAACTTAGTTGTGTACTAATTATTGAAAAAAATGTATGGTTTAAATTTTTTTGATAAATATTTTAAATATAGATTTTCGAGTAAGTTAGACTTCCCACATACATACACTGAATCCAACACAATTCACCTGCCTCTTTTATACTAATTGATCTTGTACTAGAGAATATTCAGTTTAGTAAATATTCAAAGGTAACCACATTGATCAGAGAGTTAACTAAATGATCTTTATCTGATGATGTTGACCAAAATATTGTTATTTTTTTTAATCATTTTACCCCAAAGCAAGGCAGTAAAGCAAGTGATTACTGAGTTTTAGAGAATATAAGAAAGAAAAAAACAAAACAAAATGAAACACTATTAAGAAGAGAAAACAATAGAATAATAATAGAACAGTAATTAAGAAGACAGAATTAACAATTAATATAGGATTTTTGTAGATCAAAGTTGACTGGGAAGCAAGAAGCCAGAAGGGAGTTCCACAAGTGAGAAGTGCGAAAGAAGAAACTCTCACCATAGAATTTATGGTTATATCTAGCCATTTCAACTGCAAAAAAAAAAAAACTCAAAAAAAACTTTCAGTCAATCTGGTACTGCACTTAAATTCATAAACTCTAGGTACTATAGAGGAAAGCTCAGCAGAACAATTACCATTAAAGTATTTCTAGAAAAGGCAAAGGGAAACTATGTTACAGAGGTGGGAAAATGACTGATGCCGAGATGCTAGGTCTGTGCCAATAACAGTGCAGATTCTTCTTTGGATTTTATCAAGAATCTCTAAATGTATAGGAGCACTAGATCAGATATGCTAGCAATGTTCAAAGGTAGGATGAATGGTAGTTATAAATATGTAAGATAGTTATGTGCTTATATATTTTATTGATATGCATCTTATTACATTCATGTTTATACAGACATATACCTGTCATTAGACTTGTACCACTATATCATTAACACTTTCACTGTTTCTCATTTGCCCAGTGCTACCCCCATCCGGGCAGCCATTTTTAAAGAAAATGCCAAATTTCAACCTACATATTTTATTACACAGAAAACTGGCACCAGTGTGTTTTACAGCATTCCATTTTCATGGATATACCTGGGAATGACTTACCAGATCAGTTATGGGTATACACATGATATCTTTTGAAGCATTGTCCTTTGTGATTTTACGATAGATGGCGCAACGGGACACTCATACCAACGGTATGCAAAAAACGTAGGTTTCCGTACTTAGCCAGCTGGAGCAAGATAAGAAAAACAAAAATCTCCGTAGTTAGCAGCGGAAGTGTTAATATCTCACAAAACAAAAAAAATTTCTTACAATCTAAAAATATGTTCTGACTTTAATAAACCTGCAAAGTTTATACAGACATATACCTGTCATTAAACACTTACCTGAATCCCATAAAATGCCATGAAAGTATTTATAGAAAAGGCACAAGGAAAATACATTACATCTGTGGGAAAGTGACTGAAGCTGAGATGCCAGGTCAGGACCAATAACATTGCAGATTCTTCTTTGGATTTTATCAAGAATCTCTAAATATATATCAGGAGCACATGAACATAACATTACTTAAGATAAACCTGAACGACTGTTTCAGTTTCTGATTTAAAGTCGGTCTTCATGGCAGCCATGTTTAACTGTTCTGAATTTCTAAACAGACTTACAATGACTGTACTCACTAAATACCCCTAACTCTTTCTTTTTTTAGGGTGGTGGTGGGGTCATTCATCAAAAATTGAATACGCTACCCTTGTGTGAATTGTCTGGGGGAATAACTTCTTAACAATTGACCGATAGTCTCCACAGTTTGATACAGACAGCTTATTGTTTTTTTTATGCTATTTCCAGTTGATTAACTTGTAAATCTTATTCCTTTAGAACTTCATCCATTATCTTTCATTTCAGTTACAATCAAAGCCAGAGATAGCATTTGTTACAGAATTGAGGTTGTGCACTTTTTATTTGTGGTCAGCAGGGTAAATGATGCCATGGTAGAACTGCTATAATGTACAACAAATACTAAAAACATATACAGAATATTCATTGGCAATAATTTTGCTATAATATGGTATTAGAAATAATTTTTCTATAAAATGCCATTGGTAATAATTTTGCTATAATATGGTATTAGAAATAATTTTTCTATAAAATAGCATTGGCAATAATTTTTCTACAGAATGCCATTGGCAATAATTTTTCTACAAAATAACATTCACAATAATTTTGCTATAAAAATGCATTAGACATAATCTTCAATGCATTTTTATAGTAAAATAATTTTACAATAAAAAGACACTGGAAATTATTTCACTAAAGAAATCAATTAGATTTATTAAATCCACCCAAGCTTTGATTTTCTCTAAGGGTTACATATCAGGTGATATAGAAACTTCTAAAAGCACGTTCATCTGTGTATATCGTGATCCCCTAATTTTTGCATAAAACACTAATCATAAAAACTTGCACTATACTTGAGTATATATTGTATTTATTATATGCATCAAAAGTTTGATTCATTCTAATGATTACATCTCAACACCACAAATACTAAAAGTATATATAGAAATTCATTGCAAATAATTTTACTGTAAAAATGCAGCTTTGGCCACATCACATTGAAACACTGGTCCCTGTCCAATCACTGAAGTTAAGCAATGTTGAGTGTGGTCAGATGGGTGACCACTTGGGAATACCAGCTGCTGTAAGTTTGGATGTGCAGGTGGTATAATGGAAAACGGCTTGGAATTGGTAACTGGAGAGCTGAGTTCCAATTTCCATTGGGTTTGTTATATTCACTTATGCACAAATACCCTTAGGAAAGGTATGAATCCACCTCATCTCCCTCCAGCTATAGGTTAATTAGTAATATTTGGATCACTAAGCCATAATTATTACCCAAAACAAAAAGATTCTTACAATCTAAAAACATTTTATGGCTTTAAATAAACTACAAGTGGTTGATAAGCTATAGAAAATGGATCAGTCAATATAAAAATGCATTGGGAATTATTTTACTATAAAAAAAACTACCGAATTTGAGAGAATAAGAAGAAAAGAAACATTCTTAAGGAGCAAGAACAATAGAAAAGTAATCAGAAAGACACTAGTAATGCTTGACATTGCATTTAAATTTTTGAAGATCAAAGTTGTCTGAAAAGCATGGAGCCGGAAGAGAGTTCCAAAAGCAAAGAAGTGCAAGAAAAGAAACTGTTAGCATAGAACTTACGGTTTCATCTAACCAATTCAGCTGTAAATTGATGAGACCTTGTTGCTAATCTAGTATTGTGCTTAAATTCAAAAAGTCTAGGTACCATAGCAAAGAGCTCATCCAAACAATTACTATGAAAGTATTTATAGAAAAGGCAGAGTGAAGCTACCTTATAACAATGACCATTTATAAAATATATGAAAGAGGGAAAATGGTGGAGATATCCTTCTTGACACTATTTTATGTTAAATTCTCTTTCCATTTTGAGATTTATCAAAAAGATCTTGAAAATTGGTTGCTAATCTTTCAACTTTTATGATAGTAGTTTCATATATTTTTTTTTTATTCATAAATGATCATTTGGTTAAGAAAAATAAAAAATCTAAAAGTGTTTGTGATACTTATGTCAATAGATTAAAACAGCATTTTTTCTCTATCAGGTTATTATTTTCAAAATGGTTGAAATATTAACATATTAAAACTGTTTTAACATATACCATATATACACGCATATCATGCAACTTTTGAAGACCTAATATTGAAGTTAATTTTAAGGTCACATCATACATGAAATATAAAATTAACACATGTACTGCTGGCCCTGACTATGCTGTTGACCAAACTATATATCCATTTACTGTAGTCAAATTAACTTCAACATTTGGTCTTCAAAGGTTGCATGGTATGAGAGTATATATAAATTGTCCAAATATTAATTCTCCAACTTAACACTTTGGTCAGACTGGCTACAGCAATTCCTGAGCCACTGTTTTGATTCATCCTTTTGAAAAGCTTCTCAAAGTATCAATTTTTTTCCCAGTGACATTGGCATCGAGTTTTAAATGTAGATGAGAAGGTATTTGTTGTCGGGGACAAGACTGTTTGTCTTTCTAGTTTATGGTAAGTAGTTTAGTATTTTTTTCCCTTGATCATTTCACCCCAAGCAAGATGATAATGACACACCAGATTACAAGGAGGGTGAAGACTTCTCAGTGGAAAATGTGAGCCTAAGAAAGCACAATGTGTGGCTCTCCTGTAGTTTAGCATCAGGTGAACTGATTGCATAGGTGATTAAATGAAAGCAGTTTTGTTTTGGAGGCATTCAAATTTATAAGCCATTTCTTGCCCCAGTTAACCACTAATTTGAGGTCTTTTTCAAGAGCAGTTTCTAGTTTTACTTTGTCAGTTCTGTCGGAACATTATTATCATCCTCATCATTCAATACATCTGTGCATAAATGTTGCATTGCACTATCCTGATAACACCAAGCCATATGTTATAGAATGTGATATCTCTGATGTTGCTCTATTGGCTATATTGAATCAGTCATGGTGATCTGTTGCATTCATGTTGTAAGCTTTAAACCAACAGGAAATTCTGCTAATGAGAAAAAGACTATTACTGAAGCTGTGAGGAAATCATTTAAATTTCTGTCTGGTTAAGCGATCTGGGTCTAAATATTACATTGTACTTTCCTGATAATACCAAACAAAATTTGATAGAATTTAACTCTGCTAATGTTGTTCTATGGAATCAAATCTGAATGACTTTTTTTTCTTTTTTACAATGATGTTCCCTCTGTGCAAGGCTCATGAGCCACTCAAGATAGAAGGTTACAGAATAACAGGTACATTTTATGGAGATAGGTGTAGAAGATAATGGTTGACTCTAGACTTGATCAGGCTAAGATTGTAGTAATTAGGGAAGCATACTCTTGGAAGTTGGTACCACAAAGCAGCACTTTGTAGGAAGAATCAGCTTCAACGAAACTTACATGTCATCAATGGAATACAAACAGAATGAGAGCGATTTGCTATAATGTGTATTGCTTGGCTGGTCTTAGCTGTGAAAGCTAGAGCTGGTGGAACTAAGAAGTGTAGTTTGTCTGAACACTTTCCAAGGAAATAGCAATAGAGCATTCTAAAATCACTCGACTCTTGCTCGTTGCTAATTCTTGAACTGTGTAAGATCTAAAAACATGCCCTTTTCTCTAGATAGGGCAAAGGATATGTGCTCATCTTGCTGAATCTGTACAGTAAACTGAAGTAGGAGTTTGTTTCATTGAAGCCTGTGACAAGTCTTTCAACAAGGAGAAAAATTCTACCTCTGCATACTATCTATATATTTATCCAGAAGCTTACAGCCCTATCACACTGAAGCACTGGTTCTTATACAACCATTAAAGTTAAGCAACATTGAGCCTGGTCATTACCTAGGTAGATGGACACTTAAGGATACCAGGTGCTTTAAGCTTGGATGTGTAGGAGGTATCAGTTATGGCCATATTATAGTCAAACACCAGTTCTTGTTTGATCACTGAAGTTAAGCAATGTCGAACCTGGTCACCTAGATGGGTGACTACTTGGGAATACCAAGTGCTTTAAGCTTAGATGTGCAGCTGGTATGGCATGGCCATATTACAGTGAAACATTGGTTTTGTGTACAATCACTGAAGTTAAGCAACGATGAGCCTGGTCAGAATCTAGATGGGTGACTGTTTGGGAATACCAGGTGCTGTAAGCTTGGATATGCAAGTGGTGTAATGGATAATGGCTTGGAATTGGAAATTGGAGAGTCAAGTTCCAATTTCAGTCAGGTTTATTATATTCACTTATATACAAATTCCCTTGAGAAAAGTATGAATACACCTCTTTTCTCCCCAGCTAGGAATTAATTCATAGAATTTGTATCAATAAATTATTATCTTCAAAAAAATTTCTTAAAACCTAAAAATATTTTCTGGCTTTAAATAATCAAGAAAAGATAGATAAACCATAAAAAAACAATCAATCAATTACACAGTAAAATTTAGCAACCAAAACTACTGACAAATTCCTTTAATGATATTCCAAACTAAAACCTGTCAGATTATAGATGTTATGTAGCAATATTGTGAAGACTTTGGTCAGTACGCTTTTTTAAATTGCCTTCAAATTGGAACGATATATTGACGATTGTTTAAAAGCTTGGAACTGGTACTGAACCAAGTTTGTGAGTCTCCTAGATTTCAAAGCATGCCCAATGCATTATGTTTAAGCATATTAAATGTTGCTCTACACGCAGAAAATTATACAATTTCCAATAAGAATTCTACCTTTTTGCAAGCAAGCTCAGATCCAGTCAATACATCATATAAAAGAGATTTTGCTTTGTGGCAACAATTTACATTATCACTTGAAATAGCAAATGCACTTTCTGTGGCAAAGCTGAACACTGGACAGAAGTTGTGATAAAACAGAAACTTTGTCATCTTCCACCATTTCCATATTGATAAATGGTTATACAGCCTTCGTCCTAATTGATTCAGCTTGTTCTGGTAGTTTCATAGACTACAACTCATGTGGACGTTTGAGCTGAAGATTAAGCTCACCATACAATATATCACATTATCTATGGCTGCCAAACATGTTCCTGTTAAAGGTATATGTCACACTGACATAGTAATAAATAACATGTTTGGAGATAATTGGAAACTTCTATGGAGAAATTATTCTTGGTTTAGCTTTTCAAAAAACAGCATTCTATTTACCAATTTGTATGGTGACATTGAACCCAATCCAAAGGTTAATGATCCGAGACTAAAATTTGTGGTATCAGATTAGATGTGCCACAACTGTTTACAAGCATGAAGCCATATGTGAGATTGATTGTAACTAGATCTTGTGTGTATAGTGTTGCTGATCAGAAGTTGGGTAGGTGTTGGAGAAGTAAATTATTGAGCCGAATTCAATTCCCTGGTGTGATATATGGTCATAATTGTGAAGGATGAGCTAGATTTTTGTAAAAAAAAGTATGCATGTGTAGACTTTCCCTTTTATTAATAATTTCATCTTATGGAAGGTAATAAAGCCACTAAGATGCAAAGGGTTACTGAGTGAAATAATGAGAAACAGAAAAATGTTATTAAAGAGAAAACAAAGAACAGGAATTAAGAAGACAGAAGATAACAATTGACATTGCATTTAAATTTTTGAAGATCAAAGCTCTCTTCTTCATATTACTTTTATGACAATATATTGTTATATATGATTTTATCCATAACAAGGTGATAAAGCCACAAAGGCACAAGAGAGTTGTTGAGTGGGAATGAATCTGTGAAAAGAAACATTAAGGAGAGAAGCCAATAATAATAAAAAAAAAAAGAATTAAGGAAAGAAGATGGCAATTGACCTTGCATTTAAATTTTGGAAAATCACAGTTGACTGGAAAGCAAGAAGCCAGAAGTGAGTTCTACAAATGATAAGTGCAAGAGAAGAAACTGTTAACGTAGAACTTACATCTAGCAATTTCAATTGTAAAAAGATGAGACCATGTTGCCAATCTAGTAATTTGCTTGAATTATTAATGTCAAGGTACCAAAGATTAAAGCTCTATTCTTATATTTACTGAACTTGAAGCCATTGATCTGTTACCAAAGACTGAACACTATCAATAATTTGGCAAACTATCATGTTTTCTCAACATTTGATTTGAAAAGTGCGTTGTATCAAGTACTGCTGTGTGATGATGACAAACTACTTCCTGCTTTTCAGGCTAATGTATACCTGTACCAATTCACATAAATACCATTTAGCATCAGTAATGGTGTGGGGGGGGGCTTTCAGTGTGCTATTGATAAACTTGTTAATAACCACCACCTTACATTCTCATATCCTGATGATACCATTGCAAGAAGGGATCAATATTTGCTCAAAGCTGCCTCACAACGACACTTTAAACAAGTCAAAATCCATGCTTTCAGTCTTTGAATAAGTGCTCTCCCTTGAATAAATTTCAACTATCAAGAAGTAATTTTTAAATAAGCATACCCCCATAATATGGGAGAAATACAGATCTGCCTATTGCACAATGATTTCTGCCATTCACTTGAAGCCCTATCAATAATTTTGCATTGTTTGAATGTCTTGTATTATGAACCAACTTATGATGATGATCGTAAACCATTTATTGCTTTTTTGAGACTAACAAATGAATAAACCTAATCATATGAATACCATTTAATATCACTAATCATATGAATACCATTTAATATCACTAATGGTATGGTGACCTTTTTAGCATGTTATCAACTAATTTGTTAATGAAAACCTCAATACATTCTCTTATCTTGATAGTATTAAAATTTCAGGAAGAGATCAAGTGGAAGATGATTCATCATCTTCCACTTGATCTCTTCCTGAAATCAGAATATTCTTCAAAACTACCTGATGACAACACTTTAATTTAAACAAGTCAAAATCCATGCTTTTAGTCTTCAAATATGCACTCTTCCTTGAATAAGCCTCCACTATCAAATAAATAAGCACCTCCACACCATAATAAGGAAAAAAATACAGTTTGATTTTGGTCAGCCTATTCAATTCCATAATGATTTGTATCATTCTAGAGTTGCTCAACTCCTGTACTTGGTGGCTTAGGCCCATATCATGTTAAAATACCAGTTCCTGAACAATCACCAATGTTGAGCCTGAGCTGTACCTAGATGAGTGACCACTTTGGGATACCAGATATTGTAAGCTTGAATGTGCAGGCAGTGTAATAAATAATGGCTTGAAAATGAAAATCAGAGCAAATTCCAGTTGGGTTCATTATATTTACTTGCACCCTAATATACTTGGGCAAGCTATGAATCCACGCCCTTCTCCCCTCAGCTATAGGTTAATTAATAGGATTTGTATCAGCAAATCATTATCTCCAAAAAGTTCTTGAAATCTGAAAATATTTTCTGGCTTTTAATTGGTTGATAAACCATAAAATACAAATCAGTCAATCCTGAACTTTGTCTACTCTTAAACTATTTAAGATCTAAGCACATGCTATTTTCTCTAGATGGGGTAAAGGAAATGTGCTCATCTTAATTAAGTCTGTGCTCATCTTAATTAAGTCTGTGCTCAACTGAAACTTCAGTTTGCTCCACTGTATCATGGTAAATTTAATAAGTCTACCAAAAATCTAGAGTTCTTAAACTATGAATGTCAAGATCCAGGAGTGTGATTCATTGTACCTTCTCTGGCTAATGTTCTCTGCTGACATAAAGTGGAAAGATTATATTGAATCAATTGCTAGCCCTGCTGCTAGGAAGTTTGGATCACTGTGTCATGCAAGATAATTTTTTTTACTAAAATCTATCTTACATATTTATAAGCCTATGCATTGAATATTCTTACCATTCCCATTTGTGATTCACTCCAAGGATTCTTCATCCAAGACTTTTAGTGTTTGTTCTTTCTCCTTGCTTTTTAATAATGTTTTTAGGTAGGGCCTGTGTGTGTTTGTTTGTTTTTGTTTTGTTTTTTTTGTTTCAGGTTTTTTCCATAATGTATCAATATCTGTAAGATTATTTATATTAGGTTGGTGCAAAAATAATGACGTAATAATGTTGTTTTTTGACATTAAAAAATACGTCAGAAAACAACATTATTACATCATTATTTTTGCACCAACCTAATAATTACTACAAGCAGAAAAGTCACTAGTTGATAGGTTTCATATCATCTTTTATCTAATATAATTGGATTTGGTGAAAAGAATACAAGCCAAAGAAAGTGGGGAAGAAAGAGAAGGGACATAGAAGAAAGAAGAGGGTAGCAATGAGGAAGAGAAGAAAAATACATGTAGATAAGTAAATAAGTCTATAGCCTTATGATAAAAATGATATTAATTTTACAAAAATATATTTTGACATTATCTTGTTCCTTGTCAATACACTTAATTTAGCAGTAAATACTAATTGCAGGTGTTGAACATTATACAGTGAAAATTTCAGATTAAAATTCAGTTAATTTCTGTGTCAGGCTACAGACCTGCTAATCCAACTTTTCTTTGACATGCTGCTGAAAAGTTTTCAATCTAACCCACTTTCCCAAATCAATATTCTGTTTCATGATTTCATTTCCACTGTTCTTTGGTCACTTCCACTTTTTTGTTTTTTTTCTAAAATCACTATAGGGATTTTGGAAGTGGATACTTCCAGCACTCAGATTGGGTGTGCATATATAATTTATTTGTTTAACACACAAAAAAATGTTGCAACATTAGTTTTTTTTTTGTTTTTTGTTTTTTTGCCTCCTGAATAAAAATCATTTGAGGATCCCTGAGTGTCAAAGGTTTGTGATCACACTAGAAAATTTTCATGCACTTTACAGAACCTGAAGATCTTTTCAATTCAAGATATTTTTTTGTTAAACTTTCCCGAAGATACTTACCAAAATGAAGATCTTTTGAAGTAAGTTAAAAAGCCCCTATCATTCTGATGAAGTAGCATCTTAGATGTCCATTGGCCATTCTTGGCCAAAATATCTTTCCTCCATCAGTTCTTTGTGTCTGTAAGTGAACCTGCAGTTGAATGACATGTCTGTCAGATATTAGTAACAATGTATGGTCAAATGGCACCATTCTACAGAAGAACCAAGTCCAATGATATCCTGCTTTGCATTTTGATAAGATTACTTCATAACCTTAGAGTTGTCTCCATAGCAACCTATGCTTGTGATCATTCATACAATTTAGTACACCAAGTGGAAACTATTTGTCTATAAAATGTTAGTCCTTTTTAGATGGTCATTGGAGAATTTCAATTCTAGTTGGGCTACTGTCATAAAAACAAGATGGAAAATAGAGACAGGTATTTTCAGTGTATTTTGGACAAGCATAAAAAAATCTATCAATTTTTGTTGTAATTTGCTGCTTTGTTAGTTCTGCTTGGCTCTGCTCTTAGGCTTGTGATTTGCTGTTGAGAAAAAAGATAAAAATGTTGGCACCATCTTTGAATGGCGGGGAATAAAACACCATTACATTTAACAAGTAAATGCAAACCAAGTGCATAAAACACAGAAGAGGTTCTCTTTTGTTTCTTTAGATTTTCAAACTTGCTCTTTATTTTTCATTTTTTGGCATTCAATTTAGTTTTTTTCTTAACTTATATTCATTTTTCTCCTTGCTCTTTTCCTTTTCTTTCTTGTTTTTCTTCTACTCTTTCCTTTTCTTCATTTTCCTTTTATGCTCTCTTTTATTTATTCTCTCTTTTACCTTCATATTGATTGACTTTTTTTCTCCCTCCTTCTGTCGTTGTTCTTCTTTTTTCTCCCACCTTCTCTCATTGCACTTCTTTTCTCCCTCCCTCCCTCATTGCCCTTCTTTTTTCTCCCTCCTTCATTGCCTTTCTTTTTTTTCTCCCTCTCTCCCTTCCTTTTTCCCTCTCTCCCTTCCTTTTTCCCTCTCTCCCTTCCTTTTTCCCTCTCTCCCTTCCTTTTTCCCTCTCTCCCTTCCTTTTTCCCTCTCTCCCTTCCTTTTTCCCTCTCTCCCTTCCTTTTTCCCTCTCTCCCTTCCTTTTTCCCTCTCTCCCTTCCTTTTTCCCTCTCTCACTCCCTTTTTCCCTCTCTCACTCCCTTTTTCCCTCTCTCACTCCCTTTTTTCTTCATTTTGTTCTCACTCCCTCATTCCCTTTTTCTTCTTATTTTTCTCTCTCCTTCATTGCTCTTCTTTTTTTTTCTTCCCTACTTCTATTATTGCTTTTCTTTTTTCTCTTTTGGTCATCATTGTCTTTCTGACTAACATTTTATAGACATGGTATACTAAATGTCTTCACAGATTACCTGTAGTTTCTCTTTTTTATATATATTTTCTTTTTGTTTTACCCATGAGCTCTGAAAGACTTATAAATCAAAATGGCAAAATAGCAAACTTTATATATGGAGTCAGCAGAATTTCAATTTTTCTATATTAATGATGATTTACTAATCTGTAAATGTGCAAGTTGAGTGTAATTGTAAATGATCAACTAGACTAGGACTATTAACTGTTATAGATGAATGAAAAATTACATCAAGAATTCTTTCTCTTGGAACCACATGTCTAAACTCTTTCCCATCATTCTTTGCAATAATGATAGACTTTTTTGATTGTGATGCTTGAACTTGAATAGAATAGACTTGGAATTGATTTACAAAAAGCAAAAAAAAAAAAAAAAAGATAATGAATCACAGGAATGTATAATATCTTAAATTAATTTTTTCTCTCTGTTCATTGGCCAGTTTAACTCAATAACATTGAACTTTGCTTTGTGATTTCTCTTTCTTTAGCAACATTGGCTTCCAAATATAAACATGGAGGAGAAACTAAAAGAGAGTCACTTGTTTTCCATTCATTGGTGAACCGCTTGCAAAAGATGCTTTTTGATGAATTCAACAATAAAATCACATAATAAAAAATATAGAGTGCAGTTAAATAAAGAAAATTGAAAGAAAAAAATCAATAATTTCTGTATTGAAGATTTGATAGTGTTTTTCTGCAAATTTAGTTATACATTTTTGATTGCTACTTTGACAATTTTAAGTTATTTATACTTTTATGTTCATGTCCCTTCAGGGTGTGGGTGATCATGGCTCTCTACAACTTCCTATATTTTGTAGTACCAACCACTTTGTCCTCTTACCCTTAGCCAGATAATAGGATTTCTAATAGAAAAGGAATTTTTCTTTGTAGGAGAAATCCATTTTGCCATACCATTCTGCTAGAAGAAATGTCACATTTCAGCAAACTTCTATTTTCTCTTTTAAGCAAAGCACACAAAGTAATGGATAGTGGCTCAGATTGAGGAATTGGAGAGCTAAGTTCAAATTCCAGTCGAATACATTACATTCACTTAAGTGCTAA
This sequence comes from Acanthosepion lycidas, assembly GCA_963932145.1. Lineage (NCBI taxonomy): Eukaryota > Metazoa > Mollusca > Cephalopoda > Sepiida > Sepiidae > Acanthosepion > Acanthosepion lycidas. Next base: position 34,548,471 of record OZ010606.1, read on the forward strand.
TAACCTTGAGAAGGTATGAATCTTCTCCTCCCCTCACCCAGCTAATATGTTTTTCAATTACCATATATACTTGTGTATAAGCCAACTTCATGTATAGTGTGACCCCTGAACTTTTTAGCATGAATTTTAACCCAGCCAGAAAAAAATTTCATGTATATAGTGTAACTGGTCACTGAAAATGCATGATTTTTAACCTCTTCAAAATTACCTAGCTTGTATAGATTGACTCCCTATTTTTTCATAAAAATCAAATCATAAAAACTTGCACTATATTTGAGTATATATGATAACTGCATCCTGTAGACTAGTGTTTTTCAACTGATGCACCTGGATGTACTAATGCACCCTGAAAGATAGCCAGATGCACCCACCAAGTTAACAGAAGAGTAATTTGTGATTTATTTTTATATTTAAAAAATCTTTATTTTTTAAAAGCTAGAGATACCATGCACATGGCTTCCATGCCTAAGTCAAGTTTTGTCATTTGATATTTTAAACTGTGTGCTAAATTCTTTAACAGAAGAGGAGGAGCTGGTTACTTGACAGCCCAAACATCCGACAGCCCAATGCAACCAGATTTTCTAGATCTCGCTTGTCTCAATTCCCTTTGAGCTGTGAAGCAGGCGATTTGACCAAGTGTGTAGGCTTCTCTGTCACACAGTTGTCCACCAAAATCGAACCGACTTGTTAAACCCTCTTTGTTTTACAGCCATCTCCGCCACTGCTACCAGGGAAAAAAATGAGAATAGGGAGAGATAACAAACCTGATGATTGGATGCGAGTGGGTGCCGACCAGATCAGACGAAAAGCGATTTGAGAAAAAAACCAAATGGCAGTAGGATGTTGGTGTTGTAAATGTAAACCAAGAAAAAATAGACAGAATACTAAGAACATTGTTGTAAGCAATGTTTCTCAACTGGTGCCTCCAGGCACACTAATGCACCCTGAAATGGAGCCAGATGTGTCCCAAGTTAACAGAAAAGTAATTTATTTAATTATTTTTATATCTAAAAAAAATCTTTATTTAAAAAAAAAGCTAGAGACATCAAGCACATGGCTTCTATGTCGAAGTCAAATCTGTCATTTGATATTTTAAACTGGATGCTAAATTCCTTAATCTTTAAGGAGTGGATAATCCTTCCTCTTTTGCCTTCCTCAACAAATTTAAATCAGTCATTATTAGTCTCTCTAAAAAATAGATTCTTCATAAATCCCTTTAAATGAATATTATTTTACTATTTTCAAATGTCATGACTAATTTTTTCTTATTAAAATTTAAAGTGCACACCAGAGTTTTAGTTATTGTACAAATGCCCACTGAAGTTTTTTAAAAAAAAAAAGGGGGGGTGATAAACAATGCTTTAGACAAACACAGCCAGAGAGAACCAACTTTAAGCCATTGCTCCCAAATGAACTGTGTGCCTTAGGGAGCCTCACTCTGAGTAATTTATTCTGGTCTTGTCAGATGGACATAATATATTGCAATATAAACCTGACATTACTTCTGTGAGTTTTACAGAGAACAAGGATCTCAGTAGTAACAGGTAAATTAGAAATTGGAGTTACCGAAATCAAACAGGTGCAACAATTTAGATATCTGGGAAGCATATTAAAAGAGAACAGAAAGTACAATGCAGAAATCCAAAGGGACATTGTGATAGTGAAAGATGCCTTCCAAAAGCAATGTATTAAGAGAAAAAATATCATTAGAAATAAAGAAAAGGGTACTGAACTGTTGTGTAGTATCAGTCCACCTATATGACAGTGAATGCTGGACAATCTTCTCAAAGATGAAGAAGAGACTTGAGGCAACAGAAATGTGGTTCTACAGAAGGATGCTGTGATTACCATGGACCAAACATGTGAGCAACAAAGAAGTTCTAGAGAAAATGGAAACAAAAAGGACAATTATGCTTAACATCAGGAAGAGATAGTTGAAATTTCTAGGATACATTCTGAGGAAAGAGGGCTTGAAAAATGTGATACTCGTAGAACAGATTGAAAATAAGTGGGCCAGAGGAAAGCAATGCACAACCTACCTGGGAGCCTGTGCGAATGGATGGTGGAGCAGTGTTTAGGATGGATAGCAAAAAGAAAAGGACAGGAAAGTGTCATGATTGTCAACATCCTGAAAGGACGCATCACATAGAAGTGTTTGTTTATATTGCTTATATTTTGATCTTTCTTTTACTGAAATTGGATGAAAGCATATGTCAATTATTGAACCGCATAAAAATGTATTTCTCTGCAGAGGTTAACAAAACAAATATGTAAAATATTTCAAGTGCCTGTAATAGAGGCACAATGAAGTAATGGATAGTGACACATACTGAGGAATCGGAAAACCGAGTCTGAATTCCAGTCGAGTTCCTTACATTCACTTATATGCATTAATACCCTTGGAAAAGGTATGAATCCATCTCTTCTCCCCCTCCCCAGCTATGGGCAAATAGCTAGACTGTGTCTTTTAGCCTTGGTTGGTAACTAGTCTATGAGAAATAACTGGATTCAAACCAGCCTTAAAAGGTTTGGGCTTTGTCAGGCTATCATGCTAAAGACACACCGTTGCTGCTACAGCTGCAGTTCATATGGTACCTCTACAACTCAAATGGGTTACAGGTCTTGTGATCGTGAAACAGGTAATATTTATATTTTAACATTATTCTGCAATCAATTATTTCTTTTATACCTTTTTAAGCACGTTCATATCTCCTTACAAAATATACTGTAAGCATTTAAAGCCTATATTCAAAGAAATTGAATAGGCATAAATCTTGATAGGAACTACAGGTTTTTTAAACTTTATGGACTGGACATGTGAGCAATGACAACGTTTTAGAGAAAATGGAAAGAAAAAGGTCACTTGTAGTCAGAACTGGAAATTTAAACTTCTTGGGCTGATTAATGAGGAAAGAGGGCTTGGAAAATGTAACATTCACTGGATGTGAAAGGCAAGAGGGACAGAGGAAAGCAGAGAATGACCTACTCAATAAGCATGTGTTGCCAGAACAGGGATTAGGAGATATAAGAAAAAGACAAACACTGCTAAAAGCTACAAAAAATAAGAACTTGTGGAGAGCCATGATCGGCCACATCCTTAAGGGACACAGCACATAGAAGAACATAATACTGACTTTGAACTTGGGGACCTTGCAAAAAGTTTTAATTTGGTCCTTGAAGCTCCTAAGATTCTCTCTCTCTCTCTCTCATAAATATATATATATATATATATATATATATATATATATATGATCAAAATAAAAGTATAAAACTTAATATTATGAGACATATTAAAAATGGGCAAAGCAACTGATTTTTTTTTTTTAACATGTCTCATAATATGAAGTTTTATACTTTTATTTCGATCATTAAATTTTGTACCTGCAAAAACATCTTTAAATATATATATATATATATATATATATATATACACACACACACACACACAAATATCAGTAACACAAAACTTCACCATGACTTCAAGTTTCACACTGCTTACAGACATATCCTGTTAAAACACTTGTTTTCATATGATCACCAATGTTAAGCAATATCAAGCCTGGTCATTACCAAGATGGGTGATTGCTTAGCAATACCAGGTGCTGTAAGCTTGGATGTGTGAATGGTGTAATGTATAACAGCTTAACAATGGAAATCAGAGATCCAAGTTCCAATTCCAGTTATGTTCATTATATTCCCTTATGTGCAAATATCCTTAGGAAAGGCATGAATCCACCTCTTCTCCCCCCAGTTGTAGATTAATTAGTAGGACGTGTATCAGTAAATCATTATCTCAAAAAAATTCTTAGAATCTAAAAATATTTTCTGGCTTTAAATAACCTGCAAAAGGTTAATAATAATCTATTAAAAAAAATTAATCAAATCAAGTTTCACATGATGAAGCAATCCTCAGATGGTTCAGTAACCTATTCTAGACTGGTTTCCTTAATACTAATAGTAATTTGACTATTAAGCAGTTTTCTGTCTATCTAATTAAACTGTGTTAGGTTTCTTTGTGTTTCTTATTTTTTGTCTTTTTCGTTTTCTCTGTCGTTTTTTTTTTTTTATTTATTGTTTTTAAGGTTTCATTTTAAGGGAGAAAGATTTGTTTTTAGTTTAAGTTTCATATTCTTCTGCCTTTTAAGTTTTTGGAGAATATTTTTACAATGAAACCGTGCGCAAAATTTTTGTTATTTTAAGTAAATTGTAATTGGAAAACAAATTGAATTTAAAAAGTCTGCGACAGAAATCATCTACCCACTCTACGTTCTTTTATGATTTTTTTTTTTTTTTTTTAATTTCATCGGATATCAAGAATAAAAGTCAATTATTGCTAAAGCTAAAAATTCCTTTAGTGTATTAATAAATTGGGTGACTGAAGAGTGAAGAGTCAACGAGAAATAAATTAGATCGCTTTTTTAAAGTCTTCCGGAATATTTTCCGCGTGCAAAAACGGGGGTTATTTCTGTTAAAAGTTGTATTATTTATTTTAATTATTAAAAAAATAATAATAAGTTAGTCATTAAAAAAAAAACTATTTTAAAAATAAATAAATAAATCTAGCTCCCGCTAGTTACTTCATCGTGGAAGCATCAACTTAATACTTCTGCTACAAATCCTGGCATTGACGAATGCTGCTGCTGTATCGTTTGCAAACAGGGTTGTCATGCCGGCTTGTTAGCCTACCTCCTTCGTCGTGCGACATCCTACCCACAAATCTATCACCCCCTGTCGCCTTCAAAAGACTTCGTCATAATTGACTTTCTCTTTTTCTCTCTCGATTGTGAGATGTCTCATTTTCAGCTTTTTCACTATTCTTGTTCTTCATTGCTTATGATACTGTTGCTACCGCCTCCTGAATCTCTCATTCGTTCGTTTCATTCATTTGCTTTCTCCTCTTTACTACCCGGACTCCTTGGGGACCTCACTCCCGACCTGATTGACTGACTGACAGTGAAGGACTCTGCGCGATTTTAACACTCACACTTAACTTACTCGTAACGAATTCTCACATGGGCGCGTAGCACTACCCATATTTTAGGGATTGTCAATTTTAGGTAAGAGTGAAAAAGCGAAAACAAACTTGAATATTCTGATACAGTGTAACACTGACGCTAATTCTTTTTTTTCGTATTTTTTTTTTCCTTTTCTGAAAAAGTTACCTTTCGGCTTCTATTAGTAAACACGGGATTTTTTACCTGAAGCGGATTTTGTTTTTGGTATGTAATATCGAAGATTTCATTTTCATTTCTTTCTATAAATTTGAGTTATTGATTTTTTGGTTATTTCGATCTTATTCTTATTTTTACTTTTTATTGCGGGTCAAGATGCCATGACGATGGAGGGATTTCGAAGAATTCCTTTTAAATTTGACAATAGAATGGGCGAACTGCTAAAAAAAACGAGATTGTTTTTAATAATTTTTTTGTACATTTTTAATTCATTTTCTTCAATATAGAACAATTTTTAAAAGTTGATTTCACAGATAGGTTGGGCAATTTTTAAAAATTTTTTTTAGCATTTTTTAAAATTTCTTTTTATAGGCAATTTTTTAAAAATATCACCTTGTTCTAAGAGTAAGTAAGACCTTTATGGGAGAATGGTTTAATCAAGTTATCACTAACTCATTCTGTTCACCATTAACTGCCTCGTTGTGCCAGCAGTGACAAGACATTTTTTTTAAGATGTAGCCACAGGACATATCACAGGGAGAAGTGGATTCATCATACCTTTCCCAAAAGGTATTATTGGCCAGTGAATATGGATTCAGCTGATTTTCATACTGTATCCATGTTCACAGACAGAAGTAGATTCATGCCTTTCCCAAGGATATCATTAACCAGTGAATATATATAGATTCAGCTTATATTCAAACTGTTTTCCATGTGAACAGGGAAAGTAGTTTTAAGCCTTTCCCAAGGATAAAATTGGCCAGTGAGTATAAGAGGATTCAGTTGATATTGAAACTATTTTCCATGTATGTAGGGAAAAGTTGATTCATGCCTTTACCTAAAGTTTAGGTGAAGTGAATACAGTCTCAGCTGAAATTTGATCTCGGATCACTATTCCCATTCTGTTGATGTAAGTATAATTAGTATACAAGGAACTCTAAAACAAACAAATAACAAAGTTGCAGATTGAGCTTAAGATACTGTTATCATAATATATAGTAAGATAATTTAATCCTCATCGGGTGCCACACATTTGTAGTTTGTACAAAGTACCTTATAACCAAACTATGGTTGTCATAGTTTTGAATAGTTTCAAGTAGTATCTCCCTATAATATTTAAAGAGGGGGGCATACCATAATATCTACAGTTAATAATGAAGTATCACCAATATTTCATTTGGTTTGAAGTCTTTCATGATAGTAGCATTAAAATTTATTTTTTAGTACCCTTCTAAATTCTCACTATGTTCTCATAAATATTCTTAAAGCTTACATGGTAAGTACTAAGGATTAGTGTCAAAGTTGTATTATTTATAAGATACTAATCTCAAAAGTTTTCCATCCTGGGTATGACAATAAATTAAATCTAATAGCAAGGCCTCTAATCAGGAGGTTTTTTGCTGTTCCCAGATTCACCCTGACCCTGGGTGGTAGCACCTGTTAGGGTCCCAGTTATGGGAAAGTAATTGACCCCCAAACTGGGGTCAAAACACTATGAAAGTGTAAAAATAAGTTTTACCAGTAATACATTTTTGTAAAAGATTATTACCAGCAATAAATGTTTGAAGAAAAAATTATTACTAGCAATACATTTTTAGGAAAAAAAAATTACCAGCAAAAGAAATCTTGTCAGCATTAAATAACCCATTGAGGTTGATAGACCGTAAACCAAATCAGACCAATCAAGTTTTAAAGAATTGACTAATCTTGATATTTGCTTTAAAAAATTAAATCAGGTAACACACACACACACACACATACACAGTGATTTGTTTTCTATGGTTTATGAACCCTTTTCAGGTTATTTCAAGAAAATATTTTTTGATTTTAAGATTTTTTTTTTTTAGATAATAATAGTGTAGTGATAGTCTTACTAATTAACCCATAGCTGGGGGAAGAAGAGGTGGGTTCATACCTAATCAAAATTTGATAAACAAAAGAAATTATAATATGGATATAAAGTGGGGGATCGATTCTATATTACAATCAGTATATAAATTAATCACTCATTTTGTGGTCACAGTAGTTTCTATACATTTATATTCCAGGGAATAGAGTTGGCTGGTTTGGCCATTCATGTTTCAGTTTCTGTTTTGATTTTTATTTCCCTTGATGTCATGGTTTTCAATTCAGGTTTTTAACAACCAGCCGAAAATTCAAAATATTTTTTTTTGTTTGTTTGTTTTTTTTTTTATACTAAATTTTACACATTACTTTGTTTTGCAAAATCAAAGTGACCAATCTTTATCAGTATTCTTGAAATTGTACACTCAATTAGAAGACACCTTAAACTACAACCAGGAAGATGTTCATTTCTTCTCTGACCTGAGGAAGCAAATTCTTACAAAAATTATAAAGTGTAAAAAAAAAAAAAAAAAGTAACTAATAGTAGTAGTAAATGTGTGGTAAAAGAACTTTCAGATTATTGAAACTACTGTCTAACACTGATTAGTGGCTAAAAAAAGAATAATTTTTACTTTGGCTTAAAAAAAACTTTGCAGTTTTGAAAATATACACATTTTAAAACTGAGATTAAAACTTACTTTATTTTTTTAATATCTAATTTTAGGTGTATTGGCTTGATAGAAACATAATTTTATTTGTAGAAAAACAATTTTACATCAGAGACTCGCATATCTGGAAATATACACGTTTTAAAAGTGAAATTAAGAACTATTTTAATTATTCTTAATATCTAATTTAGGTGCATTCCCTAGATAAAAAACAAATTTATTTATAAAAAACATCTTCATTCATTTTTCTTGCTTACAACAACTTTATTTCATGATTGGCATACTGACTTACTAAAAACCCCTTACAAAAAAAAACGACTTCATGAAATTTCACATTAAGACGAAACTGGCAACTACTTTTTTTATTTTTACTCGCTATTTTGTTGTTAACTTAATTTTACCACAAAGTTTGTTTTTTTTTTTAAACTGAAACAAATAGATTTCAGACATGTCGTATTTACTTTTTATTCTTCATTTCTTTTGTAAAAAAAAAAAAAATTATTTATAGTTACTTTGTTCTGGAATTGTCATCAATAGTCAACTGAACTTGCTTTGTTTCAATAAATTCATTTCGATTGACGTTTTGTGAAACTGGAACGAAGTAAGCAAGAACATTACATATTTGAACCTACCTACACCCCCTGTAACAGCATTCACCTGGGGTGGGTTGAGCCGGCTCCAATATTGGAGTTTCATGGGAATTTGGAATTCACAAGTGGTCCCCACCCCGCATGTATAGCACATGAGATATGATTATAGTGGTAAAGGTTTCGTGCAGGTCCATCCACACGTTTTGAATTCAGAGTTTTTCTTCTCCTAGACCAGTTGCCATCCAAGGCAATAAAACCCAGTCTGTCCTGCTATTTACCCACAGAAGAGAGGGAGAAGAAGAAGATTCACACCTTTCCCAACGGTATTAGCACGTAAGTGAATGTAATGGATTCGAATGGAATTCAAAATCGGCTCTCTGATTCCTCAATTGAAGCCGCTATCCATTACTCCACCATAGATGAAAATAAAAAAAGGTGTCCATTGTGAGTGATAGCAAAACAAAAAAAAATCTCATGGGCTGCATATTTTGTAAACAAATAGATTTCACATTTATTTCTTAAAACTAGTCAGTTAAATGTTTTTATTTTAACATTTTTGTTCAATCTTTTTCTCTTACAATGGTATAAATGTTGATAAAATTTAATTTTATTAACACCTGAAAGTTTTTTTCAATAGTATTTCTTTGGATAATGTCACTCAATAGTGATAGCATTTGATTTAAACCGAACAATTTCGGTTTCGTAAAAAATTTGTGTGGTTTCACAGTGTGAAGATGAAACTGAAAAAAAGTCGGTTTTTTGGTTAAACTGCCCACCTCTGCTAGGGAATGTAAATAAATCTAAATGACATGCTTGTGTAACTAATCAGTATTTCATTGATTGATTCCTTTTCTATGACTTATCAACCTTTGAGGTTATTTAAAGCCAGAAAATATTTTTAGGTTCTAAGTTTTTTTTTTTTTTTTTTTTTTTTTTAGATAATAATGGTTTAGTAATTCAAGTTTTACTAATTAACTCATAGCTGGGGGAGAAGTGGATTCATACCTGATCAGAATTTGATAAACCAGAAATTATAATCTGGATATAAAATAGGGGATCAATTCTATATTACAATCAATATATAAACTGATCCCCCTCACTTTTTGCCTGCTGTAGTTTTTATACATTTATATTCCAGAGAATGTAAATAAATCTAAAAGACATGTAGTTAATCAATATTTCATTGATTGATTTCATTTTCTATGACTTATCAACTTTTGCAGGTTATTTAAAGCCAGGAAATATTAGATTGTAAGATTTTTTTTTTTTTTTTTTTTTTTTTAGATTATAATGGCTTAGTGATACACTGGGTTAAATAGTAAGCCTTGTATCTCAGCGTTTTAAGCAATGGCACATCTAGAAGCAAATGAAAATATCACAGATGCACATTTAGCAAAATTTTTAAAGGGTATACATATAAAATCATAGATTTAAAAAAAAAAATACACCCACAATTATGAACTTCCATAATTTCAATATTTCTTTTCAACTATTTGTGCAGCTTCTTCAATGTAAAACCTGTTTTTCTTCCATGTTCGGTCGAGTGTGTGATAAGCACTAATTACTTTTTCAGTTGAGTCATTCTTGCTTTTTGTCTTTGATATTATTTACAGTTGAGAAGCCTAATTCCCATTTTTAAGTACAAAATAAAACTGACAAGCCTTTTTATGTAATGTGGGATAAAATGTTTAATACTTATTCCTTTATTTAAATACTGACACTGTACTATTAGCATTTCCACACACACACACACACACACACACACACACAAAATTTTATGGTACAGTGATTGAGAATCATTGAATTAACCCATAACTGGGGCAAGAAGAGGTAAATTCACACCTCCCCCCAAACGTATTTGCGTGTAAGTGAATATAACAAACCCAACTGGAATTGGAACACGGCTCTCCAATTAACAATTCTAAGCCATTATCTATTACACCATCCACACATTCAAGTTTACATCACCAAACAGCCATCCATCCAGACTTGAAGTTGCTTAACTTCAGTGATATGGGAACCAGTGTCCCCTTGGGTGATATGGTCATACAAACACACACACACACACATATATATATATATATATATATATATATATATATATATATATATATATATATATATAAGTTAGCCAATTGCAACAGTTGAAGAGCACTATGCTGTCAGGCCATTGAAAGATCCAAGACTAGCTGAACTGAAGACCAGGAATTTCACAGGCAACAACATCTTGATCACCTGGTGTATTGGCCACTGCAACCAGGTGTTGGCATTCACTTTCCAACCTGTGGATGCCAATGTGTCTCAGTTTGGTCTTTGCAGCCATTAATGTTAACATAATGTCATCAATCAGTGATTTTTTTTTTTTTTTAAATCCTATTTTTCTCATTTGGTGGAACAGACTTGGTCATCAACAGACTTCATTCATTAAGAGATTATACACACACACACACACACACACACACACACATATATATATATGTATGTGCGCGTAAATGTAAATATGTTGCAGTGTATGTATGTGCGCGTAAATATGTTGCAGTGTATGTGCGCGTAAATATGTTGCAGTGTATGTGCGCGTAAATATGTTGCAGTGTATGTGCGCGTAAATGTAAATATGTTGCTGTGTATGTATGTATCAACGGATTCTCCTCCAGCTCTTATCCCACAAACGTAGATGTTCCCCAAGGCTCCATCCTAGGCCCTATTCTGTTCCTTATCTTCATCAATGATCTTCCTGACGCCATTGCCCAAGTTGGCATCTATGCGGACAACACTATAATTTACTCCTGACTCAAAATCAAATCTAGTGTCGTTGACAAAACTAACCTAGCTGTTTTTCTTGAAAAGGACCTCCAATTGGTTGTGAACTGGGGCCATAATTGGCTGGTTAACTTTATCACCACCAAAACAAAACTGCTCTCTATTAATCACCACAGAGAACCTTCCCTACCCCCCATTAGAATGTCTGATGCTCAACTTTCCGAGAGCACCTCTCTGCAACTGATCGGTCTCACCTTGTCTACTGAGCTGAGATGGAACAAATGCATTGAGTCAATTGCTTTGTCCACTGCAAGGAAAGTTGGCTTCCTGTGCCGCACCAGGAAATTTTTCTCCCTGGAATCGATCCTTCAAATCTACAAATCAACCATTCGCCCTTGCGTGGAGTACTACTGCCATATATGGTCTGGAGCCCCTTCTTTTTGACTTGGGGTTCTTGATAAGATCCAGAGACGGATATGCAATGTAATTGGCCTTTATCTGGCATCTCGTCTGCAGTTGCTCTCTCACAGACGTGCTGTTGCCTCTCTCTGTCTTTTTACAAATACTTTCATGGTAATTGCTCCGAGGAGCTGCTTTTGCCAGTTCCAAGACTTTGCGAATTCAAGTATCTTATGCTTTTCACTCAGCTTTTCACTGTTGAAAACTGTTAAATGTAGCTGCCTCTTCTACTCCAATAGCTTCATGTCTTGCACCTCTCGCCTGTGGAACTCCCTTCTCTTTTTCTGTTTCCCTATCATTCCTATCTCGCTCCAAATCCTCTGTAACCCCTTTAATGCTAGTGGCTTCCTAGGGGTGAAATGCTTAAAAAAAAAAAATATCAGGAAGACATAGTTGAAATTTATAGGGTACATAATGAAGAAAGCGAGCTGGGAAATTTGATACTCACAGGACAGTGAAGGCAAGAGGGACAGAGGTAAACAATGCATAACTTAGCTTGAGTAAATGAATAGTGGAATAAGATAGTTGGACATTGCTTGGCTGTGAAAGCCTTCTGTGGCTGAGTGGTCTAAAGCACTCTTGGCTTGATGGGGGGTTTTCTTTAAGGATGACATGGATTCGAACACTGCCAAGAGGTACATTTTCTTTATTAAGACTCTTGGATGCATAGAGCAATAAGTATAAATTTAGACTGTTTAAAAACAGACATCTACTTAAACATGTGCATCCGCTAAATGCAGCATTTAAGAGTAATAAGAAATACATATTTTATTATTATTTGGTTGAGCTATAGCTCAGACATTCACACAGTCTTTCATGCCAATCATCACAATCCTGCATGAAGGTCAGGTCATTGTTGGTCAATGTAGGGGGTTGCTGGACAACCAACCCATCTTGCACCATGGCTAGGTGTCCAGAACAGTAGATCACTTTTAAGTTCATGTTTTGCTCGCCAACAGTGTACTGCAAAGCACATTCTATGTTATTAAAAATACCTACACATGTAGGCAGAAATCCTTTGTTTGGGGGCATGTTTTCTTAAATAGTACTAACATGGAATTTATTTTCCCAACATAATGTGTGAACATCATGTTCACCCATTCACTTGCAACACCTGTACTCATATAATCACTGGTTAAACAATATCAAGCCTGATCAGTACTTAGATGGGTGACCTCTTGGCAATACCAAATGTAAGCTATGGATGTGTGGGTGGTGTAATAGATAACAGATTGGAAGTGGGAATCTGCAGTTCCAGTTCCAGTCAAGTTCATTATACTTACTTGCAAATACCCTTGGGAAAGGTATGAAGCCACTTCTTTTTCTCCCCCGCCACCAACCAGAGAATTGGTAGGACTTGTACCAGTATATCAATATTATCTCCAGAAAATTCTTACGATATTTTCTGGCTTTAAATAACCTGTTAAAAAAAAATCAATTTCATTCCACGTTTTCCAGAAGCATTAATAACATAAATACTCCACTGGCTATCTTTTGTCTTTTACCTGTTTTTCTTTAAAATGATAAACTATGGGCTAGTTGTAAGTACCAAAAACATTACACACAATTATGGTAAGTTCTTTCACATTCTTTTCACATTGCAGTGATAATATTTAGTGGCAACTGTAGTGGAGTTATAACTTTAAATAAATCAATTATAAATCGCCTTATATTTATATATACAAAAATGAGAAAACAGCAAGACTGGTATTATTCATTATCTGGTTTTATTGTAGTGTTGGAGAAATGAGAGACAGTAATACTTGGTAAAATTGTGAGTTTGGGGTCAAATGTAGATCAAATATGGATTGGCATCCAATAGAATAAGATAAAGAATAAATTGTATACAGTCTTTCTCATATATTTTTTATAGTAGTGTCTGGAGTTTTCTTACCTCAATTGTTTGTTGAGTGCTAAAACATAAATATTACTATTATGGCCTGAAAAAGAGGATGAAATTTTCATTGATATATGGGTCAATGACCTGTCCGTGTGAACTGCTTGTCCAATAGTGAGAATGTCACATTGTTTTATTTTATTATAATTATTTTTTACACTATAATTAATTTTAATTTATTTACTTTTTATGAACACAACAGTGACAATTTTTTATTTATGTATTTCTTTATGGACACAACACAACAGTAATTTGCAATGACAGTTTGCACGAAATGGAAGACAATTTCAACAAATTGATATTTTATATATAGTAAAAAGGTTTTTTTTTTTTTTTTTTTTTTTTTTTTTTTACAATGATGTTCACATTGTACAAGGCCCAAGGGCCACAGAGTAAGAGGTACAGCTTATGCAGATATGTGCGGAAGATGCCACTTGAACAGTGATTGAGGAACAAGTATACATGTCAAAAAAAGGAAGACCTTTCAAGTTAGGAATTATGTGGGGGATATATGCAAGTGCAAGTTTAGTTTTTCCCCAGAATTACTGAATTTTCCTGTGTATCACCCACTAAGGGGAAAAATATCTCCATGTTTGTGTACAAGGTCCTGTGAATGTTGTCACTACAGCATACTGGGAAGAAAAAACAGAGAAAAATAGGAAGTGTTCCATTTTTATAGCTACTTGACAACACCCTCTAATTGCTTCTTATTGAAACTAGTAAATCAAATGACATATTTAATACTAAAAGAAATAGTCCTTCCCTGTTCATTCTATTTGATAAAACAAGAGAAAACACTGTTAGTCCTTGTGGTCTAAACTTCACCAGATCCAATCATGGTTTCCCCTTACAAAAGGATCAACAGTTCAAACCCTGCTAGAGAGCACATTTTAGCTATTAAGTCTCTTTAGTACACAGGCTGGTAAGCATCAAACTGAAATAAAACCCAAAGCTACATTAAAAATCTTTGCTCACAGTGAAACAAAAAGATTTGAGATAGGCCCCCAGTTTTAAGATATACCGTGTTTATGGGTTAAAATGTTCAGTATCAGGTAATAGTGTATATGTAAATATAAAAGTGGATATTTAGGTCAACACCCAGCGGCAACATTTTGTTTCATGCTTAAATGCAATCTTCAGACCATCTTGTGTTTTCGCTTTACTATATATGTTAGTCAATGGTTCATTATGGTTAATAAGGTCTATTGTATTATCCTAATGGTTATTGGGTGGGTGGTAACGGTTATGTTTCAAATTATTCTAGTGGCTATTGAGTGGAAATAATTGTAGATCTGAATGCAGTTATTTGTAGCTATTTTATAGTGTTGTTTATTAACTTTTCTAGTCCTTATTATTTTATTATGTCGTTGGTTTTTATTTTTACGTTCACTTGTGTTTGTGTGTGCATTTGTAGTTTATTAATTTGTTTATTATTTACTTAATTTGTTTATTTATTTATTGATTTAAATTTTAGTAATCAATAATAAATAATGACTCTATGCCTAACAGTTTCTTCTCGCACTACTCGCTTGTGGAACTCTCTTCCTGCCTTCCCATCAATTAAGATCTTCAAAAATTTAAATGCACTTACCTGTTACTTCTATTGTCCTCCCTTATCTCACTCTCATCATCATCATCATTTGACCGTAGTCTGGATTACTGAGCCAATGTGAATGATCCTTTCTTTAGCTGTATAGTATGTGCTACACCAGGGTTACATACAGTTTTGAATTCAGTGTTACTTCTAGACCAGTTGCCACTCAAGGGGCTAGAACCCAGTCTGTCCTGCTATTTACCCTGGGTAGAAGAAGAGGATTCATACCTTTCTCAGTAACCCTTTGTTTCATAATGACTAAATCCCAGGCAAGTCTTATGTTTACATATTTTTTTTTTTTTTTTTAACTTTTTATTTACTTTTTCAATCACTTCCCCACAAAGAAGGTGTGTTTCTCCTAATTTCTGTTTCAAAATTTATTTTCAAATTTTCAGGGAAAGGTGCTAACTAGCCAGTAATACATTTTAAGGTGTTAATTAATCTATCCTGCTTTTCTGTTTGATAAGACTTTGTTATATTTCTATATATTAATAAACTATGAAAATATATTGTTTTTCATTAAAAATGAAGAGAGAAACAAATATTGCCAACATATCAAATACTTTTTGTATACAGTTATTAACAACTATGTATTTTGTGTTTATCTATTCAGTGTATCTGCAATCTGTTTCAAATAAGAGGTTTTTTTAGACTGACTAAAAATTTCTGAAACATGTACTCGTGTATAATACACCAACCCACACATATTTTTATTGCCGTTAATTTTCATTCAAAATTTCTTCTATTATGCACAAGAAAATATAATGAATCCAATATTCTTTCAATTGAAGTACATTAAAATGAGATTATTTTTACTGAAGGAAAAAAAAACAAAAGTACTGTGATATTCAAAGGCAACTGGAAACAACAAACACTTAGAAAAAAGAAATTCCAGAAATAACTTTCAAGACAACATGAACTCATCACGGACGTGTATGCATATCGGAATATTTCAGTAATTAATAAAAGCATTTAACTTCCTTACTTCTGATTTTGTTTTCAATCATTTCATTCCAAACAAGGCAATATAGCCATTAAGATGCAGGAGGTTACTGAGTGTTAGAAAATATAAGAAAAAAAAAATGAACACTATTAAAGAGAGAGAACAATAAAGAACATGAATTAAGACGACAGAAGATAATGATTAACATTGCTTTTAGATTTTTGAAGATCAAAGTTAAAAGTGAAGCAAGAAGCCAGAAGAGATTTCCACAAGCAAGAAGTGCAATAGAAGTAACTGTTAGCATAGAACTTACAGTTGCATCTAGACATTTCAACTGCAAAATGATGAAACCTAACTGCCAATCAAGTATTGTGCTTAAATTCATAAACTCTAGGTACCACAGAGGAAACTAATATTTATTTTGCAAATACAAAAATGTGGCACATTGACAAAAGCTGTTTGTGAAGATGCATTTTGATTTGTTTATATATAAACACATCAGTAGGTAGTGGCATGCTGATACTGAGCACATTGGATCAAAGTCAATGTTTTATACATTTCAACAGGCTTCAATATCAACATCTGCATTATCATTTGTTTTTTAAAGTTTCTATCATCAAAATTTTTCTTTTAGTATTTTTTTTTTCCTCAACTTCTTAAAGATATCTGTTTATGTTGTAGTTTTTAGTGATATGGTGGACTCTCCCATCATATTCAATGTATGAAGGTCAAGCAGCTCAGTTCCTAAGAACCAGCATATATGACTTGATTATAGTGGTGAAGGCTTTGTGCGGAACCATCCACACTTTTTTAAGGGCCAAATACAGACCTGATGCAGTACGTGTGCATAAATTAAAAATAATATGTAAGTTTTTAAGCCTGCTTACAACACACATCCAAGAACATTGCTGTACTGGAACAACCTCTCTATTCACCTGATCTTGCTCTGTGTGACTTTTTTCTTTTCCCCAAGCTCAAGGAGATCATCAAGGGGACCAGTTTGAAGGTATGGAGACCAAGAGGACAATAACGACAGAGCTGAGTGATATCTGAGAAGAATCCTTCTAAGAGAAGAATGGGAAAGTGCATTAAACTCAAGGGGGATTACTTTCAAGGGGAAACCATGGAGTTTCTTGTTTAGAATTGAAATAAATTCTTTGTGACACTAGTCCTGTTACTTTTCAGACAGACCTTGTGTGTGTGTGTGTGTGTGTGTAAAAATTCAGATATAAATAAAATATATCTGTAAAATGACAATAGGGAATCTATCAGCAGCAAGGATTAGCTAACCACCACAGCAGACTAGTGTACTCAGAAATCATGGCTGCTTCATTACAACAATCCACCTGCTTACAATACACTGAGCATCCAAGAACATCACTGTACTGGAACAATCTCTCTATTCACCTGCTCTTGCTCTGTGGGACTGGTTTGAAGGCGTAGAGACCATCAAGAGGACCATAACAACAGAGCTGAGAGGTACCCCAAAAAAGTCCTTCCCGCAGTGCAGAGAAGGATGAAAAAGTGCATTGGACTCAAGCGGGATTACTTTGAAGAGGAAACCGTGTAGTTCATTGCTTGGAATTGAAATAAATTGTTTGCAATACCAGTCCCATTAATTTTCAGACTGACCTCATATATGACAGATGAACTCTTTATCCTTTATTGGATTCATTGGATCTGCATGCCCTACAACTCTCTTGTGTACCACCATGGGTCTCTTCTGTCCAGATGATGATTTGCAAACCTTGTTGCAAATAACACTGATAATGTTGGCAGGACAGCATAGTTGATTTGCTTCTGGTTGTTATGACATTTTCAAACAGTTTATATAACCTGCTCTCAAGAACACATGCACTCCAACACACTACATTTCCAAGACTGCCTATTAGTTAGCAAATCACAGTGAGTACCTCTTTGGAGATCATTCTTGAGATCTGACCTACTGATTCACTATTTTGCAATTCATTCGTTCAGATAGGATTTATTCAATAAAAACATTAAAACTTTTATCTACTTGACTAATAACATTTACAGTGATACAGCAATTACAATTGTTATGAAGCATAATTTCATAACCTTGTCTCAAATACAACTATTAATGTGTTGAGTTTAATCGCTGCCATATGGTTGTGGTCTTCCTCTAAGTTAAATTTGGCAAATACCTACATGATATATCACTATGGGGCAATGTTTTTAGCAAGACAGACTTGCAAACCATTACTGCAGTGAGTTTGAAGTTTTCCTAAACTCATGACCTTTTGCCAAATTAAGCTCAGTCTTAAAAGGTAACTTAGGAATTGTGGTTAGCAAATTAGTAAATACCTTGAGGGAACATCACATGTCGGTTATGGGGCATTGTGTCAGACTAAGTTCATTTGTATAAATACTGGGGAACTTTACAAATTAGCCATTGAGTGTCATAGTCTTACTGCGGTCAATGACATCATTATATGAGGCTTGTTCCAGACTAAGTTAATTTGCATAAATACTTTCAGGTAAGCTCAAAAGTTGGCAATTGAATATCTATCACAGTCTTACTGAAGTCAGTTACATCATCATACAGGTCTTTGTTCAAGACCAAGCTAATTTGTATAAATACCTCCGGTGAACCTTTACAAGCATCATCATGACGAACTAACTATAAGTACCTACTTCAAGTTGGTATCTAAAGAATATTTCATGTAATTGTGTTTTATTCTGTTATACATTCTATTAAAATCTTTCTGCTTGCTTCTTTTGTTTATCAGGTTTTAGCTTCATCATTATTATTTTCCTGTTTTTCTTTCACCGCCACCTATCACGTCTTTTTTACGTAAATTCTTTCATGTCTCTGTTAATAAAAGAAAATATATATAATTTTCTGCATTCCTGACCCACAAGAATAATAATTAACCTGTAGACAAGTTGCATCCACAAATTTTAGTCATGTTGGAGGTGTGTGCAATCTAGATTTCTATTTTAATTTTTATTTTTAAGATTTTGAAAGATAGACTAAACTTTAAACTGGTGATTTTTTTATTGATTGATTGATTCGTTTTCTTTGCAGGTTATTTAAAGCCAGAAAATATTCTTAGATTGTAAGAATTTGTTTTTTTTTTTTTTTTTTTGGTGAGGGGTTAATGGTTTTCAGTGATATGCTAACTAACCTATAGCTAAGAGGAGTAGAGGTGTATTCATACCCAATCAGAATTTGATAAACAAATAATCATAATGTGGATATAAAGTGGGGGATCAATTCTATATTGCAATCAATATATAAACTGATCCCTCACTTTTATGGCCATATCGATTTATATTCCAGAAAAGGTAAATAAATCTAAAAGACATCTGTATTTCATTGATGGATTGAGTGATTCATTTTCTACAGCTTATCAACATTTCCAGGTTATTTAAAGCCAGAAAATATCTTTTAGATTGTAAGAATTTTTTTTGTTGCCTAATAATGGTTTTGTGATAAAAGTCTCACTAATTAACTGTAATACCAAGGAAAAGAGGTGGATTCATACCTTTCCCAAAGATATTTGCACATAAGTAGATATAACAAACCCAACTGTAATTAGAAATCATCTCTCTGATTAAAAATTATGACCCATTATTCATTACATGAACCACATATTCGAGCTTACAGCAGCACCAAGTGGTCACCCATCTAGTTACTGATCAGGCTTGGTGTTGCTTAATTTTGTAGATTGTATGGGAATTTCAACTTGAAAAATTTCAGAATTTGCATTTGAGAAGATAAAAAATTATAATTTTGTCAATTCTTTTAAAAAAAAAAAAAAAAAAAAAAAAAAATTTTTTTTTTTTTTTTTTTTTTTTTTAATCCAATAAGGAGACATTTATTTTTTGTACTTTAAAGATAATTAAGATACAAAGGAAAATAAGAAAGTTTTCTAAATTACAGAGGAATTTTTTTTTTTTTTTTTTTTTTTTTTTTTTCAGAACTTTTCAGCAAAATGCATTTTGAATTAAGAACTGAGTTAATAAGACAATTCTTTCATTTTTCATTTGCTTTAATCTCCCTTTATTTGCTTTACCCCCCTCCCCCCACCTACTTTTTATTTCCTTTTTATTTGATTATAAATATCATCACTTCAAAAAAAAAAAAATGTCAGGCTGGTTACAATAACATTTTCCAAGTATTCTATGTGCATTCATGACAGTCTTTGTGTCTTTTATTTTTAGACTTCAGCACTTTGTACCAGATGTCATAAGCCAGAACAAGAAAAATGGTACTATTTTATTAAGCCTAATTTACCGTTGTGTGTCTGTGTATGTAGGTCATGTATGAGGAGGAATGTCGAAAAGTTCTTCTCCTGCTTGAACGAAATGGAATGGAAAATAAAAATTTTGATTTTGCTTAGAATTTTGAAAGTGAGTTGGGCTGAGAACAACATTAAAAGTGTTATATATATATATATATATATATATATATATATATATATATATATATATAATCTCACGAATAATATTGTGGAAAAATGTATGACAAAGTGGAAAAGGTTTTCTTGTGATGCATTTTGTCTTTTAGGACTTCATTGAACTAAGCTTTTTATGTTGGTGCAACTACATGTATGCACAAACAAGCTTATTGTTTTGTTTAGTATTAACTAAGTCGTTTTAGTCAATATTAAACAAAACAATGATTTAAAATTTAAAGGAGGAGTTTACTCCATTGTCTATAATAATTGTCAAAATATACATAGTAGAAAGCTCAATTGATCTAAATAATAGATTATATGAACATAAAAGGGACATTTTACAAAATAGTTGGATAGCTGATAGTTGGAAGTCTTGAGGCATCACCCGAGTTCTTAAAAATTGGAACAGATGAGAATTTCCAACAAGCAGGAAAGTAAAAGGCAGGGAAGCATTTATTATACAGTTTACAGAGAACAATTGATTTGTTTTTTATGTCTTACCAACATTTAGAGAGAACAGGAGCCAGTTCAGGGACACACTTCTTAAGGACTATTACAGCGATATCATCAGGTCCACAATGCTTTGTTGAGGATCTGGATTAGAGATGATAGCAGAAACCATAGAAGAATTTCTTCCATGTCTGAGAAGAATTATTCATAACTTGGAAAAGTCAGTTATCAAAATTAATCAGCATATATGTCTGTTTTTTTTGTTTTTTTTAATATTATTTGCTTTGAAGAACATTTACTACCTAAATACACAATATCTCCCTCTCCCTCTCTCTCTCTCTCTCTCTCTCTATATATATATATATATATATATATATATATATATATATATAACGTGTTTTATATATATATATATATATATATATGTGTTTTATATATATATATATATATATATATATATAACGTTTTTTATATATGTATATATATATAGCGTGTTTTTTATATATATATATATATATATATATATAGCGTGTTTTTTATATATATATATAGCGTGTTTTTTTTATATATATATAGCGTGTTTTTTATATATATATATAGCGTGTTTTTTATATATATATATATATATAGCGTGTTTTTTATATATATATATATATATAGCGTGTTTTTTATATATATATATATATAGCGTGTTTTTTATATATATATATATAGCGTGTTTTTTATATATATATATATATATAGCGTGTTTTTTATATATATATATATATAGCGTGTTTTTTATATATATATATAGCGTGTTTTTTTTATATATATATATAGCGTGTTTTTTTTATATATATATAGCGTGTTTTTTATATATATATATAGCGTTTTTTTATATATATATATATATAGCGTGTTTTTTATATATATATATAGCGTGTTTTTTATATATATATATATATATATAGCGTGTTTTTTATATATATATATATATATATATATAGCGTGTTTTTTATATATATATATATAGCGTGTTTTTTATATATATATATATAGCGTGTTTTTTATATATATATATATAGCGTGTTTTTTATATATATATATATAGCGTGTTTTTTATATATATATATATAGCGTGTTTTTTATATATATATATATAGCGTGTTTTTTTATATATATATATATATAGCGTGTTTTTTATATATATATATATAGCGTGTTTTTTATATATATATATATAGCGTGTTTTTTATATATATATATATATATATATATATAGCGTGTTTTTTATATATATATATATATATAGCGTGTTTTTTATATATATATATATATAGCGTGTTTTTTATATATATATAGCATGTTTTTTATATATATATAGCGTGTTTTTTATATATATATATATATAGCGTGTTTTTTATATATATATAGCGTGTTTTTTATATATATATATATAGCGTGTTTTTTATATATATATATATAGCGTGTTTTTTTTATATATATATATATAGCGTGTTTTTTTATATATATATAGCGTGTTTTTTTTTTTTATATATATATATAGCGTTTTTTTTTTTATATATATATATATATATATATATATATAGCGTGTTTTTTTTTTATATATATATATATATATAGCGTGTTTTTTTTTTATATATATATATATAGCGTGTTTTTTTTTTTTTATATATATATATATAGCGTGTTTTTTTTTTTTTATATATATATATATAGCGTGTTTTTTTTTTTTATATATATATATATATATATATATAGCGTGTTTTTTTTATATATATTGGCGAATTGTTTAAATAGGTAGGGGTGTTGGGTGTTAATAATTTGTATGAGTATACAGTTACTTTCATAGATGTCAAGTCAGGGTAAGGTGGGGGTGTCTAAATTTAAAACGGAAGATGTTTTTGCCTAGTCTGGTTTACGTGTCTATAGAGATTTATTTTTTATTTTTTTATGAAAGGGTTTTGTCTATATAAAAACTGCCGTAACATTTGTTTTTTGACGACTTCATAAAGGGTTATCTTTTTTTGTAGGGTATTGAAACTATTTATTTGGGCTATGGATTATAAAAGTTATTTTATTGTATGTTTGTTTTTAAGCTAATTATTCAATGCATAAATTTGATGTTGGCAAAAAAACCATTAACTCATGTCTATTGTTTAAATAGTAAATAGCAGAACAGACTGGGTTCTATAGCCTTGAATGGCAACTAGTCTAGGAGAAAGACAACTCTGATTTCAAAACCTGCAGAGGGTTGTTTGGAGACCTTGTGGCATGTAGTGCACCAGGTCTCTGTATTCGGCCGTTCAAAATGTGTGGATAGCTCTGCACAAAACCTTCACCACTATAATCAAATCATACGTGCTGGTGTCTGGGCTGTCGGTTCCTATAAACTGAGCTGCTTAACTGTCGTGTGTCAAATATGATGAGAGGGTCCACCATATAGCACATGCCTTATTTACATGATTCACACTTAGAATATTGTTCTTGTGTTTGATGTTACTATCACAATGTTTTGACCATTGTGCTCTCTGGCACAGTCTTAGTTTACTGCTGCTGTTGCTTTAATGGATGCAGTCCAGTATGACCTGCAGCAGTGTCAGTTCAAGTTCTAGATTCAGGATTGTCTCATGGAATAATAAGCCTAGTGGATTAAAGTGCTAATTTATAATATCACTTTTTCCCAAATACTCTTGGGAAATTTGGTTTGGTATGTTTTGTTTTACGGTATATCAACCTCAATGGGCTATTTAATGCCGACAAGTCTTTTATTGCTGGTAATATTTTTTTTCAAAAATGTATTGCTGTTTTTTTTGTTTTTTTTTTTTTGTTTTTTTTTTCAAAAATGTATTGCTGGTATTTTTTTTTTTTTTTTTTTTTTTTCCTTCAAAAATGTATCGCTGGTAATATTTATTTTCTTCAAAAATATATTGCTGGTATTAAAACTTATTTTTACACTTTCACAGCATTTTGGCCCCAGTTTGGATGTTAAGTATTTGCCCATAGTTGGGACCCTAACAGGTGCTACCACCCTGGGTCAGGGTGAACCTGAGAACACCAGCAATTAAGAGGTGGTTCTACACTCTTCAAAACCTCTTGATCAGAGGCCTTACTGTTGGACGTAGTTTATCATCTTACCCAGGACATGCATGTTGTTTATCATCTTACGTCTCTTGGGGAAAAGTGTGAATCCATCTCTTTCTCCAGCTATGGGTTAAGTTGTAGGGTTTGTGTCTGGAAAAATCAGTTATTTGTAAAAATTTGTTAATGGCTTATTCACTTGCAAAAAATATATCTATCTTATGATTCAAAATTGTTTCAACTTTAAATAACCCATGTAAGGTTGATAAGACATAAAAACAAATCAATGAAATAGTCTGCAAATTCTTCTTTTGAGATGACCATTAGCAGCCACATTATCGCAATTCTTCTTAATTGCTTCTACCTTCTGAAATCTTTTATTAGTACTTTTAACTTTTGAAAAATAATAGGAATTGCTGGGAGTCAAATATGGACTTTGTGGACAAACCTGCATAATGTTTTACCAAATCACCTTGAACAAGACAACATTTTTTGTCTTAATGCATATATCATCGTAAGAGTGAATGAAAGATTTCATGTATTTTTTTTTATTTTTTTTTTTTTTTTAGCAAATCCTTACCATGATGTTACAAGTTGCATAACTAGCTCAGAACAGCAATATTTCCTTTCAGAACTTCAAAGTAATAGAATGCTTTACTGCCAGTCACCAATATAGAAATCTAAATTACACTTCCATGTTTGCTTGTAATTACATATATTCAGTTCTCTGATTCCTTAACAGAATCTAGAGAATTATTAATGCCATATTAATGTGCTTTGGAAGTCCTACGGGCTTCAGGCTTTTCTTTTATTTGTCATATCTTTTCAAGATATTGGCATTCATCATTCTCTCCAACTTTCTCTTCTTTGTTCCTCCAAGTAACCCTTTACTATTCTTTTGTCTTTGTCCAACTATTCGTTCACACAAATTCATTGAGCTACTGATTTTCCTCGTTTCTCTTATCTCCTTTGAGGGTTACATACTTTTCACTCTCTTGCCTTGTAATGCATCCCCAAAGTTTCAACTGACTTTTTCTTATTGTAAGTACAGTTGCTCTCTCACAGATGTGCCGTCACATCCCTCTGTCTTTTCTACAAATACTTTCATGGTAACTGCTCTGACAAGCTATTTTTGCTAGTTCTCAAACTGTATGAATTTAAACATGCCACTAGGTCGGCATCTCAGTCCCACTTTTTCACTGTCAAATTAAAGTTAAATGTAGCCGTCTCTTCTACTCCAACAACTTCATGTCATGCACTTCTCACCTATGGAACTCCCTTCCGCTTACTTGCTTCCCTGATAGCTATAATTTCCAACTACTCAAATGCAATGCCAATCAACCTCTCCAGATGCCTTAATCTATTCCCTGTCCTTCTCTTCATCCTTTTCTCTCTCGTGCCTCATTACTCTTGTTCCTACTTTCTGTAACCCCCTTGAATGCTAGGGGCACTCCCACCTTGCTTGGTGTTGTGGACCCAGAATAGGTATGAAAGAAAACTCCAACTCAGCAATTTAGTGAAAACATATTATTAACAAAAAGAACAACTAGAAAAGTGTTGCACGTCCAACTGATGGCAAAGTACAGTAGTCAACTCGTCAACTGTAGACAGCTCTCTTGAGAGACATAATCTCCTCGTATATATAGTAATAGGATGAGTCCATTTAGTCCATAAAGTTACGTCCCATAACACTTGGGATGAAAAGTTTAAAAAAAAAAATTAGTCCCATTGTAGTTATTATTTTCTCTAATTTTCTTTATTGCTCATATATTATGTCTATGCTGTTGTTAGCATTCATCAGTAGAATCACATATTTGTCATTTCATCTGTGAAGAAATTATTAAGAATTTGCTACTTTATGAACAAATAGATATTATATAGCAGTTCAACACTACTTTCTAGTTACATTTTTTTTTACTTTTTTATACTTTAGTTTCCGGAAGGAACTTTCTGCTGTTCTTGTATATCTTTAGACTTTTTTGTATTACATTTTCCATTCTTTGTGACTACACTACCCAGATACCAATTTTTGTACCTGCTTGATTATAATGTTCCCAGTATATAGCACATACCTTGAACTGTTTGTATTTTTTTTTTTTCCTTCTGGTTTCTTACAGTTAGTTGTTAGTCCTTTTTTTTTTCTTGATTTCTTTTACTTTGTCTAAGATTTCTTTTGTTAACAATGTCAGCCATATACTTTATGTTGTTAAAATCCAAGAAATCTTGGTAGGTCCTCTTCTTTTTTTTCAGATTGTCTTGCTGTATTGTATATGTTAAATAGAACTAATCTGAGAAGAAAAATATCAGAAAATAAACTGACCTTTTGTTATTCTGATTTACTTAGTATTCTTATGTACTTATTTTAAAATATAGTTTACTAATATAGGTAAGAGGAGGCATGGTGGAGTAATGGATAGAGGCTTGGATTGAGAAATCTGAGAGCTGAGTTCAAATTCCAGTCAAATCCATAATATTCACTTACATACTAATATCCTTGGGAAAGGTATGAATCCTCTTCTTCTCCCCCCAGCTATGGGTAAATAGCAGGACAGACCAGGTTCTTGGATGGCAACTGTTCTAGAAAGAAATTGCAATCTACTGCAGGGAAAAAATCTGTCTCATCAGTCATGTATCGAAAGATGCATAATTGCCTAAACATTTATCACACATGGCACATAACTGAATATAGGTAGTCATCAGTTCATAATTTTGGGGGGAGAATATAACAGAACGGATGTTGTTTTCTGTTTAGGATTGGGTTTTCCAGTTCCTTCTCAAGCCTTCATTCTCATTCACTCCCAGTAACTTCTTGTATCTTAATGATATTATTGTCTTGATTGGGAGTGAATTCATTAAAAATATATATATATATATATATATCATGGCTTATGTTAACCTCTAGAAAAGTGACTCCTTGCACGTTCTTGGTCTAACATTCTCAGCTGACATGAAGTCAAAAGACTATATTGAATCCATTTCTAGGTCAGCTGCCAAGAAAATTGTTTATGCCATGCAAGACAATTTTTCTCTCCAGAATCTACCTTACATATCTATCATTCATTCATGCTTAGAATATTGCTGCCACATATAGTCCAGTGCACCTGCTATTTACCTTGAGCTCCCTGATAAGATAAGAATCAGCAATATTATTGGTCCTGATACGGCAAATCGGATTCAGTCACTTTCCCACTGCTATAAAGTTGCCTCTCTATGCTTTTTCTATAGATACATTCATGATAATTGTTCAGATAAGCTCTTCGCTATGGTATAAGGATTTCATGAATTTAAGGGAAGTACAAGACTGGCATAAAGACAGTTGAGCTGGTTATGTAACTATAAGTTCTATGCTAACAGTTTCTTTTCTCACACATCTCACTTGTGGAACTTTCTTCCAGCTCCATGCTTTCCAGCCAACTTTAATCTGCAAAAATTTAAATGGAATGTCAATCATTATCTACTCTCCTTCTGATAACTCTTCTCTCTTTATTAATGTTTCTGTTCCTAATTCCTCCACACCCTGTAACCAGTTGTGTTTTATGGGCTTTACTGCCTTGCATGATACAGATTAATTTTATATATATATATATATATATATATATATATATATATACACACACACATACACAGGTTGCTGTTGACACACCAGGATAAAATCATCTTAAGGACAGGGATCATGATTTAGTATTAAAATTGGATACAAAAATATCACATTTAAAATTCAAGGCACCTTTTGTCCAACACTTCTCCAGAAATATGATCATCAGAAGAACAAAACAAAGTAGTTGACAAGAAAATTTTTTATCAACAACTGATATTAGGATGTAAATTACCAAACTAGAGGAGGGGGAAAAAAAAAAAAAAATAATATTCTTCCCAGTTAGGTTGTTTTGAATAGGCAGGGCTGGAATTCTTTCTATTTTGTAAATAAACTTTCAGCATTCCATTCCCATTGATAAATAAGGTGAGGTTGATAAAGTTATATATACACACACAATTGTGTCTAGCATGAAACAGCCTGTCACCTCTTAGTGTTGACCTTGGTATTCACTTTTATATATATTAGGTAGGTGCAAAAATAATGATGTAATAATGTTGTTTTTTGACGTTGAAAAATATGTCAAAAAACGACATTATTACGTCATTATTTTTGCACCAACCTTATATATATATATATATATATATATATATATATATATATATATATATATATATATATATATATATATATATAAATCAGACTAATGGCAGGTGATTTCATGACAAAATGAAAAAATCATGTTTCATCCTTCAAAAGGGTTTTATCAGATTAAGTAATGTTCTTATTGTTGGAATATATATAGAGACAAAAAGGAAAGATATCTTAGTTGACACATTTCATCCTCTGTGACACTTTATCAAAACACATGCAATGATTTATATTTTGTAACAAGTATTTATACAAGAGCAAAAATATTGGTTTTTCAAAATTTTAGTTAGGAATGCTTATAAATATTCATCAGGTAAGCTATAGGAAATGCAAAGTGATACAATTCAATGTTTAATAAACAAAGATGAGTAAGTGATGTTTTGTGAAAAAACATATATAGTGAGTGGTGGTAAAAATATTAGCAAAATTTTAAGTTATAATGATGACGATAATTTTGAGTTAAGGAATGCAGTTTTAATTAAAAGGAAGTAATTTACTAAGGCAAATATGTATAGAAAGTGCACTAGTTTCTGGGTTTTCCATGGTAAATTTGTATCCTGGTTCCTACAATGTTACCTTAACAAATTTCCTGCTCTCACAATGTGGGATTTTCAAAAACAACAGCAAGAAAAACAAAAGCATTGGGAAGTGGAATGAAATTGGCTAAGATGTACATCTAGACCCGTTGGACATCATAAATTTAAAATTTAGCATGTCTTCATCATTCATATTGATGCATAATTATAACCAATATTTATATTTTGTTTCATCTTCTCCTCCACCATATATATTTCCATCTAGAATTCTAAGGAATCGATGGATTTTATTTTTAATCCAAAATTATTCTAAATGCTATTTTTGTGGATACACGTGTTTGAGTAGCATGCTGCCATATTCCTGATCAGTTGGAAATTGTGGCTGCATTTGCTTCCTTTTTTATGGAAGAGCGCTCATTGCTTGTGAACCAGAAGTCATCCAGGATTGGACAGTAAATTGCCAAGAAGAGTCGCAAAGTGCGCAGTTTGGAAGATGGAAAAAATACAAGTTGATAAACAATCAGTATCAGCTAGGTCACCATGGAAAGTGGGTATGATGTTGAAAGACCTGGAACCCCTAATGATCCTCGGCTAGAAAGATCACTGATGATGTGTACTAAAGCATCCAATAGATGTATTTTATGAAAAGAGTAGAAGTTCTGTGTATTTTTAATATTTATTTTAAATAATGTGAATTTGAGAGGCTTAATAAAGAAAAATGTGATCTCTGACAGGGTTCAAACCTTGTGTCTCTCTTTGTAGTAGTAGTAGTAGAAACCATCTAACCTAGTTGGCTTTAAACTGCTTAACTGCAGAGAGTGTCACAGCTCAACAAGGTTCAATTACATTTTAAGGAGTGCACTTCTTAAGGCATACACACAGTTTAAAAGAAATAATAAAAAAAAAAAACATCACTTACTCAAAGGTAAGTCTTCACTTAAGTAGCATAAAATAAATTGCTATTCTCTGAACGGCATAAAATAAAAAAGACCAAGCTATATATGGTTATTACAATTAAACATTATTATAAGGTGTAATGGTGGACTATGTAGTAAATAAATGCTGAAAACGCGGGACTCTTCTTGTATCAGAGGATCCACAAAATGCTGCTGATGAATAATAGCATCATTATAGTAGTAGTAGTGTAGCTAGCCACTTGTATTCGAGGATAACTGTCTACTAGGGCAGCTAGCCAATCACTATTGCAGATGCTTGCTCAGGCACATTTTGTGTTTATTCAACACCCGCAGGGTCAATCTGTGGTTTATACTGCAACTATGCTGAGCAGACCTTAGTTACAGTTTCTGGGAAAGAGCATGTTATCTAGCATGATCAACAATCTGAACAAGGCCAGCACACTCAAACCCTTGGTCACAATGACTTGTGACTTTGTGCTTGCACAACTATCAACAACACCCAAGGGTTCTGTCTGCCCAATTTCACTACAAGGTTTCGGTCAACCCGTGGTATGATTTGTCAGACACTTTCCAAAGGTGCTGCACGCTGGGATCAACAGCTCCAGTTTGATAACATCAGGAAGTCTCCTTTCTGACAAATCGACTATGGTGAGTTTTGAACTCTGGTCTCATTGTCAGAATGTTCACACATTCTAACCACTCGGCCATGTGCCCATGGCGTTATTATAACCTGTTGTTGATTTGCTTAATTCTAGCATTAAGCAGCCCAGCGACCTGAAACAATATGACTTCCAGGCTGAATACACTGCACAATTGCCTCTTTCATGTCTCTGCTTGCTGATCTGGCACATTAACTAAGACATACTTCTCCAAACCCAGCTCGATATCACCAAATACCCAATAGCTAGGGTACCATTGGCCACAGTAACATTTACAAATGAAAAAAACATTTAAAGATATAAAATGAGAGTATTTTATGCCATTTAAGTGAAGCAGAACTTTGACGGATTATTTTACTCTGCTTCTGTGAAAGATTACCTACTCAAACAAGGGTATCTACAAAAACAACTTTTAGACAATTTCATTAATAAGATTATTTTAGTCTGATGAAATCCTTTTGAAGTATAGATTGTTAGAATGTTTTCTGTTTTCTCATTTAATTACCCACATTTTTTTTTAATTCTAGAACTTCTATATTATCTGTAAATTTGCATTAATATAAAATGTAAATATCAGTGGGCAGATTTTCATTTTTATTCTTTGAATTCGCAGTCTCCCCAATCTTAGAGACCAATAGTGAATTGAAAGCACTTTCATCTTTTTTAACCTTTTTAACATTCTGAATTTGTCACAAGTACATCATGCTCTTCCATTGCATTTTTCTTTAAGGCCTTTCACCTGCAGTAGCTTTGTTGTTAATTTCAGTCCAGATTGTTTTTTGTTGCCATAGCAGAGTATGACAACACAACCATGAAATTAAAGCTAATTATTGTCTATTGGAGAACCTACAGAAGCAGGACAAACTTTTTCTTCTGTGAATGAAGTCACCTATAGAGTACTATAAAATATTTTTAAAATTGCTATGAATTACATAGTGAAAAGAATATTGTATGATATCAAGCTTTGTTTATATTGGGATAAGGTTTATCTGATGACCACAAGAATTGATCAAGGCAATATACTAAAGAGAATTATCGTTGTTTTTATTTTACACTAACAAAGGTAGGTTCATAGGAATCTAGTGCAATAAGTTGTATTAAGTTACATGATTGCAACAGTAGGGAAGAAGCTTTTAATTTAACTGTTATGATCTAGATCAGCCAACTGATTTCCTTGCCTCTTTTCTGCAAGTAACATGAAGATCATAATGGATTACATGGTCCTAATTTAATGTTATCATTCCAAACCCAAATCCAGGGCCTTCTTACTCCTGTTGGAGGAACCCTTCCCTGGTTGACCGTGTCCTAAAGGGTGAAGTCGTACCACATTTCACCAATTGTATGTTGATAAGGCTATTTAACCCATAGTTCAGGTGGATGGCTGTTGACTTGGAAGAGTTCATCTTCCCTTTTAACAGCTCTTGTTGTTTGTGATGCTGGGGTTGAACTTAACTTCCTCACCAGACCAGGGCCTGATATTTTAGTTACCAACTACTTGGGTTTTTGAATTCAATCCTTGTCCTAGACAGGTTGCCACCCAAGGCTATAGGAATGAGTCTGTCCTACCAATTACCCATAGCTTTGGAGAAGAAGAGGTATATTCATACTCTCTCAAGGGTATTTGCACATAAGTAAATATAATGAATACAACTGGAATTCAAAGTCAGTTCTCGGAGTCCTCAATCCAAAAAACTATCCATTACTCCACTTTGCCTCCATGCTTTCATTGTACAGGCTAATTACATTACATTTTAGTCAACTCTGGACTTACTGTCGACCAGTGGGTGCATGGCTCTGGGGCCTTCTTCAAACATGAATTCTTCATTATGCCACAACGAGAGACTCATTTTTCCTCCTGGGCAGGTGTTTATATATCTACCTATCATATGTTTTTTCCCCACTCATGCACATCCTAGGCACATCTGGGTCAACCATATGTTGACATGTTGAGGACAGCCACTGACATTGACTGATTCACAGATCTACACTTGGTGGCTAGAAGGTAATCTCTCAGGTCAGCGTGGTGAGGCACCTGACTTTTATGAAGTACATAAAGCACAGTCTATTTTAGCATCTGAGTTGAGTCATATACTGCACTAATAATGGAGAAGAATCCTTGACTTGCCTTGAATCTTATAATCTTGGAGATCAGTCACGTGCCTTCCTGTTTTGTTTTTTTTTGTTTTTTATAGCAAATCTCAATAGCAAAGAAGAATTCTTGATTTGATCCTGTATTTATTCTTAAGTAAGTTGCAGCTTGAAATGAGAAATAAATGCTGAGTTCAAATTCCAGCCAAATTTGTTACATTAACTTATGCACAAATACCCTTGGAAAAGGTATCAATCCATCTCATCTCCCTCCAGTTATGGGTTAAATATCAAGACAGACTGGGTTCTATAGTCTTGAGTGGCAACAATTCTAGAGATGGTAACTCAATAAAATCACCCATCTCTCAGAAAGCATGGGCTAGTCATGGGGATGCATTGTCCCTGTGAAAACACTGACTGAAATTCTTCAGTTGCATGAGTTGTGTATTCTGCTGCAGGTAGAGAAAGTGTTTAC
The DNA here is from genome assembly GCA_963932145.1 of Acanthosepion lycidas. Taxonomy (NCBI): domain Eukaryota; kingdom Metazoa; phylum Mollusca; class Cephalopoda; order Sepiida; family Sepiidae; genus Acanthosepion; species Acanthosepion lycidas. The sequence continues at coordinate 34,581,217 of OZ010606.1, forward strand.
TTTTTTATTCTTAAGTGGTATTTCCTACTTTCTGGACTCATTACCAATGAAAGCAAGGAAGCTCATGCCAAATTCTTCAGTAAAGCCATTTTATTGTCACTGAACAATGAACAAAAAGATTTTGGTACCACTTATAAGATAAAGACATTTAAATCACAAATATTTAAGTAATCAATTTTATCCTACAGTTAAAAAAAAAAAAAAAAAAAAGATCTTTGAAACAAGTGGAAAAAGGAAATAAATTAACCATTAAGTGCTGGGAAGAAAGACATATTGCAACCCTGCAGGCTTCTTTTAGTGGTTCTCAACCTTTTTTGCCCACTGCATCCTTTTCATCATAAGTCTAAACATCATTCCACCCGCTTTTCAAGATTATCCAGTTCAAAAGGTGCATTTCAAATAATATGCAAAAAAAAAAAAAATCTTCATTCTTTTCCATATTAGTACACATGCATTTACATGGATTATTTTTGTAGAGAATTTTTACAAATTTAATAGCAATAGAAAATGTTGATGGATTTTTAAATTTGAATACATGTACAATAATCTATTTTAAATCATACCTTAGTTATTAAATAAACTGCAACATACTTCAATAAAAAAAAAAATGAGAGTGTATTGGAATTCAATAAGCAAAATTCTGTAGATTAAAAAAAAAAAAAAAAAAAGGTAAACAATTTTCCCTTCTTCCCTAAAACACAGAAATTTACCCCTTGGGAGAAATTCCCCCCTCCTCCCCTTGTTAAGTATCCATGTTTTAATCAAATACTATTGATCACTTGCTTGGCTCGAATGGTGTTTTTTTTTTTTTTTTTTTTTTTTCCCCGCCAACATTGAAAGATTTCAATTTGATAACTAGGGGTCATGGTAAAAGCCAAACTATCGATTATGTCATTATTTTATTTTATGGTTTTCTTATTTGTTTGTTTTTTGGGGGGTGCGGTTATAAGATGAAAGCTAAAATGTGATAAAGCTAAAAATATAAAAAGCTCTCAACACTTAAACAAGAGGCAAAAGAGAAAACTGAAAATTGATACATCTTTGCAAATATTTTTAATTCACAGAAACAGATTTAGTTCATGAATGTTTGACAAAGAAGATTTGGAAAAACTGTTTATGGGGGTTTTAAATTTTTTAAATTTCAATTTTCTAATTTGGAAAACTATTTTGTATTAACTGTAATTTAATCGGTTCACATTCCTCCCTTCTCTTTTGAACAGGAGTAGAGGTTTATCCCTGGTTTCCTGTATAGGATTTTGTTTCTGCTTCCTTCTAAATTTTACATCAACTCTATACTTCTAACATCTCTGCCTGAACTCTGAAATTTTATTTGCTATATATTTTTAATTTTTTAATTTATTTTTTCCTCAATAGGTGCAGATAGGTTTGGTTATTGTCCAATTCATACTTCTCTCAGTTCTTTTGAACAGGAGTAGAGGTTTATGCCTTGTTTTCTGTTTATGGTTGGGTTTTCAGTTAATTCTAAAGTTTTCTCATTCTCTTTCACTCCCAGTAACCCCATTGCATCTTAGTGGCATTATTTCCTTGCTTGTGGTGAATTTATTTTAAAAAAATAATCAAACATCTGGAAAGAATAAGAAATAAACCAAAAGAATGGCTAAAAATAACAAAAAAAAAGCAAAATTTAATCGGTTTTCATTCCTCTCTCTCATCAGGTCCCTATCAAAAACTGAAAAAAAAGTTCACTGCAAACAAAATAGAACACCTGCAAAAACAGAATATTATATTAAATATATAATCCTCAAGTGTTGATAACATTCAGATATATATTATATATATAATTATTTATTTTTAAAAAATTTATAACATAAATATGTTATAAAATCACTACAAAAATAGCCATTTTGTTTCAACACCCTCGGTGTCTTATCAAGTGATGACGTTGAATGTAAAATAAATGGTTTTAAGTTTCAAACTAATTAACGATCCTTCGCAAGGGGAAAACGTTGTTACCAAAGCTAGATGGACCAATCAAAATACAAGTATAGGAAAATTCAAAAAGCTTGACAACGAAGTCATGTTATAATATCTATTCAGATGTTTAAAATGTGGGTAGTATTAAAAAAGAATTTATTCCAAGCAATAATTACTAAATTATATGATACAATTTAATATTAAAATTAAAAACTGCTAATTTCAAAATCAAAATTTAATCGCTAGTAAGTTTACAACTATAAAATTACTGAGGAGAAAAGAAATATGTTATTCAATTTATTTCTTCATTGAAGTTACTTTAGCTAATTTAATATCCGGTCCTTTGACAATAATATGTATACATTTTAATCCTAAGAGTGTGTGAATGGGGTCCTAAACTCACGCGTAAAACAAACGCAATCAGATTCTAATATATAAGCACCCAGACATATATATATATATATATATATATATATATATATACATACATACATACACACAAAAAGAGACAAGACAGAGAACATCTTCACAGTCTGTCATGAAAAAAAAAAGGGGGGGAAGTGGGGGGAGGGAAACCAACACACACACACACACACGTACGTATATATATATATATATATATATATATATATATATATATATATATATATACACACACACAAAAAGAGACGAGACAGAGAACATCCTCACAGTCTGTCATGAAAAAAAAAAAGTTAAAAAAGAAAAAAGGGAAGTTGGGGTAAGGGAAACCAACGCACGCACACACACTTGTATATATATATATATATATATATATATATATATATATATATGTCTTGAAGAGTTTTCAGCCGAAATTCAATTTAACTTTGATTATTTAGTGTCATGGTATATGCCTCCTACCACTCGTACAATTATTTTATTTCGTTACTTTTTAAAAATTTGTTTATGTTGTTTACAAAATTAAAGCTGGAAAAATAATACTAAAAATACAATATTCTCTTCGATATATAAGAATGAAGAAAAAGAGTGACACTTGTACTTTATTGCAAATATTTTTAATTCACAGAAGCCAATTGAGTTCATATTCATGAACTAAATTGGCTTCTGTGAATTAAAAATATTTGACAAAGACAATTTGGAAAAATTGTTTTTGGTTTTTAATTTTTCAAAAGTTCAGCTTTGTAATTTGGAAAACTGTTTCTTACTAACTCTGGGAAATATTAGTAACATGCTCAATGACCTTTTTTCTGTTTTTCCTAACTTGGTATAGCTGTAATCATGTCTAGATCTACAAAAAATGCTCTGAAAGTAATACCTGTTATTTATTTCCAACTCCAGAAGCATGATAACATCATTGAATTTTTCATGTTTTCAGCTACAACATATTGTTTTTCTACATACTCACCACCACTGGCTATCTATTTTTAATTTACTCTTCATTTCATGGGTTTTCAGCTGTAAAGTGCTGTCTGGAACACAGCTTATCACAAAAATCAGTATCACCACTGCTGAAATGCATAACCCATTGTGTTCATAATCAGTTTGGTCTCCATAAACATTCGACAAGTGTTGATGAATGCCAATGGGTGTAATTTTTCCTGCATGAAGAAATTCAACAATGCACATTTGTTTTGCATGAACTTTCATGCAAGATGCCATTTTGCCAGTCTGTTATTTTAACAAGTCAAAAAAGAAAATCATGAAAATCATAGGATGGTTCAACCTTTACTGCTATACCACATTCTGCTGCTGATATGAGTTAAATAACAATGTAGGAGACATTACTTTATGAGGTATATATATATATATATATATATATAGAGAGAGAGAGAGAGAGTGAGTATCATTATGAGCCCTTCTAAATTTTTTAATTTTTAGAAAAATAATGAAGGTGTTGTGTGTGCCTTATCCCAAATTATGCCAGAATAGACTTTGCATTCAATGTCACACCAGACCAAAGGAACTAGGTGCAAGGTTGACCTGAAGTGACCTCCCAGCTCTTGAGTGCAGATGCACATGACTGAATCTGCAAGCGTCAAAGATAATTATATTAAAGGAGGTTATACAAGCATCCACCCTAGAGAAGACATGGGTAGATCCCTTTAGGTATTGTAAACAAGAATATAAGGTCCATATTTCAGATGAAAGGAGGGTCATGAAGCTACACATACACCCTGTTATCATTGATCAATATAAGGGCTTCACTACAAAAGAATTCAAGAAATATTTCCATCGTTAATGTGCAGGATATTTCTAATAATGGTGCATGGCTGAATGGTTAGACTATTGACTTTCTGACCATGAGAACCGAGTTCAAATCACATCATGGTTGATTTATCAGGTGCAGAATCAATGCAATACATGAATGTTCCAAACTAGCATCCAGTTGGTAGACAGGGGCGAGTGAGCTGTAATTCAACACAGTTCTGTACTCAAGCAAACATAATATTGAATGATGGATGTTTATCTATAAGAATATCCACACTAGAACCAGCAGCCAACCAGGACTCGGAGAATGGAATTGCCTAAGTAGTAGAATAGAACATTCCAGCTTGCTACATATATAAGCTATTCTAACCTCTGGGTAGTGCAGAGCTTACAGCAAAGTACTAATCTCTTTATTCAGTATGATGAAGACGACTTCTTGATGTTATCGACCTGGGGAAGTGATCCCAGCATGTGGTACCTCTGGAAAGTGCCTGAAAACACCATAAGTTGATCCAAGTCTTGTGAGTGAAATTGGGTAAGCAGAACTATTTGGGAGCCATCAATGGTTGTGCTAGTACAAAGTGATAGAGGGTTTGAGCATACTGGCCTTGTTCAGGCTGCTGATCATGCCAGATAATACACCCTTTCCCAGAAATTATAACTAAGTCCGCTCAGCATAGTGACAGTATAAACTATAAGTAGACTCTGTGGGTGTTGAACAAACACAAATATGCCTGAGGAGTCATTTGCAACAAAGATTGGCTAGCCATTGTTGTCGAAAAGCATATTTGAATACAAGCAGCCAGCTACCACCACCACATTTCTAATAATATATATAAATTATATTAGACTCTTTTCACATCCAATGTTTCATCTCCATATTCAGCAAGTGTTGATGAATGTCAATGGGTGCAATTTTTTCTTCATGTAGAAATTCAGTGATCCACATTTAGTGTTACATGCACTTTTATGTCTGACATTATTTTGTTTTGGTTTTTTAATAAATTATAGTAGACTATATGCCACTCTTGCTTTGGGTGGATAGTTTCAAAACAATATTAAGCTCAAGCCACAGGGGGCCATCCCTCAGGCAACACCTTTCCTTCAGGAGACACCTGAGGCATCCCAAAAGAGGCCTTGAGCAATTTTTCCATGATATTGCCATTAAACCCACTTTAAACCTCAACCCTGTGTTACATTTGGTAGCAACATGGGCACACTCAAAAATTCACATATAATGTGGCTAGTTTTATGAATCTTCTTGGATTTTTCCAAGTTTCCTTTTATAAGCCAAGTTACTGAAATGCCAAGCAACATTGTTAAAATTAAAAATTATTATAGAAAGTATGCAAAGTTAAACAAATATGTTTGAATCAAAAAAAAATTGCAAAGAGTATTTTTGTCATTATATCATTAATGTGAAATGTACTGAAATTAGCTTTCAAAGTTGTTTATTCATTGAGTGAGTTGTATTTCCTCATAAGAAATATAAATTGCACATCATCTAGAATAGCATTCCAAACATCATTGTTTCTAGTAATTTTCTATCCACCAATGTAAGTGGTCTTCTTCTGAATACTCCATGAGTTTTCCATTGGATTAAAATCTGGTAAGCAAGTCTACTACTTCATCAAATGAACACACAATTTATTCAGCCAAGAAATACCCATGAAAATTTGAGTATTCCTATTTGAATTTTCTGATGAACCTTATGTTATATTCCATGCTAATAGGAATATATACTTGAAAAACAAGGTGGATAAAATAAGTAAAGGTTTATTGTAAAAAAAAAACAGTACAATAAGAATAAAAGTAAGTTATGCACAGGGTCATCACAAGTAAATGCAGTAGTGAGTGTTACTATTGGAAGGTCGGTAGTTTTCGCATAAGTCTGAGTCTCACTCAACAGATCCCAGTTAGTCTTTGTAGTCCATTGACTTACAGACACTTATAGGTAATTACTACCTATAGTGTAGTCACTCATGAGAATGACAGGTTATTCCATTACATCACCTTAATTCTTAAATTAATGATTGAATAACCTTATAGTGAATTTTACAACAATCAAATATCCATAGAAATGTCCCCTATCACATTGTTAAATATTTGGGTTTAACAGCTTCAACAAAATATTGCAATAACAATTATGTATATGAATGATGTTTGTTATTTAAAGAAGTAAGGGGATACAAATGAAAAGATTTGAAATTCATAAGTTTCCCATTTCACTGAAACAGTTGTTAAATACATCAGTGTATTATTTCCTCATTGATCTTCCCTTGTTTGTTTCATTTTGTCACTGAAAATCAAGTTTCAATCAAAAACGAAATAATTCATTATTTATGAAGTATTGGCAAGATGTAACTTTCATTCTTTCATTTTCTCACTGAAACCCAATAGTGTCTCATATGTTTTTTTCCATCTTTCCATACAAACAAAATGGAATAGTCCATGATTTAGGAGGTATTGGTAGGGGAGAACATATGTACATGCTAACTAAGGAACAGGATTATAATATGATACACATTAGTTTTCATCACTGAATGTGATGAGGTATTGTTCATAAAAACATCTTTTTTAAAAGTATTTGGCATAACCCATCATTTCACTGGTCCCTTAAAAAAATATCACTGTATATCTATTCTGTTACCTTAACAATTTTCATGGGCTCAACACTTAACACCACCTCTGCCTTGACAGGCACATTTCATTGACTTTTTCTTGTGGATATCTTTTAAAAGAGACTTGGTTGGTGGTTTGGTCCCAGATGTTTTGTCACTTGATTTAATATCTGTTCTTTATTACGCTTTCTCACTACCAAAACACCTATACATTCCAAAGCTTGCAAAGATAGTTTTTATAACTTGTTTTTCAATGCAGGATCCTCTTGATCTGTCAAATTGGCCTGATAACCTGTTTTAAAACTTCAAGCACATAATAGGGCTATTTGGGACATTGAAATTTAGGACATGACAAATATTTACTTTTTGTTTACATCTAATTTACATCCTAACTTCAGCAAATAAAATTTAACATTCCAAAGAATATTTATTATATTGATAAAACAATGAAGTGACTAATACTGTGGCAATAAAAAGCTAGTCCAAAATGAATAATAATTGACAATGCTTCATCTAAGAAATTTGAATCCTATTAATACTACTAGTAATAAAGCATATTTAAGTAAGCAGGGCAGATGAGAAATAAAGAATAAGCCTTGAATAAAAAGCAAGAGAAATAAGATGAAAGAAATACTAGTCCAAAATAATATTTTTCTTCTAGGCTAGTTGCCAACCAAAGCTGAAGGGTTCAGTCTGATCTATTATTTAACCCCTATCTGGGAGTTAATGGGTTGGATTTATACCTTTCCTAAGGGTATCTGTGCAAAAGTGAATCAAGCACACTCAGCTCTCAACTGGAATTTGAAAACAACTTGCTGGTTCTTTCTTCTGTTCTACTAACCATTACACAACATGCTCATCTTTAATTGACTTTTTGAATGATTATTTTGAAAATATTCTTCAAACATTTCCTTTTGAAAAATTAAATTTCACTGAATAGTAAAAAAAAAAAAAATAGAAGTTAATTTTCCAGTTTATTTTCTCTGGAAGTGAAAAAAAAAAATTCACATGTGACTTTTTCTGATGATTATTTTGTCAGCTTCAAAATACCAGTAAAAGAAAAATTGGAAACATCATAATGTGATTAATCTTTCTTCTTTTTTTTAATTTTATTCAAATTAAACTTGATTGTTTCATTTGGTTCTTTTCAAATAAATGGAAATTAGTTGCTTATTTTTTATTGTTGTAGATTTATGTGCATAGTACCCATCAAAAATAAGGTGGCTATATATAGATTGGCATTCCTGCTTCACATCAGTGTATCTGTGCACTTTATGTTGGACCAAAGTTTTTGTTCCTTGCATTTCTACTAGAATTAGTGTACAGCAGTGTACTCAACCTAGCATAAAAGATGGTCAACAATTAGAATCACTAAAATAACTAATTAGAATCATTAGTATAAAAATAACTAATTATAATTACTAGTATAAAAGATGCTCCACAAATTTGCTAGCTGTACGTTTTTGAAAAAATATTACCAGCTATACATTTTTTTTTTTTTTTTTTTTTGAAAAAATAGTGTTGCAGCTATGTTTTTGAAAAAATAATATTAACAGAAATAGATTTTTGACAAAACAAAAGTATTACCAGAAAAAAAAAAACTTGTTGGCATTAAATGACCCATTGAGGTTGATGTGCCGTAAAACAAACCAAACTAAATTGAATATAAAATAGGCTGTTCTCAGGGTTGTTTCACTCAGCACCACAAGCTGCTAGAAAGCCAAAACATCAGCGTGAAAACTTGTCATATTTTTAAACAGCGCTGTCAGATCGGGACATTTATATGGATGTCATGCATGGCACCAAACTCATTCAGGAATATCTAAACTGTCAGCTATATACAACCATTTTCTAAGGTCAATGTTTAAAAATGGACTTTGAGCAAGTGGACTGGCATTATAGAATAGTAGAGAATTGTACTAGGTAATAGAAACCACATCACTTGAGGACTTTCAACAGCAGCAACAAGTAAAATGGGTATCATACGTAACTTGAAGAGAGAATAATGACATAATCAATTGTACTGGAAAGAGTGATAACAATAGTAACCACATCACTTGAGGACTTTCAACAGCAGCAACAAGTAAAATGGGTATCATACGTAACTTGAAGAGAGAATAATGACATAATCAATTGTACTGGAAAGAGTGATAACAATAGTAACCACATCACTTGAGGACTTTCAACAGCAGCAACAAGTAAAATGGGTATCATACGTAACTTGAAGAGAGAATAATGACATAATCAATTGTACTGGAAAGAGTGATAACAATAGTAACCACATCACTTGAGGACTTTCAACAGCAGCAACAAGTAAAATGGGTATCATACGTAACTTGAAGAGAGAATAATGACATAATCAATTGTACTGGAAAGAGTGATAACAATAGTAACCACATCACTTGAGGACTTTCAACAGCAGCAACAAGTAAAATGGGTATCATACGTAACTTGAAGAGAGAATAATGACATAATCAATTGTACTGGAAAGAGTGATAACAATAGTAACCACATCACTTGAGGACTTTCAACAGCAGCAACAAGTAAAATGGGTATCATACGTAACTTGAAGAGAGAATAATGACATAATCAATTGTACTGGAAAGAGTGATAATAGTTGGAGCTAAGAAACCTACTTTCCTGAGAAATTGTTTTAAGGGAAAGATTTTATGAATTTCAACTAAAAGTGAGCCTAAAAGTTGAATATATGAATGAATGTTGAATATTTCCTTGTCAGGAAACTGCTAATATTATCATGTATATATATATATAGGGGCATGGTGGAGTAGTGGATAATGGCTTGGATTGAGGAATTGGGGAGCCAAGTTCGAATTCCATTTGAATCCATTACATTTACTTACATGCTAATAACCTCGAGAAAGGTATGACTTCTCTTCCACTCCCTCCAGCTATGGGTAAGTAGCAGGACAGACTGGGTTCTATAGCCTTGGATAGCAACTGGTCTAGATGAAGGACAATTCTGAATTCAAAACCTGTGGGGGGTCATTTGGGGACATTTTGGCATGTAGTGCACCAGGTCTCTGTATTTGGCCCTTCAGAATGGTGTGGTTGGTCCTGCACAAAGCCTTCAGCACTATAATGAAATCATATGTGCTGGTGTCTGGGCTGTCAGTTCCTAGGAACTGAGCTGCTTAACTTGCATACGTTGAATGCGATAAGAGAGTTCACTCACTCACTCACTCTCTCTCTCTCTCTCTCTCTCTATATATATATATATATATATATATATATATATATATATATATATATACTTGCACAGTACTTAGTGGAAAGTGTTCAATATCAGTAATAGAGATAACATATTCAGTTGTATGGATATTAGTTTGTGACCCTGGGTCATCCAAAACAAACACAGAAGAAAATCCCCACCCAAACATAATCAAACACAAATAAGCATAAATAGATCCATTTTTTAAAAAGATAAACCAGTTTGTCTGATGATCACAAAAGTGTGAAATCCAGCGTCACAAACTAATATCCATACAACTGAATATATATATATATATATATATGAAGTATGTAATATATCAAATACGAGTATCCATGATAACATTTGAAAAAATAAAAATGTTGGATCAAAAGTAAATCCATTAATTCTTTAGAAATTGCTTTGTTTACATTTCAGATATAAAACTGAGCAGATATCACCTTATGAGGAAATGTGCTTTCCTTAAAAGGAAAAAGAGAACCTTGTTGGGCTGTTTTCTCTCTGTGGCTGAGAAGTTTGGCAAAAAGATGTATCAGATGATGTTTTCTTCTACAAGTGAAGGCACAAGGTGGAATACTGCCGGAGAGCACATTTTCTTAAGGTCTCTTGAAAGCACAGTCTGATAAACCAAAAAAAAAAAGTAAAAGGAGGAGTCTATTTCGAATATGATTATCATCTATAATGACATGTGATCTACTATATACACACACAAACACATACACACACACACATATATATATATATTATCAATTTAAATGTTATTTTAGTGAATGCTCAATTTATTTTCATTTACTGGCTTGAATGTTTGAGAAATCTTATTAAAGGAAAATTTGCTCTCTTTATCAGGATTTGAACCTGTGTCCCCAGAATATGAGAGAGCTACTGTTAAGCCGACCATACTCTAACTTAGCCACAGAGAATGGTTGGTCAGGCAAGGCCAAATTTTGTATCTATTCTGCATTTAATCTCCTTCGAATTAGTCCCCTTCTGAAGCCACACACTTTATCTAGCATCATTTCCACTGATGGAAGCATTTCTGGATCTCCTTTTTTGGCATAGTGACCAGGTACCTCATTGTATTCTCTTGGATTTCCTCCACATCTTGGAATCTTGTGCCTTTCATGTAGGATTTGATTTTCGAAGAGGAAAAAGTTGCAAGATCTAGGGAATATTTGGTCGTCTGACTTGGGGAATGATGTGCTTGGTCAAAAACTACTGCACAAGACATGATTACTGATGGAATCTCTGTGGTGTGGTGAGACAGCCACACTCTACAACCTTTCCTTTCAATCACTACTATAAACATTGAAAGTAAGTAATGACATTATACCTGATCAAAATTTATTTTTACAATGATGTACACCCTGTATAAGGCCCAAGGGCTACTCGAGGTAGAGGGTTACAGAGTACAAAGCACAGTTTATGGAGATATGTGGTGAAGATAGCATCTGACACTAGACTTGAACAGGTTAAGATTGTAGCGCATAGGGAAGAATTTTAAATTTAAATTTTTTTTTTTTTTTTACATATATGTTTTGGGTATAATTGCTAGATTATCCACAATAAATTTAAATCCAGTTTTTACAACATTTCACCTTCTTTGGCAAATCTTCCATTTTCACAATGAGGAATATCTAATAACAAAAGTGATGGAAACATGAACAAAAAAAACTAAATGAATTTGGCTATTTACCCAAAACATATTATAAAAATCTTTTATGTGCATGTGTAGTTGTATCAACGTAAACATCAGTTTAGTCCAATGAAGTCTTAAAGGATGGAACATTTCCCACAAAAACATTTTCCACTTTGTCATAATTTTTTGTGATATATAAATATTTATATATCATTTTCTTATGCTAGCTAAAGTCTATGCTCATCAGTCACAATGAAATAAAATGCCTCATTGGAAAGTGTCAATTCTCTCAAAAGCTTGCTATGACAATGAGAAACAAGCTTGTCTGATGAAGAATCTATTGAAGCCACAAGACAACAGAAATATATAAATTTTGTATGTTCATTTGGTGTTCAGACTAGACAATTCATTCATGAAAAAGACTGTTCACATCATCATATATATATATATATATATATATATATATATCGGCAACTGTTTATGTCAAAGCCATTTTAAAGGAAGCAAGAACAAGCAGCAGTTTTTGTTTACAGAGTAACTGCATTGCTATAGGAGCCATCTTCTTTCAGTGGCAGACATCTGCAATTAATAAAATATAGATGCTGTTTTGTTGAACAAAGAACTTAACTGCCCTAACACATCATCTACCTATCGATAACAAAACTTGGTAAGAAAAATCTGGTAAAGACATGATTTCAATTCATCCATTATAAATTTGGAGTTCACTAAATAGCTGAGTAAGCCAGCTCTAACAAAAGTTAGATACAGCTAAACGTTGTCTCATCTAAGATCGACTCAGTTTGCATTTAATATTACCGTATAAGTATTGTACCCATAAAAAAAATGACAGAATTATTTACATCAGCCCTCTTGCTGAGGAATAGTATCTGTGCAGTCTGCTTTTGAATATAATCAGCTTAGTTTACACTTTTTCTTTTGGAGTTTGAATTTTTGTTTATTATATATATACATACATACATACATACACATATATATATATATATATATATATACACACACACACATATATATATATATATATATATATATATATATATATGAGCATCTGGCTCAGTGGTTAGAATGTTCACTTTCTGGCCATGAGACACAGGTTTGAATCTCACCAGGGTCAATTTGTCAGAGATGTTATCGGTCTGAGGATTTAGTGCTACCCTAGGTCGAGAGGGTGGCTGCTGGAAGGTTCTATCTCTGGCAACAGGACTCTGCATTATCCCACACAAGCTGGAGAAATTATTTTACTAGAGGAATTTCTACATAACATGGACTCTATTCCTTTGGGGATTTGCTTTATTATTCACAGTGTGGTTGGATCTAACATTCCCATATTTTAATTTTGTGTCGGGTTTCATATATGGGAAGACACTGCCAGTTTGTAGATTTAATTCTACATCCATATATTTGATAATTTTCTTATTCATATAGACTTCTATTTGAAAGTTAAGGCTTTTGAAGAGTTTGAAAGTGCTTTTCTTATATTGTCATTTGTTCTTCTGTTGTCTGGCACTACCATCAGCCCATCAGCCCTATACAGGCCATGGTTGTTTATATGTACAATTTTGTTGATTTCATATAAAATACGTGGGCATATTAATTCTGAAACCTTTAGCACCATCAAACAAACCCTGTGGTACATCAAAGCAATTCTTTTTTGATTTTTTTTAATCCAAGTTTTTTCATTGTGGAATAAAATTAATTTAAAGCAATGTAATATTATGTTCAGATGTTATATTTATGAAGCCTTTGGCAAAGTACAAAGCCTCAGTCAGGCCTTTTTTTTTTAGATATAGATGGATAAAAGTTGTTTGTCATATTTTATAAATACATATTTATCTTTGTTTGTAATTTTGTGGAACCAAGAAATGCTTTCACCTGTGTCTTTCCATTGATTGCCAGGTGTTGTGAATCTTAATGACTCATGGTCCTTTATAGTTAGAAATAATTGCATACAGCATAATATATGGACCCTGTCATTTATACCTAGTTTGCTTGTGATATTTTTCACCTCCTCATTTACACTTTCAATGTATGAGTTAGGTGCTTTGTTGTAAGTTTTAGTAACTTCATTTATATTTTTTTCTGGTAAGTCTCTGACTTCATAGTATAAGTGTTCTTTGTTTTGTCTCCTTCAATGACGATGTTTTAGTTATTTTTATTTTTCTACTTTATAGTTTATATACTATCTTTATAGTTTTTGGAAACTACTATTAACTTTTGTGAATTTAATATTGTCTATAGAAAAAATATTATTTGGTTTAACCCACCGTTTCAACTTAGATGTCATTAGTTTATCAAGGCTGAAATTTAAAAGCCTTGATAAACCAATGACATCCTTGCTTTTGTAAATAAACACATGCAACAAAATAAACCATTACATTTCCCTTGATAAAGTCCCTCGGGACGAAATGCGTTGGCTAAGAATAGTTTTTCCTCTTGTCTTTTTATTCATTTTGGTTCTTTACAGATACACTCTATCTGCAAATAATATATATATATATATATATATATATATATTTTACTGCTACCTGCAAGCAGAAATATTTCTCCTCCTGATGATGGCCATTTTGGCCGAAACTAGTCAAGGAATCTAAATGAAATAATAATAATAAAAAAAAAACAAAAGAATATTTATCTACAACCCAGTGTGTCTGAAGATTCTAATTTTTTAATATTTATTTATTGTTCAATATATATATATATATATATATATGATTGATGTCTTGTAACAATAAGAAGAATTGTAATTGGGATTCCTGTAAAATTTCAATGAAAATGGTGTCAATTTTGTAATGTAGAAGACAGAAGTGTCTTAGCAAATTTTGTATCTGTTCTGATCTTTCTTATTGATTTTTCTAATGAACATAACTTGCAATGAGTTGATTTCTTGAAATATGAGATTTCTTAAGGTCACTTCAAGGTGAAGGTTTTATGCTGAAAATTTAGATTAAGTAACATCTGCATAAAAAAAATTGTTGGTTCTCATATGTTTAGAAAATGTTGGTTCTCATATTTAAAAAGTTAAATACTAATTCCCATACGTTCTTTCTCTCGTATGATCATTGAAGCCTGGTCAGTACCTAGATGGGTGACCAATTGGGAACACCAGGTGCTGTAAGCTTGGATATGTGGGTGATGTAATAGATAGGGACTCAAAATATGAAATCAGAGAGCTGAGGTCCAATTCCAGTTGGGTTCAAATTCACGAATTTGCCAAAACAAAATAAAGATTTGAATTAAATTATAAATAAGTTTTAAATACATTGTTATTTGTTGATTTCATAACTTTCTCAAATTTCTCTCATAACCCATAACAGTCATCATGATCTGCATGCTCCAATTTCAAATTCACATTTTGCCACTGTCTTTTATATATATATATATATAAGGTTGGTGCAAAAATAATGTCTTTTTTTTATGTATTTTTTAACGTCAAAAAACAACATTATTACGTCATTATTTTTGCACCAACCTAATATATAATGAAATGGATTAAATCCAACAATTAGTATATTATCTGTTTCTGTTATTCTTATAGATACAATTTATTTAAGTAAATGCTCTGTTTTTAATTAAACAGTATTAATTAAATATTACTAGCCTGAATAATTGAGAAATTTCATAGCCATGAAATTTGGAGTTGTGCAATTAATGTAAGATATTATGTATATCTCTTGATATATATATATATATATATATATATATATATATATATATTAAATATTTCTGTTACTTAGCATTGAGCACTGTTTTTTATTATACAGTATTTATATGTATATGTATATGATTGCTGGCTGATATATCTACCTATATTTGCTCATTTGGTTTTATATATATATATATATATATTAGAGAGAGAGCACATTGAACTACTGGTGTTAATAAAATAGTGATCAATGCATAATAACAAAATTATAATTTATATTAATAAGTATTTTTTTTTTTTTCCTCATCGGTAGCACAACTCTGATTTTCTTGCATAATGTGCTGATCAGGTACTGATTAAAAACTAGTGTTACTAGTGATGGGGGAAAATTTTATATATATATATATATATATATATATATCTCGGTGAACATTGAAGTCAACACTTAGAGGTGACGGGCTGTTTCATGCTAGACATAATGAAACAGCCTGTCACTTTTAAGTGTTGACTTCAATGTTCACTTTTATATTTACACATGCTCTATCTCTGATATTGAGCACTTTATCCCATAAATATAGCACATCTTAAGAGTATATTTCTTCATATATATAAGGACAATTAAAGAACAACATTAATTTAATCCAATCAAGTCATTCTATAGGACGAAATGCAGATTTCATCGTTCTTTTGCTTAACAAATACCCTTGGGATAGGTATGAATCCATCTCTTCTTCCCCTTGCTATGGGTTGATTAGTAAGATTTGTGTCACTAAATCATTATGTTCAAAAACTTCCTACAATTTAAAAATTTATTTTCTGGCTTTAAATAACCTGCAAAAGGTTGATAAGCCATTAAAAAAAAAAAAAATTCAATCCAAGAAGTGGAAATCATCACAGATCACCATGGGTCCTATACATAACCATCTATCATTACTCCTGTTCACTTAGCAATCATCTTTGGAAATGGCTATCTACAAATCATTTTTGTGAACTGCTTTGTACTACAAACATAGAATGCCTTTTTTCATCTCCTGTTGTCAAATGGGGATCTGCTGTGTTAATGCTCTCAATACAGCTGGAGGAGAAATGCCACTTGACCTTATTTAAGGTCATTCTGTATTTATAACCCAAACTTTTGATCATGCCAAAAACTGAAGGGGTATTGGAAGAGCAAAAGATGCATTTCAAAAACTAAGCAAATTCTTAACAGGAAAATTCCATCAGAAACAAAGAAAAGAGTATTGAAATTCTATGCAATATCAGTCCTCTTATATGTCAGTGAATGCTTGACAATTTCCTCACAGATAAATAAGAGAAGACTTGAAGCAACAAAAGGATGCTGCTGAGAATACTATGGATAGAGCATGCAAGTAATGAGGAAGTTTTAAGAAAAACTGACAGAATTTTAAACTGTTTTAGATTCTAATTATATAATTTTGAGACACATAATGAGAAAAATTTTGGAGAACATGACACTCACAGGATATAGCAAAGTCAAAGGAGACAGGGGCAAGCAAGCAATGGGCTGCCTACCTGACTAATTTATGTGAATGGATGACAGAACAGGGTGTGTGAAAGATGGTAAAATGACCAATATTGCTAAGAGCTACAAAGGATAGGAAGTTGTGGAAATGATTGTCCACATCCTGAAGAGACACAGTACATAGCAGTGGACAGATGTGTTTGCAAATGCCTTCTGTGATCCCTCTCCACAAAACGGATTTGTATCAGTAAGTCATTATTATCCAAAAAAAAAAAAATTCCTACAATCTAAACGAAAATAATTTTTGGTTTTAAATAACCTGCAAAAAATAAATCAAGCAATCTCTTTTGAGTTTATATCCTTACATTTGCCTTGATGAAATCCCTCAGAAGATAAAACATGTTGGCTGAGATAAGTTTTCCTTTTGACTAATATCTATATATATATAACATAATTTGTTCTAATATTTTTAAAATAAAACTAGTAAAATTTCATCTTATTTTTGAAGTGCATGCTGAAATTAGGAAAAAAGAGACTGTTAGCAACAAGGGATATTTCTGGGATGAAGAGTTATCATTATTTTCACTCAGACTATTGTCCTCATTTTTGTTATTATTACCACAATGTTTCAGCCATTGTGTCTTCTGGACTTCATTAGTCGCTTGTCGATCAAGGTAACATTCATGGATTTTCAAATTGAGTCCTTTTAAAATTCCTTGATGATCAATGAGATATGGACAGTGGAATGAGAACAATCTATCCAGCAGATATGCAGCAATGTTCAGCCTCTAATTTGGCTGGACAAGAGTCATTTTCAAAGATGGATGTTCAAACATGACTTGTAGTAACCAGATTAAATTTCAATACAAAACGTATTTGTAACCAATTATAATTTTGAATTCTAAAAGCACAGTCAAAAGACCCAATTTGAATCTAGGACCCTAAAATAAAGCATGCTAATGTATGTATGTGTGTTTATATATGTATGTGTGATTTCGAAGAATCCAATTTTGTATCTGACATTCTTTACTACTAATCTAGATAATATTGTAAATATTCATGTTTGAAGCATCAAACGAAAAAACCAAAATTAAAAACAAATTTTGGATTCCTAAGTTTTCATTACTGCAATTGTTTCCAGCAATATTTTACATGATTTTTTTGCAACAAATAACAAATTTTTTTGTATGATAACAATTTTTATAATTTGGAAACAAATTTGGTAATAATCAAAATTAATTGCAAAATCCAGTGAAAGTCATCCATGAAATAATATATTGTTAAAACAGGCAACAAATGTCTATTATATTTTATCATGGGCCGTTCAAAGCTTCATATAATGGCTTTAGTTTCAGGAGAAACTAGACAAAAACTGTTTATTTATTATTGTTGTTCATCAATTTTACTGCTTTTAAACTTCAATCTTCCATGAATCTCTCACATACATTCATATCTGCTCAAAGCGTATCCAAATGTAAACAAATGACCTCACACATTATGAAATGGACGAAGTCCGACAATTATTTTAAGGCATTAAAATCGACCTTGGTAATCGAACGATTGTCCATGGCTTGATCGGTTAAGGTACATCAGGTTAAATGACAGTTCTGTACAGGATACAGGTTCAATTCCTGTCGCAGAACAAATATTTTCTATGAAAATTTCTCGGACATTCAGGCTGGTAAATGTTTAATACTGTTTATTATAAACAGAGCATTTTCTTAAATATTTGTGTCGATAAAAAGAATGTATAAACATAAAAATGTCTTAAAATATATATATATATATATATATATATATATGTGAGTGAAAATATTGTAAATTTCACTTGAAGATGGAACAGAGCCTACTTTAACTCAAGTTAATTCAAATATTATTTTGAAGTTTTCGGCTCTTGTTTTGAAACATGAGACCTCTTATGTAGCGTGTTGGAATCATATTTTTAAATAAATAATTATATATATATATATATATATATATATATACACACACACACACACTCTATCAAATGATAGACAGGATATTGCTGCACATCACTGACTTTTTGAAAGTTATCTGTTCAAGTTTCAGTGTCACAAGTCTGTACTACCTAGCCCAAGGATGGAATTCACAATTACTATGTCACCAAATTTACAAACATAACATTTTAATCTGTTACGCTATTGTTCTATAGGATTAAGACACTATTGATATCTTTATAGACTGGATCTTGTGTGTAAACCAAGAAGTGAAATTTAGTAGCATTTCTTGACGGTTCTGCTAATTTGGATAACAAGTGGCAAGTTCTCCACTTTACACCAGATCAATAGAGTCAAGTTTCCTGTGATGTTAATGTTAGCTTCGTTAGATATTTTTAATTTAAAGCAACAGGTTGATGTGACAAACTGCAAATTGAAAGATGAGAAATAGGTGGGATTAAATGACATTTTCATTCTTTGGCTTATATGAAGAAACCAAAGTTTGTTTTGTTTTTAATAAAAAATATTCTTTGTCATTGTCAGTTTAAACAAATAATGCCCTCCACAATTTCTTCTCCTCGTTACCCCTTAATAAATGTCTTTTGCCGTATCTCCTAATCTCTGTTCTGACAACCATTTACACAAGCTTGTTAGGTAGGTTATACACTTCTTTGCTCTGTTACTCTTGTCTTTACTATGCCCTCAGTGTGTCATATTTACCAAGCCCTCTTTCCTCATGTACTCTAGAAATTTATATTACATTGATTTAAAGCGATTCTGTTGCAATTGTTTTTGTTACAGAACAAATTTTAAATAAGAACCTTTCTAATGTATTATAGTATTTATATCTAATGTAATCTAATACATATAATAATCTAAAATAATTATATAAACTCATAATCATCTCATTCTGAATGCTTCTTATCTAAATATTCATTTTAGAAAATAGCCACTTATAATTTATTTACTTAATGAAGGGTATTACATTGAATATGTTTTTAATCTCTTCCAATATCCTAATTATTTCATATGTAATGATAAGAAGAAAGCTCATCATATTCATAATCATTAGAAAAGTAAACAATTTAGTCTTGATAATACTAGACACATAATGGTACCTACCAACTTGATATTTACAAAGAATTTATTTAAACTTAATATAAAATCTTGGTTAATGCCAAGTTACCATTTACTGGAAATAGAATATTAAATTTAATCTTTTAGATGGAAATTAAAACTAAAATAAAAGCTTCAAGAAGGATTTTTCATTTTTAAAAATTAATTTTAAAACTTAAATGTTTTTTTTTTTTTTTTTTTTTTCTGTTTTTTTTTTTTTTTTTTTTCTGTTTTTTTTTTTTTTTTTTTTTTCTGGTTTTTTTTTTTTCTGGTTTTTTTTTTTTCTGGTTTTTTTTTTTTTCTGGTTTTTTTTTTTTCTGGTTTTTTTTTTGTTTTTTTTTTCTGGTTTTTTTTCTGGTTTTTTTTTTTTTTTTTTTTTTCTGTTTTTTTTTTTTTTTTTTGTGGAGGTACATATATTAAATCAATCCTAAAATCAACCACCAATCTCTTGGCAGATAAAATTTTCACTTCTGCATTTGCACACAGAGGAATCCATTTACTGGGATCGCTTTGAAACAGGGTCTTTTAGATAACAACTGGCTGATCACATTAAGCAAAGGATATAAAGATTGGAACAATTTACCTTGTTATTCAATTCATTGTTATAAGCTACTTTACATTATAAATTACCAATTTAAGTCATCCAGGCAAAATAATAAAGATTATCATTTTTTGAAAAGACACTTTTAGTAATAAAGTTATATTAAATCAATCCTAAAATCAACCACCAATCTCTTGGCATATAAAATTCTCATCTCTGCATTTGCACACAGAGGAATCCATTTATTGGGGTCACCTTGGAAGAGGGTCTTTTAGGTAACAATAGCTGGCTGATCACATTAAGCAAAAAGGATATAAAGATTGGAACAATTTACATTCATTGCTATAAGAAACTTTACATTATAAATAAAATTTGACTTTAATTCTGTTTAAATAATGCCTATGCTAATCTCCAAGGAGGCTATACATAGTGTGTAAGTACTGTTGATACATTACTTATTTTGGAACCTGTTCATGTACTGAGATATATTATTAAAGACAACATTTGCTGTCTATTAATTTGGAAAAAATATTTTGTGTCATTATTTATCATGTCAAATCCCAACTTTCAAATTGAGTGCAATATCAGTTTCAAAATGAACCTGCCCTATTAGATGACAATAACTGTCTGATCACATTAAGTAAAAGATATAAAGATTGGAACAATTTACCTTGTTATTCAATTCATTGTTATAAGCCACTTTACATAATAAATTACCAATTTAAGTCATCCAGGCAAAATAATAAAGATTATCATTTTTTGAAAAGACACTTTTAGTAATAAAGTTATATTAAATCAATCCTAAAATCAATTACCAATCTCTTGGCACATAAAATTCTCATCTCTGCATTTGCACACAGAGGAATCCATTTATTGGGGTCACTTTGGAAAAGGGTCTTTTAGGTAACAATAGCTGGCTGATCACATTAAGCAAAAGATTTGAACAAGATTGAAACTTGTTATTCAATTCATTGTCACAAGCAACTTTACATCATAAAAAGATTTATGCAAAATGTATTGACTTGAAATAGTAATATTTAATTAATTTTAAGTTAATATTTTTGTTGCAATTATTTATTATAGATGAAAGTTGGATTAAATCAAGCCCCAAATAATTAACTTTGTCTGCTGTTCAATAGAATTTACTACAGAAGAAGTCATTTACTATTATCACTTTGTGATAGCAATAATTGGCTGATAATAAGAATTGAAACAATTTACATTCATTGTGAAAAGCAAATTTACATTATGGAAACATTAATAGAAAATCTTAAATAATGAATATAGAAAATCATGGATATCTCAAAATTAATGTATTTGATCTGAAGCAGATTGAACTATTTCTACACAGTGGAAGCAACTGATTTGGATTGAAGTGGTCGTTCAGATAAAAAGAAAAAGAACAGATAACATTAAGCAAAAGAGATAAAATTTTGTTAATTTACATTAATTGTTATTAATTTCATGCTCATAAGCATAAGTATTCAACAAGTGCTATGGTTAACGAGCCTGTACAATGTTTGTTATTAACTGAATGATAGTTGCAAGTGTTCCTTAAAATTCTCACTTTGCAAATGCAGAGAAAACTGTTTTATTTTATCACTTTAGAACAAAGACATTTAGATAACAATAACCAACTGATAATATTAAGCAAAGGATATAAAAGTTGAAACAATTTATATTTATTGTCATAAACAAATTTAAATTATTGATTTGTTTGTTTAATGGCATATCAACTCCTTATGGGTCATTTAATGCTGAAATTTAATTTTCTTGGGACCTTTGAAGTAATAAGAATATGATATGTTATTCCCCTTTCACAATAGAATACATGGTAGATGATACTCAACTTTTGTGTATATACATGTTTGTGTGAACATAATTACTAGAGGTGGTGATATGTGTTTTATGGGGTTTTTTTTAAGTTATACTTTGGATTAAAGCTTAATTTAAGAAATATGGATTAATGTCATGAAAGTTCATGCTGGTTGTTTGGTTTTGTTTAGCAGCATATCAACACCTCTATGGGTAATTTAATGTCGATCATGTCCTTAAATAGCCTCATCAAATCTAGAGTTTCATATGGATGGCATCCAACTGGCTTAGAAATGTTCAATAACCAGCTGATAATATTAAGCAAAGGGTGTAAAAATTGAAATAATTTACATTGTCATAAACAAATTTAAATTATTGATTTGTTTGTTTAATGGCATATCAACTCTTTATGGGTCATTTAATGCTGAAATTTAATTTTCTTGGGACCTTTGAATTAATAAGAATAGGTTATTCTGCTGTCACAATTAAATACATGGTAGATGATGCTCAGCTTTTGTGCATATACATGTTTGTGTGGATATAATTACTAGAGGTGGGGATATGTATGTTTTATGTTGTAGTTTTGTTGAAATTATATTTTGGAATACAGTTTGATTTAAATTGTCAGATATTATATAGATTAATGTCCTGAAAGAGTTCATTCATGTTGTTTGGTTGGATGACTTTTTTAGCAGCATATCAGCTTCTATCAGGTTATTTAATACCGATACATAAATAATTTGAACACAATTTTACAGCTTCAAGTAAATATATTTTGAACTCAATAGTATGCATTCAACTACAGATAAAATGTATTGTTGGTCATTTCGCTTTAAAAATGTATTGTTGGTAATCTCTATCTATAAAAGGCAGGATGTGTGTGTGTGTGTAATGAATGCACAGCTGCAATTTTCAATGGATTTGCACCAAAATTTACATGCATATGCTCCAAATTAGCAGGAAGACCAAAACTGACTTTGCATTTCCCAACTCCCATCGATAGTGGAAATAATCGATTTTTTCATGCTTCTACGGCAGTTTTCATGTAGTTTGCAGCCATTTTCTACTGGCCAGAGTGAGAGCCTATAGCTGGCTGCCATGAATAGGCAGGAAGATTCTATTGACCAGCATGATAGCCAACAGCTGACTGACATGAATGTTAACTCGCATGCTAGCATGCAAAAAAAATTGATAGCTGCATTCGTCACAAGTGGGAAAAATTTAAATCTGCATGGCACTTTACTCCAATTGGCTCATTTGCTTGCTTAAACTCAATGTTGATTCTGATTCCGCAGAACTGGGTTGGGTGTGAAAAAGTATTTGTTGTTAACATTCTTTTTTCATTTGGTTTTTCCAGATACGAGTCCTTTTTTAAAGCTGATCGTTTTGTGTTCATTTCGTTTAGTTCTTTTTTCATAACAGATTTAATATTTAGTATAGAGCTTAGAAATAATTTGCAGTGTGAGATAGGCAAGAAGTAATGCATGTAGCAACATCAGCATGGCAAAGGGCAAAAATATTTTAAGTCAAGTGATAGCGATTACTGTATGAGTCGTACGATTTTTGAAACAAGCACGGGCAATGCCAGGCCATGCTGCTAGTTCCATTATGAAATGTTTTGTTGGTCTTTTTTTACTTTAAAAATGTATTGTCGGTCTTTTTTTATATATAAATGTATTGCTGGTATTTTTACTATAAAAAATTTGATTCAATACTGAACTCACAACTCTTTGGGTCAAGTCACTGGATTCAACCAACACTTTTATCCATTGGGCCTGGCGACAACAGAGGTGAACAAAAACTTGGAGAGTTGAGTTAAAGGGAGATAATTGATAGTGAGACCATCCAGAAGAAGCATGGTATGTGGAACTAGAACAATCTACGCAGGTGGACTAAATAAAGCATTCAGTTTGAAATTCTAATCACCTGAAGAAGGCCAGAGCATACAACAGCCGAAATATTGTGAATATGCTAACAAAGATGAGGACAGTAGTTCAAACAATGTAAATAGTATGACATGATTTGTGTCTGCTGTTGAAGAGATTTTACTACTTTTGGGGCAAGGTCTTTTAGATAAAAACCAGCTGATACCATTAAGCAAAGGTTATAAAAATTGAAGCACTTTTTATAAAAAATAGATTAATACAAAATTTACTGACTTGAAATTATTTTTTATTTGTTTCTTTTAATAAAATGTTTGGGACCAATTGATTTTGATAACAGTTTGATAAGGATATCCATAACTATTATAATGGCTTCCTCTGTACTTAAAAAGAAACAAGGCTTCAATACTGAAATGTAGAGATCATTTTCCTTGAACTCCTATTTTGAGATTTTCCCAGAATGGGAATTATTGATTATTTTTTCTTTTTCTTTTTTTTATTGAAAGGCAATCACTCTGCAAGAATAGGACCAAATTACTATTTGACTTCTTGTCTTTCTCTTTCTAACAAATTATTTTAGTAGCTGACATTAAAAATTCATTTTTGTTTGCTAATTTCTTCTAGTATTTAATATTTCCCCAGAGCTCCTTGGTGTCCCAACATTTAGATAAGACATAAAATTCTATTTTTTGTAATTTTTTTTTGTTTTTTTGTTATATTTGATATTTTTTAGTATATTTGTTTTAAAAAAAAAAAAAAGAAGCAAAGTTGTACAATATGCATTGTAACCAGAAACACTCATTTGTTTTTCTCTCTTGCAATTTTCTTTCATATTCAGTCATTTGTGTGCCATGCGTGATACATGCATCGGTGATCATGTATCTTTTGATACATAAACAATGGCAACATAAGCCTCATCATAGTCAATACTCTGCCGATACTAAACAAGCTGATGTAGACAAATCTTGTACCCATCAGTGGCTACGTTATGTGCCATGCGTGATGCATGCATAGGTGATCATGTATCTTTTGATACATGACTGGCGAGGCAGATTTTTTCCCACAGTAGGTTGCCATTTCTTTCTGCAGTAGACCAGTTGCCATCTAAGGCTATAGAACCTGGTCTGTCCTGCTATTTTATTTACCCTTAGGTGGAGAGAGAAGAAGATTCATACCTTTCCCAAGGGTATTAGCACATAAGTGAATGTGATGGGAATTCAAATTCGGCTAGCCAATTCCTCAATCTGAGCTGCTAATATACGAAAATTTAATATATTAAAATTTAGAAAAATAGAATTTTTTTTGCTTACTTAGGCAGATACCAAGATTTTTAGCACCACTTTGGGTGATGCAAATGTTAACTAACCCTACATTTAAGATGATGCAAAAGTTCCTAAAAAAAAAAAAAATTAAAAAAATTAATTACTAAAAAAATGACTAAATTTTAAATTACTGTTCAGTCAGTTATGTGCCATCCATAATACACACTTAGGCGATCCAAGCCAAAACAGATGTGCTCTTATGTTTGAAAATGTAAAAAAAATTTTTTTTTTTTTTTTTTTTTTTTTTTTAAATTCATAATCTAGAGCTGGGATGTCCATTGTGGTATAATGGATATCAGCTTGGGATGGAATATTGAAGAGCAGAGTTCAATTTCCACTCAGCTCTGTTACTGTCACTTACACCCAAATACCCTGGGAAAAGGTATGAATCCATCTCTTCTCCCCCTCCAGCTATAGGTTGAATAGCAAAACAGACTCAGTTCTGTAGCTTTGGTTGGCAACCAGACTACTGCAGAAGGAAATGGTAACCTACTGCAGGAAAATCTTCTACCTAGACAGTCATGACTCAAAAGAGATATGATCACTCAAGCTTGTATCACGTATGGCACTTAACTGAAACAGTGATTTAGGTGAGGAAGTTGTGGGGAGACATGATCGCCCAAGCATGTATCACATATTACACTTAACTGACTGAATTTAGTGTTCTTTTTTCATATATTAATATCAATTAAGCACTCCAGATAAAGAGGTTTTTTTGTTTTTTTTAAAACAATCATCTCAGATGAGCATATTTTGTTTTGGCTTCCATATGGAGATTAATTTGCAATTCAATTATATCACAAACCGGACAGCCTATTAGCATTTATAAGACAAAAAAAAAATTGATATTTGTAATCTGGTGTGATAGATATACAGTAATATGAAAATAAAATTATTTTGGTTGCATTGCTTTTTTCTTAAAATGAAAAAAAAAAAAGTTTTTGATCTGGTATTCTTTTTTTTTTGTTTTTCATACATGACTATTGATTGATCACTCCAGATTATGATATCTACATTTAAAAAAAAAAAAAAAATTGCCTCTTAAGAAATCATTGTATGAGCAAATTTGTTTTGGCTTTTATAAGGGGATCAGTTTACAATGAATTTACATAGTAAACTGAAACTCCTCTTATATTTTATAAAACTTAAAAAATATTTAATCTGGATCACTTAATCTATAGTAATATAAATTTAAAAAAAAAATGATTATTTCTTTTTGTTGTACCTTATATACAAATCTACTAAAAGAAAATGTACCAAGCTAATCTCAGTCAGTCAGAATGTTTTTATAATTTTCTCATTGCACTAAAGTTGTGTTTAGGCTCATGTTCTTAAGGCATGAACCCACCTCTCCATAAACTTCCCATATATTATACAACAGTCATGCACTTAACTTAAAACTTTTGCCCTCCTCCACTTGTTGCTGCAAAATAAAAACTGAACAAACTTGCATATTCCTGAGTTGAATCGCCACTTTTTGAGCCGGGTTGGAAGTGACTTTGTCTGTTCACATTGCAGGACTTGAATCTCTTTTTTGTTTCCATCAAACAAGTCATGACATTTCTTCTTCACAAACCCAAGAACATTATTTACATTATTTGAACTATTGTCCTCATCTTTGTTGCCATATTTATCACAACGTTTTGGCTGATGTACGCTCCAGCCTGCTTCAGGTGGTTGGAATGTCAAACTGAGCCCTTTATTTCATTCGCTGGGGTAAATTGTTCTAGTTCCATGTGCCATGTCTAATGGAGGTCAGCTATCAGTTATCTCCTGTTAATTCCCCTCTCCAAGTTCTCCACTACCTTAACCAGATATTGAAATATAGACAGAAACCTAATTACATTGGCAAAAACATTATACACAGACACTTTCTCATGCTCTATCTTATGAACCACTCCATTTTTCAGTCAAACAATATTCAATTTCCTTGGGAGAGACATCCCATTGCCACTGGAGTTTAATAAACTTAATTTTAAAATGTACTAGACCGGCACTTCTTAAACTATGGGCTGTGACCCTAAATAGGGGGTTGCAAAAATTAAATTCAAGCACTTGAATGCCAGTTTATATATTATTTAAAAAATGTACAGTATTTAACATGATGCACCATACAAGCACTGCAGTAATAAAATGCGTGTGCATACGAGGGATTGCGAAAAATCTCATGATGAAAAATAGGGTCATGAATGAAAAAAGTTTAAGAAGCACCGTATCAGCCATTAGTCAGTCCAACACTCTGCACTTCACATTACATAAATGCAAAACAAGTTCATCAAATTTCTCCTAGTCATAATAAGATGTAACTATCTTGAGCAATGTGATTTTAAATTTATTTCTCTGCTGGATCAGTGTTTCCAATAAATAGTTCCAACACCACATGCGCATCTGCAATCATAATAAACCATTACCAATGCAATTTCCTATGCCATACCTTCCAGGTTTCACCAACCTTTCAGTAAAGAATTAGAATTAGTCAATAGTCCTTCAGCTCATTTGGACAGCATCCTTGTAAAAAGTTCCATCTGTCTATCGCCATCAAGGCAAAAATGTTGGATCTTGCAACCATTTTCAAGTGCTGTTTCATCAATTTGTGTGAGTGACCAAGCATCCCTCCTGTAAGCTAAAGAAATTGTTCACTTTCGTTTTATAATAGCTATTCAGTATTTTGCATACCTCAAATTGGTGAACTGATGTTTTCATTAAAAGGATGGTAGCTTGATTTCACCTATAGCTAGGATGAGGCACCTGTCCTAGGCAAATTGCAATCAGTTGATATAATTTTTTTTTTTTTCATAGTTTGGGCTCCAGATAAAAGACCCACATTTGAGCACTGGTTGAATAAATGCACTGTAAATGGTTTTTACTTTTTATAAAGTAAGATTTGTAAAGCATTTAATCACACCTATTCTTTGATTAACCTTATTTAGAATTTCAGAAATATATGCTCTTGGAGATAAATCACATGAAACTAAAATACCCAAATTGCTTTATTCTTTTACTTGATTAAGGCGAACTGTATCTAATGTGTAAATGGATTTCAATTTGTCTCTCAACTTCATCACAACACACTTTCCCGCATTTAATTTTAAATGACCCAATAAACTCAGCGCTTGAAAGTGAATTAAAATCATCTTGAAGTCACAAGCAGTCTTCTTCATCATAATAAAGTCACCAAGAATGATGATCTATGACCCCAGGGAATCTTTTAAGCAAGATCGAAGCTTTTTCTTCTTCAGAACAATGCATAATGGGTGCAAATGGTAATTGTAATATTAGCTGTTTCCTAATAAGGAAACATTCAGCATTCATTGCAGTGCTTCTTTTGATTGAACTTTATGAAATCTTTCTCTTAAAACATTTTTCCAGGAAAATAGCTTCCTTGAGTCCAGTAGCTTTTATTGCTCTTTCCAGTATTGATTTGAAAAGAAAAGAAAGGAATGTAGGTAGTTTCAGGAAAACAAATTTTCAGTTTTTAGTTTTGGCTTGTTTTCCTAAGTTTAGATTGGCTATGTGTTATTTCATAGACTAAAGCCTTTCTTAATCTCAGCTGAAAATACTAATTGATGTACTTGACTCCCATCTCTGTGTGACTATCCATTGATGAGATGTGAATGAATAGTGATTTGCAATGGCTGGTCAACTGGTTTGTATTTAGGGCAGCAGGCTCATAAAGGTATCTTTTAAAATTACAATTTTCAAATGTAGAAAATAATCCAATATGAGTTCACCTTCAGAATCCTTTTTTCCAGAACATTTGATTTTTATTTACGCTATTTACATCATTCAGACTGTTGTCCTCCTCTTTATTGCCATATACATGACATTTCAGCCATTGTACGCTCCAACCTTCAAGTGATATACGTTGGAATTTCAAATCAAACCCTTTATTTAGTCCACAGGTAGATTGTTATAATTTCATGTGCCATGCCTTTTTTGGATATCTCGATTTCAGTTAATTCTCTTTAGTAACTCAACTCTCCAAGATTTTGTTCCCTCTGTTGTGCATTGATTGAGTAATCCAAAAAGTGAATTGACTCAAAGAGTTCAATACCTTTTTTCTTTTTTAACTTTGGAATTAATGAATTGAAAAAATATGGATTAAATCTGATAGAATGATTAAATAAGGAACCAACAGGAAAATGTTTATGAATTTAATGTTTCACTTTTATTTTAGCTTCATCAGAAATTTTTTTGGAAATGAGTTATGAAAGAGAATGTTTCAGTATTTCAAATTCTGTGCTGTTTTCATTGGTCAGGTAAATATACTGTGTTTATGTTTTGTGGCATTAGTGTGTATATGTATGTCTGAATTTTAGTTAGCATTTTTTTTTTGTGTTTGTCTGGTTGTATCAGTGTATTTTTTTTAATACCTAAATTTTCTTTTTTTGTCATTTCATGCCAAGCAAGGCTATGAAACCACTAAGACGCAAGGGGCTAAATACTATTAAGGAGAGAGAATGATGAAAGAACAAGAATTAAAAAGGTAGAAAATAATGATTGATTTAAATTTTTGAAGATGGTAGTTGGAGGAAGATGAAAGTAAGCATTGGTATCAAATTTTTATTTGGATGTGTGGTAAATACTAATTTTATCAATGCTAGAAAACTTATGGAGCATGTTGCTCAACTACTTTCTTGAGACCCTGTACTTTATAATGCCCGATAAGTTTTCAATGGGTCAGGAGATTGGGGCGGCCATGTCATAACACTTACCTGCTTCTCATCAAAGTGTTCCTTCATCAATTTTGATTTGTGACAGGGAAAATTATCCTGCAATTAAAATGAGCTTGGTGGGGTCGATTTGCACCCTTTCAGCAGAAGGGAACAGACAAGACCCTAATATTCTATTGTACTGCTCACTCTTGAGGGTCTTTTCAATAGGTTTTAAGAAACCAGTTCCATGAAAAGAAAAGCACCCCCAGAACATTTATACTGAACGGATGCTTGACAGTACTTACTGCTAAATTCAAAGAGCTTTCAAAGCTTCTTCGGATTTTAGATTGCTTATCCTTTGAATTTAGCTCAACTTTCGTTTCATCGGAGAAGAGAACATTTAGTAAAAAAAATCAGGTGAGTCACTTTTATCGAACAGCACTGTATATATTTCTTTCTCAGGTGTTATGTAATTTTTGAGTGTATTGGGAGATAGTTGGTGTATATTAGAGAAAGGTGTGTGGTGAGCAGGAGGTAAATTAATTTGGTTCACTCTGTCATGCTAGACAATTTTTCTCTCCAGAATCTATCTTACATATCTATAAATCTGCCGCTTACCCATGCTTGTAATATTGCTGCCACATATGGTTCAGTGCTCCTGCTATATATTTAGAGATTCTTGATAAAATCAAAAGAATTAGCAATATTATTGGTCTTGACCAGGCATCTTCAGTCACTTTCCCACCACCACCAGTTGTCTCTTTGTGCCTTTTCTATAAATACTTTCATGGTAATTGTTCGGATGAGCTCTTCCCAACTTTATGAATTTAGGTGCAGTACTAGATTGGAAACAAAGACTCATCAATTTACTGTTGACTTGGCTAGATGTAACCATAAGTTCTATGCTAACAGTTTCTTTTCTCACACTTCTCGTTTGTGGAAATCTCTTCTAGCTCTATGCTTTCCAGCCATCTTCCAAAACTTATATCCAATGTCAATCATTATCTACTGTTTTCTGATTACTCTTCTATTTGTTCTCACTCCTTAGTAATGTTTTCTAATTTCTGTAACCCCATAGCCTACTGCCTTGCTTGGGGTGAATTCAATTAAAAAAAAAAAAAACTGCAAGCCTAAATATTAAATTCCTTATTAAAGAAAATGTCTCTCTCAGCAAGAATTGAACCTCATTTCCTTTACCCTGTAAGCTGTAAGGGCTTCTTGTAGCTTAGTAGTAAAGCATACCAGGCTTGAACATGGTTTTCCAGAATAAAGAAAACACTGGTTCAATTCCTGTTGAGAATTGAGAAGTACCATTTTCTTTAATAGGATTTTTCAGTCTCTAGGCTGGTAGATATTAATTTAAATTTTCACAACTCTTTTATGTTTGTGTGTGTGTGTGTGTGTGTGTGTGTGTGTGTGTACTCTTTTTGCTTCTAAGAAACAAAACTAACCACTTAAAAATAGTAACACTAATGGAAGACTTTTCACCAGATTTTTATTTCCCCGTGTTACTATTTAAGAGATTTTTACTCCTTAGATCTTGTCATCTAACGATTGACATCGCATGAAACTTTGTTACAATTAAGATCAAAGATCTTGTGCATTGTTTGGTGTTAATTATTAAATGAATTATTATAAATCTTTGTTCTGTAAGTCTGGATTATTGTAAGTGTTGACCATTGGTAGGCAGTAAAAATGCCACCCCCCAACAAAAAAAAACTTTGGTTCCGAATTAAAAATCTTGAAGTAGGGATATATCTTTGGTGTTTGTTCATTCTCTTCCCTCAGGTGTTGACAAAAATTTCTTCAAATGTCAAAGCTGCAACTGAAAGACGTTTCATATTTCCCTCCCCATTGTTTATCCTTAGTGTCATTCCCAGAGTTAATAAACACATTTTTATGTTTAAATAAATGTCAATAATTTCTACAGGTGAAAACTATTTTCTGTGTCTGTTGTTTTTGTAATGCCTGTTTGTAGGAGAGACTTTGTAAATCACAGATATATTAATAGTAATGCCTTCAAACTCTACTCGGTCAGACACTGCTAATTCCCATATATATATATATATATATATATATATACATACCCAAGTATATGATTGGTGTATATGGAATGAATTCCAATAACCAACAATTACTATTCTTAAAAGAGTGCTCAATACAAAGTAGAGCAGATATAATTATTTATTTTTTAAAAATTTATAACATAAATATGTTATAAAATCACTACAAAACATATTTATGTTATAAATTTTTTTAAAAATAAATAATTATATATATATATATATATATATATATATATATATAATATATTTTTCCTTTACCTGTCACATGATCTAATTATTTCAAGATGAATTTGACTGTTCTTGCTCTCTGGTGATCCATGCTCAAACCCAAGTGCTGGCAACGACACTTTATTCCTATATAACAGTTTTGCTGACTCATCACACAGCCAGTGACAATGTTAGTGTCAGTGAAGTTCTTAAGTATTTGCATTCTTTACAAAAGACTTTTAAATTAATTAAAAATAATACCTGAAAAAAATGGAGTAATAATTGCATATTATGAGGATTTTAGAAAATTTGGCGACCTTTAACCTTTATAACCATAAAAAAAAAAGAATGTTATTTAAGTAGATTGCAAGTGGCATCACAAAAGACAGAGTATGTTAGTGTATTCCAAATTTATTCTTAGTAGTTACAATGATGCATTCATTACTACAATTGTTTCCCAAAAACGGATAATAATTATGACTCAACTTATTATGTGAAGCTCTCTGTCTTAACTATTGTTTCTTATATAAAAAGTCCTTGCTTTGCTATTTCCTGAAAAATTCTGTGTATAATATAATGCAATTCTGACTTTTATATATATGGAAGATTATCGGTATACCTTCTGCAAAATATATTTTTTTTTTTTTTTTTTTTTTTTTTTTTCTGCTAGAATTTTTGGGATGAGGAGTTACGATTTACCTGCGGACTATTGTCCACATCTTTGTTGTTACTATCACAACATTCGGGCCGTAGTACTCTCCAGCCTTCTTCAGGGAACCATCAGGGAATTTTGAAATCAATATTAAATATAGGGTTCAGTTAAGGTGATTTTTGGAAGATAGTGTATTGATATAATTACTTGCTATTCTGGAACAATTTAAATTTATTTAAAATATTTTTTTTTTTTTTGCTTTTATAAACAGCTATTTTTCTGATAGATATCTTTTGTGACGGTGCACATTTGGAAAAGGACTACTTCTCTGATATCTTTAGAGACGGTGCACAGTTGGAAAAGGACTACTCTGATAGTTATCTTTTGAGACTCTGCATCTTTGGGAAAAGATATTTCATTGATTTCTAGATGTTTCTTTAATCTAAAATATCTTTCATTTAAAAATAAGCAAAATATATTGTTTATGTACAATAGGATCTTTATTTTTTTGATCTTGAAAGTTTGAATTTATTTTATTTAGGATTTAATGTGATCATCAATTTCTTCAACATGGAAGATATAAAATATATCATCTTAAGATTATATTTTTTTAAACTTTTTAAATCTTTGGATTTGCATATTTCTGGTTGCTGCAAAAATACAAACATTTGTGCAAAGTAGTAGTTACTTTATTGGTACAAATTGACAACTGTCCAGGGTCTGGCAATAAACTGTCTGACAGAAAGGTCTCTGATCAGGAGAGTGGAGGTTTTGAGAAGCATAAAACCACCTCTTAATTGCTGTTGTTCCCAGGTCCAACCTGACTCGAGTTAGTAGCACCTGTTAGGGTCCCAGCTATGGACAAGCAGTTAACCCCCAAACTGGGGTCAAAACAAAAAAAAAATAGTACCAGAAATGCATTTTTGTAAGAAGATTTACTAAGGCTCCCAAGAAAATTAAATTTCAGCATTAAATGACCCATAATGAGTTGATATGCCATTAAACAAACGAACAAATTGACAAAATTGCTAAAATATTACATTTACGATGTTGAAGTCTCTTATTTTATTTTTGCTTTTTTTTTTTTTTTTTTTTTTTTACAGATAGTTCACCCAATACAAGGCCCAATCCACTCAAGTTAGTGTTACTGAGTGAAAAAAATACTTTTACTCCATTTATTACAGACTTATGAAATTCTATCATTTGGTCAAGAAATGTGACTCGCATATGCCATCAATTATAGTACCTGTGGATAGCATGACAATTTATAAGTGCAGAAATTGAAACTGGCAATCCAGGTTTAAATTTTGGGCTAATCTGTTGTATTCACTTTCACACAAACACCCTTGGAAAATGCATGAATCTATCTCTTCTCCCCCTCAGCTATGGATTAAATAGCAGGGAAGACTTGCTACTCTAGACTTGGGTAGTTAGTCTGAGAGCAGAATCATCCCGAATTCAAAACTGAAGACAGCAACCAGAAGCCACTGGATTATGTTTCCCAAGAAGTAATAACAATTCATGCATATTAAAGAAAAGGAGGCTGTGGAAAGCCATGATCACATGTGTTTTTGAAATGATATAGCGTTAAAAAATTGCCAAAATATAACTATTAAATAGGTTTGAAACAAACATTAAAATGATTTTAAAGAAAAAAATTTCATGAAAATTATTCAAATAAAAGTAACCAAAATTTAGTTTATATTTGATAAAAATAGAAAAAGAATAAATTTTATTATTTTACATGTTTTACCAGAAGTTGGGCTGTAGACAATTCAGCAATGAAGATATTAATTTTTGTGCCTTTATTTATAAACTCAGATGGATATATATAGACAAGTAAACATGCCAAACTGTCTATCGTAATTAGATTTTAGAGTAAGTGTTGTACTGTCATGCAAAGGAATGCTTTATCTACCAAAAACATCTTGAGATTTTGTGAGAAATAATTTTTTTTCAATTTACTGGAGGGCGATGACTGATGAGATTCAGTTTTCAGTTGTTATCACTTTCAAGATAAATTCCTGTTTTATAAGCCTTGAACAAATTATAAACAAGAAATATTATAACTGAACTGTTTATATTTACTCGTGATATTATGAGTAGGATTTATTAATCCATTAATGTTCATCATCCCAAAAATGTGATGGTGACCATTAATGGCTTGTTGATAGAAAGCTATAATTTCTTTTTAAACATCATATTCCTTCCGGGGAAAAGGCAATCATGATTCTTCACAGATTGTATTACTTTATGATTTGGGAATTGGCATGACTTCTTGGGAAAGATTTCGGAATTCTTTCCTTCTTGTAATCTTCTCTATGGTTTGAATTTAGATTTTTCTCTCATTTTTCAAATAAGTGTCTTTGGTTATCCATATATAAACTTGATACTTTTCCAATCAGGTCACAGGTTTCCAAATAACTTTTAAATTGGGAATGATAAAGCAAAAAATCCTCTTCTTCTCCCAGCACCAGCTATGGGTAAATAGCAGGACAGACCAGGTTCTATAGGCTTGGATGGCAACTGGTCTACTGCAGAAAGAACTGGCAACCTACTGCAGGAAAAAAATCTGCTTTATCAGTCATGTATCAAAAGATACATGATCGCCTAAGCGTGTTATTCCAAATAACTTTTAAATTGGGAATGATAAAGCAAAAATCCTCTTCTCCTCCCCCCAGCTATGGGTAAATAGCAGGATAGACTGGGTTCTATAGCTTTGAATGGCAACCTACTGCAGGGAAAAATCTGCCTTGTCAGTCATTTATCAAAAGATACATGATCACCTAAGCCTGTATCATGCATGGTACATAACTGACTGAAAAAAAAAAAAAAAATTCACAAGGCAGATAACTCATGGTCTGGTAACTTTTAATTATAGACTAATTTCCCTTGATCTCTCTGCACCTCTCTCTATTAGCCATTGTTGTATACCAATAATAATTATAATTAATATTAATAAAGCTTACTGAACATGAGCATTTAAAAATAATCTGAATATAAATTCTTTAAATAGGAAGGGACTTGACAGCATTAACAACTATTACACGTTACGTACATGACTTCATTAGCTAAGTAAAACATATCCCCTGTCATTGCAGAGAATTCTGACAAATGATAGTGTGGTTGATGAGATAATTAGAAGTCCTACCAGGATTGATTATTAGCAGCCATATTATTAATAATATAAATTTAAATAAGATATGCAGATGACATAGTGTTGATAGCAGACACAAAAAAAGGAAATTACAAGAACTACGAGAAGATTGAATTCATGGTTGTTACAAAAGGAACAACCCAACATGTAAATTACAAATTAGTTACTTAACAAGTTAGATGTCTGGGAAGCACATTAACAGAGGATGAAAAGTATGACACAGAAACCCAAAAGTGCATTGGTATAGCGAAAGTTGCCTTCGAAAAGCTAAACAAAGTAATAAGAAACAGAAAAATATTATTAAAAACAAAGAAAAGAGTACTGAACTGTTATGTAGTATCAGTTCTCCTATATAGCAATGAATATTGGACAATATCCTTAAAGATGAAGAAGAGACTTGAGGCAACAGAAATGTGATTCTACAGAAGGATGCTGAGAATACTTTGGACCAAACAAGTGAGTAATGACAAAGTTCTAGAGACAGTGGCAAGAAAAAGGACATTTATGTTTAACAAACATTTGACATTTTGGGGGCATATAATGAGGAAAGAGGTTCTTGGAAAATGATACAGGACAGATTTGAAGGCAAGAGGGCCAGAGAGAAGCAATGCCCAACCTACCTGGCAAGCTTGAGTGAATGGATGGTGAAACAAGTTTTGAGAGAGATGGCAACAAGACAAAATTTATTAAGAGCTACAAAGGGCAGAAAATTGTGGAGAGCCATAATCACCAACATCTTGGAGGGACACAGCATAAAGAAGTAGCTATCATGTTTTGCTATGGTAACAGCAAAAACAACCTCAATTGAGAATTAGGCTATTACGATTCAGTGAAAGGAGAAGTAATAGTCATAATACAGAGCACCAGTGATTGAGAGAGTGTGTGTGTGTTTGTGTGATGTTATTTTTAGTATGATGTTCTCATAGTTGAACAATACTGTCATTATCTTAAGGTCATCAATGGTATGACAAAATAACAGAATTAAGTGGTGCTGAATCAATGATAAATACTCTGAATTGAAAGTGCCAAATGATTGTATGTTTGAATTTCACAGTTGTGTTGTTAAATCCTACTATGGCAACAGCAAAAAAAAAAACTTCATTGAATTAACTTGTGCTGAATCAGTGATAAGAATGCTAATATCTAATTGGGAATTAAAAAAAGAAATGCAAATTTCTCCAATATCTCTCCTCAGATTTCATTTATTAAGTGAACTTCAATTAATCTATGAAAACTATAATTATTTATATAATTTATAATAATTTATTTATAATATATATATTAGATGGTCACACATGAAATGATGCATTTTTTGGTTGGTTGTTGATCCAGTCATCTAACAAAGTAACCTCCTTAGTATATGAAAAAATCTTGATTTATTTCTGATTCTTTTTCTTCCCATATAGTGTTACTCATAAGCTCAATCAAAATAATTACAATTTACCAATGCCAAGTAATCTTACTGTATGAGTACAAACTGGGGAAAAAGAACCATTTTTGCATTGAATCTTTACATGCCATGTGAAATGGATACTCTTTGACTACAATAAGAGAGTAGGCCAGTGGTTAGATGTAAGTGAATTAACAAAACAATACCCAAAACCTCTACTGCACCTTAAAAAGTTAATGGTTACTATATGGTGGTCTTTCAAAGGGGTTATTCATTGTTACCTCAAAGTAAAACAATAACAGCAACCTCATATTATGGAAAAATTGCATGTATGCATGAAAAATTGAAAAAGAAACATCCAAGACTTGTGAATAGGGATGGCTCAATTTTCCTGCACGACAGCGCATGGCCTCACACTTCTTAATCATCTATCCAAAAGCTGCATACCCTGAATTATGAAATTTTGTCTTCTCCTCCATATTCACCTGATATCTCTCATACTGATTATCACTTATTTAAGCATTTTGAGCTTTTCATATGAAATAAAACATTCTCCAATAAGAAGTAATTGAAGCATTTGAACTGTTTATCACATCAAAGGATGAGATCAAGAATTTAGAAGTATGTTGGAGAACAGTCATTGATCAATATGGTGGCTATTTCAACTAAATAAATTAGTTATTTAACATTTCAGAAGTGTTTTCTTATAAAGTGTGTCATTTCATATGTGACAACCTAATATATAATCTTCACCTTTTTATTATTTGAATACATATATATTACATTAACATACATCATTAAGTGGGGCAAAAGATGGCTTATTAATTTTAATGATCCCAAGACAAAACAGCTGACTATTAATCATCCGAGAGACTCTTTGCTGCCTTTCATCAGTATGGCTGATGCTAACTTTCAGGAATGTGACTCATTGTGCATTCTTGGGCTAATGTTCTCAACTGACATGAAGTGGAAAAATTATTATTGAATCTATTGCTAGGTCTGCTGCTAGGAAAGTTTATTCACTATATCATGCTAGACAATTTTTCTCTCCAGAATCTATCTTACATATCTATAAATTTACCATTTGTCCATGCTTAGAATATTGCTGCCATATATGGTCAGCTGCTCCTGCTATATATCTAGAGTGCCTTGATAAAATCCAAAGAAGAATCAGCAATATTATTGGTCCTGACCTGGCAGCTTGGTTTCAGGTACTTTCCCACTGCCATAAGGTTGTCTTCCTATGCCTTTTCTATAAATACTTTCATGGTAATTGTTCAGATGAGCTCTTCATTATGGTACCTAGACTTTTTGAATTTAAGCACAATATTAGATTGGTGTCAAGATCTCATCAATTTGCAGTTGAACTGGCTAGACAGGACTGTAAATTCTATGCTAACAGTTTCTTTTCTCACACTTCTTACTTGTGGAACTACTTTCTGGCTCCATACTTTCCAGAAAACTTTAATTTTTATGGTGAAACACACCTATTCTATAGTTAATAGACTCTCCCACCTAATATAAGTAGGAGTAGTAATAGAGACGATGGTCGGTCAATGTCAGACGACAGTTAGTCAAATACGAAAGTATCAGCGACCACAACTAGATTACTCTGCGTAATACCTATTATATCAAGTTCCTAACATTTTGTATGTCGAACCTATTTTAGGACCGTTTTAGTACAAATACAAGCCTCCACTGTGAAATCACTCCACAACAATTTGCAAAAATTTAGATGCAATGTCAATTGCTATCTACTGTCCTCCTGATTACTTTTTCCACTTCCCGTTCATTATTAACATTTTTGTTTTTCTAATTCTTCCACACCCTGTAACCCCTTGTCTTACTGGCTTTACTGCCTTGCATGGAGTAATACCAATTTTTAAAAAAATAAATAAATAATAATAATAAGGAAGTTTTAAAAAGTTCTTGAGTTTGCCAGAAAATTTGTGTCTGAATTTCTGGGATGAAGAGTTATAATTATTTACACTTGGACTAATATCCTCATTTTTGTTGTTATTATCATTTTTTCTAATATATATATATATATATATATATATATATATATATATTAAACTCTTAGATACAAATTTTTTCCCCGACTTTGAATTTTCTTGGTAAAATTTCTGTTCTTCAGGGGGTTCTGGTTTTAAATGATATTTCAAGTTTTTTCAATTTGTTCTTTGTCTTTTTCAATCCATTTTTATACACATGCACATTCATAAAATTTTGGATTTGTTTACATCTTCATTTTTTCAGCTGTAGAATTTTTTCTTCTTGCAAAATTTTTTGTTTTCTTCAAAATTAAGTGTAATTTTTTTTATAGTTTATATAGAAGTTCTTAAATTATTAATTAAATTGTAATATTAATTTATTGGTTAATATATATATATATATATATATATTATGAAATGGACAAAATCCGACAATTATTTTAAGACATTTTTATGTTTATACATTCTTTTTTATAGAGACAAATATTTAAGTAAATGCAGTGTTTATAATAAACAGTATTAACAACATTTACCGGCCTGAATGTGCGAGAAATTATCATAAAAAATATGTATCCTTCGACAGGAATCAAACTTGTATCCTATACGGAACCGTCATATAGCCTGACTTGCTTTTACCAATTTTGCCGCAGAGGAGCATTTTGGTTAGCAAGATTGATTTTACTGTTTTTAAACTACAATTTTCCATGATTTTCTCACATACATTCATATCTGCTCGATGCGTATCTAAGTGTAAACAAATGACGTCACACATTATGAAATGGACAAAGTCCGACAATTATTTTAAGACATTTTTATGTTTATACATTCTTTTTTATAGATAAACAGAGCATTTACTTAAATATTTGTATCTCTAAAAAAGAATATATAAACATATATATATATATATATATATATATATATATATAGTGTGTGCATGTGTGTGAAAGGTTGAACTCCTGCAGTGAAAATTCTCTATGTATAAGTTCTAAAATGTATGCAGAATTCTGTATTTAATATATTAGAATTATCTACTGTATATATTCTTAAGTTTTTCCTATTCTTTACCTGTTCTTTCATTTCCTTAATGCTCCTGAATATATTTTTAACTTCGCCTGGGAATTCTTAAAGTACAGTTTTTGAGTTGCATTGGAAATGTCTGTGTATGGAATAGAGAAGTAAAAGAAAATGATAAAGGCAGAATAACAGAAAAGAAAGGAAATCTTCATGTAAATCACTTGAATATTCCGTGGACATGACTTCATTCCTTCCTCTTTTCTTTGGAATATGTACACATTTATCTATATATTTAATTATTGATTTTTCGTTTTTGCATTGGCAATTGGTATAAAGAATGTCAGTATCTGATAAATCCACTGAATCTTTCTTTTTCTTCCTTCCTGCCCAATTCTTTAGGTACCATTCACATTACAAATCCTGTTCCAAATTACTACACACTCATAACACTTAATAATTCTCCAAATTGGACAGCTGTTGGACGACTGAAGATTGTTGGGTTGGGGGTGATTCCTCCAAAAATATTGAAATCAAAGAATCAATTCTTCTGTTAACATCTGCAGTTTCTTTCACCATTTTCTTTTAAAGAGTGCAATGACCTATTTTTATATTTCCTTTTAATTTATTTATTTATTTTTAAATTTAAAACCCTTTTCCCTTCTTCCATTTTCTTAAAGAATCTTATTTATCTCTATTTTTGTGTGTGGGGGGGGGATTTATTTATTTGTTTGGCATGCATCAAAATGAGTTTTAAAGGAGAAATGTTTCAGAAAAGTCACAGAAGACAAAATGAAGAAGGCTTTAAAAAAAAAATTCCATTTTAATTTTATTGGATAGCATTAATAAATGAATGAAAAATATTCTTTCATTTATTTGCTTGTGGAATAGAATATTTCAACCAAGAGAATTCTGCATGATTTTATTAAAAAAAAAAAAAAGACGAGAATAAAAGGAACAGAAAATAAGCATTTAAAAGGTTAATAGCATATTTAATTTCAAAAGTGAAGTTTTATCAAAATATCATTAAAAACAAAATTTAAAATATTAAAAAAATTATTGTTCCCTTTCTACCAATTTCTTTTTGTTCTCATTTTGTACCATTTCATCAGAGCAAAAACAAAAATACCAAAAAACAAGTTTTCTTTTGCCTATAAAAAGTAAAAAGTAAAAAGTAAAAAAAACCTTATTAAGCAAAGATGTTTTTAATTTGTTGTTTTTCGGTTGTCTTCATTTTGAATTTGTTACATTGAAAAATTACTTTGAAGAATAAATTAAATGGAAATAAATTTTTTTGATGACAAAATAGTTCTATGAGAATTTCATTGTCCGTCACCTACTTGGCTCTTGTGTGGTTATTTTTGTTCTTCCATTTCGCCTGCAGATTGAAGATATTTAGCTATGATTACATTATCAACAAATTGATAGAGAATTCAGCGAAATGTTTTCAAAACTGTGGACTCATTGCTACAAAAACTTTCCTTTCTGAAATTATTAGACAAGTTGTTGGGATAAAATGATTCTTTTTGACTAGTATCTTCATTATAGACATTTTTATCACAAACCTTTTTTTTTAAAATAAAATCTTATACAATGGTTCTTTAGGACTTGCATCCTCGTCTTGCTTGTTTTTATCACAAGCCTTTTTTTTTTTTTTTTTTTTTTTTTTTTTAAATATTATTATACAATAGTTCTTCAGGACTTGCATCCTCATCTTGGTTGTTTTTATCACAAAATAATGTCTTATTATTATACACTTATTCTTTAGGACTTGTATTTTGAAGTAAGCAGCAAGATACCACAACAAAAAAATAAAATTACCTTAATTATAATTTCTCTTTAGTTTTACCATTAGATGAAGATTATTTCATTCTTGTTGGTCAGTATTTTATTACATTGATTTTTTATGCCAAACTGATTTTATTACAATTAGTACCATGATTGACTTTTGCATAAACTTCATTTTATTACAACTCAATTAAATGCTATTGTTAGCAGACTCCATTTGATATCAAGTTATCTCCTATTTATAGTATTTTTATTATAATTATTGGTTAACACTAATTATCATGCTACTTCTTTACATTATTTACATTATTTGGACTATTGTCCTCATCTTTGTAACCATATTTATTACATTTTGGCCATAATAAATATGGTGACAAAGATGAGGACAATAGCCCAAATAATGTACATAATACCTCATCTCAGAAATATAGACAGATGCTTCTTATTTCATTATTGTCACAAGTATGCAACTATGGCTGATGGAAAAGGATGCAAATAGTTTATGGCTTCTTCCTTACATACTTTTTTCTTTTTTTTCTTAATAAAAAAAAAAGTATACCTAAGAATACCATGGTCAGAACACATGAACAATGAGGATGCTGCAATGGAAATGAAAAGAACACTTACAAACAAAAACTGTTGAAATTTCTGGGACACATAATGAAGAAAATTTTATATATAGTTTTAAAGAATGCCATATTTATGGGCTAAAGTGCACAATATCAGGGATAAAGTCTATGTAAATATAAAAGTGGACATTGAGGTCAACAAGCAGCAGAAACAGTCTTTCATGCTTAAACACAATCTGCACACACATTCTCATAAATTCAATGTCATTTCCTTTCATTTTAATTGTGTACACATGTAATTTCTTGTGCTAATAACATGCATTGCCGTTTGTTGTATATTGTTTTTTTTTTTTTTTTTTATTTTTACCCTGACTCACATGAGACCACCAATATCGTTTCTGGAACAAATGTTCCAAAAAACCATAAATATTTAATGTCTAAATGCATCACAACCAAACAGGTGATCCCTGCAATACTGCCATCCATTCACACAAATTCATTGAGTTGGTTTCTCATTGTTTCCCTCTGTCCTTCATAATGTCCTATAAGTGTCAAATTTTCTAAGCCTTCTTTTCTCATTATGTGTCCTAGGAATTTCAGCTCTATTTCATGTTTCCCTTCTCATGAAAACTTCATTCTTACTTACATATTTAACCCATTAGTACATGGCACACAAATCTTTGAGAGAGGCAGGGTACCTGAAATTTAAAATCCACTGACCCTAAGATTATCATTAGACAGCAAGGTAGATTAGGTAAAATTGTTAAATTGCAATATTTGCATAATACATTACAGGAACTCTTGCAACAATTCTTATTCAAGGATTCATTTTTGATGAAGCAATTTGGTCAAAATCTAATAGAGATCTTACTTAATGTATCTCTATCACAACATCTGGGCAATGTACAGTTTTGAATTCAGAGTTGACCTTCTCCTAGACTGATTACCAACCATGGCTAGAAAACTCAGTTTGACCTACTATTTAACCCATAGCTGGGTGGAAAAGAGAAGAGTTTATACCTTTCCCAGAGATATTTGTATGGAAGCAAATGTAACAAACTTGAATTTGAACTCGGCACTCTGATTTATCATTTTGAGCTGTCATCCATTACATCTCCTGCACATCCTTCTTGTTGTTGTTGTTATTATTTAATCATTTCACCCCAAGCAAGGCAACAAAGCCACTAAGACTTAGGTGGTAACTGAGGGTCAAAGAATATAAGAAAAAGACAAGCATTATTAAAGTGCAAGCACAATAAAAGAAAGAAATTAAAAAAAAAAACAGAAGAGTGATGTTGCATTTAAATTTTTGAAGATCAAACTTGACTGGAAAGCAAGAACATGGAAGAGACATCTAGTACTACACTTAAATTCATAAAGTCTAGGTCCATGAAAGCAACTACTATGAAATTATTTATACTGAATATATGCTAGAACTGTTCAGTGGAGTAATGGATTGCGGATCGGATTAAGGAATCGGAGAGCAA
Source organism: Acanthosepion lycidas (assembly GCA_963932145.1). Classification (NCBI taxonomy): domain Eukaryota; kingdom Metazoa; phylum Mollusca; class Cephalopoda; order Sepiida; family Sepiidae; genus Acanthosepion; species Acanthosepion lycidas. The sequence goes on from OZ010606.1 coordinate 34,625,583, forward strand.
AGTTTGAATTCCAGTCAAATCCATTACATTCACTTATGTGCTAATACCCTTGGGAAAGGTATGAATCCTACTCTTCTCCCCCCAGCTATCGGTATATAGCATGACAGACTGGGCTCTATAGCCTTGGATGGCAACTAGTCTACTGCAGAAAGAAATGACAACCTACTGTGGGGAAAAAAAAACTGCCTCATCAGTCATGTATCACACATAACTGACTGAATCTGAAGTGAGCTAATAAATGAGTCTTGAAAAAGGCATGCAGACTTCAACTTTTAGGGAATATTTAAAAATCCAGAGGGTGGCCCCAAACTTTTAGCCTAAAATGTATAATTTTTGACAATACCTGTATTAATGTTGTTACCATTCCTTTCTTTATCTTTGGAATTTTTTTCTCTTGAAGTCTGTGCTTAATAATATCAGCTATTTTTATTGACTTCCACTGTAAGATAATTCTTGAGTTTAATTGCAAATTAAATAGAAAATAAATTTTACTGGCAAAACTACAAATAAAACAAAAATACAAAAGAAAATATATTTGACAGAATCCAATACCAAAACTTTTCAGTTTTTGCTTCATTGCTATTAGCTTGTTTCCAATTAACAGAAACTGATTAATGATCTGAATTCTCCATATTGAACTTTTTTTATTACTTAAGCAGCAAGCATATCTGGTGTTGCTCGGCAAGAGTTTTTGTTCAAAATTAATTGGTTTTAACTTTGTTTTTGAGAAGATATATTAAAAAACAAAATGTTATTTATTCATCCATCAGTTGTGAATCTGCATTAAAACACTTGAATATGTTATAGAGACGTTTCCACTCTTCTGAAACATACCAAATTGAAACTGCTGGTTTATTTGAAGAAAATGAAACACAAAAAATAAACATTTATAGGAAAAAAATATTTATTTGCAGATTGCAACAGCTCTTAGAGAGATGTGATTAAATACACTTTAATGTTTAAAAAAAATTTATTCAGTATTATTATTGTTTAGGTAATAAGCATTATAACGTAGCACAAATAGCTATATTGTGAGAAAAGGAATTTTCAACAATATATGCATTTTTTATATATTTATGGTTATTTTTTAATTTCTATCTAAGACGACATTCTTTTACATGTAGTTATGGATAACATTATACATTAATTACTAATTTTTTTTAATTAACTATTTGTGCTCAGTTGTTGATATTAATAGCTATCTGTTGATATGTTAAAATTTTTGAATAATGCAATAATAAAAATTTATATTTCATCTCTGATAGATGTCATGATTTGTCAGTAAAAATATTCTACGTTGGAAACAAGTTATCAATTCTTTTCCAGGTGAATTCTTTAAAAAAAAAATTGATAAATTCATGAAAGGTTTTGTTGAATGGATTCTGGTGAGAGAAAATCTAGAATATATGGAATTGGTCCTTATATGCTTCAAAAAAAATAATTGAGAGTTTGGGTGAATGTGTAGTCTCCATTTTCAAGAGATTTTGTTTCAGTTATGTCATTCTTGCAACAAGAAGGTGCAGCAAAGTGTCATTTTTTTCTGTTCGTTCAATGGGAAAATGCTTGATTTTTTTTTTTTCGTTTTTAACATGCTGTATTCTAAGCCAGTCTACATAATGATGTATATTGTTTGGCTACACTTTGAAGGGCAACTTGTTCAGAAATGTTTGGACTATCATCTCTATGCAACCATTTCCTCAGTCCCATGCAGCAGTACTACAATTTTTGGTCTGTTCTTACTTTTGTAGAGATAAAGTATGGCAGAAGGAGTGATACAAGGAGTTGACCATTTTTCTAATGTCTTTAGTAACAAATTATACATACAAGTCACACTTGTCATCTAATATGAGCTTTGAATCTCAATAGACTTTCCAAACAAGGAGCGTCATTGTAAGTACAACTGTTCATCATGAGAAAATTAACTTTTGACTAGTTTTTCTTTCATCTTATTTTTTGTTGGTTTTTATCACAACATTTAGGTCATTTTACAATCTACAATGTATTTCTATAATAAAATCATTAGCAGTGTGTTTACATAATAATCCTATTCTGTTAGTAATGCTTATTTTAATTCCTGGCCACAGATACTCCCTTTTTTCAATATGCAAAATACTGATTGTGAAAAAACATTAAAACAAATTTATGATCAAGTATTAAATGAGCTTGTTTTTCATCATCAATTTCTCCTCTGCCCGCTATCAAAAATATTTAGAAATCAATTATCTAAAATGATTTAGTTACTTAAATGTTGAATTAATTGCAGAATATACTGTATTTTAAAAAAATAAGATTTTTAATGAAAAAATTTCCACTCTTAATTTTTAAAATGAACAAAATTTTCATTTCAGTTTTTCATTAATGAATATTAAAATAATGAGATATGATTATATAATAAAACTGACTACCTTAAACTCTATAGAACCACAGCCTCACCACATGAGGTTTTGCTGTGACACTTTCCACTGTAAGTAGTTTTTTTTTTTTTTTTTTTTTTAAGGGGTGGATTTGCCAGACCCATGACCAGACAATTGGGATTGGGTGTGAAAACATAACTTTATACCTTTCTCAAGAGTATTTGTGTGATGGTGAAAACAACAAACTCAGCTGGAATTTGAATTCAGTTTGCCAATTTCTCAGGAGAGAAACCAAGATCTCATTAACCATTACAATACACAAATATTTAATATAATAAATGTTATTCTTAATATTAGAAGTTATGTAACAAGTTAATATCATAATCACAATATTTCAAATGTTTTATTCACAATATTTTTATATATTAAATTTTGCAAAAGGAATATCACTGCTTTATTTCCCTTGAGTAGATGAGCCTTTTTTATACTAATGTTCACTCAAAGTAGAGGGTTACTGAATGAGGTTGTTTTCTGGGTGTAAGAGGAGAGGGTAGGAAGTGCAGGTTATGAGGATATGTAGAATAGATAACATTTGATCCCAGGCTTTGAAGAGGTTAAGATTGTCGTGATTAAGGAAGCACCCACTCGGGAGTCTGTTCCACATAGCAATTGCTCTTGGGAAGAAGCTGTCCAAATGAATAACTTTTCACAGCATGGCTCTTTCTTAATGGATACCTAGCCACATTTTGAAACATCAGTACTAAAATTTTATCAGGGCTTCACTCATTAAATAATCTTTGAAGTCCTCTTTAATAATTTGAATAGTTTCTCCAGAAAAAGAAGTTTGTTTTAAGGCAAATTTGATTCATAATCAAAGTTAAAACAAAGGTCACACAGTACACAAGCTCACTCAGCAATGTCTCCTTATTGACAATGTAACCCCATGGGAGAGTGCCTGTTTATGCATGTACTGGAAGATCATCTCTATCAAATTACATCAAGGATCTGCAACCAGTTTTCAAGATGTTCTAAATAGTTGGTTACTTTCAAGAGTGATCTTATAATATCAAGTTTCATATACTAACCACTAAGATATTATTTGGGGAGCTTGTGAAAATATTCATATTTTGATAGCATTTATTTTTATTCAGCAATGATTCATCTTGAGTATCTGTTCATCTTGAACAAAACCTAGAATTCCCAATTCTTTTTGCTTGGAAATAAGGGCTTTTTATTGGTTAATACTTTTATGTACAAAGTGGAAAGCTTCAAGCTGTGGGACTTCCAAAGCACATTGATGCGGCTTTAATAATTCCCCAAATTCTGTTAGGGAATCAGAACTGGATGTATATGATTTCAAGCTGAGATCTTTGGCAAACATAGAAGTGTAATTCAGATTGCTATATCAGTTACTGGCATTAAAACATTCTAAATGTTACTTTGAAGTTCTAAAGCGAAATGCTGTTGTTCTTAAGCTGTTTACGTAACTTGCAACATCATGGTGAGGATTTACAAAGTTAATACAACAATGCTTTCATTTATTCTAATGATAATACATAGTAATATAGCAAATACTAAAAGCATATATAGGAAGTAAGCAGAGGCCAACATTTCCATAATACATTGACTTTCATTCCCTCTAATGATTCTATATACATAATGACAGCAAATACTAAAAGGATATATAGGATGTAACCTGAGGCCAACATTTCTATAATACATGAACTTTCATTCCCTCTAATGATTCTATATACATAGTGACATAGCCAATACTAAAAGCATATATAGGATGTAAGCAGAGGCCAACATTTCTATAATACATTAACATTGACTAATGATTCTATATACACAGTGACATCATCATCCCAACATTGACTTTCCAGAAATTCTTATCCTTTTTAGCTTGAAGTAATGTTTGTCCTCATACTATCCTTCCCACTTCATCTTCTGCCATCCATTTTCATAATTTTTTTTGGTCAGTTTATATGATGTTTCTCTCTGGTCCTCAACATGTCCTGTGTGTGTCAAATTCTCCTATCCCTCTCCTGTTCATTTTGTGCCCTAGAAATTTCCACCATTTTTTTTTTTTTTTTTTTTTTTTTGATCTTAAGTAAAACTGTCTTTGCCATTTTTCTTAATACTTTTCATCCTTACACAATTTGTCCAACATTCGCTGTCATATGGGCATATTGATATTACATAGCAATTCAGTACTTTATTTCAGGTGAAATTTTTCAGTTTCACATTTGATAATAATAATTAAATTTCCATACTTGCTTGAGTTTGACTTCTCCAATTTGTTGTTCTCATCTTGGGATGCCCCTTTTGCTAATAACCATATCTTCTGTCTTTCAACAATTGATAGTCCTTTCTTCAGTCTTTCCCTTATTACCTTTTGTAGGAGTTACTGCAGTTTTACTTTTGTGATGGAAAGAAAAAGGGCACTTATAATTATCATCAGAGAGAGACAGGGCACATAATGAGGAAAGACTTGGACATTGACAGACATTGACAGAACATATTGGATGCAAGAGAGGCACAGAGTAAAACAGTAGATAACCTACCTAACGAGATTGTGTAAATGGTCAGCAGAACAGTATTTAGGAGAGATAACAAAATGACAAAATTTACTAAGCAGTACAAAGGGCAGGACATTGTTAGAGCCATGATGAAGGAGCATGGTATATATTAGGTTGGTGCAAAAATAATGTCGTTTTCTCACATAAAGTTGAACATCAAAAAATGACATTATTTTTGCACCAACCTAATAAAACACTAATGATTTTACAAAGGATTATGAACTCGGTGCTGGATTAACTTAACAGCAAATGGTACACTTCGCATTTTTTTTTTTTTTTTTTTTTTTTAGCATCCTGCATTAAATACTTGGAAATACTCTGGTAAAATTGACATTTTATAATCTGACAATGTTTATGTTTATATATCCAAAAGAGGGGTTAAATTTAATTCTTCTTCACTTCAGTTAACCTTCTATGAAGGCAATTAAATCTGCTCAAATATTGCATTAGAATCATTTGCCTCATATTTTCTAGGTTTGTTTATGTTGATCCAAGTGAAATATTTACCTATTCTATAAGCTCTATTACTGTTATAGTGGAACACACCTATTCTATAGTTAGTAGACTCTCCCACCTATAATAAGTAAGAGTAACGAGGCAGTCAGTCGATGTCGGACGACAGTTAGTCAGATACTAAAGTATAAGCGTCCGCAACTAGATTACTCTGCGTTATACCTATTATATCAAGTTCCTAACGTTTTGTACGTCGAACCTATTTTAGGACCGACTTAGTACAAATACAAGCCTCCACTGTGAAATCACTCCACAACAATTATATGCTCATAAATAATTTATGATTTTAATATTTGTGTATTTTTTAATTTTGTACCCTTTTATAACATATGCTATGGGCCTAACACTAACTTTAATCAAACTCTGGACATGGACATAATCTGCAGGTTCTGCATTACTTTAATCCAGTTCTGTGTGTCCTTTGATAACTTTGTAGAATAACTTCTGTAATTAATATTCACAATTGTAATTTAAATATTTTTTTCACCATTACAGAGGAACGTTGTGTTTTGTGCTGAATAGCACATAAGATCCATAGGGTGCATCTATCACCATGAGGCCAGCAGCATCCCAGAAGAAAATGTCCATTGGTGGATCATCTGGAATATTGATTGAAGATAATGAAAATATTTGGTAAGTTAAATTAATTTTTTTGTTTTGTTTTTGTGTTTGTTTTTTAGGCTTGAGCTAATTCTTTTAGAAGGCAGACCAGAATATGGTTCTTTATCAGATTCCTGTGATGTAATGAGTGGAGGCATAATTGAGTAATTTATAGCAGTTCAGACTGCGGAATCAGAGAGCCAAGTTTGAATTCCTGTTGAGTTCATTGCATTCACTTACATGCTAATGCCCTTGGGAAAGATATGCATCCACCTCTTCTCCCACCAGCTATGAGTAAAATAGCATAACACACTGGGCCCTACAGCCTTGGGTGGCAACTGGTTTAGGAGAAACTCAAAAGCAACCTGGAAAGGGTTGGGCTTTATCAGGCGACCTTGCCCAGTAAACACTGCTGCCATGCCTGCAGTACATGTGGTGCTCCTATGACTCTCATGGTTTATGGGATTGTGATCAAATAAAATGACAGTCATGTTCACTAATGAATTTTTTTTTTTTTTTTTTTTTTTTCTAAATGTCCACTCAGTACAATGGACACATACAAAGGAAGTAACTAAATACGTAGGATAGATAAAATTTGACCGTAGATTTAAAGAGCATACATTTTTTTATTTGATTCCTTTCACCGTTAACTAAGGTGATAATATCACTAGGACACAAGGTGTTATTAAGAATGAAAGAGAATGAGAAAACTATTAGAACTCTTCTACTCAGAGCCAGGAAAAGACAAGTGAAATTCCTTGGACATAATGAAGGAGGGCTTTAGAAAAGTTAACCCTCACAGGGCATAATGAGGGCAAGTCTTAAAATGGCAACAAAAAGAACACTTCTACTCAGAATCAGGAAAAGATAGCTGAAATTCCTTGGACATAATGAAGAAGGAGGGCTTGGAAAGCTTAACCTTCATGGGATATATTGATTGTAAAAGAGATCGAGAGAGGCAACAAGCCACATCTGATGAGTCTGTGAGAATGAATGGTGGAATGTGGAATAGGGACCATAGTAAAAGGTGAAAAACTACTGAGAGCTATATGAGATAGAAAGTTGTGGAGAGCCTATGTCTGGAAGGTATGCAGCACATAAAATTAGATAATGAAGAGAAAGGACAATAAAAGAACAGAATTCAAGAAGACAGAAGATGACAATTGATATTGTAATTAAATTTTTGAAGATCATAGGGAAACAAGAGACCAAAAGATGGTTCCACAGGTGAGAAGTGCAAGAAAAGAAGCTATTAGAATAGAATTTAGAGTTACATGTAGCTATTTCAATAGTTCCCAATAGAAGATGCCAAGGAGTTTTGTAGTGAAAGAGATAATCACCTACCTCAAAAAAGAGTTTGTGATTTATTTGCAATCTGCTGAAGAAAGATTACCGAAAATAGTTAGCAAAAATCTGCTAGTTTAAATATCAGAATCTATGCTAATATTCTTTCCTCTCTTGAATGGGGAGAATCGCTCAGTGAATAAAAGCCATTGTTTTTTTTGCTTATGAGAGGAGGATTTTTTCTGAGCTTGGTGGACAAGTATGCGTTTTTGCTAGTGAGAGAAGTGAAGGTTGGATTTGTGACCCCATTTTGTCATTTCTACATTATGTTTGACTGTTACAATGGATTATTGTTTGAACTGTGATTTGGCTACAAGTGTTGTGGACGAGAGACAAATGAAACCTATTTCAGGCATTCACTGCTACTATAAGTTTACAGTGTTTTTGGTTTTTTTTCTTTACTACAAGTTTTCTCATGTATTTGTTCTCAAATACTTGGATCCTTCTCTAAGTTTCTGCCAAAAGTGTCCATGTTTCACTTTCATATAGGAGAATGGCGTCTTCTATTGGGAACATAAAACCTATGAGTTTGTGCAAAAAAGAGTTGTAAGTTTTGTAGATCACCAGGAACCTCTTCTTGCCACTGTCAAACAGAGAAAAATGGCGTGGTTTGGACTCGTTACAAGGCACAAGAGCCTGTGCAAGACCATCATGCAAAGCATTGTTGAATGTGGATGTAGGAAAGGACGCCAACACAAAAACTGGTTGGGCAATGTCAAACAATGGGAAATTATGACTATACCAGAATTGCTGATGGCTGCCATTGATAGACTGTTGTGGATGAGATTCAATATGGCTTCTGCATTCAGATACCCATTACAATTACAAAATTCAATGGTTGATGATGATGGTTATTTCAATAGTAAAACAATTTTTGTATTAATTTTATTTTCATAACATTATCATGACAATAACAGTAGTTAGTATTCTTTGATTTTAATATATATAATTTGTATATATTCCTTTCCTTACATAAATAACATATGAGAGAGATTTTTCTGTATTTAAAATCTCTTTTAAAACTACTTAAAACAAATCAGTTATTTACATAAGGAAAAGAATATATACAAAACATATATATATTAAAGTCAAGGAATACTAACCATTTATGCTGCCATGGTTTCCACTGATAAGGTTTTTTCAGGCAGTAGAGGCTAGTTGTACTTTCTGAATGCTTTGTTTATTTATTTGAACATTCTCAATAGGAATTATGATTGAAGGGGAGGATCAAAGCAACATTGTATGTGCGCACAAACACACACACACACACACACACACACACACATATATATATATAATGGCCAGCTACTTATTTCCAAGCACATCCATCTGTCAGGGTGGCTGGCTAAACCCTATTTCAAACACCTATTTTGATGTTTATATTGTAACTGTACTGAGCAGACCTTAGTCCCAATTTCTGTGTGTTTTATGTTACCTTCTCCATATTTTGGAATTTAGTTTTTTTTCTTCTCTTAGACTGGTTGCCAAACAAGGCTAGAGAACCCAGTTTACCCTACTTTTTTTAACCATAGCTGTAGGGAGAAGAATACAGATTTGTTTCTTTCCTAAGAGACTTTGTACGAAAGTGAACTCCACTGACAGCACCAGAATTTGAATTCAGCCTTCCAATTCAACTTTTTGCACTGATAAGTTGCACTACCTGCAAATCCTCATCAACATTATACAGTGAAAATTTCAGATCGGAATCAGTTAATAACTTCATGCCAGGTTATAGACTTAATGATCATATATCTGTGTCATGATATTGCTTCACTATTTATAATTGATTCTTTGAGAGATTTTTGGTCAAGACATTGAGTAGGCAATAATCCATCCTTGAATTGTGTGAAATCTGTCCTAGGAACATGTGTGCAAATTGAAAGTAGACAGCTTACCTGCTTGAACTACTGCTAAGACCCTTATGTTGGGCTTGTATCCATAGCAGCTCCTGTGAGGCATGGATGACTGAGCAAATGACAAGTTGTAAAATGTTTCTTTGTAGCAATTTGTTTTGACAGGTTTATCATCAATGCGACAATGGCATATGAAGATAGTCAAGCTTGGGGTCAACAATGTTAATAGTTGATGGAAAGCTGATAAAAAAAAAATGTCTAGAGCAGAAAAACAAAACAGAAGTGAGAACTTCTTTTATGCACTGTGTTTCTTCAGGATATGGGCAATCATGGCTATCCACAGCTTCTTATCCTTTGTAGCTCTTAGCAATGTTGGTACTTTTACTGTCTTTCCCAAACCCTGTTCTGCCAACCATCTATACAAAGTTATTAGGTCAAACACTCCCTGTTTTTCAATGCATCTCTTGTGCTTGGTTGGTTAAACACTTACAATTTTTAGAAGTGCTTTGCATCGAGCATCATCGACTGACTTTGTGCAGAAGGGAGAACTTTCTTTGTTCTCTGTGTCTCATGGGTGGGTCATGAGTAATCTTTTTTCTCTGCTTTACACTCTCGAGGAGCTTATTTACACTGATTTGTTCTTTTAGTAATAAATTTATTTTAGTCATTGCTCCTTATTTACCATGCAGTGTTCACCTTTTTCAGTTTTGATTATTGTTGTTCCAATGAATCTTCCTGAAAAGTGTTGACAAAAAAAGGTTCCTTTTTAAAAGAATACACTCCATCATTTTTAAAACTATATATAAATTCTGTGGTATAAAATTTTTGCTTGTGTGTGTGTATATATTATATGCACATTATATATAGTGGAAAGTGCTCAATATCTGTGATAGAGCTAACATATTCATAATATATATATATATATATATATATATATATATATATATGTGTGTATTATAATCATTTTTTTCTTAAAAGTATGATTCCATTGCTACACAGGAATTACCATGTTTCAAAAACAGAAGCTAAAAACTTCCAATTCAATTATAGAATTAAATTTAAAGTACCTAGTTCTGTTTCTTTTTCAAGCGAATTTTGGAATAAATTATTTTGAAGTTTACGGAGATTGATAAGCACATACATTCGTAATATTAGTTTCTATGGATATGGAGAAAACCAATCATATTAACAAGGGGTGGTAGGGTATTCATTTTCACTGACAACTACTGTATCAACATATTAGTTACTTTCGAAAAGAGATTAAGTCAAGGTAGGTTAGGGGTACCTTTTTTCAAACGAATGATGACATCCGTTCAACGCATGTTGGCTGGTCTTTTTCAGTGACAGTTTTTCTACACACACACACACACACACACACACACACACATATACACTCTCCCATTGTTTTCAATATATGCGGGTCCAGTAGCACAGTTCTTAGAACCAAATGGACAGACTACCCACATATATAACTTGATGATAGTGGTGAAGGCTTGTGCAGAAACAGCTACTTTTCTTGAAGAATTGAATACAGAGAACTGGTGTATATAGTGTACCTCAAGATCTCCAACCCTCCTCAGGTTTTAAATTTTCAGAGTTGTCCAACCAAGTCAAGAGGGTTCAGTATGTCCTACTATTCAACTATAGCTGGAGAGGAGAAAAAATGGATTCATACCTTTCCCAAGGGTATTTGTGCCTAAGTGAATGTAGAGACATGGTGGAGCAATGGATACCAGCTCGGATTGAGGAACTAGAGAGCCAAAATCAAATTTCATTCGGATCCATTACATTCACTTACATGCTAATTCCCTTCGGAATGGTATGAATCCTTTTCTTCTCCCCACCATCTATGGGTAAATTTACCATCTCTCCTTATCCTTGTTCTGTCATCCATTCACTCAAACTCATTAAGTAGGTGATCATGGTTCTCCACATCTTTCTATCTTTTGATTCTTTACTATTTCTCTTTATCCTTGTTCTTACATAAGTTCACTCAAACTTGTTAAATAAGTTACACAGTTCTTTTATGAACATAAGTAACTCCCCAGATTATAGTGCAACCTATCTGTGAGTTAACAGTAAATCATCAATTATTAAGCCATAAAGTAGAGTTGCAACCTATCCAGTGGGGCGGCCTATCCGCAAGTATATACAGTAGACGGTCAGCAATATTTTCTTTGTTTCTAATGATATTTTCTTATTGCTTAATACTTTGCTTAGTTTCTAGAAGGCATCTTCATTATTCCTATGTGTTTTTGGATTTCTTTTGTTGTGTTTTCTGTCATCTGAGACAACACTATACTGATAGCAAGATTTCTGTACTTGTTTGATTTTGGTGTCCCCAATACATAACTCACATATAACTATTTTTGGTTCTTTGGTTAAGAATGGCACATTCTGTAGTTATTGCTGGGAGTGGAAGAGAATAAGAATATTTTAGAATAATATTATAGTTCTAAAGTGCAATCATTCTTTCTTCTCTATCACAAGAGAATATTAATATTAACAGCTAAAAAATACACATGACTTACAAAATGTACACCGACTTTCAAAATTGAATAACCTTTATAAAAATAGAATTTTAAATTTGCTTGTTTTATTCAATATTGAAAATTGTTTTCTATCTGTACCTAAAAATATTTAAGTTTAAACGCTGTTGTATTCTAACAATTCACGTTCGAGGTAAGGCCACTGAAAACTAATTTGTCTGTAGACTAAACTTTGATGAAAACAATGTTTGCTATGGTTTTGTAATTTTAATTAACAAACCAAATTAAATGGATCTATTGACATAAAAAAAAAAAATTTTTTTCCATACCTTATGAAAAGTATTGTTTTTTTTTTTATATATACTGAATAACCTTCAATATATCCACTATTTCTATCAATCCAAATCTGGGCTTTTGCCCTTAATGTTACCAGCAATTATTTTTATTTTATTTTATTTTATTTTATTTTTTTTATTTTTTTTTTTTTTTAAGAGATCTTGGGTTTTAACAAGTCTATTTTTAGTCACTATAGAAAACAATTTTCTGTTTTGAAAACAGATTAAAAATATCTGTATATTCCAGAAAGTTATCTAAAAATGTGTCTGTTTTTGCATCATACTGTGTGTGTGTGCGTGTGTGTGTGTGGACACATTGCTGAATAGAATATCGGAATTTTTTAATGTGTTTAACAACCCTACTCAGAGAGGAATTGCACTTGCATCATTGGTTGCATCATCAATGCACATAAACACCAAAATGGCAACATTTTAAAATTTAATTAAAGGAAATAGCTTCTTCTTCATCATCTTCTATGTGCCGTGTCCCTTCAGATATGCTGGTAATCATGGCTCTCCACAATATCCAGTCCTTTGTAGCTTTTAGTAAATTTTGTCTTTTTACTATTTCTCCTAAACCCTAGTAATTTTTGTCTTTTGATTATCTTACCCAAGTCCTGTTCAGCTATTTATTTTATACAAGTATGTTTTCCCTTGTCCCTCTTGCCTTCAGTATGTCCTTTGAGTGTCAAATTTTCCAAACCCTCTTTCCTTATTATGTGATCTAGAAATTTCAGCTATCTCTTTTTGGTGACCTTTTTGTTTTCCATTTTCTCACATATTTAGTTCATGGTATTTTCAGCGTCCTTACACTAATATAGGTATTTATGCAGATGACACTATCATTTACTCCTACCATAGTAGTAAATCCAACAGATTCGACAAAGTAAACCTAGCAACTACTCTTAAGGGCCTCGAATCAGTGGTTAACTGGGGCAAGAAGTGGCTTGTAAATTTCAATGCCTCCAAAGCAAAACTGCTTTCATTTAATTATCATAGAGAAAATTTTCTGTCTACCATCAGGATGGTTGATGCTGAACTCCAGTAGAGCAAGACTCTACACCTTCTTGGTTTCACATTTGCCACTGACATGTAGTGGAGCAAAAATATCAAATCAATTGCTATGTCTACAGCAAGGAAGGTTTGTTCACTGTGTCCTGCCAAAAGATTTTCTCATCAGAATCCATCTTGCATATTTATAAATCTACCATTTATCTGTGCATCGAATAGTGTTGCCACATCTGATCTGCAGTTCTGCTGTATATCTCAAGATTCTTGACAAAACTCAAAGAAGAGTAATGAAATCAAACCTAACCAAACATCTCAACTTCATTCACTTTCTCACCGATGTAACATGGCTTCCCTGCTCTACAAATATTTTCATGGCAAATGCTCGGATGAGTATTTTTTTTTTTCCTGGTACCTTGACTACATGAATTTAAGTCTGCTACTAGATTAGCAACTAGGTCTCACCATTTTACTGTTGAAAAGCTAGATGCAACCATCATTTCTACTCTAACATTTTTTTCTCACACTTCCCACCTGTGAACTTGCTTCACATTTAAATGCAAAATCAATTGCTGTCTTCTTGAAGCCTGTGCCTTTTTTACCCTTTCCTCAATCTTCCCCATTTTCAATCCTCTCATTCTCACTTACTTTCACTCCCAGTACTCCCCCCCTGGGCATTTTAGAGGTATTACCACCTTGTTTGGAGTGAAACAAAAAAAAATATCTGTAATTAGGCCTTTTGTATTCAACCATTAAGGTTTAGGATGAAAAATCAGAAAGTGTATATTCAAAAACTTATCGACAGAGCTTGTATAAACATTCCACTGAGCTACAATCTCTTTACTTGTAAGTGAACTAGAATTATTAAATAAAAAAAATCTTCCCTTTATTTTCGCCTTTTATAAAGAATTTTATATATCCTGGCTAGCTACTTGTTTCCAAGCATGCCCATTTAGTAGGAGAGGCTAACCAATCCCTGTTGCTGACACCTGCTCAGGCACATTTGCCTTTGTTGAACACCTGCAGAACCCACCTGTGGTTTTTACTACGACTATACTGAACATACCTGTCAGGAGAGACAATTTTTCTTTAGTAGGACTTCACGATCTAGGCCAGTTGTTATTAATTTTATGTTTAAAAGAAATAAAAACAGGGATAGCAACTCAAACACATGCAGCCAATAAAAATAACATTTATAGAAATAAGAAATATTATTGACTTTACAAATTCATTTTAAAACAAATTATATGTATACAGATATATAATCTACTAGGCAACCTCAAGTGGAGACTCTTTCAAGCCATGATAGTGGTGTTAATGTATCGTGCGACTGCATGGATATTAACTAAAACCCTACAGTCTAAACTTGATGGAACCTACACTCAGATTGTGAAAGTTATACTTAACATCTGGAGAAAACATCCAGCTAAATCACAGCTCTATGGATCCATCCTTGATATTTCTACAATCTTACGTGAATTAAGAATGTGCATTGCTGACAAACAAAACAAAAACTTGAAAGTGATCCACTGTTCTGGACACCTAACCATGGAACAAGACTGGATGGTCACCCAGAAACCATCTACATTAACCAGCTATGCTATAACACAGAATACCTCCCTAATAACTGTATGACCATGTGTGATAGACTCATGAATGTCCAAGTTAACTCAACTGAATAATATATATATATATATATATATAGTTTAAAATTTGCTATTTGCTCAATTTACAGGGAAAATATGTACAATATCAGAAACAGTGTTTATAGATATAAATGATGCTGACATAGGAATCAACACTTCATTGCTACAGTTTCACAACTCAGTACATTTTTCAGTCCAAGTGTCACTATTCCTTCAGCAAGCTGTATATATAGCTCACTGGGGGATTAAGTTTTTTTCTTTTATAGCTTTTATTTCTCATCATGACCTAGATTGCTTTATTATTTTATTCATTTACATGTTTCTTTTGCATATGTATTCTTGCATATTGACACTTGGTCTGAAGAATACATCATGGCATGAAACTGACAGTCACCATACAGGGTTTATTCCTATGTCTAAACTCTCTCATATATATATATATATATATATATATATATATATATACCGAATTTCAAATTAATTTCTTTGTAGATTGTTTAAACATTTAGATACAGAAAAAACTTTAACCTCCCAAACATGCCCGTTAAAGTAACGCGAATTAACAGCGTCTAAAAAATTTGAAAGAAAAACTGTCCTCGTGAAAGTAGTGTAGCTTCTTCCTTTAAAGTCGGTCTCCACCCCCTCCACTCCTTAGCCATCTATATCTTGAGACTAGACACAATAAATTCGAACAACATCTAGCCGACACATTGGAGTTAAAAATTAAAAATAAGAATTTGAAATGATACATATGACACATTCATATCCTCTTTCCCACCTCACTTCCTCACTTCGTTAATTTTACGTATACTTGATGAGGTCCATCAAAAATGTGTGAATTTCTTTTCATTTTTCATTTCAATTTTTGGAAGTAAAGTCTGATGATCCAGAGCCCTGTTAAAGGGGTTATGGTGAAATAATTTATTACATGGAACCTTAACGTGGTCTGATTTTATTCAAACATATCTGCTCTGAATTTTACATTGAGCTCTCCGGATATCATCCTCCTCGGGTCTACCCATACGGATTACCTAAGTTTCCATAAACTATATATATATATATATATATATATTTTTTTTTTATTATATATATATATATATATATATATATATATGCACACACACAGGAAAGTATTAATACTACAAATACAGTGTGTGCACACAGCCAAGGGTTTGACTATATTGGTTTTGTTCTAGAAAACTGTTTATGCCAGATTATATGATCTCTCCAAGAAAATGTAAATATGGTCTGCTCAGAAGTAATGTTGTTTATTGTAGATTGATTTTCCTAGATGCTCACTGATCAACTCTTTTCTCTCTTAACCATTGTGACTTGCCTGTGATTAGACATTCTATTACAGTATCTGACAGTTGTCCTAAGTATAATGATAAACTATATCTAGCAGCAAGGCCTCTGACTGGGAGGTTTTGAGGAGCATGGAACCACCTCTTAATTGCTGTTGTTTCCAGGTTCACTCTGATATGGGGTGGTAGCACCTGTTAAGGCCCCAAGTATGGGCAAATAGTTAACACACAAACTGGGGTCAAAATGCCATAAAAGATTTTTATATTAAAAAAAATATTACTAGCAATACATTTGGGGGCGGGGATATTACCAGCAATACATTTCTGAAAAAAAAAAATATTACCAGCAATACATTTGACTCTTGACAAAAAACCTCTTTACAGACATGTCAATAAAACCTGATCTACAAATTGATTTCTTACAAAGAATACATATTCTTTTCATACAAACCTATTCTAAAAATCTTGTCTGCATTGGATAATCCACTGAGGTGTTGATATGCTGTAAAAAAAAAAAAAACCCCAAGAAACTAATAAACCAAATCAATATCTGGTAAAACAAAGGAGGGTTCTCGGTATGGAATAATGGTTAGTCCGTCTGATAATTACTACTGATTAGTGATACTAATACTCACTGGTTGCCCTATAGAAAATTTAATATTAAATAACATAACAGAAAACAGGAAGAAAGAAATTTGTGTCTTTCTGAATCATTTGAAGATCTTTGGGTAGTGTAACGGTTATCGACACAGTGGAATCACTGAAAAAAACAAAAGGCATGAATCTGGCTTTTCACTTCCTCCCCTATGGATTAAATAGCTGGGCACAGTAGGTTCTCTAGCTTTGATTGGCAGCCTGTCTAGAAGAAAAACTGTATTCAAACTTGTTCAGTTGTGAAGCATATGAAGGCCAGTTTTTATATTGAAACTTCGTCCATTCACTAAAACTGACTCTCCCCTCACTATCCTAGACTCCATCATGCCACTGGATCCTGGAGGTCAAATCAAGATGGCTTGTGCAAAACTAGGCATTACCTTCAATCACCTTAAAAAATTTAATTTACACAGAGTTCCTTAAAAGGAACCATCATCAACCATTAAGATAAATAGCAATGATTTTAAATGTGAAGTGAATAAGTTATGTAAAAGGTATCTAAATTTAACCAGAATACATATGACACTATGATTGGGACACTCGTATAGAAGGGAATTGTATGTGATTTTTTTTTATCTGAGTCTTAAGTATTTCATGTTTTATGACCTGTGATAAAGTCTGTGAAGTTGAATCTTCAAAAGCAGCCACCCATTTCACCAAAAGAGAATAGAATAATAGATAAATAAATAAAAACCTTTGGGAACAAGTGACAACAAAGCTGATATTGAAGGCTTCCAGTTGCACACTTATATTAACAGTTACAGTTGGCATTAGGATAGTGCTTCTGATATTATAGGCCAACATAAATAAAATGGGAGGCATTACTTTCAGAGTGACCCTTAAATCTCCACTTGATTTTAAAGCTTATAGTTGTGAAATGAAAAGATATGTAAATATTGTATTACAGACAACCTACTTAAATTATATTATTCTTGTTTGTCATTTTTTTGGAAATTAACTGAGGAAGGCTAGAGAGCACACCAGTCAAAACCTGTGAAACCAAAATTAAGAGAATTTCTGTCTGAATTAAGTAATTGTGAGTTCAATCCTTGGGCCAGGCAGTTTGTTCTTGAATTCAGTGGAAACAGGGCAAGAAATAATTGAGCAATACTAAAAATAATAACTAGACGAGATATCCCTAGTCTAACCAAGTAGATTAAATAAAGGGCTCAGTTCAAAACTCTTTGAAGGTTACCCAGATTGATAGATACCTGAAGGAGGCCAAAGGGTACAACAGCCAAAATGTTGTGATAATGACAACAGAGATGAAGAAATAGTCCGAATGAAAATTGTGTAAAGATGGTATTAATCAAATTAATGGAATAATAGTGTTTTTTTTGTTTTTTTTGTTTTTTGCTGATATCTCCTGACAATGGACAGAACAATAACAAAAAGGTTATATCAGCAATACTCCATGAATCTGCAATGTTATTGGCCCTCACCTGGCATCTCACCTTCAGTCACTTTTCCACCACTGTAATGTAGCTTACCTGTGCCTTTTCTATAACTACTTTCATGGTAATTGTTCGGGTAAATTCTTTGCTATGGTACCTAGACTTTATGAATTTAAGTGCAGTACTAAATTGGCAGCCAGGTCTCATCATTTTACAGTTGAAATGGCTAGATGTAACTAAGTTCTATGCTAACATTTTTTTCTGTTGCATTTCTCGCTTGTGGAGCTCTGTTCCAGCTTCTTCCCAGCCAGCTTTGATCTTCAAAAATTTTAATTCAATGTCAGTCGTTATCTAATGTCTTTTTTATTGTTTTTTTTAATAGTGTTTTTTTTTTTTTTTTCCTGAAATTATCTAACACTTGGTAACTCTATGCATCTTAGTGGATTTATCATCTTGGGGTGAAATGATTAAAAAAAAATGTTCTGCAATGACAAGATAGGACCCTTCTTCTGAAACTCTGTTTATATAACATAATTGTATGTTGAATTGATTGAATTTGTCTTGTGTGATTCTAGTTTTAGCTACTTCTGAGACTGCAGGAAAAAAAAAATTTCATTCTCTGTAAAAAGTAGTTCAAATATTGACTTTTGTGTCTTTGTAAAGCTACACACACTCAGGGAAATAGGCCTTATGTATCTGCTATTTTGGGCGACAACACAGCTGCAACCCAGCTATATGAAGAGATGCATAAAAATTTTTTAAAAATCCAATTTTAAAATTAACAGATAATATTATTGGAATATGATAATGATTCTTCTATGTCCTTTTTAGGACATAGGCGATCATGGCTCTCTACAACTTCATCTCATATGGATCTTAGCAGTTTATTTTCCCTTTGCTCAACCACCATTCTATCACCCACTCATGAAAGCTTGTCAGGCTTCCTACCTTCCACTATCCCTCTTTTTTTTTTTTTTTTCTATTTCAGTATCACACCATGAAGGGCAGTAAAGCCACTAAAACACAAGGGATTACAGATTGTGGAAGAATTAGGAACAGAAACATTAATAATGAGCAAGAAGAAGAGTAATCAGGACAGTAGATAGCAATTGATATTGCATTTAAATTTTTGCAGATTAAAGTTGTCTGGAAAGCATCGAATTAGAAGGGCAATCCACAAGGAAGAAGTATGCGAAAAGAAATTGTTAGCATAGAATTTATGGTTACATCTAGCTAGCTTAACTGTAAAATGAGATCTTGACGTCAGTCTAGTACTGAACTTAAATTCAAAAAGTCTAGGTACTATGAAAGTATTTATAAAAAAGCCAGAGAGGCAACCTTACGGTGGTGGGAAAGTGATTGAAGCAGAGATGCCAGGTCTGGACCAATAATATTGTTGATTCTTCTTTGGATTTTATCAGAAGAATCAACAAATATTATTGGTCCTTGTCCTCACTTTGCCCCACAAGGGTTAAGTTTTCCAAGCCTTCCTTCCTTCCTTCAAGGAATTTCATCTATCTTGTCCTGATTTTCAGTATGTATTCTTTTTGTTGCCATTTTCTTTTTCTGAGACTCCCTTGTTCCTTACTTGCTCCATCTATAGAATTTTAAGTATCTTTCTGGATAACCACATTTCTCCTGTTTCTGGTTTTTTCCTTTTCCATAGGGAACTTGTCCAACATTCACTGCCATGTAAAAGGATGGATACCACATAGAAATTCAGCACTCTTTTCTTTGTTTCTAGTGAAATTTTTCCATTTCTCAGCAAATAAATAAAATATTGAGTCCCCCAAATGCAACTGCATTAATAATGCTGCTTGTCCTCTTAAGGGCAAATGCCAATATGAATGCATAGTGTATAAAGTGAAGGTGTACAGCAACAGACTCAATAATAGTAATAGTCTTTAGATATGTACATGAAATGAGCTTTAGAGTAAAAGTCTATAAAAAATGAAGAATACTTTTGGTAAACCCTAATATTATTAATAATAATAATAGAATTTATGAAATGAGCTTTAGAGTAAAGGTCTGTGAAAAATGAAAATATATTTAAGAATTTAAGGCAACCTAATACATGAATTAAAAACCTGTTTCAAAAATATCTATTTATATGTTTAGGCATCGTGTAATTAAGTGGCACCAAAACAAATTTAGTTTTTAACATTTCAATTACTCAAGCTTTATAGATTTTTAAAGTGAACAAGAAATACAATGTCATGGATGCCATAATTAAAATCTAATAACCTTTTCCTATTTATCTCTTAAATCTCGACTGAAAAGAAAATATTTGAAAATTTTATTGCTTTTCAGTGAACAATTTCAAATAAAGTGGTTAGGCAGCTAAATATCTTGTCAGAAATTCTGGGATGAGTCATTACAGAAGTTACTAAGACGAATATCCTTGTCCTTGTTGTTTTTATCAGCCTTCCTTTTAGTCTAAAATTTTGAGATGAGTTGTCTTCAACTCCCAAGTTATTCACATGAGTATCATTGTCTTTGTTGTTTTTATCACTTATTTTTGCCAATGAGTTCTTCAGCCTTTCTCTTAGTTTGAAATTTCAAGATTATTCATTTTTATAATTTCGCAAGACATACAAATGAGTATCCTTATCTTTGTTGTTTTTATCATTTTGTTTTGGCCAGTGTGTACTTCAGCCATCCACTTACACTGAAATTTCAAGATAAATTATTGTCACTATTCAAATGAGTATCCTAATCTTTGTTGTTTTCATCACTTTGTTTTGGCCAATATATTCTTCAGCCATCCTCTTAGTCTGAAATTTCAACATGTGTCATTGTTACTTTTCTACAAGTTATACAGACTGTGTCATTATAAAAGCAACAAACATTTTGTTTTGTCAAAACAAAGATACTTATTTTGGGGTTAATTTTAATTTCTGAGATTTTCCTAGTATGAATAAACCAAAAATTTACATATTAGACACACATACACACAAGAAAGTTAGGCCTTCTGTAGAATGATGTCTATCTTGCTAGAATTGTGTAATATTGCCTATGAGTTTGTTGTATACAACAGACATATTTACCATTATACAAGAGAATAAATTCATGACACTTTCTTTCATGATTGTTGATGGAATGGTTCATTGTATAACACTTTCTACCAGTCAGTGTTTGTTCAAATGCTGCCACAGGCCATTAAGTTGGTCACGCTGGTCTAAACCATTTCTCTGGCCATGTTTTGTTGATTGATCACAGAGCTGGCAAAGTGCAATTGCTGTGTTGGTTCGATCCCAGCAAGAAAATTTTTAAAAAAAGTGATACTGGTCGAGACTACATTGTTCTCCCTACTAAACCTGATTGTTCGTACTAACCCTATCTACTTCTCTGTATATATTCCTGTTTGTAATATATCTGTGTTATTCCATACCTGTGTTCCAGTTCTTCTTTATTGGTTCTACCTTGAACCATCACCATGGTACAAGTACCTTGAACCATAACAATTAGGAAGATTGTTAGAAATGAGAGGAGCAGATGCTACACTTTGATCCCATCCCAATGGTCAAGGAGTGAAGAAAAGCATAACTTGAGTAGCATTGGCTGCACAGTCAGTGAATGCCGAATGTTTCAATATCAGTAAATGGCAAATATTATCATTGCCCTTAGATATGGTGATTTACTAAGCATAGCTTAGATGTGACACAAGGTCAAAAGTATGGAACTCCTCATGATGATCGAACTCACTATTCAGTCATAATTGATCTTGCAAAGCATGCATGATAACAGTTATGCGAGGTCGAGGTATCCAAATATCATGGTTTTCTAAACATAGTTTAGATAGCTCATGGTTGAAATTATGGAGCAACCAGTGTGAATCAAAATCATTATTGATCTATCAAGGCAAGTTTGCTAACCATTACACTACATCAAAGTGCCCTCATTGCCATTAGATATGAGAACAGATACTACACTTTGATCACATCCTTATGCTCAAGAAGTGAAGAAAAGTGTAGCACTGGATGTAGCAATAAATGCTGAATGTATCCTTATAAAGAAACAGCTAATATTACCATTACTATAAGAGATGAGAACAGATACTACATTTTGATCCTATCCCAATGGCAAAGGAGTGAAGAAAATCGTAACTGGAAGAGCACTGGTTGCAAGGTTAATGAATTTGAACCGTTTCCTTATTTTTCTGCCATATCTAGTTTGGTGCTTGAGATTTTTGACAAAATTCAAAGTCGGGTCTATTTATGTTATCAGTCTCAGCATCTCAATTTAAGTCACTTTCCCACCGACATGATGTGGCTTCCCTCTATCTTTTTAAAATTTTCATGGCAATTTTTCTGATGAGTCGTTCTCATCTGCACAAATTTTAGCATGATACTACATTGGCAACTAGGTCTCACCATCTTCCTGTCAAACTAGATAGATGTAACCATCAGTTCTAGTCTAATACTCACACTTCTCCCCTATGGAACTCCCTCCTGATTTCTCGTTTCCTTGCTATCTACAATCTTCAAAAATTTAAATGCAATGCCAATCACCATCTCCTATCTTCCTGAACCCAGTTCCTTTATACTCCTTTTCCTCATTTCTCTTAACACTCTTTCACTCCCTATATCCCCCTACATCTCAGTGGCATTGTCTCCTTGCTTGGAAGTGAAATGATTAAAAACAAATAAGGAAACCTCTAATATTACCATTCCTATTCCTATATTTACAATTCCAGAAATTGTTTCTTTATGTTCATATTTTCTTTGTACCTTGATTGATGAAGATCATGGGCATATGGCCACATCATGTTGAAACACTGATTCCCATATGGTCACCTAAGTTAAGCAACATCAAGCCTGGTTAGTACCTAGATGAGTGACCGCTTGGGAATATCAGGTGCTGTAAGTTTGGATGTACAGGTGGTGTAATGGATAATGGCTATGAATTTTTAATTGGAGAACTGAGTTCTCATTCCTTCTGGATAAGATATGAATCCACCTCTTCACCCCAATCTATAGGTTAATTAGTAAGACTTGAATGATTAAAACCATTATTATCTCAAAAAAAAAAAAAAGATTTTAGGATCTAAAATATTTTCTGGATTTAAATAACCAGCAATGGGCTGGTAAGCCATATAAGATTAATCAATCGGTGAAATACTGATTAACTACACAGGCATGTCTTTTAGAGTTATTTACATTTTCTAGAATATAAATAGAAACTACCTAGCTACAATGTGAGGGATCAGTTTTTATATTGATTTTAATATACAATTGATCCCTCATTTTATATCCACATTATAATTTCTTGAACTTCAAAAGGAACACATCCGCTGCTCCGTCAAACAGAAACACTTGAGATCGAGAAAACTACCTCTTTCCCTTGTATGTGGGTGTCCATCATATCACAATGTGACAAGAATTAATGTAAGCATTACTGACTGAAGTGGCCTATTATATACATCATGGAAATGCAGTGCTAATTAATTTACAAAAGAAATTCATTGAAAATTACAAAGAAAACAAGTTTTAGTTGCTATGAGATTTTAACGTCTGAATAAGTCATATAAGTATAATGGAATTGTATTATTAATTGTTTTATTTTAAAAATGCATTGAAAATTAGGATTGATTTGTATTTTTATGGCTTATCAAGACTTTGCAGGTCATTTAAAGCCAGAAAATATTTTTAAATTGTAAGAATTTCTTTTGGAGATAATAATGATTTACTGATAAGAGTCCTACTATTTAACCCATAGCTGGGGAGAGAAGAGGTGGCTTCATACCTTTCTCAACTGACTGAACTTGGAACTCGGCTCTCAAATTTCCAGTTCTGAGCTCTTATCCATTACACCGCATCAGAAAGAGCCAAATAAAATTTCTAGGACATATAATGAGGAAAGAGAGCTTAGAAAACTTGACACTCACATGACAAATTGGATGCAAGAGTGTCCGAGAATCACAATACATAACCTACCTAACAAGCCTTTATCCATTGCACCATCCTGCATATAGAAGCCTACAGCACCTGGCATTCCCAAGCAGTCCTCCATTTAGGTACTGACCAGACTCAACATTGCTTAACTTTGGTTATTATATGAGAACCAGGGTTTCAATGTAAAATGACTGTAAGCTGAAAATTAGGAAGTAAGGGATTTTTAGTGATTGGGGAAATAATGGAAGGATTATTAATCAAATGGATGATTCACTTCGAGGTTTTTAGAAATAACAGTTAAATTTTATCTGATCCAATCTTAGTACTAACATGGTAATCCTTTTGTTAAATTTAAAAAAATTTTTTTTTTTTTTTTTTTTTTAAATCATTTCACCCTAAGTGAGGCAACAAATCTACTAAGACACTTATCAATACTGAATTACCTTGCTGTTAAAATCAGAAAAATACTATTATAAACATTAGTTTAACGATTGAACCAATATGACTGTTGCAAGACTCTCTTCCTTTGTCTTCAATCTAAAATGTCTAAATAAAAACATTATCTGAAAAATTATTTGCTTGAAATGTACATTGATATGCTTGGGTTAAAAGCTTAAAGAATTTTTATCTTGGATAGGATCCCATAAAATGCTATTGAGAAACATGGGGAAAATAATATTTGCTTAACTTTTCTTGTATTTCTCAAAGATTTTTTTTTTTTTTATTGTGCTTTTTTATTTCTGTATGGAACAATAGAAGGGAAATTTTATTTGTGTATTTTAGGTCGATATTTGTTGCCTTCAAAAAACTTAAAAGAAGAGACACAGCTATTAACATGAAAGTAGGGTAATACTTCTCATTGCAAGCATGGCTACACAGTGTTGTCTGGATCCAAATACTTTGAGAGATTGTCAATAACTTTTAACAAAGTAACTCCTACTTAGTACATGTACAAATTAATATAATAGTCACACTGTAGGTTGTTTGAAGTTTTGCAAAGAAAGAGAACCAAAACAAAAGTTAGAAATCAGAACAGATGGAATGTATTTTCTTTTAACGCCAGTGACCAAACGTGAGCAACAACAAAAGTTTTAGAAAAAATAGAAAGAAAAAAGACACTTATGCTTAACATCAGAAAAAGATAGCTGAAATTTCTAAGGTACATAATCAGGAAAGAGGGTATGGAGAATTTGACACTCACAAGACATGTTGAAAGCAAAAGGGACAGAGGAAAGTAGTGCATAACCTACCTAATGAATTTGTGTAAATGGTTGTCACAACACAGTTTGATAGAGGGAACAAAAACAAAATTTACTAAGAGTTCCAAAGGACAGGAAATTGTGGTGAGCCATGATCACCAACATCCTGAAGGGACATGACATGTAGAAGAAAAAGAACCTGTTTCACAGCTCCAAATCCAGAATTTTCTCACTTCTGTTGGAGGAAGCCCTCTCTGATTTGACTGTCTTCAGAGGTGTAGCTGTATTCACCACACTTGGCCAATTGTGGGTTGGTGAAAGTGTTTAACCTATAGTTGAATCTGAGGAGTATATCCCTTTAATAGCTCTTTTTTGTGTTACACTTATTCTTGGCCTCACCAGACCAGGTTATGGTGGGGGAGCTAGTTGAGTATCTGACCACTTGAATTCAAAGTTGGCCTTCTAGACTGGTTGCCACTGAAGTCTGTAGGACCCAGTCTGTCCTGCTATTTTACTTATAGCTGGAGGGAGAAGAGTTTCACAGCTAACCTGTTTTTTTTTTCTGGAATGAAATGAATCTCTCTTATCCTGTGTCTGTTGGTCTTATGTAGTTATCTCAACGTTAATGAAAAGTCCTTCTCACTGACAAATTCATAGCCTTTATATATGTTTAGAATTTACATGACCATCTCTCACTAGTTATATCAGGCACACCAATCCACATATGTGCCTTTTTGAAATTGCAAATGGTGCACTACACATGAAAAGCATTGTAGCCTTTGTGATCCTGGTAAGTGTATTGAATGTTCATTACAGATATCAGAGAAAAAAATGATCTGTTTGATGATAATTGGCTTTCTTGTAGTATCTAAGTGTCTTTAGATAATATCATGTAAAAATGTTATTTAGACAAAGGGTAACAAGTCCTACCATTTTTTAACATTCAATGAAATTTAAATATGAAACAAACCAAAATCAGGTTTATTCTTTACTTGTAATATATCACTGTAAATAAGAGAGCATAAAAATATCTGTTGATGTAAAAAAAAGAAGCTATCACCTTCCTTATGTTGTCATTGTTTTGATGAATTATTCAGCTGAGTATCTTTATTTTTGTTATTTTGATCACTGTCTTGACTGTTGAAGTCCCTGGCCTTCTTCAATTACAATTTGCATTGGATAAACTTATCATTAACTAGGAATTAATGCTAGTGTTACTGACAAAATAGTGCTATTAGATATATAATATGCTGATATTGCTTTAGGAATTCATTGGAATAAAAGCAATATCAGGGATCAAGAATTAATACAAGTGTTACTGGCAGAACAGGGCTATTATATGTATATGGTAAATCCATTGTTACTGATTTTGTTATAAGAATTCATTGAAAAAGAAATAAAAGCATTGCAGGAATTAATGTAAGTGTTACTGACATAATATATGATTTCCTTTAATTTCATGTAGCATTTATTTTGCATTTGGTAAATTTTAATTAATATTTCTTTTAAATATCTGTCTAAGCCCTAGACATTTGTCTGATGAGAACTGCTCAGTAAGGAATAATAAAATTGAATATTGCTAGAGGTGATAGAAAATATGAGGAAAGCAAGAGTCCAACAGCGCATAATTGAGGTTGCTAGTCTGCATAACTAATTGGATATAATCTTCCTCTCTTTTTCTTTTAATTATAGTCATTTCTCCCCTAGCATGGTGATAATATCACTAAGACGCAAGCGGTTACTGACAGTGAAAGGGAATGAGAAAACTTTAGTAAGGAGAACAGAGAATAAAAGAACAGAATTCAGGAAGACAGAAGATAATGATTGATGTTGCATTTAAATTTTTTAGGATTGTAAACAGCAAGGAAGCAAGAAACCAGAAACCAGAATTATAGACAAGATGTACAAGAAAAAAAATCTGTTAGAATAGAACATACGGTTATATCTAGCTAGGACATAGCTGCAAATCAAGTAGTACACTACTAATATATATATATATATATATGTCAGAGTATCATTGTGTCACAGTTTTTCAACTTTACTCCGATAGGCCATATCATACCATTTTGGAATTGGGCTGACTCCATTAGCAAGTTAAAAATATACCTGGATGGATCTGGACTCACAGTCCTGAAATTTCAGATTCCCAAATTTTCATGACTGCAATTGCTTTTGGCAATTTTTTTTTTTTTATGTGATTTTTTTTGCAAGAAATTTTTTTGTATAATAACAAACTTGGAAATAAATTTGGGAATAATCAAAATTAATTGCAAATTCCAGCGAAAGTCACCTATGAAATAAAAATAATTGTTTGTATGGAAAGTAAGGACCTACATACATCAAATTGTCTTTAAATTAAGTGGTGGCAGAAGAATTATCATATCAAATATTAATGCAATACTTAAATGCAGCAATCAATTTTGAGTTCTTCTGTAGTTTATTGTTGCCTATCGCATCTACTCCTCCACACCTTTTGTGATGAAGGCTCAATCAAGAGTCCCTCATAGGAGCTTGCATAATTGCTGCCATATATATATATAATATTGTGGTTCTCTCATTAAATATTATGTACTGTTTTCTCTTGTGTGTTTGTCTTTTGCTTCCTGGTGTGTTATTAGGTTGGTGCAAAAATAATGACGTAATAACGTCAAACAACGACATTATTACGTCATTATTTTTGCACCAACCTAATAATTTATAAAGTTTATTTATAATCTGTGTGTCTTTACACACACACATTCATTCATTCACTTTGTCAATGATCCTGATTTCCCTCTTGAGGCCATTGATGACAAGAGGGTATATGCTGATGACATAGGTATTCATTGTTGGGATAAGAATGATCTTGAACAAAAAATCAACATCCTCTACAAAGTGTTCCAACAAATAAAGTTCAAGATAAACCTTCCAAAAACAGAAAGTTTAGTAAAACATTAATTCTTGATCCCTGATATTGCTTTTATTCCTTTCTGTTTCACTTAATGTAGACATACACACATACACAACATGTACATGTAGTGTCACATGTGGACAGTGTGAGATGGATAGTGTCGGAGTTAGCTCCTTAACCTTTTCACCAGGGGTCTCTCTCCCTTAGCGATAAATACTCACTGACCCTTCGCCTCTTCCTCTTTTTCCCTCAGGCCTTTGGGCTGCCACCTTGAGGTAAATCTTTTTCCCCAGGCTTCAGCCTTATACCACCTCACGGATGTGAACTCTCATAGATACAGCGTTTCCCAAATTCTGGGAACACGCTAAGAACAATACACGTACGTACGAACACTCATCACAACACACACACATAATATTCACCACACGCACTCTGTCCATGTAACTGTCCATGATGCTTGTAACCTTTAAGTTCAACTTGTTGTTGATACATATATTTGTTTACATATATTTATCGGTCTTGTGTTTTTCTTTGCCTTCTTTGGACTTAATTAAAGTCCAACTTTCTCATATAGTTGGACCGGCTAGCAGGAAAATCTTAACCCACATGTGTTTTACATACTCATCACCAACACAGTCCTCTACAATAGAGAATCAGCTCTTCTTTTATAAAATAGATATGAAGAATTATGGTGACATTGTATAATTCTTCTCAGCCTTGGTTAGACGTATGCCTTCCCCAGATTCATGGGAAGGTAGGGCCATTACTCTATTGCACTGGTCCAATGCAGGTTAGTATTTGGGTAATCATGTCTCTTTTTGATTTGTGATTACCCAAGCATTTTTGTGCATAAGTGAATGTAATAAACCCAACTAGAATTTAAACTCAATGCCAAGCCATTATCCATTATACCACCTGGTAATTCCTAGTGGTCACCCATCTAGGTACTGACCAGACTTGGTGTTGCTTAACTTCATCAATCAGAGAAGAGCCTGTGTTTAAATGAATTACTTATTATAGAATTATATAGGCTGTTAGCGTATATGATTCTACTGTTCCATTCTTGGAAATAATGGTTCTAATGGAACTGTCTTTTAAGTATCAAACAAGTCTGTACTAAAAAAATCAATAAAGGCAGAAACAAAATTGGAGATGTACATGTTCCTTTACCATTTTTATTATCCAGTATTTATTGTATATTTGCATATTTATACCATTTGTCTGGTAGGCATCATTACAGGTTGAGTGTAGTAGATAATTTTTAATGAATATCTAACATTTACTGATCTCTACTAATTTCCACCATCCATCTATTTTTTTCGAAAGAGATTTTTTTATTTTTTTTAAGCATGTTAACCATTTTCATTTTAAGAGTGAATAAAATATTCATTGAAACCATTAATAAAAAGGCATTTCAATTTCATTCTTTTACTAATGTACTAGAAGTTCTACCAGGATTCATTATTGATGGCCACAATCTTAATAATATAAGATATGCAGCTGACACAGTGTTCATAGCAGATTGAGAAAGGAAAATACAGAAATTCTGACAGAAGGTTATAAAAGAAAGTGTGAAGAAAGGACTAAGTATCAATTGTAAGAAGAAAGAATGTACATGTTGTAACCTAGGGAAGGTTACTGAATCAACCTAATCACATGAAGGTTGGTAATGAACAATAATACTTAATACAAGAACAACATGTATAAGATTTGCTAGCAGTGTGTAGAAGTAGTCAACTGCTATAGGCGAGTCAAGTGAATACCACAATGAATCTCCAACTGCAGACCAACATACAGTATTTACTACTGTATTTATGTGAATGGGGACATACCCATTATCATCCATAGGTATGCCACAACAGATAGATATGAACAGATTGAGATAGTGTTGTAACCTAGGGAAGGTTACTGAATAGAATAATCACACGAAGGTTAGCCAGGAATGATGATACTTAGAACAAGAACAACACATATAAGATTTGCCAGCAGCATGTAGAAGTAGTAGTCAACTGCTAGAAGTGAGTCAAATGAATTCCAGAATGAATCTCTAACTGCAGACCAACATACAGTATTTACTACTTTATTTATGTGAATGGGGACACATCCATTATCGTCCATAGGTATGCTGCAACAGTATGGGTGTCAGGAAAAGAAACACTCCAATATGTGAATTACAAATTGAAAATAGTAAAAATAAACAAGTGCAAAAATTTAAATATCTAAGAAATATTTTAACCGAAGATGAAAAATGTATCCTGGAAATCCAAGGATGCATTGGGATTGAGAAAGTTGCCTTCCAAAAGTTAAGTATAGTATTTAGAAACAGGGAGATTTTATTGGAAACAAAGAAAAAAGTAACTGTTATGTAATATGTCCCCCTATATGGCAGTCAATACTGGACAATCTGCTCACACATGAAGAGACTTAAGCAAATGTGATTCTACAGAAGGATACTGAGAATAACATGGACTGAACATGTGAGCAACAATGAAGTTTTAAAGAAAATAGAAACAAAAAGGCTACTTATACTTAACATCAAGAAGAGAGAGTTGTTATTTCTAAGGCACATAACAAGGAAAGAGGGCTTGGAAAATTTGATACTTACAGGACATATTTGAATGCAAGATTAACATAAGAAAACTGCATAATTTACATAATGAGCTTATGTAAGTGGTTGACAGAACAGGGATTAGGAGATCTAGCAAGAAGACAAATTTTACTAAAGGGCTAATAAGGATAGGAAATTGTGGAGAGCCATAATTGCTTATGTCTTGAAGGAACATGGCACATAGAAGAATAAAGGAACTTGTTCACTTAATGACAAAAGTAAAGAAAAAATGGAATTAGACTATACAGATAATTTATACATATGAGAACTAACCATGAAAATTTCACAGTTTTCCTATTTTAATATAAGCTGTAAACTTTGTTGTACAGAAACAACATTTGTTAATAAGAAATTGCTCAAGATGATCATGATGAATATTTAGTCAATATTCAGATAATCCCAGATCATCAATTTTAATCAAATCTTTATAACGAGAAATACTTGTGAAAATTTCCAAATTTTCCTATTTAAATTTTCTGATGAATCTTAATTCTTAAGTTAATGATTGAATATGCTCATAGTGAGTTCTGTGACAAGAAAATATCTGTAGAAATTCCTCAATCACATTGTTAAATATTTGAGCTTAACAACTTTAACAAAATATTGCAATAACAATCTTAAATATGAATGCTGGTCGTTACTTTAAGAAGAAAGTGGGTACAAATGAAAAAATTTTAAATTTAAATTTTTTTCTATTTTACTAAAATGGATGTTAAACATATGAGAATGCTATTGTCTCTTTTATGTTCCCTTTTTCATTTTCTCACTGAAACCAAGTAGTGTCTCTGATATGCCTTTTCAATCTTTCTACTGATTAAAACAGAATAGTCCCTTATTTATGAGGTATTGGCAGGCCGTAACGGTCGTGCTAAGTAAAGAATTAAAGGAATGACAAGCAGAATTATAATATGATAATAGCCATAATTGTTTTTTTGTGTAGGGGACTAATGCATTAATTCTTGATTACTATCCTTTTCTTTCTGATGTTCTCAATAATTTACTATAGCAAAGTTATTACAAAGCCTTTCCATAATACATCGAATGACAAAATTAAAAAAAAAAAATCTATAACATGTTTCAACCATTGTAGGGACTTCTTCAGAATCAAGAAAGATGAAATTCATAACCTAAGATTGTTTTTCCATTTTTATTTTTCATTCAATTACTCGCTATTAGAATTAGTTTGATATCTTCCTAATAGGACTTATTCACAAATGAATTAAATTAGAAATATTTTTTTTTTTTTTTTTTTTTTAGAGAATCTTAGTAAAAAATAATTTTTTTTGCCTCAGCTACTCTTCACTTAATTATATGAAATTTTGAGAAATTAAATTTTCATCTCTTTAATATTTATACTATTTAAAAGCAGAACTCCTTGAAGAATTTGTTATGGTGAGCTATCTACATTAAAATGAACTCTTCCTCCTTCATAAATACTAACCTGCAAGACTTCCTAAGCAGGCAGTCAGGACACAGTGTAACCTGACATTTTGGATGGACACTTCTATCTGCTGACTCATAACACTTATTTTGTATATATGTTCTGTTATTTCAATACACTTGTTCAACCTACCTACCTTCTTTCCATGTCTTTCTTTCTGGCCCCTAACAGACTGTAACAGAATTTAAATCATCAATGTTCTTTGTTTTTTTCTTTTGTAGAACAGAAACACCATTTATTGAAAATCTGCTCTGAATCATCAAATAAAAAATGCAATAAAACTAAGACATTATTTAACTAGAAAAGCTCTTAATTACTTTTATAAATAAGGACATTATAATCTTAAGAAAAAAATTTTTTTTTCTAATGAATAATAAATTTTGATTCTGTTTCTTTATTAGCTGTGAATTCCTGAGAAAGTTAGTGGAGTGGTTTCTCATTGTTTCTACAGATTCAAATTCAGAGTAATCTTTCTCTTAGGCTGATTGTCATGCAAGAGTTAACTGACATAGCTCATAGCTAAGGGGAAGAGACAGATACATGTCTATCCCCAAAGACATTTCTGCAAAAGTGTATGGAACAGGCAGGACTATGAATTCAGCACAACAATTCCACTTTCTGGACAGATGGCAGGACAGAAGGCACAATGTTAAAATGTTATTATAATAACAAGAAATATTGCGATATTAATCCAAATATAAATAATGTAAACTCCTCATCACAGAAATTCAGGGAGACATTACTGTAATTCCATTTAGGTTTAAATGTTGAAAGCTGCTGTCTTGAATTAAGCTATGATTTTCTTCATAGTGAATTCTCATGGTAAATCAGTTTTTCATTGTCAATGATTTGTTCAAAAATATTTTTTTTGTCCATCCAAAAAGATAAAAATGTTTAAAGCTGACAGACTTTCTTTTATATTCAGTTCACTGCCACTCCCCAATTGCTTAGCTGATGGCAAGATAACATTTCAAATCTAAATTGTTAGTCCATTTAAAATACCATATTTAATAGAAAATATATTCATTTTAAATACAGGATTCATAAAATGACTTCAAAGTTACGGCTTACACTCTTTTTTTGTTACCCAGAACAGTTGCCAGACAAAAAGGGGAATTAACTCTTGGGGACCACAGATGTCTATTTCTGTTTCTTTCTTATTGTTCATGTATGTAGATTTTCATTGAATGGCAAACCTAAAAATATTTCCATAAAATTTAAAAAACAAAAAACTTTAAAAAGATAATTCTATTTATTACTGAATAATTTCTGGAAATTTCAATAAAATCTTATAATTATCTCTGTATTTTTTTTAAGGTTTAAAAAATTAATACTTTACTTTTCTTATCTTCAACTTTGTTTTTATTGTTAAGCCAGGTTAGAGGTTGTCCAGACTATTCCAGTGTCTCATTTCAAACTCAGTCAAATTCTGTGTTTGTGTGCACATTAAATGGCACAAACACTCTTAAGTCACTCATGCATAACACTGAGACACACATATACATTAGGTACACACATACAAAGTCAAATGCAGATAGTGCATGATGATCAGGGTATTAGCTCTTCTTTTAGAATATAGAATTCATTCTCCTAGCTCCTGAAATTCCCTTGCAAATGATATTCTACAAATGACCATTTGAAGCTATAAAGGCCTGAGCCAACTTCAATGACATTTCTCAACCTTACTTAACATTGGGAAAAATACAATATTGTTCACTTTTGCAAACAACTATTAAATGGCTATGTGTGTACAATGTAATTGTGTGGCATATATTTGAGTGTTGAAAATCTTTTGGCCTAGCCCACTTTTCAAATTCTGGCCAAAAATTTCAGAATTTATTTTTGAATCGGGAACCTATTTTATATACCATATATACTCATGTAATATGAAATCTTATAAAAAATGATCTTGTATCTTGTGTATTATGCGAGTTCCTTTTTTGAGAGACCAAATTACAAATAGACTAAATTTCTTTTCCTCTATCTCTTTATCCCATCTTCTAGTTAAATACATTGATCCAGATTAATCTTTAATATAAATTATGGTTTATTTTTTAGGTAAATTATGGTTTTATTTAAAAAAAAAAAACAAGTAATCTCCCTTTGATAATAAAAATTAATAATCACAATTCTAAAATAAAAAATTCTTTAATTTTTATTTTTATTTTTTTTTATTATATATATATATATATATATATATATATATATATATACACAAATCGTTTTTATTTTAAATGCCAAATATTTAGATTTCAGCATTAAATAACCCATAGAGGTTGATATGCTGCTAAACAAAATCAACCAACCAACAATACCTTTTATATAGTATATACTAGCATCATGGCCTGGCGTTGCTCGTGCTTGATTCAAAAATTGTACAACTCATACAGCAATTGCTATCACTTGACTTAAAATATTTTTGCCCTTCCTTGCCTTTAAAGGAGTGCCCTTTGCCATGCTGATGTTACTACATGCCTTACTTCTTGCCTATCTCACACATTTTTCGAAGCTCTATACTAAACATTAAATCTGTTACGAAAAAAGAACTAAACAAAATGAATACAAAATGATCAGCTTTAAAAAAGGACTCGTAACTGGAAAAACCGAATGAAAAAAGAATGTTAACAACAAATACTTTTTCACACCCAACCCAGTTCTGTGGAATCAGAATCAATGTTGAGTTTAAGCAAGCGAATGAGCCAATTGGAGTAAAGTGCCATGCAGATTTAAATTTTTCTCACTTGTGACAAATGCAGCTATTGATTTTTTTTTTGCATGCTAGCATGCTAGTTAACATTCGTGTCAGTCAGCTGTTGGCTCTCAGGCTGGCCAATAGAATCTTCCTGCCTATTCGTGGTGGCCAGCAATTGGCTCTCACTCTGGTCAATAGAAAATGGCCGCAAACTACATGAAAACTGCCGTAGAAGCATGAAAAAAATCGATTATTTCCACTATCGATGGGAGTTGGAAAATGCAAAGTCAGTGTTGGCCTTTCCGCTAACCTGGAGCATGCGCATGTAAATTTTGGTACAAATTCGTCGAAAATTGCAGCCGTGCATTCGTTACACACACACACACACACACACACACACACACACATCCTGCCTTTTACATATATATATATATATACACACACACACACACACTGTTTACATCGTTCAGACTGTTGTTTTCATCTTTATTGTTATATTCACAATGTTTCAGCCATTGTACACTCTGACTTTATTCATGTGATGTATATTGAAATATCAAACTGAACCCTTTATTTTGTCCACGGGGGGTAGATTATTCTAATTACACATGGCATGCCTTTTGGGGATATCTTAATATCAGTTAATTCCCTTTTTAACTCAACTGTCCAACGAACTAATTAAAGGATTTGATTTGAAATTCCAATGTATATCACCTGAAAAAGGTCTGAGAGTACAATGGCTGAAACATCATAAATATGGCAATAAAGATGATGACAACAATCTGAATTATGTAAATAGTGACAACACCTCATCTAAGAAATATACTCCATGCCGACAATATGACTTTCAGCATGGGCTGTTATGTATATTTATTAATATATACTTAAATATTTAATCACTGTTATTTAAATTTGAGTGCAGTTTTCTTACACCAAAGTGTGTATATATATATATATATATATATATATATATATATATATATATATATATATATAAACACTTACATGTACATTTATTTATATTTATCCATTTGAAAAAAAAATATCTATCTATCTATATATATATATATATATATCTCAGAAGGGAAAATGGAGCCTTGCTGAACTGTTATTCTCTCTGTAAAACATTAGTTTCTCCTACAAAGGGAGATGCAGGTTCAATCCCTGCTGGAGAGTACATTTTCCTTATGAAAATTTCTTTAATGCACTAGCTGGTTGATATAATACACACTGTTTATAATAAAAACAAATGTGGCATTAAATTCAAATATGAGTATCCAAAATAAAAATATTTGAAGTAATATATATATATATATATATATATATATATATATATATATATTACAATTATTTATTTAAAAATGATTCAATCACTCCTTAAGAGTTCTCATGTTTCAAAACAAGAGCCAAAAACGTCAATATAATTATTTGAATTAAATTGAATTAAAGTACCAAGGTCTGTTCCATCTTCAAGCGAAATTTTTGGAATAACTCATTTTTGAAATTTATGCGTTTTTATAAGCATATTCATTATTAAAATTACTGTGGTAACGGCGAGAGCAATTACTTAAAAAAGCGGGGTATCAATATCTCAGTTACATTCAAAGAAGTCATTCAGGGTAAGGTTGGGGTGTCTAAATTTAAAGCAGATGACATCGTCTAGTCTGGTTAAGTGTCTATGGAAATTTATTTATTTTTTTATTTTATTTCCTGAAAGGGTTTTGTGTATATAAAACTGTCATAATTAGCTAACATTTGTTGTTTTTTTATTTTTGTTTTCTTTTTTTGTTTTGTTTTTTTTTGACGACTTCATAAAGGGATTTTTTTATTTATTATTATTATTATTATTATTGGGTAGGGCTTTTAAACTTTTTATTTAGACTATGGAGTTTAAAATTTGTATTTATTATTTAATTGTTTGTTTGTTTTTTATGCTAATTATTCAATGCAAAAATTTGATGATGTCAGCAAAAAACCATTAACTCATGTCAGTTGTTTAATAAATTTCCATTATTTAGAAACTTGATAATGTGTAGTTTTTCATGTAGGCATAAATGGCATGGGTCATCCCAAGTTTTACAAGTTCTAGTTTTGTTTATAATTTTCCATTTTACTTTTGCTGTTTTATTCATTTCCTTGAAATGCCAAAAATATTTAGATAGATATCTGATTTCTATTATTAATATTGTTGAAGAAGCTTTTATGCTGTCTCCACATGGTTTTAAATTCATTCTTTGTAGACCCAATGTATATCATATTATTATTAGGACTCTCAATGGATGAGATAGTATTAGGTTGGTGCAAAAATAATGTCGTTTTTTGACGTTCAACTTTGTGAGAAAACGACATTATTTTTGCACCAACCTAATATATTGGTATAATACAGATTTTATGTGGCATATATTTTCTAATGGGCAGTCTTCTGGGTTTCTACAATCACATAATTTTTCACTATTTTTGTTTAATTTAAGTGTAGGGTTCGTATTAATACTATTCTGGCATGGGGGTTTATTCCGGATTTTATTGTGTTTTTTTTATTGTACTTTCTAGATTTTCAGTGCAACTGTAACTTAATTTTAGGATGTTTTTATTAAAGATTTTCCTAAGTCTGCTATTTGTAGGAAAGTGTTTTTCAATTAAAGCTAGGAATTTCTGTCCTAGCTTAATACTAACCATTTGGTTGAAAGAAGGGGTATACCAAATGATTTTTCTTTTTCTGTTTTTCTTCTGGTTAGTACAATTGTTTCTATAATTGATGTTAGCATTTTTGTATCCGCTATTTTTTAGGACTGCGTTATAAAAATTACTGTGTTGTTGGAATATTTCTTTATTAGCCGAGTTAATGCTGATTCTTTTCTCTATTGATGAGGGTATATGTGTCAAGTTTTGATATAATCATTTTTTTAAAATAAAATGTACTAACAACGGACCCCTTGCAAATGGCTAATGAAAATGACTAATCTTAGTCAACAACATTGAAAATATTGAACCTCATTCATTCAGTCAGTCAGTTATGTCCTATACGTGATACATGCTTAGGCAATCATGTAACTTTCGATACATGACTGATGAGGCAGATTTATTT
Organism: Acanthosepion lycidas; assembly: GCA_963932145.1. Lineage (NCBI taxonomy): Eukaryota > Metazoa > Mollusca > Cephalopoda > Sepiida > Sepiidae > Acanthosepion > Acanthosepion lycidas. The sequence goes on from OZ010606.1 coordinate 34,663,465, forward strand.
TCTGCAGTAGGTTGCCATTTCTTGCTGCAGTAGACCAGTTGCCATCCAAGGCTATAGAACCCAGTCTGTCCTGCTATTTACCCATAGATGGCAGGGGAGAAGAAGAGGATTCATACCTTTTCCAAGAGTATTAGCATGTAAGTGAATGTAATGGATTTGACTGGAATTCAAACTCGGCTTTCCAATTCCTCGGTCAGTTATCTGCCATGTGTGATACACACTTAGGCGACCACGTAACTTTCCATACATGAATGACGAAGCAGATTTTTTTTTTTTCTGCAATAGGTTGCCATTTCTTTTTGCAGCAGATTGGTTGCCATCCAAGGCTTTAGAACCCAGTCTGTCTTGATATTTACCTATAGCTGGGGTGGGGAAAAGAAGAGGATTCATACCTTTCCCAAGGGTATTATTAGCACATAAGTGAATGTAATGGCTTTAACTGGAATTTGAAATCGGCTCTCCAATTCCTAAATCTGAGTTGTTCTCTGTTACTCCACCATACTCTTAAATACTTGGGTGCAAAACTGTCAGATTTTCTGAACAAAAGGCAATTATTTAACTTGACTTTTGTCCTTTCTTATGTAAATTTCATTAAAATCCAATTGTTGATTTTTTAAAATTTAGTTCATTTTTAACTTAAAATTTTTTAATATCAATTATTACAGTTATTATTTTCTTTACAAGTAAACAATTTTTACAATCATTTCCAGTTCAATAAAATATAGGCAGATAAATTTTACATCAAAAGTATTGCCAGTTATCTTATGAATCGAACAAAGATTTTGATCATAAAATTTACTTTTATACAAGTTATGGTTTTCCTTCTTCATATGTCAAAATTTGTATTTTATTTATTTGCACAAGGGAAAAGAATCTGTAATTAGCAATTAATAAACTTGGACTATCATGGGTATGACGATAAACTACATCTGACAGCAAGTCCTTTGATTGGGAGGTGTTGAGGGACATGAAACCACCTCTTATTTGTTTGTTGTTTCCATGTACACCCTGACTGTGTGTGGTAGCACCTGTTAGGGTTCCATCTATGAGCAAATAGTTAATCCCCAAAATTGGGTCAAAACATTATGAAAGTATAAAAAAATTTATTGTGAAAATACCTGCAATACATTTTTGTAAAAGTAATTATTAATGCTCAAGAAAATTGAATTTCAGCATTAAATGACCCATAACGAATTGATATGCCACTAAACAAACAACCTGGAATTATCTCCTTTGGGCAGATTTTTTTCTGTCAGTTTATTAAAAATTACTTGGAATGTTGTAGCCTGATTGAACTTCATTCTTCAAGAGAGACAATTTTAATGATATTGCACTAGCAAAGATTGCACTGTGAAGTGCCATCTTTGCTGTGTTACAGTCACAAACATGTAGAAATTAGATTGTTATATAAATTATACTCTTGGTGAAAACTGAAGAATGAATCTGCCAAAATGTGATAACAACAAAGAGCTTTAGTTGTCAAAAAGATTTATAAATTAACTTTTATTTTTATCATTTCTGTCAGTCATTAATGAAGCAATTTATCATTATTTGTTATTTTTCATCATTATCATCGTTATTTTTTTTTAATATATTTTCCATGAATAATAATACATTTATAATTTCTTCTTTTGCAGTGAAATTGATTTTTCCACACTCTACAAGAAAGCCTCTAAAAAGCTTACCAGACTTGCAAAAAAGGCCAGGAAACGCCTACAGAAGTGGTAATTGTTTTCTCTTTGTTTTAATACTGTCCCAGTCTTATCGTGAGAGTAATCACAACTGTAGTTAATACTTTGATATTGACATGTTGTGGGAACAATATATTTTTTGGCACTGTAAACATGAAACATTTTAAAATCCCTCTTGAACAGCTGACATCTTTGAAGCTCTGTTTGGTGAATGTCTCCTACGGTGACCATGCTATCGAGACAGATCTATTAAAAAGAATTATTTTAAACATTCTCGGAAATTTTGAAGCCATTTTCTATTCTGCTTTCATATTTTCACAGCATATAATTACAAGGTCTGTTCAAAAAGTATTGTAGCAATGAAAATCATTTTTACCGTCCAATAAAGCACCCACGTTTTATCTGACCAGTCAGGAGTTTCTTGTGTGCCTATATAAAACACCTCAATTGAGAACCTGGAGAACATTTCTGAATGCTTGTTTTTTATTTGTTTTTTTTTTGGGGGGGGGTTGTTGTTTTTTTTTTGGTTAGTGGGGGTAGTCCACGCAATATAAGGCCAAAGAGCCACTCAAGATAGAGGGTTATGGTATAATATTGTATGGGTATAACAGAAGTCAAGAAGTACAGTTTACGAGATTATGTAAGAAAGATAACAGTTAAACCTAGACTAGAAGAGGTTAACATTGTAGTGACAGGGAAGACACCCTCTCAGAAGTTTGTTCCACAAAGCAGCAGTTCTTGGGAAGAAGCTGTCAAAGTGAAACTTCCTTCTTACTACAGAAGGTCATTGGGTTACATCAGGCTTGATGTACGGCATTTCATGGTTATGGCGCCATCTCCAATACATTGTCACACAACACCATATGATGAAGACAGCATTGTTTCTTCACCAGCTGTCTGCCATATTGGATTGTGCTATATTTGCTATCTCTCATTTGTGTTGTTTTTTTTTTAAAAACTTTTTGCACATTCTTATGGCTCCCAAGCTCATGGGTGAGTTCCGACCTATGTTAAAAATCAGGTTATGTCATGCCGTAGGAACAGATCTCTGGCAAAAGCTGAGGACACCCTGTAATGAAATATGAAAGTAATGGTTCATCCCCCCTGTATGTAGCATGGCATTTCTCAGCTGCAAATGTTAGAACTGGTAGACTGTTGTTGGCAACATAGTGACCACTAGTTTTAACCATTGGTGACTTTGCATGAATTCATCCAATTACAAGTATCTGACTGTTTCACACTTACATGGCAAACATCATCAGTAGATGTCTCATTGTAGATCATCAATAATGGCATACCCAAGTTTCCAGGAACCAGTTCTATAAAGGCAGGTAATCTTTAGGAACTTATTCTGCTTATTTTCTTTTCACTTTAAGAATGCAAACAAATTGCTTTATAATATCAAAAAAATTAAAATCATTTGATAATTTAATAGAAAACATTTATTTATTAAAATATTTCCAGATTGCAATTCTCTTCTCTTCATATTTCTGTTCAGAAGTATTATACTTTTTGACTCTAGTGTCAGCAGCTGTGTTATGGTTTCTTAGCCACATTCAAACTGAATCGCTGCAATCCCAAAGATCCAATGGAAGACCTATCAAATTTATGACCAGAAGGTTTGCCACATTTTTAACTTAAAGATTTCTTTTGTCAGAAAAAATTATGTTCATCACAGTAAACACTCTTTCAGTCTCTGCAGATCTTAAAGCAATGTTATTAATTTTTAGCTATTATATATCAGCTATTAATATATAAGATTATTTTCAGATAATCTAACAACCAATTCACTAAGCTTTTATAATTTTAATAATTGGTTTATTTGAACCAGTAGGATGCCGCCACTGGATGTCATCAACTGATGATTTAAACTTTTTCTAAAGATAAGAATTATTTATGACTAGCAGCATGGCCCGGCATTGCCTGTTCTTGATTAAAAAATCATACAACTCATAGAGCAATCGCTATCACTTGACTTAAAATATTTTTGCCCTTCCTCGCCTTTAAAGGAGTGCTCTTTGCCGTGCTGATGTTACGACGATTAAAGCAATAGTGTTGGCGAAGTCAAATATGTCATTTGTGGCTCAAAGTCAGAACTGGTAGCAGGGATAAAAAAAGCCGAATTTCAATGGCCCTGCACCCATTCCAGAATTTGAGGTCAAATGTTTTCTTCCCCTCCACTGCACACACTGACCTGTTTCTTCCCGCACGTAGTGTCACCTTAAATTAATCTGCATTTAAGAAATACCCAACCGGAAAAAACATTTTTACGGGTTGACCGATTGTCAATTTGCACTCTGTTTGGGGGGGGAGGTGCTCAGAGTTGAAACTCCACATGGTGACTCCCAATGGCCTCCTCATAAATCCGGTCGGTTCTCGCTGAAAACCGACATGTGGTTCAGGCGCAATCTGAGTGTATCGGTTTTTGGGTTATATCAATTTTCAGCGCTGTTTAGGGGTCAGTGGCCATGAAACTTCTGGATAACATTTCTAATGATAGACTCTAAGAGGGTGTCAAATTTGGTTGAAATGAGATCATTCCTTCTGTAAGCAGATTTTTTCGATTATCGATTTTTTTTTTGAAACCTGAGTCTGAACTCAAAAATCGGCCTCCGTCATTTCCTTACGCCAGCCATTTGCAAACTTGTGGTGAAAACCACATCGTAATCGGGTGAGAAATGCGGCCTGGGCAAGTTAACAACGCCCACGACAGACACACAGACAGACAACAAGAGAAATATGGATAGTAGATTCAATTCTAAAAGACTAATTGGAAAGGCTTGTATTCATCAGATTATGTCACTACACTATAAAAAGGCATCATAATTATTTACAAAATCCATAACTTTTATTCAGTCTAATGATTAAAATGGTACATCAAATACTAAAAGCAAATAAAGAAATTCATTGGCAATTATTTACTATAAAAATGCATTGCAAATTATTTACTATAGAAATTCATTGCAAATTATTTACTATAGCAATGCATTGCAAATTATTTACTATAGCAATGCATTGCAAATTATTTACTATAGATGTGCATTGCAAATTATTTACTATAGAAATGCATTGCAAATTATTTAATATAGAAATACATTGCAAATTATTTAATATAGAAATGCATTAGAATTGTTTATTAAACCCATCAAAATTTTGATTCATTCTAATGATTACATATAATCATTTACCAAACATAGCTCAGATGTGGCACAAGGCTGAAAGTATGGACTTTTTGTAACACTGCCCATTGGCATTACTATTACACTAATACTCTCTACTATTTACCGTTAGTCATTTTATGTACTAGTAAATTTATGTATTTCTAGCAGTAAGAATAAGTACAATTAGTAGTGATTTTTCACTTAAAATTTCAGAAAGTTTCAAAACTTTGTATGCTAAAGCGGAAATTGGGAAGAAATTTTTTTAGGTGGTCAAGAATAAACACAATTTCTAATGGAAAAGGGTTTTGTCTGTCTTTTTGAAGATATGTTTAATATTCAAAGATTGAATATCTTACTGTCATATCACATTATGGAGAAAAGAGGAGGAACGGTGGAGTAATGGATAGCAGCTTGAATTGAGGAATCGGAGAGCCAGTCGAATCTATTACATTCTCTTTTGTGCTAATACCCTTGGGAAAGGTGTGAATCTTCTTCTTCTCCCTCCAGCTATGGGTAAATAGCAGGACAGACTGGGTTCTATAGCCTTGGATGGCAACTGGTCTAGGAGAAGGAAAAACTCTGAATTCAAAACCTGCAGAGCGTCGTTTGGGGACCTTGTGGCACATAGTGTGCCAGGTCTCTGTAATCGGCCCTTCAAAAAGTGTGGATGGTCCTGCACGGAACCTTCACCACTATAATCAAATCTCATGTGCTATATATGCGGGTTTGGGGACCGCTTGTGAATACCAAATTCCCATGAAACTCCATTATTGGAGCCGGCTCAACCCACCCTGGGTGAATGCCGTTACAAGACAAGATATCACATTGAAACACTGGTTCTCATACAATCACCAAAGTTAAGCAACATCTTGTCTGGCTAGTACCTGCATGGGTGACTGCTTAGTAATACCAGGTGCTGTAAGCTCGGATGTACAGGGGGTTTAATGAATAATAGATTGGAAATAGAAATCAGTCAAGTTCAAATTCCAGTTGAGTTTGTTATATTCACTTAGACACAAATAGACTTGGGAAAGGTATGAATCCACTTCTTCTTCCCCAGCTATGGGTTAATTAGTAAAACATGTATCAGTAAATCATTATCTCCAAAAAGTTCTTACAATCTAAAACTATATTCTGGCTTTGAATAACCTGCAAAAGGTTAAGTTGTAAAAAAACAAATCGATCAAAGTTCAAATAGAAAGGTAGAATCCTCAAGGAATATTTTGGACATTTTAGACAGGAAGTTCTGATTGTTCTGGATTTTTACTTAGTTTTCAGATTTTATTCTCTCTTGAGTGTTTCCATGTTGGACAGACAATTCTGCTTACAGCATTATACATAATTCATTAAGAAAATTGTGTTGATTTTTTTTTTTTTTTTTTTTTTTTCCTGCAAGTTTATTCTTTAGAAAATTGGAATATACAACAGTTTTTACCAATTTTTCCCTTTCTTTTTTAGGATATTTACTTAAACCTTAAACAGTGGTTATCATCAATTGACATTTCATTGGAGATCAGTAGATATCGACAATTGATGATTTAAATTTTTCCCAATAATACAATAATTATTTATTCATTATTCAATTCTAAATGACTAATTGGGAAAATCTAGGATTCTTGAGGTCACGTCATTACTTGGAGTATTTATCTGTAAATAAATCTGAAAGAAGCCAAAACACTGCTATGTTTCCATGTAGACTTATCTAGGAGAAAAAGAGACAAAAATGATGAAATCTGGTTGCAAAGAATTCATGGCTTCATTGTGCATGGAATACTTAAAGGAGTATCGGACTATTTATATGTAGACTATTGTCCTCATCTTTATTGTTGTCATCACAATGTTTCAGTCATTGTGTCCTCTGGCCTTCATCAAGTGTATGCTGATCTGGGTAACTTACGGGGAATTCTGAACTGAAATTTTTATTTAATCTATGGGAGTAAACTGTTCTTGTTCCACTGTCCATGTCTAGTTATTATTTTTAGTACTACTTAGTTATTCACTGAACCCTTGGGAAAGATGTGAATCCAGCTCTTCTCCCCCAGCTATAGATTAATTAGTAAGACTTGTATCACTAAACCATTATCTTAAAAAAAAAAGGAAATCTTATAATCTAAAAATATTTTCTGGCTTTAAATAACCTGCAAAGGGTTGATAAGCCGTAGAAAATGATTCAATCAATAAATATTGATTCGATACACAGTCATAGTTTTTATATTTATTTACTTTCTCTGGAATACAAATATATAGAAACTACCGTGACCACAAAGTGAAAGATCAGTTTATATAACAAATATAGTATAGAATTGATCCCCCACTTCTAGTTTATCAAATTTTGACTAGGTATCTTTTCCCTCCAGCTATGGGTTAATTTGTAATACTTCTATTGCTAAAACCCATTATTACCTTAAAAAAAATTCTTACAGTCTAAAAATATTTTTTGGTTTTAAATAACCTGTAATGGGTTGATAAGCTATAAAAATATCAATCTGTTTCCATTGTCTGGCTGAGGGATTGAACTCAGAATTACTATGTCACCAAATTTACAAACCAATACATTAATCCACTAGGCCCATTGTCCCATAGAACCAAAATACACCTGATGAAGTCCAGTGTGCACAAGTGCTATAACGTGGTTTGGATGTAAATAGCGTAAATAAGCATAAATACTCATCCCTAAAATTTATACAGAGAGTATCAGACACTTAAAGAATATGAAATATATGAACCTAACTTTTGTTTGTTTTTTTTTTTCTTTACTTTTATAATCTAAAAGAGTTAAAATTTTTGATGACAGAATGATGGCCTAGTGGATTAAAGTATTGGTTTGTGAATTTGGTGGCATAGCGATTGTGAGTTCAGTCCCTAGATCAGGCAGAATGCCAGTGGAAACAGGCACTCAATAACTGAGCAGTAGTAAATAAAAATAAGAACCAGACAATATCCCTAGACATTGGCAGTGAAACTCTCTGTAGGTTACCCAGATTGATATATAGATGTGGGGAAGGTCAGAATATAAATATTATAAATAATAATTTTTATAGTTTTTTTTTTTGTTTTTTTTTATATAATTAATTTGAAAATGAGCATAAAAACTTTAAAAATGAATTTGCTTCCTTTTATCCATTTTACATATCATACCTGTTCATGCAACCTTTTCCCACTATTCAAGAGTTGATATTAACTTAAAAATAGCCTTCCTAGGGACATTGCATCTTATACTGCTTCTAAATAGCCCCCCTGTAACCTCACACACTTATTTCAGTATACATTTTATATGTCAAAACTGCAAAATTTACCTTTGCGATCAACATCAGTTTTCCTGAATCTCATCCACAAGATTTCAAAGATGATTTTATGTTTGGAAAAAAAACAATAATTGCAGGAAACCAAATCTGGATTTTGAAAAATCCCAACAGAAGACATGAAGAATCTACTTACCTAAAAGCAAAAGCTACATATTATTTTGTTGTGAAAGCAAAAGCTACATATTAAAGAAACTCGGTCATAGATTTTGAAAATATATGATTAAAACATGTGAACATTACTTATTTCCCTTTACTCTCAAGCTCAGATCTAAATGCTGAGGTGGTTAGTATATTTAAGAAAGAAAATGGTATTATTTAAATAATCAGCCAATTTAATTTTAAAAACCATTAAAAAATTATATATTAGATAATATCACTCTCATACATACATACAGCGGATGAATTATTTTCCATGCCACAACCCTTATTCCACAGACAAAACATTCCCAGTCTCTCACTGCTCTAAAGCTATTACTATCGCAAATGTTTGGACATGTAACATTCCTTAATTCCACCATTATGGCAGTGTTTCTCAACCTTTTTACCCTTTCATAACCCTTAAAATACGTGTCTCAAGGAACCCCCTGTGCAAAAACAAAATTATATACCATATCTTTCTCATTTTATTTTCATCGTAGTTCATGTGGTAAATATCATAGTATATATTTTTGAATAATTGGTTTAAGAAAAAATTAATACTTTGTCAAATTTTTTGGTAATGCTAAATAAAATTCATACTGTTCGTTTATGATACTTCTTCAAGGAGTTTTCATTCACACAAAAAACACAGACATCACTAAATATATTCCAAATGATTGTTATTTTTTTTTTTAATAACACAATAGGTTAGCTAGAATGATGTCAATATTACAATAACCAAGAATATATTGTGTGCGTTTAGTAATATTACGTATATGAAATTAAATAAAAAGTCAAAAGTGCATTAGCTTATCTCACCTGATCTTGTGGAACCCTTGAAGACCTTTTGCAGAATCTTAGGGTTCCAGGTAACCCCAGTTGAGAAATGCTGATCTAGGGCTTGCCATGCCATGTTGATGATGGCAAACAATCCCCATTCCCTTTGTGTTCCTTTAGATACTCCTTATCAATGCATAGGATAAATCTTCTGGGAGAGAAGCTGAGTGAATAGAACTTGCTCCTTTTACTCAGATAGAACTGTTACTTTGGAACAAACTCTTGAGAAGTTGCTGTCCTGACAACTACAATTTTGGTCTCTTTAAGTCCAGAGTTAACTGATATCTATCCAGCATATCCTCATGGTATGCATTTCTTATTTCCTCCGTCTCCACTCTTATAACAATCTAAATGACCCTCTACTTTGTGTGGCCCTTGTATTGGGTGAACAAATAATTTTAAAAAAATCTTTGTCTCATAAGCATAAAAGAGAGTTTGATATATATTCCTTCGGATACTGATTAAAAATTCCTGTCTCTGCCTAAAATGACATATATGATATGAGGTTGTTGGTTGTTTTGTTTTATGGCATATCAACCTTAGTGGGACATTTAATGCCAACAAAATTTTTTAAATGGATTCATAGCGATAGTTTGGTAAAAAATGGTGTGTATGTATACATATATATTTGAACCATTTTTTCAATTACTCGTATTTTTGAGTATAATCCAACTTCTTTTATGAAATTTACAATCTTGGATGGTTTTATTTTTGTAAAAAAAATTTTTTAAATTACTCACTTGGTAATATTTTATTCACACTAGATCAAAATCTACCCACTAACAGTATATGTTTCACTGTAAATTTCTCTTGGCATGTAGTGCATATTTGGGATTCTGAAAAATATGGAACACTTCGTGAATTTGTGTTTCATCCTTGCGCAGGAGCCATCTCTGTATCAGTCGAATTTTAGTATATTTACTGCTGAAGCCAGTACTGATAGGAGGTAAAATATTTAAGGTGGGTACACTTATTCCATTTTGTAGTTGAAATGTATCAAATATGCACACAAGACATTTTTGTTTTTTAGTTTCCAAAATGGAAATCTTATCAGACAAATTATTAGTAGCAGTTACTGCCATTAATAACTTGCCTGATAAGATTTCCATTTTGGAAACTAAAAAACAAAAATGTCTCATGCATATTGGTTTAGAAAAGCTCTGTGCGTAGTGCATAAATTTTATTGACTCAGCAAGTGAAATTGACATATCAAGTTCAAATTCTGACTGAGCTTGTTTGTTCACATCACACTAATGCTCTTGGAAAACGCATGATCCCACCTTCCAGAGAGCAGATTGTGATCTCATGCCTTTTTTTATACTATTATTCACCAATACAAAACCCAGCGCTGTATTTGGCAACAGTCAATCTTTCATGAGCTGTTGACCTATGAGATCACCTTGACTAATCACAAAAAAGTCAAAAGATTAAGGAGGAATTAAAGGAGGGCATTGTCACTTCATCAACTCTGTTAGGATAGGCCAATACATGCAATATCTATTACCATGTCTGCTTCTGACACATTGAATTTTACAACTACATGTGACACTGTATGAGAAACTGACACAAGCATTGAAAATTAATGGTGTTACAAAGCATCAATGTCAACAAATGCCAATAACAATATTTCCTGATCTTAGAAATTCAAAACAAAAAAAAAAACAGCAGGTTTCAGTTTTACCTTTTTAACAGTATGGAGCAATATAACACTGAATGGTATGTTTACAACTTTTAAAATCAAGGTACATGCTCTATTTTATTAGTACTAGGTATAACAAGGTTATATTGGATCAGCCTGAATTACAGGTTATGGTACTTACATGAACTAGAGTGATTAGATATAGTGACAGTAAGATATGTGCTTTTACAAGAAATACTTCTCTGAGTTCACTGGTGAACAAACTGTTCTCAAAAGCAGTAATTCAGTAAGCTTCACAAGAGTAACCTTTCGTTTGGCAAAAAGCTAAGCTAGCATTAAAAAAAAGCTCCAGATTCTATATTATCCTATTATAATTGTGATTGTTACTCCCTCTGTTAGTTTGCACGACCGTTACGCCCTGCCAATGTCTTATAAATAATGGTCTATTATGTTTTGATTGCATGAAATGAGGGGAAAAGACACCACTTGATTTCAATGAGAAAATGAATGAAGGAAAGAAGGAAGGTAAGATAGATGTGTTTAATAGCTGTTTCAATGAAATGGAAAAAGTTGTCAATTTCAAAACTTTTAATTTGCACCCACTTCTTAAAATAACAATCAGCATTCATATTTATGTTTGTTATTGCAATATTTTCTTAAAGTTGTTAAGCTCAAATATTTAATGATGCAATAGTGGAATTTCTATGGATATTTTATTGTCGTAGAACCTACCATGAGCTTATTCAATCATTAACTTAAGAATTAAGATTCATCATAATATTAAAATAGGAAAACTGTGAAATTTTGACAGGTTAAAATTAGTTAAGTTAATTTGACTTGTTAAAATAGTCAAGAGATTTACCAAGTACATGTCTTTATATTGTTGTTAAACATTGATTTGTACACCACATTTGAAATTTTGTCAAAAAATTTCATTAACTAAGATTTCAATTTGAAATCATTGACTAAAACCATAATGGTAGGGGTTTTGTTTGAGTTAATGTTTTTGTTGTCATAAGCATTAAAATTGGTTTTAAAATTTTATAAAGAAAGACAAAAAAAGATATGGTTCTGACATTTTAAAAAGTACATATTTTTACCCATTTTTTTTTTAAAAAAGAGATTCTATCTTGAATTTTTAGATGAAGCATTGTCATTCATTATTAATTTTGAATTTAATGAGCTTTTACCATAATTTCAATTGCTTTTTAGCTAGTAGTGTTAGTAATATTATCTTCAATTTTTATTAGATGAAGCATTGTAAATCATCAACTTTGACAAAGATTTCTTTGTTAATGTTGCAGTGTAATCTTGTAGTATTAGTAGTAATATTGAATTTTTTTTAGATAAGGTATTGTCAGCCATTATTCATTTTTGATTTTAAGGACTTTAATCATTTCAGTTGTTTTTCATCTGGTAGTGTTAGTTGCAATATGATCTTGAATTTCTATTAGACAAAGCATTGTCAACCATTTTTAATTTTTGACTAAGATTTATTTTATTTGTTTTTCATCTGTTACTGTTACTAATTATTTTATGTTGAATTTTTTTAGGTCAGCTATTATTATTTTTTGATTTTGTGAACTTTCATCATAATTTCAATTGCTTTTCAACTTGTTATAAGATGATGTTTTTTTTTTTTAAATGCATTATCAACCATTAATTATAGACTAAGATTTCTTTCATTTTAATTCTAATTGCTTTTCATCTATTATTATTAGCAAGAATATTGAATTTTTTTGATGAAGCATTGTCAGTCATCGTTTACTTTTGACAAAGATTTCTTTCATCTAAATTTTAATTGCTTTTCATCTAGTAGTGTTAGTACTAATATCATCTTAATTTTTTTCGTTAGATGAAGCACTATCAAGCATTATTAATTTTCGATTTTTCATTAAAATTTCAATTCCTTTTCATCTTGTGTTATAATATAGTTTTGAATTTTTATTAGACAAAGTTTTGTCAACCATTATTAATTTATGACTAGGATTTCTTTTTTCATTGCTTTTCAGTCTAGGTACCTCCACTGACTTTTCAATACCTAAGGTTTAAAATGATTTTTTTAAAATGAAAAAGCATTCTCGAAGCTTTCATCTTAACTTTCATTGAAGGCTAAATGATTAAATTTACTATTTCCAGTAAGCAAAATACTTTGGTGTATTTCAAATAGAAATTATATTGATTGGAATCTCAATATTTTTGTCACTCTAAGAAAATTGATAAATCTCAGCTGTTTTGAAAGATTTGAAAACAGAAGTTAATTCTCAGTTTTAAAAATATTCCAAAAATAAAATATATACTTGTGACATGATATTTGAGAAAAATTATAAAATTTAAAGTTAAATTAATTTGATTTGAAACAAATATTACTTATAGCGTAAAAAAATGTGGTATACAAGCATTTTTAACCACGGGGACTTGTTTTTCTGATGTGCTGATTGTTGTTTTTGACAGGCTAAGGTGTTGACATTTAAGTTGGTTGACCAGAATTGACATAAATTTACAAAATCTAAGTGAACACATTTTGGGGAGGGGGTAACTAAAATATTTTTTTTAATTAACATATTTTCATCAATTATCTAATATTTTATTGAATTTTAGATACTTCAGCTTTATGGCCTTATGTTTGAAGATGCTTTCTGAAAAAAATAATAAAATTTAAAGTACCATAAAATTTTCTTAAATTAATTTTATGATTTAATACTGGAGATATTAATGATAGAGGTAACTCAATAATTTATGAAATGTTATGGCACTTTATTTATTATTAATTTATATTTTTTTAATATCTTATTTTTCATTTTATTCATCATTAATTGTTATCATGATAGTTGTGAAATATTAATGTTATTTTAATTATTAAATTTTTCTAGTACTTTAAATTTTATTATAAATTATGTAATTGTTTATGCTTTTATTATTTTAATCCAATACTCTAAACAATATTTGAAACATGATGAAACACAGAAGTGAATAAAGAATTTCAGACAACCAAATTTCTCAGTAAAGGGAGAACTCTTACAACACGTGACCTTTTAATAATAATGTCATATATAGACTACCATACATACAAAAATGGAAATGTTTAAACACACAAAAAAAAAAATTTTTAATTATTTTTAAAGTTTGAGTGCAAAACGACTTCTATTAAGCATTTCAATTTAGTTCCCACTTAATTGCAATATCATCTAACCAGAATAAAGCAATGCAGAATTTGAAAGAATTTAAATTATTATAATTAAATTTTTTTTTAAGATGAAAACAATTCTTGTAAAAATTCATTATTCATCAAAAAAATTTTTTTCTTAAGACAATAATGTCCTTAATAGAGCAATAGTTGAAAAAAAAAATTGGTTGATTTACATTACACAAGGAGTTCTAATTTGAACTAATAAAAAATGTTTTGGAAAGAAAATTTAATTTTTCAAAATTTTATGAAATTAAGTAAGTGGTGGGTAACAAAAAAAAAAAAAAAATAGATATTTTACCAAAATCTTCTTTAAAAGAAAAAAAAAAAAAAAATAGATATTTTACCAAAATCTTCTTTAAAAGAAAAAAAAAAAAAAATAGATATTTTACCAAAATCTTTAAAAGAAGAAAAAAAAAAAAAAATGTCAAAAATAATTTCATTCATTTGTGAATAAATCCTGAAAGTTTCATTAAAATCTAACAATTATTTGAATTTTGTAAGAATTTCCAAATCAATGTGTTTTTCACTGGAAAAAAATGCACAAAAAAGCTGATCATGAATATGTCAACAGCTGACATAAAAAAAAAAAGATTTTTAACCAAAATTTCGAACATACTAGAAAGGATTAAAAAATTTAGTAAAATGATAAAGAAACTTCGGTCTTTCCTCTTAATAATAACAAACATTTTGACTAAAAAAAATTTTGTTTCAATTAAGTTTGGGGCCCTTTTTCATCATGCTATCCGTTTTTTCAGCGAAAAAGTGGAGGTACCTACTTTTCACCTATTACTGTTGAATTTTTATTCGACAAAGCATTTTCAATAATTATTAACTTTTGACGAAGATTTCTTTCATCTTAATTTCAATTGCTTTTCAGTAATATTTAGAATTTTTTTTTTGATGAAGCATTTGTCAGGCATTATTAATTTTTGACAACTATTTCTTTCAATTTTATTTCAATTGCTTTCTATTTCATGGTGTTAGTAGCAGTATTTTCTCAAAATTTTATTACAGGAAGCATTGTCATCCATTATTAATTTTTTTACTATCATTTCTTAGATCTTAATTGCGTTTGATCTCAGTGTTAGTAGTGATATTACCTTGAATTTTGACTACATGAATCATTAACCAATATTTGTTTTTACTAGAAGAAAAGCCACTAAAATTGAGATGAAAGAAATACTAACCAAAAAATTAATAATGGCAAAAAGAAAAATACTTTTACCAAACTTGTAAACAGTGATTAAAAACAAAAAATATATAAAAATACAAGGTGGGACAAAAAGAATTTTGAATATGGATGAAATAAGGGCTTGACCTTTGCTGTTCCAAGTTCTCCTCCAGATTTTCTACACCTTTTATTTCTCTTTTTGCAATTATAGGACAACTGGGAAAAAAGGAAAAAAAACAAGGTAAGGTGTTTATTGTAAGGCACTGCATAGATTTTGTATTGCAACTGAAATATCTGTGAACTCTTTTTCTCTCTCTCTCTCTCTCGTATTTCTCTCTCTTTGCCACAAGTGCCTGAGTCTTGTCAGTTATAGAGAGAAGAATGTCAAAAAAAATAAAAAGACAATGATGTAGTAATTCTCTATTTATAATTTTATCTGTGACACTCTCTCATTATGCTTCTCCGACATTTATTATTAATGGTCTTTGCACCTTCTCATCTTTTGTCAGTAAGTTCTCTTGAAATGTGTCATGCCAATATCAATGAAGTCATAAAACTAGACTGCCAAAAATAATAACTAAAAGTGAAACTTAATTACCAAAGAGACACAATTATGATTTAACTATGTTTCGTTTTTTGTTTTTTTTTACTCCAGAGTATTTTAATATATTTGTATGATTGTTACTGATCACATAGATTATAGAATTATTGTTTTGCTAAATTCTTACATTTCTTTGCATCAATTTCAATCTAGAATTACTTTCTTGGAGAAGTTGTTGTTGCTGCTGACATAGATTATAGAATTAAAGCTTTTCCAAATTTTCACATTTCCTTCTATCAATTTTCTATCACAGAATTAATTTCTTGGAAAAGTTATTGATGCTGATGACACAAATTATAGAATTAAGCTTCATCAAATTCTCAAATTTTCTTGTAACAATTATCTATCATAGAATTTGTTTTTTGGAGAAATTAGTAATGCTGTGAAAAATATTCATAATTTTGGTTTTTTGAATAAGTGAATTCAATTTTTTTTTTTTTTCAAAGTCTAATAAAGTGAGTGTGGATGGAATAAGCAGAAATGTTGGAAATTGCTTTTCAAAATCTAATGAAGTTGGAATATGCAAAAAAGTAGGTTACATGTCTAAAATATTAATTTTTTAGGATTCAGATTAATTTTTAAAATTGAATGAATTATAATTTGAAGGAAGTTTTAGAACTGAATGAATTATAATTTGAAGGAAGTTTTAGAACTGAATGGATTATAATTTGAAGGAAGTTTTAGAACTGAATGGATTATAATTTGAATGGAGTTTTAGAACTGAATGGATTATAATTTGAATGGAGTTTTAGAACTGAATGGATTATAATTTGAATGGAGTTTTAGAACTGAATGGATTATAATTTGAATGGAGTTTTAGAACTGAATCAATTATAATTTGAATGAAGTTTTAGAACTGAATCAATTATAATTTGAATGAAGTTTTAGAACTGAATCAATTATAATTTGAATGAAGTTTTTGAATCTGTATCAAATCAGTTTCACAATTTTAAATGTATCATTTGTTTAGAATTTCAATTTTTTCTATGAAGTTTCCATGAAAATAGTTTTGGAAGTGGAATAATAGTAGGGGTGAGATATGATCATAAATACAAAATGAGTGATTATGAAGAAAGAGGTTTGGAAAGCTGATCTCAAGGAACTGTTTAATAATTTCTTTCTGCAGTTCTGTTATCAGGACTTACAATTGTCCTTAATTTTTTATCATCCCATTTCAGCCATTGTGCTCTCTAGCCATCTTCAGGTGACTGTTGATCTGGGTAATTTTCAAGGGAATTTGAACTAAACCTTTTATTTAATGTATGGACTAAAGTGTTCTCATTCCATTGTCAATGTCTAGGGATATCTTTATTATTATTAGCACCCATGAAATTTCTATAAGTCCATAGTTAACCTTTTCATAATAATTTTTTTCTTTCTTAATTTATAGAAATTATCAAAATATCCATTTGCACACTATCAACTTTTTAGAAGACTGCAGAACAATTGGTTATAATCTTGTTTGAATATTTGATGTGAAGAGTTATCATTATTTACAATCAAACTAATGTTTTCATCTTTGTTGTTGTTATGTTTCAATCATTGTGCCCACCTGCCTTCTTCAGGTGTCTGTCAATCCAGGCAATCATTTTGAACTGTACTTGTTTATTTAATCTATGGGAGTAGATTGCTCTTATTCTCCTGTCCATGTCTAGCAATATCTAGTCTTCTTCACATGACTAGTTTTATGTAAAATCAAATCTCCTAAGGTGTGTGAATATAATCTCTACAAAACTCATAGTAAGAATAAGATAAGTGAACATTTAATTTTATTACTATTAATGCTCTGTCTCTTGATACTGAACACTATTTTGCCTTAAAAAAAAACGTATTTTCCAGGAATACCTTTATTGACCTTTTTGGTTGGTAGACACCATATTTGTTATATATATCTTACAGTGTGGATCACCTTATAAAAGACACAGGAGCCACTAGAGGTAGAGGGATACAGTGTTGTAGCATACCTACAGACAATAATGGGTGTGTCCCCACTCACATAAATACAGTAGTAAATACTGTATGTTGGTCTGCAGTTGGAGATTCATTGTAGAATTCACTTGAATCACTTCTAGCAGTTGACTACTATTTCTACGTGTTGCTGGTGAATCTTATATGTGTTGTTCTTGTTCTAAGTATTATCGTTCATTACCAGCCTTCATTTGGTCATTCTACTCAGTAACCTTCCCTAGTTTACAGCAAAGAGTAATAGGTACAGTTAACTCTAGACTTGAACAGGTTAAGATTGTAGTGATTGGGGAAACATCTTCTTGGGAGTCAGTTCCATAGAGAAGTGGTTTGCAAGAAGAAACTGCTCAAGTGGAACTTACTTTTCACCAATGGAATATGAAGAAAATGAGGATGGTTGGTTACAATGTGAGTGGCATGGCAGATCCTAGATGTGATGGTTAGAACTGGTGGAACCAAGGAATGTAGCTCATCCGAGCACTTTGCATGGAAGTAGTGATAAAGCAGTGAGAGGCTTGCCAAATCCTGTTTGTAAAAGAGAGGTTGCAGGGTGGAAAATAATTTGTGTAGTGAATCTGAAAGGCAGCAGTGTGGGTTCTGCTGAACTGACTCCAGTTCACCGTTCTAAGAGGCAATGAGTGGCATGCGTAATATGTAAGCAGAATAGTGGACGCTTACACAAATATAGCAACAGTCCCTGGCTAAATGAAATACTGGACGAACGAGGAAAGAAAAGAATGGCCTACCTTGGAAACGTCCACGAATCTGTGCATCATGTAAAGTCCGGCTACTCGACGGCAAAAAAAGAATTAAAATGGCGGTGCCCATGTTTTATGACAGGTGGTCTTGGATGACTAACATGAAATCTCGTTAGCTAGTGATTCGTATGTAAATTATGATCAGTCCTCAGCTGTATAAAGCAATCAGTCTTTTGGGAGAGACAGAGGCGTTCTTGTTGGCGAGAAGCGAAGGCTGGGTGTGTGACCCAATTTTGCTGTTTCTACGTGGCCTGTTGGATTGTTACGTCGGACAGTCGTTGAACTGGATTTCGGCTACAAGTGTTTCGGTTGAGAGATAAATCTGCTGCAGACTTATTCCTACCGGAAATTGACACTCATTATTTGTTTTCTTTTGCTTTTTCTTTTCTTTACCAACACAATTTGTCACCCACAAGGACGCAGACACATTTTTGGACTATCAAGATTGGAAAGTGCGGACTGGGCAGCTCCTGCCCAAATATGACAGCAGTACTCCATTTTGGGCCTGATCTGGCTCTTGTAAAGTTAGAGGATAGCACAAAGGGCCAAGTATTTATTAGAGCAGTACAGGGAACTGACCAAATGTAACCAGCTAGTTTTTCCACCGCTGAGAGGTTAGAGCTAGATTGGATGAGAGATCAGTTGCCAATCTCTGATCATCACAAGTCAAGTTTTGGAGGGGCACCCATATATCATCAGCATAGATATTCGCAAATGATATGAGCATGCTCTTAGGCAGATAATTTATATAAAGTAAAAAGAGGGTTTATTCAAGAAGTGACCTCTGGAGGATGCCTGCATTGATTGCTAGGTCCCTGGAGGACTGGCTGTTAACAACTACCCATTAAGGAGGACTTTATTATTGAGAAAACTCTTCCAGTGATTGCATAGAGAGCTTGAGCAGCAATCCTTTGTGCCACACCTTGTCAAAGGCCTTCAAAATATCTAATGCTATAGGTATATTTGTTTTCTAGTGCTTCACTGATTCTGTGATTAATGGCAGTTAGGATATCAGCAGTGGATCAGACTGATCAAAACCTGTACTGCTCATCACTCAAGTAGCTGTTCTTATCTAGGTGCTCAACAAACTTCTTGTTGATTATAGCCTCAAAAAACTTGCTAATGATACTGATGAGTGGGTGAGTACTTGCCTATGTTCATATATGCTTGACACTTTCCACAGGCTTGGGAATGATTTCTCCTTCAAGCAATGGTTAAAATAACTTTGCTAGGATTGGGGATAGTTCTGGGTTGATATTCTTAAAGACGACCACTGGGATTTTGTCTGGGCCAGTGGCTTTCTTAGGATCAAGGCTTGTGATTTTTCAGGCTATAGTGAAAATATTACTGAGATTGTGCTCAGTGAGATGTAGGAACTTGGGAAGGAGATGGCATCTAATGTTGAATTTGAAGCAAAGATCAAGGTGAAGAGCTTCGCCTTATCTATCGAGGAAGATATGACCCCAGAGCCATTTATAATAGTGAACATAGCCACTTTGCCTCTATATGGACACTGAGTCTGTTTCATACTTGAACATATCTTCATAACAATCAGGCAATAAATGACCTGAATATTGTGTTCAAGCATGAAACAGACTGTTGCTGCTTTGTGTGGTAAACATTAAAGTGTGGACACTGAGGTCAACACTGGGTTAAAAGTGCTCAATATCAGGGATAGAGCGTATGTAAATATGAAAGTCAGCACGTAGGGGTGCCAATCTGTTTCCTGTTTATACACAATCATTAGGCCATGTATATTTTGTTTTTATTTATTTATGTATACATGATAGTGATGCATTGTGGGTAGTCTGTTGTATTGTTCTAATGGTTGTTTTGGTGGGTAGTAAGGGTTTAAAATTATTCTGTAAAATGTATTGACAACAATCAGCAATAAAATAATGAGAAATAAAAATGTTAACAAACAATAAATAGCCAAAAAACTGCATAATTATTTTCACCCAATACCCCGTAGAATAATTTGAAACATAACTTACTGTCCACCAAAACAACCATTAGAAAAATATAATAAACTACCCACAATGCACCTGTATATATAAATGGTCATGCAAAAAATAACACATATGGCCTGATGATTATGTATAAGCATGAAACAGACTGTCTCCACTTGGTGTTCATCTCAGTGTTCACTTTTATATTTGCATATGCTCTATCCCTGATATTGAGCACTTTAACCGATATTTTTATATATATATATATATATATATATATAAGGCTCAAACACTAATATTCTATGGTTAAATTGATTACATTGGAATCATAATCACGATCCCATTCATCAGACCTATAAATTCAAAAAATTTTTGTATTTGTAGGTCTGATGAATTGGATCATGATTACAATTCCAATGTAATAAATTATAACCATGGAATATTAGTGTTTGAGCCTTTTATATTATATACTTACTCTGTCCTGGACATTTGAGTTCTACCTGGATTCTATCCTCTTGGGAATTTATTTATTTATATATATATATATATATATATATATATATATATATATATATATATATACATACACACACACATTTTTATATATATATAAACACATACATACACGCACATAGACACGTACACACAATTAGAAACTTAATTTTTCTAATACGTTATAAAACTTAAGAAGGGCTTCCCGTAAATATTTGTATTGTTTAGGTGCCAAAATGGTATGGCTAAATTTGATCTTAAATGGTTTGGAAGTTAAAATCATTTTCCACATTAATTTTTTTTTAACTATACAAACTGGTGTAAAAAAAAATATTGTTTTATTATTCTTAATATGTAACTCTCCTCCATTTGTAGGTAAAAAAAAAAAAAAAAAACTTTCTCTCTCTTTCTCTAAAATATTCCCTTTTCATTTTTCAATGTTCATTTTTCATCATCCTTGTTGACATTGGCACATTTGTCTTGTGCTACACAATCATAGATAACATTGGTGTTGTTGACCACTGCATGACTGTTTCCTTTTTTGTCTTCCTCTCACATGGGCCAGAGTTAATTCTAGTTCTTTCTCACCATTGTTGCAATTTTAATTCTTGCTTCCCTTCTCTATGGTACTGTCTGGTCAAAAGTGAACAAGATTAAATGGAATAAAATACTGAGGATTAAACTTCCTTAAATTTTGGCATTGTTGTATAAGTCATCTTTAGGAACTTTGTTCCAAAATTCAATTTTGAGCTTGTACAGCAAGTTAGCACATTTTATCACACTGATAAATAATGTCACACAGCCAACCTAATACTCACTATGCAAGACTTGGCATGACCAAAATCATTTGTGGTAAATTTATTTTGACACAATTTATATTAAAAAAAAAGATTAAAATTTAATAAAACTAACATACAACTTCTTTGATCTGTCACACAGGGATGCCAATCTGTTATCTTGGTAATAACAGTAAATTGCATTTTATTTTATTTTTTTTTTTTTTAAGCATTTCACCCCAAGTAAAGTGGCAGTACCACTAGGTTACAAGGGGTTACAGAGAGTGAAAGTAAGATAAAAGACTGAGTATAGGGGGGAGGGTGATTGAGGAAAGGATAAAAAGAAGAACAGGGATCAAGGCATCAGAAAATATCGATTGACATTACACTTAAATTTTTGAAAATTGTAGTTATTAGGGAAAACAAGTAAGAGGAAGGGAGTTCTATTGTCAGGAAGTGTGAGAGAAGAAGCTTTTGGAGTAGAAGAGGCAGTTACATTTAATTATTTCAACAGAAAAAGGGTAGGGGCCAATGCCAACCTAGTAGCACGCTTAAATTAATAATCAAACAAATCCTTTTGCCTCATATAGAAAAAAGGCTATTTCGACAGACGACAAAAGTTGTCATCAGTCCTTTTAACCCCCAGTGTGGAATGAATTTCACATGACATGAAATCCATTCCACACTGGGGGTTGAAATGACTGACGACCACTTTTGTCGTCTGTGGAAATAGCCTTTCTCCTATATGAGGCAAAAGGATTTGTTTGATTATTAATTATTTTGCTCTGTATAAATAAAATAGATCAAGCTCTTTTTTGTGAATCAGTTTTAATATTTTTATATTACTATGACCCACTTGGATTAAATGCCAACATATTCTTTACCTTACTATCTATCTATCTATTAGGTTGGTGCAAAAATAATGACGTAATAATGTCGTTTTTTGACGTATTTTTTAACATCAAAAAACGACATTATTACATCATTATTTTTGCACCAACCTAATATATATATATATATATATATATATATATATATATATAGTTTATGCAAAACTAGGTAATCCGTATGGATAGACCCAAGGAGGATGATATCCAGAGAGCTCAATGTAAATTCAGAGCAAATATGTTTGAATAAAAACAGATCACTTAACATGGAACCTTAAAGTGATCTGTTTTTATTCAAATATATATATATTGGGGTGGTTATTAAACTATGGGTGGGATTTATATATTATGAACCAGTTCTTTCCTTAAATTTTGGGGATTCAAATCTTTTAAGGACCATTTTTTTTTTCTTCTTGTACATAAATAAATTGATGGGATACAAAATGTTTAGATATCAGTTCCATCTTTTGCCTTCATAAATTTATGGCATTAAAATGCTTTGAGAACCATTTTTTTTTTTTTTTTGTTTGTTTACATTCATAAATTTGGGGAATTCAAGATTTTTTAATTTCTCTCTTTCTTTACATCTATAAATCTTTTCATGAAATAGCTTTATCTTCCTTTGCATCCATAAATTTGGGGGTCTCAAATCTTTTAAAAGCTTTTCCCTTTGTTTGCATCCATGAACTTTGGGAATTCAAATCATTTAGAATTCAGTTTTCTCTTTACATTAATAAATTTGGCACATTCAGATTTTTAAGAATATCCTAGCTCTCTCTCCTCTAGTAATTTTTTTATATCTATGAAATTAAGAAAAATATGTAACTAATAATTTTAATTGTCATATTTCCATATAGAAATAGAAATGGATTAATATAAATATAAAATTTGCCACTGAGCTGATTGATGCAATATTCAGCACCCCGACTCCAGACATTTATAGATTATCCTTTTTGTAATCATTCAGTCCACTCATCAGGAGGTTTCAGCAATTGATTTCTTCTTTTTAATGTAAATATAAACAAAAAGAGCAGTATATATCTATAACAATCTTCTTGAGTTCAATCTATGAAAATGCTAAATTTATCTCCTTGACTTCAATCTATGACAACTTTTGATTGGCAGATTTTATGATGAAGCTGACCACAAGTCATTTGACATTGAGCTCTTGGTCTTAATACAAATATAAAATTTGCCACTTAGCTGATTGATGCTGTATTTAGCACCTCGACTCCAGACATTCATAGATGAGCCTTTTTGTAATCATTCAATCCACTCATCAGGAGGTTTCAGCAATTGATTGCTTCTTTTTAATGTAAATATAAACAAAAAAAGCAGTATAGTTTTTTCAGCTAATTGGGTTAGTGTGACTCACTCCTGTTCATCTAATTTTCAGAAATATATTTATATTTTACAATGCTGCTGACTCTGTACAAGTCCCAAAAGACACTCAAAATAGAAGGTTCTAGAGTAAGAGGTACCACTCCAAGCAAGGTGATAAAGCCACTGAGGCTACTGGAAAGGAAAGAGAAGGAAAATACTTTAGAAGGAACTGGAAACTCAATCCTAAACAAGAAACAAGGTATGGACCTCTACTCCTTCAGTATCTGTCTATATTTCTGAGATGAGGTATTATGTACACTATTTACATAATAATAATGAATGCCAGAGAAAAAGCAATAATAACGAAAATTGCAATATGAGCTCTGGTAAAAAAATGGTTCCTGAAGACATTTGGTTTATAATACCAAAAATTCATACACAGATGTCCTCAAGGACACATGGCACAGTGGATAAAGGTTTTAGTTAGATTCAGTGACAGGACCCAAAGAGTGTGAGTTCAATATCTGGTTAAGAGAGGGGGATCAACAGGATATAACTGATAACTAACATCCATTAGACATGGTACATGGAACTAGAACAGTTTACCCCAGTGAGCGAAATAAAGGGTTCAGTTTAACATTCCAACCACCTAAGGAGGCCGGAGCATACAATGGCCGAAACGTTGTGAGATATATATATATATATATATATATATATATATATATATATATATATATATATGGCAACAAAGATGGGGATGATAGTCTGAACAATGTAAATAGTGCCTCTACTCCTGTTGAAAATATTGGGGAGTAGTGTTGTGAACATATCTACTAAATTGTCAAACTATTTTACTTTAAATACAATTGGACTAATGTCCTCACTTTTATTGCAATTATCACAGTGTTCCATTTATTGTGCTCTCCAATTTTCTTCAGGTGTCCTGAAGAAAACTGGAGGACATAATGACTGAAACATTATCATAATGGCAATGAAGATGAAATCCAAATGTAAATAATGATAACTCCTCTCCCCAGAAATTTAAGCAGAAATTATTTAATTCCTGATATAATAATTGTTAATAACAACAAAGATGAAGACACGAGTCCAAGTAGAAATAATATTAAAAAAAATGATAAATTCTTATTTTTAAAATTTGAACAGGAATTGTTGAACTTGAAAACAGCAGTACGAAATGGTCCAGAAACTAATTTACAATTTTAGCAACTTGTTCACATGAACCAGTGCAATCTTATCACTGATGCTATGTGTTTTTAGCACATGGATCATTATGGCTCTCCACAATTTCCTGTCCTTTGTATCTCTTAATAAAGTCTATCTTTTTGCTATCTCTCCTAATCCCCATTTTGCCAAACATTTACACAAGCTCTTTCTTCTTTTAATTCTTCTATGTGTAATGTCTGTTCAAGAGTGTTGATTATGGTTCTCCACAATTTCTCATCCTTTTTAGCTCTTAATAAATTCTGTCTGTTTGCTATCTCTCCTAATCCCTGTTTTGCCAACAAGCTCATTAGGTACGTTTACACTGCTTTCCTCAGTCCTGCTTGCTTTCATTATGTCCTTTAAGTATCAAGCCCTCTTTCCTTTATTATGTGCCCTGGAAATTTCAATTGTTCCTGTTTCTAACTATAAGTAGCTTTTCTGCCATATAGAAGGATCATTATTACATAAAAGTTCAGTACTCTTTTCTTTGTTTCTAACAAAATTTTCCTGTTCCTTGATATTTTACTTATCTTTTGGAAGGCATCTTTCACTATTCCAATACTCCTTTGGAATTTGGTGTTGCATTTTGTGTCCTTTGTTAAAACAATTCCTCGATTTTTGAACTGATTTTGATATACCATCTTGGGCACTATTTACATTATTTGGACTATTGTCCTCATCTTTGTCGCCATATTTATTACAATGTTTTGGCTGTTGTATGCTCCTGCCTTCTTCAGGTGGTTGGAATGTTGAATTGAACCCTTTATTTCACTCACTGGTGTAGCCTGTTCTAGTTCCATGTGCCATGTTTAATGAATGTCAGTTATCAGTTATCTCCTGTTAATTTTCCCTCTGAAAGTTCTCCACTGCTTTAACCAGGTATTGAACTCACACTCTTTCGGTCCTGTCATTGGACCTAACAGATACTCTATCTTGGGCTCTTCTTTTTACTGAGAATCATACATTCTATCTTCTTACAATTGGGGTTTAGTCCTTTCTTCTCACTTTCCTTTCTGTAGGACTTCTTGAAGTTTTCTTTCTGTGCCTGCTATCAACACTGTGTCATTTGCATATGTAATGTTGTTAAGATTGTGACTGCCAATAATTAATCTTCATAAGACTTTTAATTCTCTCAGGATCATCTCATCTTAAAGGTTGAATAAGTCCGGTAAGAAGACACATCCTTGTCTTACACCCCTTTCTATTTTTGCCTATTTACAGAATTTATTTTCTATCTCTATGCAGATGGTTTGCTCATAGCATGAGTTCTAAATTATTCCAATATCCTTCCCAAATAAATCAAGCTTACCTAGCAGTTCAAACAGTTCCTTGTGACATACTTTATCAAATGCTTTTGCATAATCTATAAAACAGGTATATATTTTTTTGCATTGCTCTTTCTGATATAAATCTGAGATATTACATGATCATAATATCATGGTAGTTAATTACAATTTAACACTTGGTAAGATGATAAACTATGTCCAACAATAAGGCCTCTGATCAGAGTGGAACCATCTCTTAATTGTTTGTGTTCCCAGGTCCACCCTGACCCATGGTGGTAGAACCAATTAGGGTCCCAGCTATGGGTAAATAGCTAACCCCCAAACTGTGGTCAAAACACTATGAAAGTATAAAAATAGGTTTTAATACCAGAAATACTTTGTAAAAAAATTATAACCAGCAATAAATTTTTGAAAAAAAAAAAAAAAAATTACCAGCAATAAAATCTTGTCAGCATTAAATAACACATTGAGGTTGATATGCCATAAAACAAACCAAACCAAACCAGCTATACATTTTAAAAAAAAAAAATTACCAGCAACAGATTTTTGAAGAAAAGAATATTGCCAAAAATAAAAATTGCCAGCATTAAATAATCCATTCAGGTTGATATGCCGTATAACGAAACAAAGCAAATACAATTTAACATTAATTATGAATCTGTGTAATAGTAATGGTAATAATTATATTATCTGTTGCCTTATAAGGAAATATTCAGCATTCATTGACTGAAGCATCCAGTACTACTTTTGGCTGAAATTTATAAAATATTTCTCTTTAAACAATAATAGCTTCCTCAAGTCTACTGTTATTGCTCTATCTAGCATTGATAGAGGTTTCCTTCCTAACCTTTTGTTTGAAGTAGTGTGTAATGTCAACATTGTGATTATATCATTATTTTATCTTCTAAGATCAATTTCTGTTGGAAATCCTCAAGTGATGTGGTTTCTGTTATTTGATATGGTTTGTGATTCTGTAGCACTAGTTCACAAGATTCAAAGAAGTATGGTTTTTGCCAAAACCCACAGGCTTCACTCACAAAAAGTCATCTTTAACCATTGATCTGAGAAAGTGGTTGTATACAGATGACAGTTTAGATATTTCTGAGTGGGATTGGCCATATGGTATTTAATAAAAAGGTAAGAGATATTGTGTAGGATTTATTAAACAAATATATAAAAACTGGCAAGGGAGAATATGTTATATAAACTGTATTTATCAGATTAATGGTGGGTAATTGAAAGACAAAATGAAGGATGTTTTTCTGCCAAGACCAACAGGCTTCACTCACTCAAAACTATTTTTAACCATTGATTTTAGAAAGCAGTTATATAGAACTGATAGTTTAGATATTTTTTAACAGATTTGGTGCTATGAATGGCATCCATATGAAAGTCTTGATCTGACAAAGGTATTTAAGAAGATAGCTCGTGTTTTCATGTTAATCTTTTGGTTTTATGGGAATTTGTATTGTTGGGTTAAACTGCCCTTAACGTAGCCTATTCTATGTTCAATTTCTTTTTCTCTTTTACTAAATTTTTATCACTAATCCATATACTGAGATATTTGATGTGTTTCATATTTGCTTATTCAACATTGTGAATTTTTATGATAGATTCAGGGTAGGTGCCATCAATTTGATTCTAATTCCAGATCCTGGTTTCTGTTTTGGAAAAGTTTATCTTGGAAAACTTTGTAGAGGATGTTGATTTTTTTTTTTTTTTTTTTTTTTTTTTTCCCCCAACTATAAATATCTATATCATCAGCATCGTTTCAATCTTTATTAGTACATTGGCTTTGGGAGGTAAACTAGGATCATCATTATCTTCTATTACTTGATTCGTTTGGTATGTCGTATTGAATCCTTAAATTCTCAGTGACCTCTCTTGTAAATTAAAAAAAAAAAAACACTATGAAGCTATAAAATTTTTATCTTTTGTTTATAACTTAGTAAATATTTAGGGTGCTTCACAATGGGATGATGAAAGATTAAAATCCTGAATAAAATTCATATCTCACTATGATTCATTATGACTTTTCATAATGGCTAAAAATTACACAGGCTGTAGGTTCTAATATAACCTGTAAATGTTGTGGCAATTGGTTGAACCAGTTCTGTCAAATGAACCTGACACATCTGAACAAAACCTGACCAAACATAGCAGAGGTCATATTCATTAAGATGTGCGAATCTATAGTCGGGGATTTGGTGGAAATTTGAATTCACAAGCAGCCCCCAGCCACATGTATACACACTTTTAGGATACTGTGATC
The DNA here is from genome assembly GCA_963932145.1 of Acanthosepion lycidas. Taxonomy (NCBI): domain Eukaryota; kingdom Metazoa; phylum Mollusca; class Cephalopoda; order Sepiida; family Sepiidae; genus Acanthosepion; species Acanthosepion lycidas. Next base: position 34,692,130 of record OZ010606.1, read on the forward strand.
CTGTTTTGAATTCAGAATTTCCTTCTCATAGGCTGGCTATTGTCTGTCCTGCTGTTTTACCCATAGATGGGGAGATAAGAGATGGAGTCTTACTGCATTAGCAAATGTAATGAACTCAACTAGAAATTCGAACTTGGATCTCTGATTCCTCAAACCAACCCACTAATCATTGCTTCAGCATGGCTCCACATGCCTCCAATATGAGAAATAAACTTAATTGTGTTTTCCAAACATGATGCACATTTTACTTGTAAAAAGTTTTTACAGAAACTCTTGGACAAATATCAATCACACAAGAAGCTCTCTGTAATCCATACCCACACATACATACACATACATACATACATATATATATATATATATATATATATATATATATATATATATACTCTTAAGGTGTGCTATATTTATAGGATAAAGTGATCAATATCAGAGATAGTGTGTGTAAATATAAAAGTGAACATTGAAGTCAACACTAGACGCAATTGTCAGGCCACGATTGCGACTAGCATGACACAGCCTGTTGCCTCTAAGTGTTGACTTCAATGTTCACTTTTATATATACATACACATATATATATATATATATATATATATATATATGCATGCACACCCACAGTGTATGTGGGGGGGATAAATATTCGTACACTTGAAAAATTGTATTTTTATAAATGCAAAAGCCTTAAATAAAACAAATCTCAGCACATTTTATGCATAAAGACACATACTATTAAAAAATAATAATAAACTTAATTCTTATTCTAACAGAAATTAATGCATTTTTTTTAATTCTAACTGGTGAAAAAAGTATTTGTACAAATCAATTATTAGAATAAAATAATTAATTACGAAAAAAGTATATTCTAGAATGTTTCAGTAATTATAGTTAACGCTATTAGCCATTATCAGAGCATTCTACAATTTCTAGTCTTACAAGAAGGTTCTAATAATGCCTAAAGGTAAAGAATTGACTATTTCACAAAAACAACACATTTTGTCTCTTTGGAAAGATGGGAACAGTTACAGAACGATTTCTAACAACCTGAATATTCCTTTTACTACAATTGCTTCGTTTATTGCAAGGTTTAAAACTCATAACAGCGTCGAAAACCAAAGACGTACAGGTGCTCCGAGGAAGATTTCTCTAAGATCAGCAAGGATATTAGAATGCCAGATCCAACAAAATCCACAGGTTACCCGAGAAGAGCTGCAGGAACATCTGCATGCATTAGGGATTAAAGTAACCAAGCATACAATAAGTAATGAACTACACAAAAACAGTCTGAAATCACGCATCCCAAGAAAGACTCCACTCTTCTTGAAATGACACACAGATGCTAGGCTAAAATTCGTTAGAGAGCATAAGGATAAAGAATATTCATTTTGGGAAAAAGTACTATGGACAAATGAAACTAAAATAGTTGTTTGGTCATAATTATCGAAATCATGTGTGGAGGAAGGACGGTGAAGCCTACTTACCAAAGAACACGTTGCCAACTGTAAAGTTCGGTGGTGGCAGTATCATGATCTGGGGCTGTTTTTCTGCAAAAGGTGTTGGCAGAATATCAATAATAGATGGCAAGATGAATGCTGAAAGCTACCAGAAAATCCTGCAAGACAATTTAATGCATTCTGTTGAGAGACTTCGGCTACCTCCTGATTGGGTTTTCCAACTGGATAATGATCCTAAGCATACCGCTAGATCTACAAGGAAATGGTTAGCTGAAAGTAATGTTGATGTCTTGCAACGGCCAAGTCAGTCCCCAGACTTGAACCCAATTGCGAATTTATGGTGATTTTGAAAATTCAAATTGGGAAAAGAGCACCAACAAATATCAAGAATTTGAAGACAGTATGCCAAGAAGAATGGGACAAAATACCACTCAATGTGTGCAAATCATTAGTTGAGACATACAGAATAAGCTAGTAGCTGTTGAACTCAATAAAGGATATTCCACAAAGTATTAAATTAAGTTAATATGCATTTTTTATTTTGTACGAATACTTTTTTCATCAGTTAAAATGAAAAAAATGCATTAATTTCTGTTAGAATAAGAATTAAGTTTATTACTATTTTTTTATAAAATGTATCTTTACACATAAAATGTATCAAAATTTGTTTTAGTTAAGGCTTTTACATTTATAAAAATACAATTTTTCAAGTGTACGAATATTTATTTCCTCCTATTGTGTGTGTGTGTATATATATATAATATATATATATATATATGAAGGAAATCTCTGAATACAAGCCAGTTGTTTGTATATGTGTTGTGAATCAGAAAAAGAAGAAATCATTGCATTGAAACTTAACCTGGACATTCACTAAAACTGAACTTTCCCAAGCCATTTTAGATCTCACTTTGTCTCAAATTCTGGATTTGAGAGGATGGGTTTCAACTCCTTAGTCTGAAATTATTCACTCACACACATGCTGCTCCTCCTTGAAGGGAAATTCTCAATATCCCTTGGCAAGTATAGTAATGGAATAACCTGTCACCCCCATGAGTGACTACACTATAAGTAGTAACTACCTATAAGTATCTGTAAGTCAACTGACTACAGAGACTAGCTGGGATCTCTTCCAGCTAGATGGTCGAACTCTCTAGCTTTGGACAGAGAGGGACCCGGACGAGGCTCACCCGAAGGGCAGAGTCTCATTCGGGGAGGTTGACCAATCCAATCCCGTTATGCAGGTTTTATGGGCATTTCTTGGTCGAGTCTATGGGCTCAGAGAACCCACGTTAAACCTGGCTTTGTGCCACATGCAACCCTCGTGGTTGGGTGGCTAAATATACTAGCTGGGATCTCTTGAGTACAACTCAGACTTATGTGAGAACTACCAACCTTTAATAGTAGCACTCACTACTGGATTGACTTGCAACAACCTTTACCTTTATTCTTATTGTACTGGTTTTTTTACAATAAACCTTTACTTATTTTATCAACCTTGTTTTTCAAGTGTATATTCTTGTTAGCACAGAATATAACACTGTGTTAAACCCCAATCACTAAAAAGAGATTTGTAAGAAAGATTTGTGGTAGCTAACTGACCTTATAACAAGTGGTGTCATTGTTTTTACACCTGCCACACTCTCAGGTAAAAAGTTCTTCATGGTTTATGTCCAATATAGAGATAAAACCCCCAGGGAGATTTAATTCAAACATAAACAATGTTGGTTTGCTCGATGCAATTTACAGTAACCACATTCCCTTTTTGGTTGTTGCCAACTCTTATATAAATAATCATGTCACAGATTGAGTAGAGAAATTGATTAGTGGGTGTTTAAAGTATTAGGGTTGGGTTAAAGGTTAAATTGTCAGCATATCCATTATCATTCATTTAAGATAATTACATTTTGTATCTTTTGTATTTGTACATGTGTGCTTATGATAATTATATATATATATATATATATATATATATATATATATATATATATATATATATATAATGTATACAACACTTTTCTAAGTTGAACTTAATGTGACAATCCTTTCCTTCCTGATTTACAATACTTTTCTATTGTAAAATAAATATCACTGCAATATATATATATGTGTGTGTATACAGGGTGCTATTAAGTAGTCATCTAAATTACAAAAAAATGAAAATAATACTTAGGTCTCATTTTAACAGATATATTTACCAAAATTGCACAAAGATATCTTGAAATACTAAAGAGTAAATTTATTCAATAAAATTTCCACTATCTTCTAGCAGCCATCCTCTTGACCCAGTGTAGCACTACCTCTTCAAGGGACTTGATATAGGCCTCTGTGTTGAGTCTGAGGCCCTGTGTGAAGATGAATAGAGGCATAATATTGCTATCATTAGTGATCACTCCAAACACCTAGGTAATCACCATTAGACTCATCTAACTCTTTCTGAATCCTGTTGATTAACAAAAAACACTCTGAAATGTTTGTACTGGAGTTTACAGCGTGCCATTTAGATGACAATTTATCCATCGCACACTAGTGTGTGTGTGTGTGTATATATATATATATATATATATATATATATATATATATATATATATATATATATATATATATATACACACACACACACCCGTGTTTATATGTGTGTATAACTATGTGATTGAGTTTGTCTATATATGTTTGTGTATGTCTGTGTGTGTGTGTGTGTGTGTGTATGTGTATATATATATATATATATATATATATATATGTGTGTGTGTGTGTTTGTGTCTATATAGATATCTGTATATATGTCTGGGAGTGTATTTATACACACACACACACACGTGAGTATGTGTTTATTTCTGTGTATGTATATATATATATATATGTGTGTGTGTGTGTGTCATCATCACAGTGACTATATGGACATTATGACCTAGAGTTTCGCCATCAAAGATGACATCCTGTTATGTTTACATAGAAGTTTGCCATGTGACAATAACTCTGTTGTAATGTCCATATAACTACTGTGACGATGACAGGTGCTGCTGATTACAATGACAATTTTTTTTTCTATCTTACATAAAGCACACTCGGTCCACCATCTTAGAGGTATGTATCTTAGGTTGTGTAGATGAAATTTCATCAGCCAAGCCTATGTAAGCAAAAGGAACACTTCATTCGATTGAGGAAGAGCATAATAAAAAAAAATATCCAAATGTGGACAGTTTTTGTCTTTATTTTCTCCTGAAACTAAAACCACTATATGAAGCTTAGAACGGCTCATGCCAAACATATTAGACATTCGATGTCTGTTATATTTATCAATATACATTTGAATATACCCACAAATCTGTTTGATTTATACCCACAGAAGGAGAAAATAGACTTAGAGAGGATGTCATTTTACCTTAAGTAGACTCTTTCAGCCACCACTTTATCAAAAGTTAAATGCTGGTGAATAGGTCCCATACTAGCTAATATTTTTGTAGGATTTCATGAGGGACTTTTGTTTGAAAAGTGCCATAAGCCCTGTGTTTATATGCAGTACACTGATAATACCTTTTCCATTTTCGATTCTGCTGATAATACCTTTTCCATTTTCGATTCTGCTAGAGATGCCAATGACTCTTTTGCAGAAGTCAAATCTTTCCATCTATCCCTTCAATTTATTATGGATGTTGTGAATAATGGTATGTTGCCCCTTTTTAGATGCTCTCGTAGAATGTAAGGCTGGTACTTTTATCACCAGTATTTTTCGAATACCCACATTCGGAGGCTTGTACACAATTGGGACTTTTTCATTTCTATGTCCTGCAAGATTGGGTTTAGTTTCCACCTTGATCCATTCATATTTTGAGGATTTGTTCTCCTAGCATGTTAAATGGAGAACTTGCAAGGATCCAAGAAATTATTGTAGAAAACGGTTTTCTACTAATATCATTAAATGTGTTATTGAACTTAAAATCAGACAGTTTAAAGAACCAGTGGTTTTAGGACCCAGTTGGGGTCAAATTTACTTGAAACTGCCATGGTTAAGCAGGAAGTGCCAGTTGCTTGCTGACAAGGTTTCAGCTTGCATTACTTTGTGCTATAACACTGTTAAGTTGCATACTGTCTTTCAAACTAGATCTGCGTTTCAATTCTCCAGCAAAGATTGGTTATCCTATCTTCAGAATAGTTCTGTTATGTATAAATTTAGATGCCATTATGATGCAGTATGCATAGGACAGACCAATCAAAGGGTGGAAATTTGCATTCCGCAACATGTGCCTGCCTATTTGCGATCTAGTGGTCAGTCGTATGAAAAGAACCACTCAATCTGTGTACAACTTTCATTGGACAAACCTGACGGTGCTGCTGATTACAATGACAATTTTTTTTTCTATCTTACATAAAGCACACTCGGTCCACCATCTTAGAGGTATGTATCTTAGGTTGTGTAGATGAAATTTCATCAGCCAAGCCTATGTAAGCAAAAGGAACACTTCATTCTTTCCTTATATTTGATCAAGTGAATATGAGTAAATTTTTTTTTATTTTATACACATTTTGGAACCTTTTATTTTCTTTTTTTGCTGTCAATTTGTTTACAATTAAAATCTATTTTATTTGCTATTTACAAGTGTGTCATTGATCATTTTGTTCTATTCACCAACGTTTGCCTTTTGAAAGTGTTGCCTGAAAGGGTCACCTTAAGGTAAAATGACATTGTCTCTATTGAAATCTATTTTCTTCTCCTGTGGGTATAAATCATTATTTGTACATTTTCATCGAAGGTACCCCAGAAATGTCATCAACCAACACAATCACTCTATTTGATTGTGGCACAAGGTTATATATATATATATATATATATATATATATATATATATATATATATATATATATATGTATGTGTGTGTGTATGTTTATATGTGTGTATAACTGTATATATATGTGATTGTGTGTATGTCTGTACATTTATATATTTGTGTGTGCATATGTCTGTCTTTATATAATATGTATGTATGTGTGTGTGTGTGTATATATATATAATATATGTGTGTGTGTCTGTATATATAATATATATGTGTGTGTGTATATATAATATGTATGTATGTATGTATGTGTTTGTCTATATATGTGTGTGTGTGTATATATATATATATATATATATATATATATATATATATATATATGCGTGGATGTCTATGTATATGGTTTGTGCTTATATATATGCATGTTTGTGTTATATATATATATATATATATAATATAATATACTGGGTGTACCAGCATAACTGTTTATCCCACAAAATGTTTAATATCTAAAAAAAAAAACACAAAACTAATTGAGTTCCTTTTTTCATGTTTTTACGATAAAACATTTACCCATCTTATCATTTGTCATTTGTCACTGAAAAATCCTTTGACTTATTCAGCTAGAAAGAGAACAGTTTCAAATCATTTTCTGTTATCCCCACTTGCTTCCCAAATGAGCAATGGTGAGAGGAAAAGAATCATTCAAGCCTTTAGTTATGGTACCAGCATTCATCCTCTGGCTTCCATCTTCAAAGTCCATTCATGAACCATCAAGAGAATAGTCACTATGTTTAAAAAAAGAGGGAATAGTATAGAGGAAAACTGGATTAGGAAGTCACAACAGGAAGAGGGATCAGGATTTTAACTTAGAGCTGAAGAGATCAATAAGGAAAGATCCAACTCTGTCCATAAGACGTTTGGTACATGAGAGAGTGGTTTCAGCTATGACAGTCCAAAGAGTAGTGAAAAAAGACTTGAAAATGAAATCATACATGAAACCTCTGAGGCAACTTGTTACACCAGGACAGAAGTTATAGTTCAGCAGTGTTATTCAGAGAATTCCTGTAACATATCTTTAATCATTTCTAAGATACAATGGTTCAAAGCTTAATCTAACAATTGGACAATTTTGCTGTTATATCTGTTATATATATATATATATATATATATATATATATAGAGAGAGAGAGAGAATTTTTTTTTTTCACTAAAACAAAAATCAAATTACCTCTTGCTACATATAAAGTCATAAAAATATGCCAATTAATCACTAATCAAAGTTTACCCACCATCGCTAACAATTCGACCTTTGCCATAAGTGGACACTGAGGTCAACGCACATTGGTGACAGTCTGTTTTATTCTGAAACACAATCTTCAAGCCATGAAGATTGTGCTCAAGCATGAAACAGACTATCACTGCTTGTGTTGTTCGACTTTCATTGGTTAAGCAGGCTTCACATGAATTTGATTTGTTAAATAGCATTAGTATTAGGTTGGTGCAAAAATAATATCGTTTTTGACGTTAAAAAATACGCCAAAAAACGATATTATTTTTGCACCAACCTAATATAAGCTATGATATTCTGGACTCAAGGAGAGATGGAACACCCTTTTGAAGCTCACAAAAAGTACATGTACATGTTATGATTGTAAGTACCTATCTATCATATATATATATATATATATATATAGTGTTTCTGGTCTTTGTCTCTTTTTGAATAGTGTGACTGGTAGGGTATTTGCTCTATCTTTGGCATTTAGATATAGAACATGGTCTTTTACTATTTAGGTAAGTGTCTGTCTTAGTTTTTTTTTTCCTTCTCAGTCTGATTCCTTTTTTTTTATTTATTGGTTTTGTTTTGTTTTTTTTTTCTTTGTTTACTTGGCAGGGTGCAATGAATAAATTGTCATTTAAATTACGCAAAAATGAAAATAACACTGACATCTCGTTTTAACAGATATAGTTACCAAAATTATACAAAAATATCTTGAAATACTAAAGAGTAAGTTTATTTAATAAAATTGCTATTGGCTTCAACTACAACCTCCAGACAACTTTGTAATTTCCTGCAACTCTTCTGGATGGTTTCCTTTTTTAAGTTAGTGAATGTTGCCATAATCCTTGCCTTCAGTTCATCTTTGGTGTTACAAGGAGTCTTGTTGGTCTCTTGCTCAACTGCACCCCACATATAATAATCAAGGGGGCTACAGTCTGGGGAATTAGGTGGCCAGATGTAAGGGGTGGTGTGGTTACAAAAATTGTCCGACAGCCATGATTGGTTTTTCCTTCTTGTGTGACATGGTATAAAGTCTTGTTGCCAGACATAGTCTTCCAGCAGCCATCCTCTTGACTCAGGGTAGCACTTCCTCCTCAAGGTACTTGATGTAGGCCTCTGAGTCTGAAGGATTGTGGCAAGATGAATGGATCACCATCATTAGGGATCACTCCAAACACCATGATGTTGACTGGATATTTGGTTTTCATCACTCTCTGTACATTTTGGGCTGTGCATTCATCATTTTTTTATTCTGGCAGAAATTTTTCTTCTCTAAGAAAACCAAAGCATGTTCAGTTGGAAGGAAACCTTGTGTTTGTTCAAAAGCTTCATAGTGTTGTATTTTCTCTTGTCTTTTATTGGCCCTTTCTCATCTTTGAGAAATACCAAATACCCCTGTGTCCCTGGTTATAGAGCTGATCGACTTGGAGGGATTGTTGTTAATCATAGCCTGGATCTCACCAACAAATTTGTGAGTTCTTATCAGAATGATCAGAGTGAGTTGTCCAAGATGCTGTATAATCACTCATCCAACTCTTTTCTGAATCCTCTGCACTGTCAATCAATATTTGATTGACACCAAAACTCTAAAATGCTTCTGGTGTGAATGCCAAGCAGTACAGCATACCATTTCCAAATTTCTGGTAGAATGAATTGCATCATGGTGCTCTTTTTCTCTAAGGTGGTTTCCAACTGACCCTACTATACTGTGCAGTTGGCAAAATCAAAAACAACATGCATGTGTATACACTAACTGCCTAATACCCACCATCGCTAACAATTCGACCTCTGCCATAAGTGGACACTGAGGTCAATGCACATTGGTGACAGTCTGTTTTATTCTGAAACACAATATATATAAAAATTATATATATATATACACATACATACATATGTACATACATACATACATATATATGTTATACATATGTGCATATATATATATATATATATATATATATATATATATATATATATATATATATATATATAGTTAAATTCCCAGATCAATTCTGTGTACAAGACAGATTGGTATAAAAATATCAAATGGGGAGAATTTATCCAATGCACCCTGTACTTTGGTTTGTTATATATATATATATATATATATATATATATAGTTAAGTTATAAGGAACTTGGTAAATCCAAAGAGGATGAAATACTGAGAGCTCAATGTTAGGACAGAGCTAATATGTAATGAAAAACAAACCACTTTAATGTACCATTACGATAATTTATTTCACCTAAATCCTCAATTCGTTGTTGGAAGATTTACCTGATGATCCTGAATCCTTAAAAAAGGATTTAGGTGAAATAAATTATCGTAATGGTACATTAAAGTGGTTTGTTTTTCATTATATATATATATATATATATATATATATATATATATATATATATATATATATATATATAGAGAGAGAGAGAGAGAGACTCCTGTCATTTTTTATATCTCAGGGTTCAACAACTCAGTTCTTAGAACCTAACAGCCAGACTATCTGTACATATGATTTCATTGTAGTAGTGAAGGCTTATACAGAACCACAGTTTTTGGAAGAACCAAATACAAAGAACTGGTATATAGTCGGCTATGCGGTCTCCATATTATCCTCCACAGGTTCTGAATTCAGAGTTTTCTCTCTTCTCGACTGGTTACTAACCAAGGGCCCAGTGTATTTTGCTATTCACCCAAATATATATGGTACAGGTAATCGTTCTGTTGGTATATAATCTGGGTGGATCCTAGTAATGTTAATTATTAAAACTGATCGACAGAGAGCTCGATGTTTTTATTTTAACAGAGCATATACATTTTTTACAGCAAAAAAAAAAAAAAAATTACCTCAAAATAGATATAGTCTATTTCAAGCGGTTAATAAAGAAACTCCAACCCCAGATCACTTTCCCTGGGATAAGATATCTTATGCTCCCATTAAATACTAACACAAACCCACTCTCATTAACCAGGCATCTATGAGAGGAGGACTAACATTGAAAATAAATTTAAAACAGTGTTTGGAGACAGACACTTAGAGACTGATGATAGCCGTATACAGAATGTTTTGAAATAGACTATATCTATGTTGAGGTCATTTTTTTTTTTGTTGTAAAATATATATATATCTATCTCTCTCTCTCTCTCTCTATATATATATATATATATATATATATATATATATATATATATATATATATATATATATATATACACATATTACCCATGTTGTCAAAAGGACCACCTCCAGCTTAGTGCCATGATTTTTGAATCTAATTGGCCATTACAAGTGAGTTGTGAGTTTGATTCTTACTGTGTGCCTCACACAAAAATTTGTCATTTAATAGTGCAATGTTAGTTAATATTTTCTATTTTTCATTATGGTAGTTATGGGAGTTGTCTAGTGGCTGTACTGTCAATCCCTATATCAGATATTGAAAAACTGTTTCATCACTAATGAACAATAGCTGGTATCACAATAATCAACAGATATACCATATTGGCCACACCTGATGATGGCCAGAGGGTACTTCCCCAAAATGCCAGATCTGTAACAACCAAGATTATGATGATAGTTTGGATTAATTTTCTTTTTTTAATCATTTCACCCCAAACAAAGAAATAAAGTCATTAAGACACAAGGGCTTATTGAGCGTGAAAGAATAAGAAAAAAGAGAAACATTATTAAAGAATGAAAACAATAAAAGAAGAGTAATCAAGAAGTCAGTAGATAATGATTGGTGTTGTGTTCAGCATGTCTAAAGATTAAAACCATGTTATTTTTTAACAGGAGCAGAGGTTTATCCCTTATTGGGCTTCCAGTTACTTCTACTCATTCTCTTTCTCTCAGTCATCTTTTGCATCTTATTGGCATTATCACTTTGGTTGGGGTGAATTGATTTTAAAAAAAAATTAATTCTTAAAATCAAAGTTAGCTGGAAAGCATGGAGGCAGAAAAGAGAGCTCTACAAGTGAGAAGTGCAAAAGAAGAAACTGTTAACATAGAACTTGCTGTTGCAATTAAAATATAAAGATTTGACATGTTATAAAAGCAACTATCTAACCAAAAAGGTTGTCAAAAATAGTCATCCTTACTATTATCAGAAAGATTTTTGTATGTAAGTTTTTAAATATATTTTCTATTTTCAACTATTTTCTATTAATACATAGTAATTTTGAAAGAGTAATATTATTTAATAAAAATAGAAAACGACCCACTTTATACTCAACAGAATCTTTTTACTAATACTAAATCACGTTTGCTGTCAAAAAAGATTAATCGTTTCAATATAACTTTTCTGCAGATGAAATCGACTTTTGTGTATTTGTGAAAGCTTAATAACTAATTGCTAACATTTGTTAATTTCATTAAAAGAACAAAATATAAGTTTGTAATTTTTGTCTGTGTTTTGTTAAAACTAATACTGTGTCAATTCTCGTTTTCTATTAATGCAAAAAGTAATTTCTTAAACGGCATGATGTTTTTCAGTTTTTTATTGTTACTCAGCAAATTAGATATATTTTTCTTTGTGTGTGTGTGTGAAATAATCCTGTAATTTCTTATGAGTATTATGTTATATCTATTATTAGGTTGGTGCAAAAATAATGACGTAATAATGTAGTTTTTGACGTATTTTTTAACGTCAAAAAACATTATTACGTCATTATTTTTGCGCCAACCTAATATTTGTATATTCTAAATCTTTTCTTCCATATATAAGAGTGCTCAAATTTAAATTTGGGAGGTGGGGACAAAAGAAAAAACAGTATATCTTGGGAGAATCCAACATAAACAAATGAACATTTTGAAAAATTGCTGTGTGTGAAACAAGCGCTGAAGATGGGCAACTAAATAAAATATATATATATATATACGCACACGTGCATATATATATATATATCAAGAACAATATTGGGTAAAAATGTATGACAAAGTGGAAAAAAAATTTTTGTGATGCATTTTGTTTAGTACTTCATTCAACTAAATTTGTTGGTGCAACTACACATGCGCACAAACAAGGGATACTGAGAATTTTAAATTTAAATTTTTTTGTATCTAGACAATTTGATTTAGGATCTTTCATATATATATATATATATATATATATAGTCATAAGATGTGCTATATTTATTGGATAAAGTGCTCAATATCAGAGATAGTGAGTGTAAATTATATATATATATATATATATATATATATATATATATAAAAACAAACCTATAATAATTGTTTTTTGTTTATAAATACTATAATTATATACTTTTTTAATTTTTACATATTCATCTGCAATTAATCCTATAATTTGGAGATTATATATATATATATATATATATATATATATATATATATAGAGAGAGAGAGAGAGTTTGTCTGATTATTGCAGTGGCGTAAAACCTAGGGTAACAAACTCGCATCAATACAACTAAATATGTTATCTCTATCACTGATATTGAGCGCTTTACAAGAAGTACCACTCATATAATATATAAATAATATATATAAAAATTATATATATACACATACATACATTATACATATGTACACACACACACACACACACACATATATATATATATATATATATATATATATATATATATATATATATATATATATATTAGGTTGGTGCAAAAATAATGTCGGTTTTTGACGTAATTTTTATTGTCAAAAACCGTCATTATTTTTGCACCAACCTAATATATACACATTACATATATATATGAAATGATAAAACTTGAACAGAACCCGAAACCAAAAGAATTTTGATAATGGTTCATGAAACCCAAAAGTACTTAGACATTGGACAATGTATATTTAAACTTTTACCAAATACTAGGAAAATGTTCTGAAGAAAAAAAAAAATTCTTAACATCTGCAATGACAGTTATTCACATAAAAGAATGTGAGACTTAGGGAGTTTGTCATAAGCCTGCATCTATGAACACAAGAGAGACTTGCGTTTGGACAATCAATGTAACTTCTTTGCTTTGAATCCAAGTGATGCTAGACATTTTAATTTCACTAATACCATCCAAATTAAAAAAAGAATATAATTGTTAAAGGAGAAAATACATTGAAAACTTATTATTACCAACTATAAACACTTGCCTAAAACATTACTTTAGACTGCCATCTTTCCTTGAATCCATTTTTAAATAATCTAACTTATACCTATCTAATACAAAGAATACATTCTTAAAGAGGTGATTCATAAAATCAGAACCCTGCAACTCCACACTATGAGGGTTGGTTGCACAAAGAGGATGATAATACTCCCCTACTAGAAAGACAAATACACACAATTGTAAATACACATGACCATTCATTGCCCACTTAAACATAAAAGATCTTTGGAAACCTACATACACATAGAATTATCCACAGTTATTATTACACATGACACGTATCTGACCAATGAAAACTGACCCAAACAAAATATCAGTGTTTCTGTCTTTTTGTGTGTTTTCTCTCATTCTCTGATGAAGCTTTAATAAAAGTGAAACTTGTTAGATTGATATACGTTCACTATTTGTTGTTATTTTATCACCCTATCGGATTCACATGCACATTCACCCTGACCTCAATCCTTTGGATTTTTATCTGCGGGGCCACCTAAAACAGCAGAGCCACTTATGCAGCAGACATTAATAATGCAGAGACACTTCATCAACTTGTCATAGAGGCCTGCAAAACCATTTGTCACCATGTAGGAGTATTTGAAAGCGCCCACTTGTTAAGGATTTGATGGTTGCATGCATGGGTAGAAGCAAGCAGAGAAAAGGTTGAATATTTATTATGAATTGCTGTGTTGATGTACAATGATGGTCTTTTGGAGATATGTTTATATGGACATTTTACCTTGTTTTTGTTTCAGGAACCCATCCCCAATGTCGGTAAAAGTATTTTTGACTTGTACATTTAACAGCATCTACCATAAACTTTAAACTTAACTCAAAACAGAAGGATTTACAGACATATGTTTATATGAACTTTTGTCCTCGTTTTGGTGTGAGGAACCTACCCCCAAAGTTTGTAATGGTATTTTTGATACACCCTTGTATATATAGTAGACTAGCAGTATAACCCAACTTTGACCGGGTCTTTCATTACTAAGAATTTTTGGCGTTCAATTGGAGCAGTTTGAGTTTAAAGTCAGCCAACCTAAAAATCAATATTACTAACATTTGCGTACAACAGAGGCACATCTTTTAAAGGGGGGGTTTACAATTTGAAGTGGGGGATGAAAAGGAAACTGTATAATAATAAATAATATTATAGTACTAATTTAAACTATTTTTTAAGTTTTTATGAAAGATATAAATCCAAGAATAGATAGCAAATAGTAAAACGTTGCTGAGAGTTATAATGGACAGGAAGTAGTGGAGAGCCATTGTTGCCAACAATTTGGACTCAAAACCGGCACTGAAGAATTCTCTTAAACAAAGAAATTTCATCAAAATTGGATGAAAACTGTAGAAATGCATAAACAACATCCAATCACAAACACACATTTTGAGGAATTATAGATATATAAGATATCAAAATACTCCTCACCACCCCCACTGCAAAACAAGACTTAAAACTCTAGAAGCCATTATTATACAAAATAAACAGTCCACATTAAATAAAATGTTTTTCACCACAGGAGATGTTATCTTGAAGTGCATATAATATGATTAATGTTAATATTAGTATAAACAACATTTAAAACATTAATTAATAGATGAAATAAAATAAATAAATTGTATTCTTTTTATGTGGCCTACTTTCCAATAGCCATTACATATGACATCATGCTAGATTATTTCAAATGTCTAGATTCCCAAAGAATACCAGGATGCAAACAATTCTATTATATAGGCAAAACATCAGTTTTTGATAATGAAGTCAAAAGTATTTGAACAAAAATTACAAAATATGAACTTCAAACAGTTTATCCACGACTTTGAGCACATGCTAAACATCTTAACTGAAAATTGAAAAAATATAACAAATGAAACCAAACAGATCTTGTCAGTTCTTTTTAGTCAAACTTGTTTCCCAAAATTTGTAGAATTCTCTCAAAATCAATTTAAAACACAAAGAACATTTTTGGTCAAGTGCTTTTCTTTCTTTCAGGAAGCTGTTTTTTGTAGCTGAAGTTCCTTGAATTTTTAGGTCACACTTGTATGATTAAATACATTTTACATAAGTTTCTGTACTGAGATCAATTGTTTTTAATATTTTTTTTGTTTATTATTCAGCAAACAGTTGATGATCTTTGTTATTATTATTATTACAGTGTAACCCGGATATAAGAGTTGTCGGGACCGGAGAAGAAGTCTCTTATATCCGGGTTTCTCTTATATTCGGATTTGGTCTATTTTCTTTACATTAACACAGGCTCTAATTTGGGACGAGAGAAAATCTCTCTTATATCCTGGTTACACTGTATTATTATTCTGTTTTATTGTTTATTGTTATTTATCTCTTATTGTTCATGTTTCATTGTATATAAAACCCACTTTCCTCTCAGTCAAAACAGATCAAAATTGTCTCCTACATTTTCCATTCAAATGCACTAAAATTCTTTTTTTATAATGGACGAGGACTGTGATATATACCATCAAATACCATATTTTACTATATGGCATAAACCATTGTGTGTTTATGGCCACATCATGTTGAAACACCGGTTCCTGTATGATCCCCAAAGTTAAGCAATATTGAGACTGGTCAGTAACTAGATGGGTGACCACTTGGGAATACCAGTTGCAGTAAGCTTTGATGCAGGGATGGTGTAATGGATACTGGCTCAAAATTGTTAATTGGAGAGACAAGTTCCATTTTCAGTTGGGTTCGTTATGTTCACTTACATGCAAGTATCCTTATGAAACTTATGAATCCAACTCTTCTCTCCCTCAGCTATGGGTTAATTAGTAAGAATTGTATTGTTAGATCATTATTATTATCTTGAAAAAATATTCTTACAATCTAAAAATATTTTCTGGCTTTAAATAACCTGGAAAGGGTTGATAAGCCAAAAAAAAAACAAATTAATCTATGAAATACTGATTAGTTGATTTATTTACTTTCTTTGGAATATAAATGTTTAGAATCTATCGTGGCCACAATATGAAGGTTCAGTTTATATATTCATAGAATTTTTCCCCCTCTTTATATTCACATTATAATTTCTTGTTTGTTTATCAAATTCTGATATGTTCTGAATCCACCTCTATCCTCCAGCTATGGGTTAATTAATAAAACTTGTGTCACTAAAACTATTATCTCAAAAAAAAATCTTACCATCTAAAATTATTTCCTGGCTTTAAATAACCTGCAAAGGGTTGATAAACCATAGAAAACAAATCAATCAAAACTACCAGTCTATGGAGAGTCTACTTGGGTGGCTAGTTAATCCCTCTTGTAAATGCCTGCTCTGTCACATTTTTCTTTCTTCAACCCCCTCACAGACAATCTGTAGTCAACTGCAACTATGCTGAGCAGACCTTAGTTATAATTTTTGGAAGAGATTACAATCTGGTGTAATCATTAGTTGAACAAGAGCAGTATGCTCAAAACTTCAGCCATGATGACTTGTGACTTCATGCTAGCACACCCATGTTATATATGCCTCATATATATATATATATATATATATATATATATATATAGGACAAGCATGGAGGATTCTCCTATCATTTTCTATGTATGAAGGTCTAGCATCTCAGTTCTTAGAACTGAACAGCCACAATGTCTGTTTATATTTCTGAGATGCAGTATTGTAATTACATTATTTACATTGTTCAAGCTGTTGTCCACATCTTTATTGTCATATTCACGTGGCCCAGCATTGGTTGGATCCAGTGACTTCACCCAAAGAGTTGTGAGTTCAATACCTGGATACTGAAGTGTTGAATAAAAACTTGGAGAGTTGAGTAAAAAGGGAGATAACTGAGACATCCAGAAGAGGCATAGCATGGGGAACCAGAACAATCTATCCCAGTAGTGGACAAAATAAATGGTCCAGTTTGAATTCTAATCACCTGAAGAAGGCTGTGGCGTACAATGGCTGAAACGTTGTGAATATGGCAATAAAGATGAGGACAACAATCCAAGCGATGTAAATAATGAACAGCCAGACTATCGACTTATGGTGGTGAAGGCTTGTACAGAACCAACCATACTTTTTGGAAGAGCCAAATACAGAGAACTGGTGCACAGTATTGCCAAAAAGTTACTAAATAACTTTCCTGGGTGGTGTTAACATGGCACCACTGGGCAAAGGAATTCCTCAACACAGGTCACTGACCAGGGTGGAAGGGTTTTTTAGATGAACAACAACCCAATGTTTGCAAGCAAGGCAAGCCATCTAGTTTGAGGACATTGGCTGCAGTCTAACCTGGAGAAGGATTAGCTGAGCCAGATTAAAATGCCTAAAACATGCTATATGATGTGCTTACTAAGAAACTATCTACAGAGACCCAGGCTCTAGCACGAGGGCGAAGATATATAAATAAAGATATATAAATAAAATACATTATTGTTATTTTTATTATTTTTTTCATACTTTTTGTTATTGGGCAATGAAGATTTTGCTTCTGGGTTAAAAACGTTTGATCGAGATTAAAGTGTTTATACTGATTCCAAATTCATGCATTAATTAAAAAATAAAATTATCATAAATAAAATGTTATCTCATCACCATCTAAATTTTTGATGAAAATAAATGTGCAACTTACAGTAATAATTTTCTCTGATTTTTTAGATGAATTATTAGCACACATTATATCCCATATAATAATAATAATCCCAAAATAATAGATCCCTGAAGATGGCAGAAGAATACTTGACTGAAACATCTTGTCCGACAATAATATACTATTTATCTTGTGTATAAGTATTCTTCGCAGATATCACAAAACCCTGACCTGCCCAGACTTACCTGAATATAGATTCAGAACCGGTTGATGCAATTTAGTTTTGTACAGTATCTTAGTGACAGAAAAATGTTGTTTTTTGTTTCTCTTTTCTTGCCCATTGTTATTCTCCTGTTATCATGTATCGTTCTTTTAATTCTTGTTGCTATGTATTTTATCTTTTATATCTCTTTATATTTTTATATTTATCTACAGGAGAAAATGATATATAAATTTTTATATACCAGAAAGGAAAATTAAAGTGTAAAATTTTTCTCATGTGACACATTTAATCAGTTAGGACTTCAACAATACGCACAAAGTATTAGTTACTCACCATAACAAATCTAACAATAATTTCAATTTTAAAAAGTGGCACTTTAATTAAAAGAGAAAGCAATTTGGTAAGAAAAAAAGTATATAGAAAGTGCTTTAATCACTAGACATTCCACAGTAAATTTATGTCTAGGTTCATACAACATTTCACCTTTCTTGGTAGATCTTCCATTATCACAATGTGGATATTTAGACTAACTGAAATTGAATGGACTATATACCAAAACACATATAAAAAAAAAAATTAAAAAAAATTAAATTTAAAAGTTTCAGTAACCCCATTTTTTCATGTACATGCATAATGACCTAATAATGTCGTTTTTTGACGTATTTTTTAACGTCAAAAAACGACATTATTACGTCATTATTTTTGCACCAACCTAATATATCAACATAACATCACTTTTGTTTGAAGTCCTAAAGGATGAGATGCACCATATAAAAAAATTTTTACACTTTGTCATTAATTTTCCTAACATGTATTCTCCTAACTACTTATCATACATGGGAGGTAAGAATAAATTTAGAGTGCACTAACATGCAACAATGTTAAATGCAAAAGGTTCAAAAACGTTAGAAATTTTACTCAAAATGCATCAAAGAGTTGTTTAATGATTGGAAACAATTCATTGCAAATAATGGTGAATGTATAATGGAATAAAATGTTATTGTACATTAGTTTTTGAAGAATAAAGTTGACAAATAAAAACGAAAATTATTTATGAATCGGTCTTATAGATATTTGTATGTATTATTTATTTATTTAGTTACATTGAAATGTTTTATTAAATAGAATGGACAGAGAATGTCTGTTTATCCTTTTGGCGTGTCTTTCTTGGTGTTGAATAAATCATTTGATGTTTGGTGGAAAATTGTAACCCTGTTTCCACAGATATAGCAATCTTTGTTTTGTTTTTTTAAAAGAAAAAACTACCCTGTCTAACTCTCAGCTTTCTACTGTCTTTCCTTGTAAACTACCAATGACAGATAGTCAAAACTACTCATAACATAATTACAATCACTTCTCACTTAATGACTTGGCTTTTTTTATTGATCACCAAACTTACAACCCACTGTGAAAATCTTTTAAAAGAAAAATCCAACCAGTCGGTTGTAATTGTCTTCTCCTTTTTCAAAATGAATCAAAATAAAATGAATAAAGTGAAAAATAAGAATTTACTTATAATGTAGTTACCACATACAAATATAGTAATACAGTGTAACCTGGATATAAGAGAGATTTTATCTGGTCCCAAATTAGAGCCTGTGTTAATGTAAACAAAATAGACCAAATCCGGATATAAGAGACTTCTTCTCCGGTCCTGACAACTCTTATATTCGAGTTACACTGTATACAGAATTTGTTTATTACATTTACTGTTTAGTACACTATGTACTAAACAGTGTTTCTCACCCTTTTTACCTTTAACCTGCATCAAAATTATATATCATCATTATTCCCTATCTCAATGATACATGAATCTACCACATAAAGGTCCTATCCACTAACTATTAAAGGTGGCTTAACTCTGATGCCATATAGACATCGCTAAATACAATCCCTATGATTATTATAATTTTAAATAATATTAGAGGTTGAAGCCTTTATTATAGTAATCAAGGATTTTCCAACAATAAGTTGTATGAGTATAATAAAATGATGAATATAAAATTCAACAAAAATTACTAAAACAAGTGTTACTCTATTTATCACTGATTCTAGGTTTCTGGGGAACACTGGTTGTTCAAGAGTAGAAATAACAAAGGTATATTACACAAAATAATAATACAAGATGTGGAAGGTGTTAGTATGACTGTCAGTCTGGTTTGGAGTGAACTACTATCGGCTCGACTCGATTCGACCCTCTCCCTTGAGAGGCATAGTATACATAGTGTTAGGAAGAGTTCATTCTGTAGTTATAGGTAAGGACCTATGACAATTAGAAATGAGAAAATATTGCAAAGTGACATTAAAACTATCTGAAGCTGGTTGATACAAACCTGTTACGTATATCATCATAATGTCTAGGTAGATTTGTAGAGTTGCTGTGCAGCTAGGCACCTGACCAGCTCCCTCCATAATGTTTTAGCTGCATGCCAGTGTTTGTGTCTTTGTGAAAGGATCTTCCAGTCATCGCAGTTTTCCTGTTTGCCTCTTCTTCTGCCTAAAGTGGTACCTTGTAGGATGTTAATGAAACGATTACTCTTAACTCTTTCTTGTGGTATGGTGATTTTCTAAACATAGCTCAGATGTGGCACAAAGCCAAAAATCTGGAGCACCCAGTGAGGATCAAACTCACTACTCAGTCGTAATTGCTAACCATTACACCATATCAAACTCTTTTGTTATGTCACTGTGGTGAAGGCTTCCTAGACTGGAGTCAACAGCCAGGGTGGAGGGTTCTCATGAATGAAATCATTAACCCTGTGTCCATGACCAAGGTGTGCCTTTAAGTAAGAGGTTATCAGTGGTCTGATCTGGAGAAAAATGAGCTCCGCCTTATTACATGCATAGCATACCTGAAATAGCGATCAGGTATAACTTTTCACTTAGCGACCATTTCATTGGAACAGAACTCCATTAATGAATGAGTGACTTTATCAGTGCAAATTAGTAAAGTTTGTTTTTATTATTAACTAAATTTACAAATCCTTTATTAGCCTGAAATTGCTTCCAATTAAATCAAATCCTTATTGGAAAAAGCAAATAAAATGGTTGGTTAAAAGAGAGAAGTACTAATTGTATCTTAGATTGAAAAATTCTTTTTTTTTTTCTCTCCTCCTACTAAAAGCCAAAAAAAAAAACAATAAAAGATACTCCATACATGTTGTTCAAACAATTTTACCCTTTTTATAAACTCAGTATTAGGTTTTGATGACAACCTTTTGTTTGGTCTATTATCCAGCCTTTGTTAGGTGTAAATTCACAATAAAAAGGAAGAAAACAAACCCAAATGTTCCCTGAACAATAGTCCTAACTATATTAATAGGATTAATCCATTACAACATTAAGTACATTATACCACCATCCGAGTCGGTCATGTCATCTGCAACTGAGATCATAGAGTCCTTGTGAATGCAATGCTCCTTTCAATAGCTGTGTAGCATATGTCTTGCCATGGCTATATCAGTCATTCATGTGTGATGTGTGATACATGCTTAGGCAATCATGTATCTTTCAATACAGGACTGACAAGGCAGATTTTTTTCCCCACAGTAGGTTGCCATTTCTTTTTGCAGTAGATCAGTTGCTATCCAAGGCTACAGAACCCAGTCTGTCTTGCTATTTACCCATAGCTGAGAAGAGAAAAGAATTCATACATTTCACAAGGGCATTAGCACATAAGCGAATGGATTCGACTGAAATTCAAACTTGGCTCTCCAATTCCCCAATCCAAGCCTTGAACTCAGATTTGTTGTTCTTCTGAACTGTTTGCCAACCGCAGTTATAAAGCCCGGCCTATCTTGCTGTTTAATCCATACCTAGGAGGAAAAGCAAGGGATTCATACCCCTTTCTTTCTATCTTTTACTCAAGGCCCAAGAGCTACTCGATTACTGAGTGA
Organism: Acanthosepion lycidas; assembly: GCA_963932145.1. Taxonomy (NCBI): domain Eukaryota; kingdom Metazoa; phylum Mollusca; class Cephalopoda; order Sepiida; family Sepiidae; genus Acanthosepion; species Acanthosepion lycidas. The sequence continues at coordinate 34,714,437 of OZ010606.1, forward strand.
GGTTGTTCTCCAGGAATCAAAGTAGAACTTCTTGAGTTGGAAATATTATGCCTGACTGTGCATCTCGGATACCAAGCTTACTTGTTTGAGAGGAATAAAGGACCCATTGTAGGAGGGCGTCATAAAGGCTGCTTGGGATATGAGCTGACATCCCCTACTCTCATTTTCTATAGAATTAGACTATAGCAATAAGGAAATATCTATAAGGACATTAAGGGTCTCCCAAGTATATTTGTGAAGATCTGAACACATTGGCTCACAATTTGAGTTTTGTAGCCCATTAAAATCCTAAGAAGGCCACAAATTCTACAAGATACCCTGCTGGAGCCCAACCTTGTTTTTAATTCAGAGTTATCCTTCTCCTAGACTGGTTACTGTCTCAAGGCAAGAGAACCCAGTCTACCCTGCTTTTTAACCCATAACTGGAGGAAGATGGATTCGTGTTTTTCAAAGAGCATTAATGCAAATTGAATGAAACAGAATTGAATGTGAATTGAACCCAGCATGCTTAATTCACTTTCTGTGCTGATAACCCTAACACTATCCATGTTTCGAATGCAGTGAATTTGACTAGAATTCAAACTCGATTTGTTGATTTTTTTCATTCCAAACTGCTAACTCTTACACCTCTGCCTGGATATTTTCTACACTCCAAGTACCCAGATGATTTAAAACTATAAATTAAATGAGGTGTTGGCAATTTCCTTTGGTATGTTTTCACCTGACCTCAGGAGATACAGATAGTGTATGGATATCATTTCAGAAAGTGAATTAGGTGTGCTGAGTTCAATTCCCCACTCAGTTATCTTTTGTCCACTTCATGCTAATGCTCTTAGAAAAGGTATTAATCCATTTTCCTCTAGTTATGGCTTAAATAGCAAGACAAACTGGGCTCTCATTTCTAGAAGAAGTAACCAATCTAGGAGAAGGATAACCAACCAGTTGGGACCAGGCTATCTTGCCCTAGACACACCGCTGTTGCTATGGCCACAGTACCTGGGTTTTCCCTACAATACTAATGAGATGCGACACACACACACACACACACACATATCTGATCTCAAATGACTTACTATATATACTTATGTATAAGTTGGCTTTATGTAACTCCTGAATTTTTTTTTGTATGAATTTTAACCTTTCCAGGAATAAAATTTTACTTGTTTATAGTTCACCAAAAATGTATTATTTTTAACCTCTTAATAGATCATGTCTAAACAAAGGTTTACTGCTTTGAAATAAAATGTCTAAAATATATATTTTTGTTGTTGCTTTCAGGCGAGGGACAACGGCCTTTGTTATTTCCTGGATTCTCATCTATATTATCATCCAAACGTGCAAGTTACTCTCTGCAACAGATTACCTCGTGTGTTTGGCGAAGATTAACCGGACTCTAATCCACCCCCGCAACATTCACAACTGGCAATCAATTCATGAACGCAGGAGGGATGTCCTCTTGTATTCGGCTCATTACCGGCCTCTTGGAGACACCCAAGCTGTCCATGTGCTCGCAGTGGGAACAGGCATTCCTACAGGTTTGGTGTGCATGTTGTGGTACCCGGACTCCTTCTTCCCAGTCATCGTCAAAGCCAACACGTTAAATCATGATGTTGATGAGGTCAGGAGAGGGAAGATTATTGAGCAGTTCTTCTTCACATGCGCATGTAATTCCACCCAGGTGCCAGTCTACGTGTCTCTAACAGGCCCCCGATGTACCATGCCAACAACGTTCCTACATGTGCAGATCCCACAGAAAACCACACCGCAGAAAGAGTTTGGTATCTGTATGTCCAGCACTTCTTCCAATGTTCATCCGCTCAGGATTATCGAGTGGATGGAAGCCCACCAAATGTTTGGCGTCGACGAAATCACTCTCTATTATCATTCACTCTCGAACAACATGTCCAGAATTCTTAATCAGTACCAAAAAGAAGGATTTGTCAGGTTGCAGTATATGTCCGTGCCAAGACGGTATGGGATTTGGTCAGATTTCAAGATAATCTCCTCCCTCTCGCTGAATGATTGCATGTGGAAAAATATGTATCGGTATCGGTACATTTTTATTCTTCTAAATTTTGACGAAATTATAATCCCTCGAATACACAGGAATTATAGCGAACTAATTGACTATGTCGATCGAACTGAGGGTTTACTGATGCCTGCAGCATCGTACACATTTCAAAACACGATATTTAATCTTTGTTCAGCAGATGTAAAGGACCCGGCTTTCTCGAACTTTCTACGCTTTTTGAAGCGTGAGCCGCCTAGTGAGGAGATGCGTGATTTTCGCTCACTAATCAATCCCAGATATTGTCTTTCCCTCTTTATGCACTACTGTCATTGTTTCGTCTCGGGTGAAGCAATGCCCTGGACAGTGAAAGTGCGACAGCACATAGCTCTGGCTCATCACTATCATACAGTACCCAAGAGTAGAGTCAGCTGTGATAATCTTAAAAAAAATTTATCTCTCGACAAAACTGTAGATCGCTTTCGCAGGTCTCTGAGCAAGCGCTGTGAATCTAAAATTGCTCAACACAAACTTTAAATCGGTCTTTTTCTTTCTTCTTTTTTTGGGGTCGGGATATGTTTTATGAAAAGAAAATAAGAAAAAGAAAACAATAACAAAGTATTTTACAGTCTTGTAAAATTCTTTCCGCTTTTGAACAAGCAGAGGTTATCTTCATAACCCATTTGTCAGTGTGAGAAAAAGAATATTACCATTTTTACCTGGACTTGCAATTCTTCAGGGTTTGGTGCAAACTTCTGTGGATTGTCCTTCAGAATAATCTGGCCCTTTTTATTTTTATTTTTATTTTTTTTTTTTTTTTTGCTTATATGACTGGTATTTTTGTGAAGAGTGTACAACTATATACCACCCCTATGATCACCAGAGTTAAGTAATGTCAAGCCTGGTCAGTACTTTGATGGGTGACTGCTTGGGTATACCAGATACTGTAAGCTTGGATGTATGGATGGTGTAATGGATAATGGCCCGGAATTGTTAATCAGCAAGCAGTATTTCAATTCCTGTTGGCTTCATTATATTCGCATACACGCAATTACCCTTGGGAAAGGTATGAATCAACTTCTTCCCCCTCCACTATGGGTTAATTATTAAGATTTATATCACCAACTATTGTTATCGCCAAAAATAAAATTACTTACAAAATATTTAGATTTTGGCATTAAATAACCCATAGAGATGTTGATATGCCACTAAATAAAGACAACCAACCAAATTTATACCAGTCTAAGCCTTACATATTAGGGTGTATCAAAATTATGTCCACCTTTTCTTTCTGTTATTTTTTTTTTAATCAACTTTTTATTTTTTATTTTAAACTCCTATAATCCTCTTACATCTGACATCTTTACTCTTTATCACTCTCTATTTGATTTTATTTATCACTATGTGATTTTATTTATCACTCTCTATGTGATTTTATTTATCACTCTCTATTTGATTTTATTTATCACTCTCTATGTGATTTCATTTATCACTATTTGATTTCATTAGCTGTACAAAAAGTTTAACCTGCCACTGAACGGGACTCTGATCCTCAATCGATAATATGTCTGAATTTCATAGTTGTGTTGCTATGTCCTGCTATGGAAACAGAGAACAACCTTGAGTGAAATTAACAAAAAGGATACTGCAACTGAGAGAGCTTGTAAAAGAACACAGTAAAAAGGAAGTAATATTAATAATGCAGAGTCTTAAAAGTTTAAATGATCCAAACTCTTCCAAAAGTTTTCAGATGCTGCTTGTTAGGTTCTTATCCAGCTTCTGCTATCAAGCATCATAATTAACGATGATCCAATTGTCCATTTCTAGGCATTATCTCAAGGGACAAGTCACCACTCTTAAAATACTTAAACCCATTTTGGGCAGTACAGTCCAACATTGTTTCATTTTCTTCTACTTTCTGAATTCTGTGAACAGCATCAGTGACTTTGAAGCCCAGTTTAACCTTTACCATGCTGCAGGCGAAAATTGTTGCTGTAGAATTCTCTCCCTTTGCTACTCTAGGCACATTCTGTCGCCTTGAGACAGTTTCTATAAATAAACACTTGTCAACTGTTATTTCCGGTATTTTAAGCTGGAAATCACCTACTACTGCTTTGTAAAAAGGTTAAACTTCCATTTTCCAATGCCATTTTGAATTCTTTTAGACTCTATAGTATAAAACTGACTAAACCCATGTTAATTCATGAGTTTTGTAAACAAAAATGGCCACTCCAGTATCCAACAAAGTTTTTATTCGGTGGTTTTTCTTTGATTAGGACTTTGATGATGATTTTGAAATCTTTACATGAGTGGATATTGACAGTGAAATGATTGAAGTGTACAAAAATTAAAATCTACGTGCACAAAGTTATAACAATTTTAAAACAGTAAGTGTTTGTGTTTTTGCACACTAAAAAATGCAGTGGCAGGGGAAACAATTCTAGAAAGAAATTAGTGTGGTAAAGGTTAAAATAATATCTCAGAATTGACAAAATCACTATGTACTTCTCATATTAACAGCTGAAACATTATAGGTACGGCCAAACGGTATTGTTAAGGATACATAATTTTCTTAGTAATTTTCTGGTGTACAATGACCAACCACTATTTATAGTTTCATGTGTTTGCATGCAATCATCAAGCAGTCAGTAACTATTTATTGTGAGAAGGACCTCAGCTTGCTCATGATGTTATGAAGGTAGCTGATGTGCCCATCATGTGTACATGCCAACTACACTTACTGAGGGTGCAAATATGCATACAGCAAAGTTGGAAATGAAAAATAATCACCATTACTTGGCAAAGAGAGAGAAAAAAACAAACACCAAAAAAGGGTCAAAAACATGCTTAGAAAGTGCTCAATAGCACAGTAGCATAAGAAACAGTAAAGTCTCAGCAAAGGAACATAACACTAAAAGTAAAATAATGCTTGAAAATACTGAACCCTCAAAGATTATATATATATAAAATGTGTGTTTACATACATTTTATTTATTTATATATATATATATATATATATATATAATTTAAATTAAAACCATGCTCACAACACAATGCTACTTCTGCCGCAAGACCTCTGTTTACCTTCCGTTATACGTCATTGATAACGGTTACTACGGGCGCATTGTGTTTTGTTTAACACTCAAAAGCAAACACTTTTATTGAACACAATGTTGGAAAATCTGACTTGCAGTCGCACAAAAAGATTGCAGAGACTGACATGTCTACACCAATAAACAAAACCCTGTCCGGTGGCAAAAACTGCTGGTGGTGCCAGGGGTGGCAGTACTGCCTCAGCCACCAAAACTGTGTTACCTCCCTTGCTTGGCAGCTGATGAGGGCAGGATATTGCATGTACTTTCACATGTTCTCTGTAGAAAAAAGAAAAAAAATATGATGAATTTAGATATGTAAATGAAAGACTATGGAGTAAAAGTCTTCAAAAAAAAAAATTAAAATACTACTTTTGATACACCTTAATAATTTTGTTAATCAGACAAAAGCCACAGTTTACAATGTAATATGGCTCTAATTTTGCCAGTTTATCAAGCTTAATGAGTTACTAAACAATAAAAGAAAACTATTGATTCATTTTGGACGCGTTTTCCTCCTGTTTATCACATTTTGAATGCTATACTCTGTGTCCTTCCTGAGATATCTTTCATATTTGGTAAGAGACTTCCACAATCTAGGATTAGTGTATTATCTTTTCTTCTCCTCTGCCATGTTCTTCTCTTGGGGTAGGATGTGTCACCATGTTCTTGTTTGCAGGCAGGACATGGGTGACATAACAGGAGACTTTCACTGAAGTGGAAGTGTCAGAGTATTCTGACCTCTATATAACACTGTGTGTGAAGCTGACTGTATGTCACATCCTGCCCTCATAGAGAGGTTAGTGATATCAGAGCTTCTGATGGAACACTTTATTTCATCTACAGAGGATATGCTGTTTTTATTCCTATTCCTGGCATTTCTAGTGTCTTTCAGAAACAAAAAAAAACACTGCCTGATTGTCTGTCATATGAAATATGGCTTCACACTGGTAAAGTTCATTTGGTTTTGTTAGGGACTGGAGTTCACCCCCCTGGGTCAGGTAGTGCAAAAATATAAACTGGCTCAGTAAAAAAAAAAAACAGTTCCTTAGAAAGATAAAAAACTGGTGGGTCAAACAAAGGACTATTCCACGTGCCTGAAAGCTTACCAAATGTTATGGACATCTGAGGAAGACTGAAAAAGCATTGGCAGTAAAGGCAAGGAAATTGGTTCAAATGAATTGAATATTTTATACTAACACCTTGTTTCAAAAAGACAAATGAGAAAAATAAGATTTGGTGTATTACTAAAGTTTAACCCAAAAAAAAAAAAGACTGAAAAAAAAATTAAAACAAATTTTAAAAAGAAAAAATTTAAATCCATGTAATTATCAATTAACCTTTGGAAAAAATCAGCTAAAAACTCGGATATTAAAATTAAAAAAAAATATGTAAATTTTATTTTATTTTTTTAATCAGTTTTCTCATACAAAAAGATTTGAAATTTACATTAACCCATTGCGCACTTTGAAGCGTGAATTAAGCCGGATAATTAAGCAACTTTTGATGGATTAATCAAACTTTAAACGATTCTTTGTAATTACTTTCCTTGAATCTAATCAGGTAAATTATTTCAGCTATACACTCTAATAAACATAAATCTTAAATTTTGTTGTTTTTTTTTTTTTAATAAATTTATTTCATATTCTAATCTCATAAATTCAGGCCACACACATTGTAGTGACCCCCACCACCACCTCATTCCTTCATATTTCATTGATGAGATGTAAGTTTGACTTGAAAAGCTTCCTCCAATAAACCACTATTTTGTAGAACTAACTCCCAAGAGAATGCTTCCCCAATCACTACAATCTTACCCTATTCAAATCTAGAGTTAACTGTTATCTTCCCCACATATCCTCATAAACTGTGCCCCTTACCTCTTAATCTGTAACCCACTACCTTGAGTGGTTCTTGGGCCTTGTAAAAGATGAACATTATTGTAAAAAAAAAAATGTAATGTGCTTCTCAAACTATTCTATTCATCATTCCAGTCACAATATCTGAATCCATGAACAACACTTTCATTCTCCAGGGTTACACGAAATAAAAAAAAAAAAAGTAAAAAGTAAAGCATTTCATTTTTGCAGGGGCAAATCCAGGATTTTGTCTAAGGTAGGTTCCAAATTAAACGATAAAGGACACCATTATCTTGAAGAGTTTTGGTGCTTTCTATAAGTTAGATATGGATGGCTCTATTTATATCTTCATGTTGTATACATTTCATGTTAAGTCAAAATGTTGAAATATTTATATGTAATATTGTATTATTATCAAAAGTATAAAATATTCACAACACTTATCAAAAGACTGACTTAACATTTTACAATGTTTTGCTCACCAGGGTTCAGACAAGAATATTATATTATTAGCAGAATGTTTTTAAATATTTATTATAGATGCTAACAAAATTTCCAAATTTCAAATGTTCTACACTGACAGCTGCTAATATCATTACAAGAGATGAAAACCTAAATATTTGAAATATATATATATACACACACACACACATATGTTTATTTATTTATTATAATTTTATCATATAGACAAAACCATTTTACTCACTACAAAGATGCAACTTTGTTTCAGTGCATTTCAACTGCACTTCAACAGTTGAGAATTGAAAATGGTTATGAATACTTTTGTAGTGAGTAAAATGGTTTTGTCTATATGATAAAATTATAATAAATAATTATCGCTCTACTATTGACATTGAACCCTCTTTTGGATTAATGCTGTGAACGTTGGAATTTATATATTACTTTCGTTCTCATTGCATCGGAGATATATATATATATATATATATATATTAGAATCTTGAAAAGGGTCTTTAGATCCAGAAATATCTTTTGAACCAGAAACTTATGTCTTGAGTCCTTGCATACATATTAAAAAATTCCTCTTAAGCACATATGAGGCTGGATAAAAAAAAAAAAAAAAAAAAATGTACATTTCAATTACTCCCCCCACCAATACATTAATAATACCTTTGCTTTTCTCCTCTTTACTTCTTCACATCCTCCTCCTTCATTTCTATCACACCCAATATTGTGTGTTTTATCTATTTTTTTTTAAATAATATAGTGTTCATTAGTTTTTTTTAAAATAAAGCATTAGGAGGTCAATTGAAAAAAAATTGCCTGAGGGTACTGTAAGGTTGAAACCAAGGCAGCAGATTCAACTGATCTCCTTATTTTTAAAGTTAAAAGCTCTACATGTTATTTTTATTTAAGATTTTTTTCTTTTACTCATGTATTGAGCACTTTTTAATATCACTGTTTCCTGGTCTGATTCAACTCTGACCATTAAACTTTTATGCATTTTATATATATGTATGTATGTATCTGTGTGTGTTTATGTATGAACAAGAATTAAGAAAACAGAAGATAATGATTGACATTGCATTTAAATTTTTGAAGATTAAAGTTGACTGAGAAGAAGCCAGAAGAGTTCCACAAGTGAGAAGTGTGATAGAAGAAACTGTTAGCATAGAACTTGAAGTTACATCTAGCCATTTCATATATTAAATGATGAGACCTAGCTGCCAATCTAGTACTGCACTTAAATTCATAATGTCTAGGTACAATAGAAGAAAGTTCATCAGAACAATTGCCATGAAAGTATTTATAGAAAAGGCACAGGGAAGCTATGTTATGTCAGTGGGAAAGTGACTGAAGCCAAGATGCTATCTCAGGACCAAGAACATTGCAGATTATTCTTTGTATTTTATCAAGAATCTCCAAATATATAGCAAAAGTACCAGACCAGATGTGGCAGCAAGATTCAACACAAGGACGAATGGTAGATTTATAAATATATGAGGTAGATTCTGGCAAGAAAAATTGTCTAGCATGAACCAGCTTTCCTAGCAGCAGATCTAGCAATTGATTCAATATAATCTTTCCACTTCATGTCAACAGAAAATATTCGTCCCAGAAGGCAAAATGAGTCACTCTCCTGGAGGTTATAGCATCAGCCATGCTGATGGAAAACAAAAAAGGTTCTCAGGTAATTAAAAGAGAGCAGTTTTGTCTTGGAGGTGTTAAAACTAATAACAAACCATTCCTTGTCCCAGTTAAACAGCAGGTTTTAGGTCACTTTTGAAATCAGCTGCCAATTTGAACTTATCAAACCAATCAGACATATTGTTATGACATATTTTAATATTTGTTTATTTTATGTAAATTATATTATTGACTTTGAACAAATATCACACTAAACTTCTAATATTAAAAATCTTATTTCTTGTTAATTATTATGACAAGGTTACAGAATTAGCAAATTATTAGTGTAGAAAATTTTAAATTTAAATTATTAGTGTGTATGATAAGCATTCATAAAAAGAAATAGTCTGCTAATAATACAATATTCTTGTCTGGTCACTGATGAGCAAAATATTGCAAAACTTTAATTCAATCATTGATAACTATTATGAACTTTTTGTATTTTTGGTAACAATAATTGTTGTTCTAGATATCTATTGAGCATTTTATTGACAAAATTTTGCTCACCTGAAATTACATAACTTCAAAATTATTTCTTTTTTAAATCATTTCATCTCAAGTAAGGAAATAAAGCCACTAAATGCACAAAGTGTTACTGAGTGGAAAACAATATGAGAATAAGGAAAACATTATTAAGGAGAGAGAACAATAAAAGAACAGTAATTAAGAAGACAGATTATTGCGATTGACATTGCCTTTAAATTTTTGAAGATCAAAGTTGACTAGAAAGCAAGAAGCCAGGAGAGATTTTCCCAACCAAGTCATGTGAGTGAAGAAACTGTTAGCATAAAACTTAGTCATTTCAACTATAAAATGATGTGACCTTGCTACCAATCAAGTATTGCATTTAAAATCATAGTCTGGAAAGCTCATTAGAAGAAATTACCGTGAAAATATTTATAGAAAAGGCACAGTGAAGTTATATTATAGTGGTGGGAAAGTGATTGAAGCCAAGATGCCAGGTCAAGACTGATAACATTGCAGATTTTTCTTGTCTAGCATGGCACATTGATGATGTATAGCAATTGTTTTTGTTTTATTAGTGTTTATGTTATATTATAAACAAATTTCAAACATTAGAACCACTGATTGAACCCCAAACTACCACAATGAATGGATGTTCCCTCAGGAAGGTCCTATACCTTGAGTGACTCTTGGGCCTGACTCGACACAGTGAAACTCATACATATGTTCCATTGTGAAAGATGCAGGAAAAAGGGTTGGTTCCCTGTACCACTCCAGTAAGTACCTGACTCCTTGTGCTATACTTTACCTTTACAAGAGCCAGACCAGGCCTAAAATGGAGTACTGCTGCCATATTTTGGCAGGAGCTGCTCAGTCCTCAATTTTCAGTCCTGCAACCTTCTCTCTCACTGCTCCATCGCCACCTTCATGGAAATTGGTTAGACAAATTACATTTTTTAGTTCCACCATTTCTAACCAACACAGCTAGGACCTGCCATGCTACACACATTGTAGCAAACCACCCTCATTTTCTCTATTCTAGTGGTGAGAAATTAATTTCACTCAATCAGCTTCTTCCTGAAAACCACTGCTCTGTAGAGGGAATGAAAGTCAATGTATTATGGAAATGTTGGCCTCTGCTTACTTCCTATATATGCTTTCAGTATTTTCTATGTCATTATGAATATAGAATCATTACTCATAGGGAAAAATGCCTTATTTTTGGCATATTGTTTTCTGTAATTAATTATTGTTCATGATATAACAAAGAAAGGAAACAAGTGCCATGAAATGATACATGTTTTAAATTCATTCTGTGTGAATTTCTGGGATGAAAGGTTATCATTATTTACACTATTTACCTGCATACGATTGACCTCTCTAAAAAGATCAGGACAATCGTCTGCATGTAAATAGCATAAATAACTTCTTCATTTCTTATTTATATCAGAGTCATTTAGCAAATTTATTATTTGTTGCTTTAAAAGAAAAATTCATTGGAGTCAAATTGTTGATTAAACTCTGAAATTCATTTTTTATTCTGTGTTTGTTCAAATACTTCTGACCATCTCTGTCAGATCTGCTATTAAAACTAAATGAAGCTTTAAGCTTCAGGGCCCTTAATCCTCAAAATTGATCACTACACAATAAAGTTGTCACTAGTTTTCTCTTTGAGAAGTAAACATTTTTTTAATCATTTAACCACAAACAAGGTGAAAATGCTGCTAGTATACAGGGGGATACAGAAAGTAAAAGAAAAGACTGTATATGCATGTATGCATGCATATATGTATGTATGTATGTGTGTATATATATATATATATATATATATATATATATATATATATGCATGCATATATGTATGCATGCATGCATGCATATATATATATATATATATATATATATATATATATATATATATATATATATATATATATATATATAATGTATAGATATGCATATATATGGGCATGTGGCTGAGTGCTTAGAACATTTGCTTTCTGGCCATGACACCTGGGTTGTTTTCCATTTAAATGGTTGATTTGTCAGGAAGGAGAGAATGTCTGATGTTATCAGACTGGAGGGGTTGTTCCCAGTGTGCAGCACTTTTGGAAAGTGCCTGATAACCACAGGGTTATGAGTGAAATTGGGTAGATGGTGGGTTGTCAATAGCTGTGCTAGCATGAAGTCACTGTGAGCAAGGGTTTATGCGTGCTGGCCTTGTACAGATTGTTGATTACACTAGATAACACGGTCTTTCCCAGAAACTGTAACTATGGTCTGCTGAGCATAGTTACAGTATAAACTACAGGTGGGCTCTGAACAAACACAAATGTGCCTGACCAAGCTTCTGCAATATGGATTGGCTAGCATCCTTGAATAGGAGTGGCCAGCTATTCACACACATACATACACACACACACACATATATATATATATATATTCATACACATTTCATTAAATAATACAAACAAGTGTTGTGTATTTATTTTATGTAAGTTTTTTTATATTTATACCAATGGCTTTCCATACTTCTCGAATTCACTCTCGTGTCGTCATGTGTGACGTCATGAGATGCGGAGCGATTTTCGCTTCTAGCGTCTTATATGCACGTAAACATTGACAGACTATCATCACTGATTTGTCCGTATATTGCTTAATATGTTGTAATTGACATTTTTGATAATGGCTTAAGTAAGCCGAAAGCTTAGATTGTATTAAAAAAAATATGGATCAATATTGTGAATTTCTTTCTTCGTTCAACGATAATGTTATTAAACTTATCAGACGTTACGAAAAAAAATTTACATAAAATAGACAACACTTGTCTATATTATTTAATGAAACGTGTATGAATGAAAAGATGCTGCCTAAATACACACAATATATATATATATATGTGTATGTATGTATGTATGTATGTGTGTGTAATTACTTTTATACAGTTAACTTGGCAAAACAATAAAGCATTAAGAAATTCATTTTTGGGCTCCAATCCTATTAAATTGTCTTTTCTATGGTATGACCATATATTTTGACAAGGACATTCATGTTTATTTAAAATGACCAATTTTCCCTTGTTTTTATTTAGCCTTAAGTGGTTTGTACTTTTGTTTATAGACATTTTCTTGTTCATTTATTAGGTTGGTGCAAAAAATAATGACGTAATAATGTTGTTTTTTGACGTCAAAAAAACAACATTATTACGTCATTATTTTTGCACCAACCTAATACCAGGTCCAGCATTTATTGATTCATTTTATCATAAATGCTTTGTTTTTTGTTGTTTTTGGTAGCAGTAACGAAGGGAGACAACTCTAGATAAATATTAGGTTTACGTAATAATGTCGTTTTTTGACGTATTTTTTAACGTCAAAAAACGACATTATTACGTCATTATTTTTGCACCAACCTAATATATTGATTTAAAAAAAAAAAAAACATGCAAAAGTACGTCGTTTGTATATATATATATATATATATATATATATATATATATATTCTGTCAAAAGAAACGTCTGTAATTAGCTTAGTAAACAGTGCTATAACTTTACTAAGCATATTGCACAGTTATCTGATGAAAATATTTTTTGATAACAATTGATGGGAAGAATCAAAATGATTCTTACTTCAGCTTTTTGATCACTGTGACACATAAACAAATTTTCTCTATTATATATTTTTAATTATTTTCTCTCTCTCTCTCTCTCTCTTTCATAAGCCATTATTATGTTTTTTGCTGTGTCAATTTAAAACAAAATGGCTACCCTCCAATTTTAATAAGACCTGCTTTTACTATCATTTTTCATTATTTCTACAGCATTTGAATGGTTTCTCTGCTGTTTTATGATATAATACACCAAAAAGAAAAAATGTATGTATATACCTGTATTATGTATTTTCTTCTTAAATAATGATGACACTTACAATATTTAGTCATGTATAGTTCAAGAAATATTTGTGACAGCAAAAAATGATGTCTGTAGCAACAGTGTTACCAATAATTAACTTTGGCTAGGAAAGGTGGGATTAAGGACAATGTGTGGACGCAATGCAATTTATATTTGACGTAAATAGCACATAGAATAAAATACAAAACTGAACTGAATGATTTCAAAACATAACAATTGAATTTATTAAGTATTTGATATACATGCATGCGAACTAAAAAGGTAGGACAGAGTCATGTCCCTTTGATTAGGTAATAGTTGTACCTGAGTTCATATTAAAAGGAAGTAATATTAAACTGTAATTTAGAAGAATAAAGTTTCTTTAGCATGTTTGGAATTGTGTATTGTACAAGTTGGTAAAAGTTCAGAATAGATTTCAGAGTTTGTACTTGCGTGAATGTTGGTAATGGTCTTTAACGTCTGACCGCAATGGCTAAGATGGGAGTTTTTGAAGATTACATCTTGGTACTTGGTAGCAAGGAATGAGACGTGTGCACACACACACACACACACACACACGAGAGAGAGAGATGAATGAAAAGAAACTACTCAGGGAGCTTACGCGTGTTCTGTTTATATAATGGTCGTGTACCATGTGGGAGGCTCCCAGCATATTGAGCGGGAAAACAGATTTGTCGTGTGAAGGCGGTTTGATTGGTCGGAACTGACCAATCGCCAAACTAGATTGAAGGTGATTGACCAATGAATATCTGTTGTATATTTGTAAGATTGTGATGGTGAAAATTATAACAGGAATAGTGCATTTCCTAGCTTATTGTGGGAGAGTCCACATGTCAAAAGGACAGTTATTCCCTTGACACCACTATTACTATATACACTTTGGACTCCATTGGTAATTCTTATTTACAACATTATAAAAATATGTGAACCAAGTACAATGTGATATCTATTATTTACCTTTTAAAAAGATTTATTTAGCATTTTATAAAGAAATAAATTGTAAAAGAAGTGTTTTTATTCAAACATTGAAAAAGAATTACAGTGTACAAAATTATCAAAATTGCATAAGAGCAAGAAATCCTCTAGACCTATTTTCGTGAATTTATGTAGCAAATGATAAAAATGCATGTTCCAGGCATTTTTTCAAATTTTATAATTACAGTCCTGTGTCTATTTGATGTGTCATGTGTTTATTTAAATTTTCTTGTTCAGACATTTTCATAAATTCATGAATAAAAAAATCTTTACATACTTATTTCTTAATAAATATTTCATTATAGTTGGTTCACATTTTTTTTATAATCTTGTAAATATAAAAAATATTCTTGTTAATAAGCTAAATAGTGTTTTAAATCTTTACTGTCAGTTCTCAAGAATAAAGAAAACATATAAATCCAATTTCATATGTTTAGGTTAAAATTCTAATTATCGCTTTTTTAAAATGGTAAACATTTCCAAAGGAGTCAAAAGTGTATATAATGATAGCGGCATCAAAGGAATAACTTTCCTTTTTGATACTCATTTTTTTTTTGCAGCCAGGAAGGTTAAATATTGCCAGATCTTGTCTATTTTTTCCCAACTTAATGTCTATTACTTTTTGGTCAGTCATCTATATTTCATTAAGAAGCAAAACAAAAACAAAAAAAAACGTTTTCAAAGATAGTGTGAACTGGACTAGCCACATTTTTCATTTTGTTTTATTTGGTATTTTGGAAATGCTAGGATATGTCAAATCTTTTGTACAACAAAAACAAATATTTTTTTAAAAGTAAATGGTCTGGTGCAATCACTTGTATATTCTATATATGTATGTTATATTTCCTTAACTCTCAAAAAAAAAAAAAAAATGTTACTTAATCAATTAATGATATAAATCTTCTGATATGACCTGAATTATCTCCCCTTAGGTCATACTTTCTTTTTATTTATTACAACACAGTGAACTGAGTTACTTTTGAAAGCCCAGCAGTCACTAAATTTTCAATTTCATTACTTGCAACATTTGGGGCTATTCTTAAAATAAGTTGAACTATGAACAAGTAGAACTTCAAAGATTTATTTTGTATTTGTAATGTAATAGAATTACCTTTTGAAATCATATCCTTTTTTTTTTTTTTTTCTTTTACACTAATTTTCACCCTATACAAGGCACAAGAGCCACTCAAAGTAGAGGGTTACTGAAGTTGTTGTTGAGTGGTAAGAGTAAGAGGCACAGTTTACATTGATACATGGTAAAGATAACAGTTAACCATAGAATTGAAGAGGTTACAACTCTAGTGGTTAGGAAAGCATTCCCTTGGGATTCTGTTTTACAAATTTCCTGCACTCATTAATCTCGGAAGATTGGGACAAAAAACTCAATTTGTGAGATTAACACCTCTGCTTCATACATTGAATACATTTCGTTACATTTCTTTAATTAATTCTGTGCAGTAATAATATTAATAAAACTACTTGAACTTGTGTAATGAACTTACTGTATCAAGATTCATTACTCTGAAAAAACATTTATATTTCGACAATTGTACTCATCTTTGTTAGTATCACAACATTTCTGCTGCTATGCCCACTGGTCTTCTTCAGGAAATTTCAATTTGAAATCTTTATTTAACCAACAAGGTTAGATTGTACTTCTACTGCTGTTCATCTCTAGAGATGTCTTGTTCTTATTTAGTACTGCTCAGTTATTGCTCACCCTGTTTTTGCTAAGTCTGGGTCTACACTATTCAGCCCAGAGATTGAACTCACAATTACTGTATCACCAAATTTCTAAATCAACACTTAAATTCACTAAGTTATTGTCATAGCACAATCATGAAATCTAAAAATGACAATAAGTAACAAAAAAATATTGAATTAATTAATTTAATTACAAATTTGTTACTGTGAGTCTTTTAACTTAGTACTTTCAGGAATTCAGATCTGCCAAACCAGTTCTTTTATTTTCTTAAATCATTTCACCCTGAGCAAGAAAACAAAAGCCACTTGGATGCAATAGAATAATAATAATTCTTCAAGTGGAACATGTTTAATTCTAAATGAATTATCAGACATTACTATTGCTAACTTTTAAAAATGTGTTAAAAAAATTATCCTGTATTTTTTCTTTGGCTTTGTTTTTATTGTTTGTTTTTTTGGGTTTTTTTTGCATGTTTTACTTTCTTAAAATAAATTTTAAAGAAAAAAAGAATTTTGAATTAAATACAAGAAAATAGTTAATACTTTACAAAAAAAAAAAGAATTATAGGCAAACTTGGGCCTTCAACTTGCAAAAAAATGGAGTGTCAATAGGACGATTTTTCCCTTAACACCACTATTAATTTAACTACCTTCACTCCTGAGCAATGTTTATTGTTTTAAAAAGCAATTAGTATTTTAATAAAACTTAAGTATATGATGAAAGTGAATTTATAAATTCTTTGTTCTTAAAAATTTACAACAAAAATATTTAACATTATCTATTAGATTATTTACAAGAACCATTTTATATTTGCAAAATTCTAAAAACTGATACAATTAAAACTAATAATGCATACCAATATATATAATTTAATAATTTATAAAGAAATAAATATGAAAACAATTTTTTATACAATAATTTATAAACATTTACTAAATTATTAAAATATGTGAAGCAACTATAAAGAAATCCTTATTATTTACCATTTTATAAAGTTCATATCAATTGGCAATTAGCTGATGATGTTTTGCCAACCATTCCAATAAACAATATACTAAATAAATAGTTTCTTATTTTTGTTGTCAATTCTCAAGAACAAAAAAAATGTATAAATTCACTTTCATCCTATATTTAGGTTTTATTAAAATTCTAATCATCACTTTTTAGAACAAACATTGTCAAGGAGTGAAGGTAGTTAAAATATAATTGTGATTAATATAATCATTCTTATCGAAATCCACCTTCAATAAGTATTATCATCTTAAATTATTTCCGAGAGAATAATTATTACACTAGATAACTATTGCGCTCTTTCTTGACAGAGATTCTGTTCACTTTGATATACATTGAAAAAGAGAAACATTATTAATCCTAGAACACTAACCATCAATTAAAGTTACACCGCTACTAACCATGGGTATATCATACCTGATTTTCAAAATATCAAAAAAAATAATAAATATAAATCTTTATTTGAAATATTCTACATGCAGGCACTTCAAAGTTTGTACTTTGAGTTAACATTAATAGGAACTGAAAAACATATTATTTAGGTAAGAAAATCAGCTACTGAAAATTGTAATTAAAAATAGGAAAATTTGCACTGGGTAATATATACCCATGGTTAGTGTTCTAAGGTTAAAGAGTGGGAAAAATGAAAATAAAAGTAGAGGAATCAAGAAGACAGTAGATAACGATTGATATTGCATTTAAATACATGCCAGAAATTTGATGGTTTTCAAATTCCTGGGTGATAATTGAGTGGATCATATTGGACTGTATGAATAAATGTATTCACAGATTTTTAACAACTGTTAGATTAGGAAATCCAATATCCAGATTTCAAAGACTTTGTCCTCTATTGTATATCTTGAACTGGACTTTTGTTTTCTGGCTGAGAATACCATGGACAGGTCATGCGAGCAATGACAAAGTTTTAGAGAAAATGGAAACAAAAAGGACACTTGTACTTAACATCAGGAAGAGGTAGTCTAAATTTCTAGGGCATGTAATAAGAATAGATGGCTTCAAAAATTTAATATTCACAGGACAGATTGAAGGCAATAAGGGCAGAGGAAAACAAACATAACTTACCGAGAGAACTTGAGTAAATGGATGGTGGAACAAAGTTTAGGAGAGATAAGAAAAAGAAAAAAAATTATTAAAAGCTACAAAGAACAAGAAATTGTGAAGAGCCATGATCAGTACAGTTGGTGGATTAAAGCATCATATGAAAGTGCACCAAAATTTGATTATAACCCCTATTGCAAGATGGCCCTAATGCTACATTTGCACAAGAAAATATAAGTCCTTAATGGTACTAAAAAGCCACATCCATGCTGCTCATAGCTGAAGACAAAACAAGTGATAACATTACTTGAAATGAAACTGCAGCCCTCATATATATATATATATATATATATATATATATATATATATATATATATATATACTGCCTGAAAATTGTGTTTAAGCATAAAATAGTGTTGGCCTCAGTGTCCACTCTTTTATTTACACATGCTCTATCTCTGGTATTGAGCATTTTTACCCATAAATATAGCACATCTTAAAACTATATTTTTATGATATATAGGAGGCACGGTGGAGTAATGGATAGCAGCTTGGATTGATGAATCGGAGAGCCGAGTTCAAATTCCTGTTGAATCCATTACATTCACTTACATGCTAATACCCTTGGGAAAGGTGTGAATCCTTTTCTTCTCCCTCCAGCTATGGGTAAATAGCAGGACAGATTGGGTTCTATAGCCTTGGATGGCAACTGGTCTAGGAGAAGGACAACTCTGAATTCAAAACCTGCAGAAGGTTGTTTGTGTACCCTGTGACACATAATGCACCAGGTCTCCGTATTTGGTCCTTCAAAAAGTGTGGATGGTCCTGCACGAAACCTTCACCACTATAATCAAATCTCATATGCTGTTGTCGGGCTGTCAGTTTCCTGGAAACTGATCTGCTTGACCCTCATATGTCGTATTCGACGGGAGCGTTGAGAGTATATATAGTTTCATTAAAGACGACTGACAAGGTTCTCTAATAAGCTTTTTATTTAATTTTTGTTGTGTTCGTATAAAAACTGTCCAAATGTTCTGTATATCCAAGCACTTTCAGCTATTCTTTTAGCCATTATCAAGAGTGATTTTTATTTTTTATTTTTAACTGAATGTATGGATTTTTTATGTATGTATCTAGAGTTATAGGAATGTTTTATGTTACAAACAAAGTCAATACTTTCTAGTCATGTTTGTAATTGATGTTATTGAGTGTTAGCTTCTTTTTTTTTTTTTTTTTTATATGAACACAAGAGAAATTAAAAAAAAAAAAGCTTCATCACAGTACTTTGTCAGTTGTCTTTAATCAAAATGATAAGAAGGATTGCTGCCCAAATACACAATATTTTATATATATATATATAATATATATATATATATATATATATATATATATATATATATAATGTTTGCATTTGTTGGATGTATAATAGTATCCAAAACAAAAGTGAAGACATTGAGACAGCAGAAAATTTATTAGCAACACATTTCACCAGCATTGTTAAATTTTACACTTTATCTCATCACATAAATAAAGTATTAGAAGTGAATGCTGGAAACACTGTTAGTGTCTGTTATAATTCGTGCTAATAGGAATATATACTTGAAAAAATAAAGTGAATAGATAAGTAAAGGTTTATTGTAAAAAAAACAGTAAAATAAGAATAAAGGTAACAGTTATGCACAAGGTCATCACAAGTCAATCCAGTAATGAGTGCTACTACAGGAAGATTGGTAGTTCTCATGTAAGTCGGAGTTGTAAACAGATCCCAGCTAGTCTCTGTAGTCCACTGACTTAGAGATACCTATAGGCAGTTACTACCTATAGTATAGTCACTCATGAGGGTGACAGGTTATTCCATTACATCAATGTCTTTGCTGTTGTCAACTGTCCTGATGAAGCTCAATGTATTGTCAATGTGCCAGATAAGGAAAAGATCACAGAAAAAAATGGTCACTAGAGAAAAATATAAACTTCAGTTCTTTGGGGGGGGGGGTAATTTTTATTTCAAATAGGTAATATGTTTAATAAAATAACTAATTTAATTTAATATAGCTCAATAAAATAATAGTCACATTTGATTTATTATAATAAAATTACTTTTTTTTTTTTTTTTTTTTTTTTTTTTTTTTTTACAACTGTTGTCATAACATTTTACAGGGTTAATCTGTCATGTCCTTGGAAATTTGGCTTGGAGGTGATGACAAAAAGAAACTTTTACAACACTTCATCCATAACACTATAGCATTAATTGTAAGTCTTCAGCATCCACACTTTTTGGTGAAACCGAAAACCAAGATTAAATTTAACTTCTTGGCCTCAATCTAGGACACTGATTTCCAAATGGTGTAATGCACCTCATAGGCACAGTGGAAAAGGATAACAGCTGAGGTGAAATGATTGAAAGACAATCAAAGATTTAGACACAGTTTAAAAATATTAATATGATTTGAAAACTTAAGATATTATTATGGATTACTTGTAATTACATGAATGAGTCCCAATATAAATAGTTACTGACAGATTTTATCATTGTGATATTTTTGCATTATATCAAGTATTAAGAATATAGTAACTAGGGTCTGCAAATTGGAGGAGAGAGTTATCAATTATAACGTTCTGGCTTCAAATCCACACTTATCTCCCTTTAACTCTATATCTCTCTCTCTCTCTCTCTCTCTCTTTTTATTTTTAAACATATTTTTTATCACATAAAATTTGGTGAAGTGTGAATAAATTTCCATTCTGAAAATGCAACCCAGAGGGGAAAAATTTTGGGAACCACTGCTTTAGGACAATACTATTATTGAACCGAGATGTATAATTTGTCTGAAATTATTACTGCCATTAATTTTCAAAATAAGAAAACTTAATCTTCTCTTTTGTAGTAACTTTGATATTATTGAATGTTCTATATGCAGAAAAAAAATCTGTCTTATTCAAGAAAATAAGTACCAACAACAAAAAAATGTGCATCTCTAATCCAAAAATGTTCACTAGAATAAGCGTTTAAAAAAAACCCCAAAAAAACCCCTCTACTTGTAATATCTAATTTGCCTCAACCACTTCCTCCCAGACATTTTATTATATGCCACTGCGCCTGAACTTATGCCTGATATAACCCCAAAATTTATATTATAATACCCTGGTTAAATCCAGGTAATTATGGCTTGTATCAACTATTTTTGCTTCCAATTCAACAAAAAAATATTGCATTAAACCATCTTATAACTCAACTTATTCTATTTACAACATCCTTTAAGATTAAAAACAATTTATGATATGCCATTAAGAGCTGAAAATATTCTATCCAATTCATTTGAGAAGAGTTAAAGTAATATATTTATTTATCAATCCCACAAATTAATTTAAAAAGCATTTGATTTTCATTGGTTAATTTTTTTTTTTTTTTAATTTTTGGCACATCGCATCATACAAGCAAATTGTACAAAATCATGATGGCATGTTTCTTTTATATCCATATGAATGTACTGACGAAAACAGATATGAGGGTATGAAAGACTTGCCTAATCCACTTACAAAATCTTTATCAAGGGTTTAGCATCACTGAGCAGATAAGCAGAATTTTCACTCGAGCTTTTTCAGTCAATTTTTTTTAACCACCATTTTATTGTAAGATTTATCCAAATATATAAATTCTCTAATAGTAAACTTTCTAAAATGCTCTCTTGTTGTTGAAATGAATTCTCTTTGAGATTTATATGAGAAAACTAAGACTGAATTATACACAGCCAAATATGTTGGAATGAGAACGAGTCTTTGTTACACAAAATTCAGTTTGCATTGTTGTTTAATTATATTGAATGTTATATTGTTCAATGACATGTCAGTGCAACTGTTTGTTAAATTGAACCATTGTCAATATTTGACCAATGTCATCTGATGATTGAAAAGCAAAAAAAGAAGCAATGATAATGCAAAGTTTTTGGTTGAAATGATTCCTTTAGGCTGCTTACTGATTGGATATTTGAAGCACAAATTGAATGATGATTGGCTAACAAATTGCTGTTAATTTGTTTGTTCAAAATTCGTTCTGCAATTGTAATCAGGAAAGTAAATAATAATTTAGCTACATAATTGCAACAACTGTTTCATTTTGAAACCATACCTATTTTTTTTCCTAACTGAATTTGGTTGAAACTAAAATAATTATTTGTACAGTCATTTATTGTCTTTTTTCTCTAGATTATGTAAATCTCAAAATGTGTGATAAAAAAATAGAAAAAAAAATTGTTTTTGAATACCATTTAATGTTGTCTTTAAAGGGAGAATGATTTGGGCCTTTGTTGTTTTTTTTCCTTAATTTGAAAAAAAAAACTGATCTCTTAAAAAAAAAAGAAAAAACAAACAAAAAACTTTTCCCAGTTTACAATGCAAATATTTCTCTTGGAGCGAATGACATCAACTAAAGAGACAAACTATTGTGATATATTAAAAAAAAAAAACTTCTGCAGCATCACTCTCACTTTGTGTGACAGAATGAATGCAAGAAGTGTGGAAAAAATTATGCAAAATGTATTTTACTTATCAGCAAAATGCAACTTTTTGGTTTGCTTATTTTAAACCCAATTTGCTTGAAAACAAGGAACCATCAAAAGTTTGTTTGATTGTGCTTTTAATTATTGTAATTTTTACTAAACCTGCTGTTATTCCAAATGCTGTTCTTACTACTATTGCTCTAACTATATTTGACACAATTACTTGCTATCGTACTTATTTTTCTGTTAATTTGGCTTTTAAATAAACATTCATGTATTAGTCCTTTCATATATTTTCATTTCCATTTAAAATATACCCTATCCACATTACCATTCTTGCTTTGAATTAATATTTCAGGAAATCTAGGTCTTAAAATTCCTTGAATCTTTTGTGATAGTCTTTTTACAAGACTATATTCTTATTGTTTGGTAAAACTTTGTATATAATATTTTTTTAAATTTTTTTGCAAAAAATATAAACAAAAAGTAACCATTCTGGAGTTATTATTATTATACCTACAACTTATTTTACCTCCTAACTTTTTTTACCCCCAAGGTAGTTATTACTTTCTTGGGTGGGGGGTAATACCATTAATATGCCAGGAGTTACTGAGATTGAAAGAGAATGAAAAGACTTTAGAAGGAACCAGAAACTCTACCCTAAACAGGAAACTAGGAATAAACCTCTACTCTTCTTCAAGATTAGGGAGAAGTGTGAACCGGGCGATAGGTGAACATAGCTACTCTTATTGAGGAAAAATAAGTAAAATAAAATTTCAGAGTTTAGGCTGAGACATTAGACGTATAGTGAAGTAGATCAATTTAAAAGGAATCAGAAATTTTAAAGGGAATAAACCTCTATGCTTGTCCAGAAGACAAAGGACAAGTGTGAAATGGACAAAAGATGAACCTATCTACTCCTATTGAGATATTAGGTTGGTGCAAAAAATAATGTCGTTTTCTCACATATGTTACTATGTGAGAAAATGACATTATTTTTGCACCAACCTAATAAAAACATAAATAAATTTATCCATCATTTCAGTTTGTGCATCAAAATTCTTTATTTATTTTCACATCAATTTGTCAAGACATTTTACACCGTTTCCTCTCTGTCATTTTTAAGGTTTCTCATTTAAAATATCAAAATAATTACACTCTATAAAGTAATGGGCAATGTCAGTCAGTTTATCAATATATATCTCTCCACCATTTTAGTCACGTGATAAATTATTATAACATTTATATCACAAAGCCAAGTCTAGCAGAAGATCACATTCATTTAAAAATGTATCAGTACCAAGTTACCTGCCCCTTGCTAGTTCTCTCTTTTTAAAAGACAGGAATATGTGCCCTGGAGGACAAAAAAGTTTTCTAGTTTCAGACAGATAGATTTTGTCAGTTATCTGTTGAAAAGAAGCAACCAGAAACTTGAAATGCCTACAACATTCTCTTGAAATAAAACATACAAATTAATTCTCAAGAAATAAACTGTTTGCTTCATATTTAATATATTATTTTTATCATTATATAATTTTTTTAATTTGTTTTATCTAAATATTTACTAAGAGTTGTGCTTAATTATATTCTTAATGGCTAAGATGGTTACATATTTCTTAGTGTTAAAAGTCATTAATGTCTGAGCCCAAATAAAAAGCAAGATTTTCAATGCTAGCAAACCCTCCTTACTTGGAAAATTGGTGTAACACAGTCATCCTGTTCTTATTTCTTCATAGTCCACACCAAACTAAACTTGCTTAATATGTAGAGCCTTCTTGAATTTGTTGTAAAACTACTTTTAATACTAGTGGTCAGTGGTTGAGCCCAGATCAAAATTCAGATTTCTACCCATTTGGCCTTGTTACTAAGCTCAATGAATATAGCGGGTGCCTTCTTGGATAGAGGAATAATAATAATAATAATAATAGGAAGAACAACTTGTAGCAGCTTCATTGATTAATAATAGTAATAATACCGAATGAACAAAAAAAAATCTAGCAATCCAAGCAAGGATATATGACTTTAGCATATAAAGAGAGAAAAAAAAACTGTCCACCCTCAAAAACAAAAAAAAGTGGTCATTCTATCAGAATACAGGGTGAGATTGAACAAAAACAAGGCATAGCAACAGAATTTTAGATGAAAACTACAAAAACTGAAGAATATAAAAATAAAAGTAGTGACCTTATTCATAGGTGCACCCTGAACAGTTCCAAAGACTTTACAAAATCATTGAGGGAGAACATTTTAAGAAGAATTGAAACAATGCATGCTACATCACAACTAAAATCAGCAGCCATATTGAAACGTTTTCTGAAGATTTAAAGAAACTTTGTATTACTTGCTCTGCAATGAAAATGCACTGAAAGTATTGACAGTTACAGCTCTAATGACAACAATAATGGCTGGCCACTTAATTCTGAGTATGCCTGTCTGCCAGTATGGCTAACCAATCCCTATTGCAGATGCCTGCTCAAGGACCTTTGTGTTTAACACCCACATAGCCCACCTGTGGTTTATATTGCAGATAGCTGATATCGCTTACAGTTTTTAGGAGAGGGTGTATCATCTGGCATGAACACTCAAACACTCGGTCATGATGACTTATAACCATTAGCCATCAGTGAACAGGTCTGTTTAACCAATTTCACTCACAAGACTTGGGTCAACCCATGGTGTGCTTTTCAGGCATTTTCTAATGACAACAATAACATTTATATGAATAGCAGAAAGTAATTTGGTTGTAGTAAAATTAACCTTTTTAGATACCTTTTGAAAATTTTGTATCTTTCTCTTTTCTCACACTTTTCATAATAAATTTTCGCTAACAAGTTACTAAAAAAGTGAACTATGTTATTGATTGAAGAGTTTGAAATAAAATATATAAAGATTTATGTAATTTATTTAAAACTCTTGAATCAGTGATTTTTAAAAATTTTGAGTCCCTTAACAACAGCCATTTTATTTTTATTTTTGTTTGACTTTCTGTATTTACTAATTTCCTTAATGATTTCCTTCTTAAAGAAAAATAAAGATGCTTTCATTTATTTTGAAAATTATACTTGATATTAATATTACTCTAATTAAATTTCTAAATTTTAACAAATAAATTAATACCTCATGATTTTTTAATTTTCTCAACTAGGTTTTTTTCCTCATTGCCAAACAAAAAGTATTTTTACTAACTTTTTACAAATTATTTGTCAATTAAACCAATTTTTCTCACATATCAAAATAAAAATGTTGATACTTCATAAAGGATTAGAAGAGAAAACATTGAGACCAGACAATAAAGATAAACCTTTTATTCAGTAAAGATAAAGGGTGTTTCATTAAGACGGATTATATATAAGGGTGTTTCATTAAGACGGATCAAAGTCAGCAGTAAATAAATCAGTGTTATTGGATCA
Organism: Acanthosepion lycidas; assembly: GCA_963932145.1. NCBI lineage: Eukaryota > Metazoa > Mollusca > Cephalopoda > Sepiida > Sepiidae > Acanthosepion > Acanthosepion lycidas. Next base: position 34,740,573 of record OZ010606.1, read on the forward strand.
TGTTATTTAAGTCATGGCAATTATGTGTGAAAAATAATATCGCCCAAATGTCTGCCAGTGCTTCGGTGGCACACCTTCACTCAATGGTCAAAATTTTGGATGACGTTTCTGCATAGTTGCTCCTCGATCTCACTAATATACCTTATTATCTCATCCTTTAGCTGTTGGCTTGTGGGCATAGACCTTACTTTTGAGATGACCCCAAAGGAAGAAATCTAAAGGCGTTCACATGATCCTGGTGGCCAATTGACTTTGTTGTTTTGAGAGATAGTGCGCCCTGGGAACTTCTCATTCAAATTCTATTTGAACATCCATTTTTATAATAGGCTTTGATGACTTTAACACATTGTTTGATTGTTAATCTTTGAATGGTTGAAATTGCCAAAGACTTACAAAAAGACTTAAGAAAAAGAAAAAATCATTAGATGCTTAAACTTAATTCACATTTAAAATCAGTTCAAGTTCTTGGAACACCGTTAGAATTAAAATTCATATCAAAGCATAAAATTTTTACAATTTTTCAGTTTTTAAATTCATAGATATTTTGCTAAATAACTTGTAGCTTAACTTTTCTTTTTATATATTTGAGCCAAGAATTAGTTGTGACATAATTTTAAACAAGTGCATTCTGATGAGTGGAGAGCCTTAAATTGAAATCTAAAAATCTTGCTAATTTGACAAAACTCAAAATCTTATTCTATAAGGAATTTTATAGCATGCTACCCTTATCAAATGGTCATTTATAATGAGGTCTAGTCATTGATGACTTTGGTTTGTACAGCGAAAGCTTGATTTAGCACCTTTTAATTTATAAATAGCATGTTTTGATTAAATTAACTTCTTTTCTTTAAGCTCTCAAATCCAAATAAGTACCTTTTTGTTTTCTCAAATATATTCATTTAGTCACCCTGGGCACTTATTCAGGAGGGACAGTTATTTTAAATTCCTTGGGGAAAGAAAATGCTTCAAGCAGGGTGACATAGAGGTTGGGGCTTTTCACTAGATCATGTATTTACAGTATCGGTTATTTATAGTCATGGCTGTTAATCTAAAATGGTTTTTCTTCACCAGGAAACTAAAAATAGACATCAGTTTTGAAAGGAAGACATAAATAGTTTCCTACCTTTTGTGATTCAAAATTCCTTTTATTACTTGTAATAAGTTTATTTATTAGAAGAATTGGAAATTGGAAGCATATCAATGATTTCAGGATAATATTTACTGGACATTTTTATAAAAATATTCAAACTACACACTCAGAATTAAAAAGAAAATTTTTGCATTTCTTCATAAATTACACTTAGATAAATTAAAATAATTTTTTTAAAGTAGAAGTACTGGTAACCTCTTCATGTAGATTAAAAGAAAACGTGGGCTGGTTGTAGGTATCATGAGAGACCTCTATAGTGGTATCGTGACATCTGATGCACCAAGCTATGAGATTATAATGCCACTGTTTCTATGTGCTACTATACAGTGTCAAGATATAACCTCTCAGCAGGACATCACCGCCCATGTCCATTGGATTATCAAAGGGATGAACTGGTCTGATCTTGTATCCAATGAGGAGATCGCTGTTATGTTTGTGCCATTGCTTGGTACTGTGTTTGCCAGCTTGGTTACATCCTGCAACAATCTGATGACCACTACTAAAGTCATCTACCAGTTCAGCCCGCCATCTGCAAGCTGGCAATGACCTCACAACAGACCATACAGTCACTGGAAGGACATCAACCACCAGGACCTCCAGCAGATTAATCTAGCACTACCAAGACCATGAGAACTGGGGAGATAAGGTGGCTCTCAGGTGCTCAATGTCTTCATTGCATGAGATTTAGAACGAGAAGCAGAAATTTGAGGCATTTTATAAAACTAAATTTATAGGAAATAATTTGAAAAAAAATTAAAACTGGTTTTGTTTATTAAGGAAAATTGTCAAACTTTTGTTGTCACAAAGAAACTGTTAATTAAAAAAAATAGTTAAAACATTGCAACCTAAAAAGAAAAATAAACTAATGAAAACAACCAGTTTATCTTTTTTTCCAGATATTTACCATTAATTTGACAAGTTCATTCATTTTCTCTCATATTCTTTTGCAGATAACAATATTCTATTTAGATTCTTGAAGCATTTCTTTGCTTATCCATCAAAACTAATTAGCATGAACACAAATCTTTATTTGTCAATTATCTTCAGTTAAATCACACTGAAAACATTAGCTTAATCACCAAGGTTAAGCAGTGTCAAGCCCAGTCAGTACTTAGGGGATTACTTGGGAACACCAAGTACTGTAAGGGACCCTCTGTAATTCGAAATATGTTTTGGCTTCAAATAACCCACAAAGGTCTGATAAGTCATAAAAACAAAATACATACATACATATATTCAAGCATGCTTGGTAGAATAATCTAGACATATTATGTCTATTTGTATTTTAATCCTCTCAAATTCACAAATCAATTTCTTAGTGCTGTTACAAAACTGATTAAGAAAGATGCCATAGTTTTAGTTATTTCTTTTATTTTCCCAAGTACTTTCAATTTCATGCAAGATCATCTTCAGGGGTGAGTTGATAAGAAAAAAAATTAATGTAATTGATGGTTGTGAATTTTTTTGTAAATGCATATGAAACTCACTCCGTTATAGTCAATTTAAAAATTAGTGTTAAGAATATGTAGGGGAGGTAATTTTTTTTTTATTGTTTTAAAATACTCAACCTGTAATTTAAATATATATTGTCATACTATAATAGGGGGGACATAAGGATTATTGGTATGACAAATGTAATTTGTAAGCTGAGTTCAGACATCAGCTAAGGAATGTCTCGTTTCTAGCTTGGTAAATGAGCAAATAAGGGAAAACACTCTCCTATAACTACATTATCTGCCAAAGCAATAGAAACAATTTCTGTTTACCCCAATGTGTTTGTGTGCATATATGCACACATATATACCCCTGAATTGTGCAGGTGTGTATTTGCACATATATATCAACAAGTTCTGTCTATAAAATTTTTTATTAAATTAATAAAAAAATTGATAGACAGAACATGTTTGAAAGGATTCTTGCTGCCAAAATGCACCATATATATATATATATTTATATAGTTTATGCAAAACTAGGTAATCCGCAGGAGTAGACCCAAGGAGGATGATATCTGGAGAGCTCAATGTAAAATTCAGAGCAGATATGTTTGAATAAAAGCAGACCACTTTAAGGTTCCATGTAATAAGGGCTCTGGATCATCAGACTTTACTTCCAAAGGTTAAAATGAAAAGAAATTCACATGTTTTTGACAGACCTCATCAAGCATATGTAAAATTAATGAAGTGAGGAAGTGAGGTGGGAGAGAAGATATGAGTGGGTTAGATGTACCATTTCAATTCCTTATTCTTAACCCCACTGTGTGTCGGCTAGACGTTGCTTAAGCTTAATGCGTCTTGTCTCTAGATATCGATGGGTAAGGGGTGAAGACCGACATTAAAGGAAGAAGCTACAACAACCCTAATAAATTACATTCCACGAGGACAGGTTTCATTCAAATTCTTAGACGCTGTTAATTCGCGTTACTTTAACGGGCATATTTGGGAGGTTAAGGTTTGATATAAATCTAAATGTCTAAACAATCTACGAAGAATTTAATTTGAAGTTCGTTGGAGTTTTGGGTATTTTCTATGAAACAGAAGAACTGACAATCACCCTGCAGTGTTGATTATTGCACTGTCTGTATCTGTGTGTGCGCACATCCACATTTCACTTGAGTCTTAGCTAAATAAGCTTATGGTTAATACAACCATGTGTTACCTCTGTGGATGATGTGTCTTCAGAAACAAGAAGCTAATACTCACTGAATGAAAAGACAGCTATAAAAATACTTTTTGTTTATTAATATTTGCCAGAAATGGAATACAGTCTTTGTGAATTAGTTGTTACACAGGCATAGTAATTATGTCAAATTGGTACACTCTCTCTTCTACATCATTCATTTTCTTTCTTTTCTCTTCTCTTACTTATATTGTCTTCACTGTTTAAAAATTTGGGTCTTTTGTGGTCTCCTCGTGTCTATCTGACAACCACAACTCTGACAAGCAAACTTCCAGAATCCTACTTTTGCAGTTGGAATTTTTTAAAAAGGAAACTATTTGTTACCTTTAATAAGTCTTTCCTAATCAAAAGGATTTTTAAAGGTCACTACACTATTCTAAATGACCTCCCTTATAATCAAAATGATTTCTGTACACTCACTAGTTATATAAAAAAGTGTCTATTTCAAATCAATGGTTGGGTGGTACCTTTTGAATCAAAATGTTTTAAAAAAAAAATCCCAGCTATATCAGAATTATGTAATTAAAATTTGTCTTAAATGGCATCTTATCTGTATGTTTGATATTTTGCTAGACCATTCAGAAAGCAGTGTTGTATTTTTTGGAGAGGAATTAAGAATTGGTTCACATGCAACAAAAATTAAATTTTTCAAGAACATAATCCTTATAAATTCTCTCTCTGTAAGCACCATGCCCCTTCATATCATAAGTAATCATGGCTCTCAACAGCTTCTTTTTTAATATCTAAACTATGCATTGCCATTATTGCACTTTGGTAAAGATAGTGGCATGGTTCCTCATTGCCTTCCCAACAGTTTTACAGATTGATATTAACCAGGGCTAAAGAGCCCCACTTGCCCTGCTGTTGAACCCATAGATAGAGGGAGAAGAAATGGATTTATGTCTTTCTGAAACTGAACATAAAGTACCTTACTTGGAATTTGAACTTGATGATTCCATTTTTGGGCTGTTAACTGTTAAGCCACCTTCATTATCTATCATCCTTGTTTTTTTTAACATTGTTAAAAGAATCTGGAATACTAGATGAAAGACGTCTATCAATATCTCATCCAAATATGGAATCTGTTTTTTGATGAGCTGTTTGCCTATTATGAGTTCCAAGAAAAGGCTCCAAGTTGATTTTTTTGTTCACATGCATTTCATTTCTACAGAAACCACCCAGATTTCATCCAGCGAAAGGGTGTCGTTCTTCAGAATGATGATGCAAAACCACTCTGAGTAAAATAAACTTAGGCCAATATCAAATTGTTAGAATTGAAGGGCTTGTCTTAGAGTTCCTGCTTACAGGATTTAAAATGTTTATAGATTTGATCTATTTAGATCACTCAGACACTTCAGTATGGAGCCCACTTTCTCAAACCTGTGATTAAAAACAGCTTCAAGCAAATGAATCCTTTAGGTCTTCAAGAAACTATGAATTGGCATTACAAAAACACAAAGACCTTTACAAAAAACCACATCACTTGAACAGTTTCAATAGCAGCAGGAACAACAACAAAAATGTAACTAGAAGGGAAAATAATATAATCAAGATATTGACTTTCTACATGACTTTAAACAAAAGGTTTGGAAGGAAACACCTATCAATACTACAAAAAAAAAAACACTTAAAAAAAGGATGACATTTTGTGTATTTGAGAAGTCTAATTTCCTGAAAAACTTTTCTACTAAAACGATTTTATAGATTTAATTTGACAGTAACAATGTTTAGTCAATGGCTGCCAAATGTTTCCTCTATGTAAATGGCTAATTTCAAAATTATCATTTAATGCAAATTCTTTTAATAAAGAATTAAAAAAAATACATTGGCTTCACAGTAGGCTTTTGTCAATTTTAATAAAAGGTTAGATTCATTTTTTATATATTATATAATATTCTATATAGTATATTATGTAATAATAATAATAATAATAATAGGTAAAAGATATAATATATACTATATTCATTATATTTCTAATAATACATTATATTCTTGACAAATAGACTTTGTTTCTCTTGCTATATTTGAATGAGATTTTTTGAAATTAAAAATGCAGCATTAGTCTTACAGAATACACTCTCTACTTGTATGGACCTTTGTATAAAAATTATTCTTTAGTCATTCAGATGCCACAAGAGATACACCTGACTGCCTCACAACCAATGAAAATAAAACTGCATAAAAATTAATGCATACATACACAAATACATATGTAATAAGGCCATATAATAAACACATTGTGTACCCAACTAATGAAATCAAAACAATCATAGAATTTAAAAATAGGAACAACCACACATTATTTCACTTTCAGAATTTGTAATGAAGCTAAATAAAAAAATTATACATTTTAAACTTATAAAAATGTTCCTGCTTGTTCCCTCAGTCACTGACATATACATTTTTACATTCAGAATGATTTTCAAGGGACACGAGTTGTATGTGAATTCATGAATGACCCTTTTGACTTAAATTGTTATTTGGAGATCCCATATGTGGGTTCTCTAAAATCAAAATAATTTTCCAAGTTCAACAATTGCAATCATTTGTACTTGAAACAAGTGTGACCTTTTAGAATCAAAATGATCCCCAGGGGTCATGTCAAATCTTTTCACAATCACAATTTTTTTCGTGATTTAAAATAAAACAATTGTTATTGTTTATTTCAGTGTTGTGTTTGTTGATTTTTTAAAAATTTTTTTTAGTCTGATGTGTTCATCAAACTTTTTTTTTACTTTTTTTTTTTTATTTTTTTTTTACTCTGCCTCTTTCTGGGTAGTAATTACAATTGTCTAATGTGAATATGTTTGTAAACAGAACAAAAAAAAAAGTCCTTTCCTCGTATTTATTCTCAAGAAAGAAAAAGACACCTACAAAAAAAACAAATAAAATGATCACTTAATTTGTGACGACCTTGTACAATTGCAATAAACTGTGGAATGAAGTTTTACTGATTTTGTTATTTTTTTTTTTTTTCTAAAATTTTCACTTAATTTATTTTGAGGCGTGCAGTAGCAAAGTGGTTATTGTCACAGAATCAAGAAAGTTTAAATTTCATCTGAAGGTATTTATATTCACTTGGCAATGATACCCATGGGAAAGGCATGATGGAATCATTCTTTGCCAAGAAAGACAAAATCTTCTGAAAGGTTGGAATTATAAAGTTGGCAGAACAAAATGGTAAATATTAAAAAATTGTCTTTTATTTTTACTTATGAAACCACATTTTTTTAGTTACCCACTAATTTTAACCAAGTTAAAAAATACGTCAAAAAACAACATTATTACGTCATTATTTTTGCACCAACCTAATAAATGTTGCTTAAAATTGATAGTGTGTCTAGCTAGTTGTTTTCCAAGTTGGCTTGCTAGTCCCTATTTCAGGCAAAAGACTATTTTGTGTACATTCAACACCCACAGTGTCTACCTGTGATTTATACAGCAATTCTTCTGAGTGGACTGTAGTTACCAGGGCTGGTGCAAGGGTTTCCTGGGTTCCCACCAAATCTACGGGCCCCATTCTACTACATCTCAATTTTCATAAGATAGTATTCATATAGAATACAAATTTTATTGTAACTTAATTATGTACAATAATGGATCATATGTCATATAGGTGAACAATTCAACGAGAAAAATTGAAAATAAATACAATGTATCTATTTCAACTTCCACCATCCATACAGCATAAAGAAAGGGATCGTCCGCTGCTTACAACACCGAGCAAAAGTCATAAGTGGTGACCCAGAGACATTAGATAAAGAATTGGTCAGTATAAGTAGTACCCTACAACGTAACAACTACCCTGGGTACATGGCATCAGTGAGTGAAATAAAGGGTTCAATTTGACATTCCAACCACCTGAAAAATGGCTGGAGTGTACAATGGCCGAAACGTTGTAATAAATATAGCGACGAAGATGAGGACAATAGTCCGAATAGTGTAAAATGTATCTAATAAGAGACATCATAACAGATCATTTTATCTTAAATAAATCAATAATATTTTACAGCAATTTTTAACATCAACTTGAGATTTTTCTTAGAAAGTTGAATAATATTAACACCTTCAATATTATGGATAAAAAAAGAGTTAATTTTATATAGTGTTTTTTCAAGACTTAGCATGAGCAAAACGAATTCACAGATTAGGACCAAAAAATAGACCCCCAGAATGACGTAAAAAATCTGAAAAAATTTTTCCTCCTTTAATAGTCAGTTGTGCTTAGTATTTGTAATGTATATAAATGTAGGTAGAAAAAAAAGCAAATGTTGATAAGATAGCAATGGTCACAAAACACTGCCTGGGGCCCCCACTGGTCGGAGGATTTGTTGCTAGTACTAGGCAAGTTAGTTTCTGGGAGAAAGCACATATTCTGATGTGATCAACAGTTTGATCAAGGTCAGTACACTCAAACCCTGAGTCATGATGACTTATGACTTTGTGCTCGCACAACTATCAATAACTTCTGAACAGTTCTATATACCAAATTTCACTCACAAGGCTTGGATCAATTCATAGTATGGTTTTCAGGCTCTTTCTAAAAGTGCTGCCTGCTGGGATCATTTCCCCAGTATGATATTATCAAGAAGTCTTTCTGAGTATCATACTAGTAGATAGGAGTGTTTCTGTGTCCACATTTGTGGCTGAGGAGGACAGATGTCAAGGAGCACACATGGCTGCATTTATCAAGGACATGTTGCGACATGAAAAAGTCTGCAAGATTCAGACATCTGCTGACAAACAAAACCCAAAGGCTTTGTATTGTCATCTGCATTCTGCCTATGGCCACCATCTTCTGTCTTTTCACATTTGCATATAAAGAGTTGCAATTTGCTTTTGCAGAAGCCAGATAAAATTATACACACACACACACACACACACATATATATATTTTATTGAGTTCATCCCAAGCAAGGTGCGTCCTGGGTATGACGATAAACTACGTCCACCAACAAGGCTTCAGATAATGTTTTCGGAAAAATAATGTTGCCAGCTATACGTTTTTTTGAAAAAATAATGTTGCCAGGTATGCGTTTTTGAAACAATAATGTTGCTAGGTATGCGTTTTTTGGAAAAAATAATGTTGCCAGCTATGCGTTTTTGAAAAGATAATGTTGCCAGCTATATGTTTAATAGTACTGTATATTTAATATATGTATAGGTATATGCTTATGTATGAGTATATATATATATATATATATATATATATATATATATATATATACATATATACACACCTTAATTTGGCATTAAATGACCCACAGTGGTTGATATGCCATAAAACCCAACCAACCAACCCAAGCAAGGTAGTAAAGTCACTAAGAAGCAAGTGGGTACTGGGTGTGGAAGAATTAGAAACAGAAACATTACTAAGGAGTGTGAAAAAAAAAAAAAGAAGAGGAATCAAATTTGTCTGGAAAGCATGGAATGAAAGCAAGAAGTGTGAGAAAAAAACTTTTAGCATAGAACTTATGGTTACATCTAGCGGACTCAACTGTATATTGATGAGATCTCATTGTCAGTCTAGTAATGCACTTAAATTTAAAAAGTCGAGGTACCATAGCAAAGAGCGATATTTATTTTGCAAGGTTAAAATGGGGAATGGGGTGATAAAAAGGACAGTCTTCTTCTGTCTTAACATTAAACTTAGCTAGCCACAAACACTGACCCAAACATACCACAATATTCCTAACACCAAAACATTGCATTCTTACTTACCATTCTTACTACATCCATTCTAATACCTCAGAATCTCCATGAAGTCCTAACTTGTCTCCATATGTACAATTCTTGTCTTTTGGGGAGGGGGAATAAAACAACAACTTAAAATCTATATATATAATGAAGAACAATTACTATGAAAATATTTATAGAAAAGGCAATGGGTGGCAACCTTATGGCAGTGGGAATGTGACTGAAACTGAGATGCCAGATCAGGACCAATAATATTGCTGGTTCTTCTTTTTATCAAGGAGCTCTAGGCAGATAGCAGGAGCACTGAACCATACATGGTAGCAATATTCTAAGTATGGATGAATGGTAGACTTATAGATATGCAAGTTAGATTCTAAAGAGAAAAATTATCTAGCACAACACAGTGAACCCACTTTCTTATGAGCTGGCCTAGCAATAGATTCAATATAGTCTTTCCATTTCATGTCAGCTGAGAACATTAGCCCAAAAAGATGCAAGGAATCACTCTCCTGGAGGCCAGCATTAGCCATACTGATGGAAAGCAAAGTGGTGGGAGGGCTGTCAAATAATTGATAGCAGTTTAGTTTTAGAGATGTTAAAATTAACAAGAAACCCTTTGTCCCAGTTAATAACAGACTGAAGGTCATTTTGGACACCAGCTGCCATTTTGACCTTATTGAACTAATCAACCTTATTATTGAGACTGAAGTGTGTGTGTGTGTGTATATATATATATATATATATATATATATATTACTGACTTTTGGAAAAATGTTCATAAAATTGTGTTTTGAAAATAATATCCTATAATGCATTTTGCCAACATGGCTCCATCAGATGGATAACGAAAAATGTGTTGTGTGTGTATGCATTTGTGCGTGTTTAAAATAATTAAATCATATATTATTTTTCTTAAGCAGGTGTTTCTTGAGACTAAAAAAGAGAATGAAAATGAGTAACTCTTAAAAAAAACAATTTAACGTTTTATATTCTCCACTTTAAGTGTCCAAGTTTTGAGATGGAAATCCTTCAGAATGCATTATCAGATATTATTTTTGAAATGTACTCTCATGAACGTTTTTCCAAATGTCAATAAATTATAACTCTGTTGGGATTACATACCCAAATTTATTATATATATATATATATATATGATAGGATAAAGAACAAATATGAAAAATTTAACATGTTTTGCTTTTATTAAAGATTCATCAGAGAATGAGATAGAAAATCTTTTTGGTACAGATATACCTCAACCTACGTCATTAATTGGTTCCATAGATCATGACTTAGGTTGAAAAACAACATAAGTCAAAATAACCACACTATAAACTCCAAATAAGCACTCCTCCTTGCCTATTACAGTATTTATTATATGTACATACAGTATACTGAAAAAATAATTAATTTCCACCTTATCTACTAGCTATATAGCCTTATGATTAGCATTAGCACTTGCACTGGGACTTTTCTTCGAAGCCATAGGCAAAAATGTATTCTAAATCACAATTGAAATGTAATTGAAAGAATGTCAACTGCAGAGCAAATGGATGTAAATCAGTCTAAATTTGAAATCGGTGAAGGAGCGGTTAAGGAAGGTTTGAGTGCCACCTGTCAACATGAATTTGAAATATGAATATCTGCTGGACATACTGTTATATACTAATTTTGTTCTTGATGATTCTATGATTGATTGATATATATATATATATATATATATATATATATATATATATATATATATATATATATATTCATGAATCATTCATACAAAAAACAAATACTGAGGTTAATGATTTAATTGGAGAGAATCCATCTTCGTGAACAATTCAAATGATACATAAACCCCGAACCTGTTTATGAATGATATGATCCTCGTTTATAAATTTCAGTTGTATAAGGTCTTTTTTATTTTTACAAGCTTTCGTCTGTTCCTACAGACATCCTCAGGTATAGAATAGATTTTGTTCTTGTTTTTACTCTCAGTAATAAGAGGACAACGAAAATAGAGATGTAATCCGAAAAATGCTATGAGAAATGTATTATTGTTTTGGAACGTGCAGTCGCAATGCTGAGTTTGAATTTGAATTTAAATTTTAAGGTTGTGCATTTTTCTACAAATATAGTAATAAGAGAATTCTTTTTTACTGGTAGATTTTCCGTCAAAGTGGCATGAACTATATTGTTCAATAATTACAATAATGTCGCACTTATTATCCAAAAGTTGCACTTGGATCAGTTATTTTAATTTCAATAAAGGTGCAATTAATTTATAAATTCATGAATCATTCATACAAAAAACAAATACAGAGGTTAATGATTTAAATGGCGAGAATCCATCATCGTAAACAATTCAAATAAGATACGTAAACCCCGAACATGAATGATATGATCCTCGTTTATAAATTTCAGTTGCATAAGGTCTTTTTTATTTATATATATATAATATTATTTTTAAATTTATTTGAATATAATTTTGTGTTTATTATTTTAGTGTTTTGACATTTCTAATATTTTTAATGACCGACGTAAACTCAAGTAAAACGACCTAAGGTGAGTTTTATTTTTCCATATATCAGGTCATCCCATAAGTTCTGTTCGAATTTTAACTTTTTGTTAAAATGAACGAAATTTAAAGAGTATTTTATAATGTCTAATGGAGCTGAACATTATTTTTATGTTCAGATGCATTTAAACTGATCAAATTTTATTTCAGAGAACAATAAAATTAAATTTTGTTTGATTAAAACCCTGCTAACATGGAAGTACCCAAGAATCATTTGAGACACATAATGCTTTATGAGTTCAAGAAAGGAAACTCAGCAGCCAAAGCGGTTAGAAACATTTACTCAGTTTATGGAGAGGAATGTGTGAATGAAAGAACTTGCAGAAGATGGGTTGCAAAATTCAGAGGTGGAGACTTCACCCTTGAAGATGAAGATCGAACTGGACATCCAGTTGAGTTTGATGAAAAGCTTCTTGAAGCAGCCCTTGAAGAAAATCCTGCTTTATCAGTTGAGGAATTGGCAGTGGTTCTCAGTTCAAACCATACAACTGTTCATCGTCATCTTCAACAACTTGGAAAAATTCCTAAACTTGGAAAATGGGTGCCTCATGAATTGTCTGAAAACAACCTCAAATCCCGAGTTGACATCTGCTCTTCTCTCCATTCTGGCCAACTTGTTTCACCTTTTTTGGATAGACTTTTGACTAGTGACGAAAAATGCATCTTTTATCAAAATGTTAAGCGTCGTAGACAGTGGCTTGGTAAAGGGGAAGGACCCCAGCCACAACCAAGAAGGGAACTTCATGGGCAAAAGGTTCTTCTTTCAATCTGGTGGGATCGCCAAGGAATAATCCACTTTGAATTCTTACCACCTAATGCAACAATTAATGCTCAAATATACTGTCAGCAATTAGAGCGTTTGAACCAAGCTTTGAGAAAAAAAATGACCTGCTCTAGTGACACGAAAAGAGGTGATGTTTCATCAGGACAATGCACGACCCCACACAGCAAGAATCACATCACAAAAGATTGAAGAACTTGGTTGGGAGAAAATTCCTCATCCACCTTATTCTCCCAATCTTGCTCCTTCAGACTACCATTTTTTTCGTAACTTACAGAATCATTTGGAAGAAACAGCTTTTGTAACACAGGAAGAGGTTAAAACTGACATTTGTGAGTTCTTCAAATCAAAGCCAAAAGAATTTTACAGTAATGGAATTAGTAAGCTTGTTAATAGATGGAAGGAAGTCATAGATAATCAGGGAAAATTCATTGATGATTGAATCTGTAATTAAATGTAATATTTGGTCACTTGCTTTCTTTATTCAAAATTCAAACAGAACTTATGGGATGACCTGATAATATGTAAGAAAAAAACCAACATATCTTTGAAAGTGACTTATCTTGGAATGACTTAATTTGAGGTATCACCGTGTTTTTTATTTTTGTCTATTTGGATGAAATATATATATACCTATATATATATATATATATATAAAATCTAGTAGGCATTATTTATGCTGGAGTTGTCTGCATGTTTGATTTGGGGATCTTTAAGAATGAATTTTATAAAAGTTTGTCATGTAATATATTGTTTTTGATGTTTGTTTATAGTTGGTAAAATTTTTATCAGGATTCCCTCAAAGTATTTTCAACATGGAGAATTATGTTCTTTTTTGATTCTATATAATATATACAAACAGACATTGACAACAACCTAAATTGTGTTTAAGCATGAAATTCTTTTCTTTTTAATTTTTCTTGTTTTGTTGAAATTTATTTATAATATTCTCCCAGCATACATTAAAGTATTGTCTTTTAGACAAAAGTCACACAATGTTATTTATATATATATATATATATATATATATATATATATATATATATATATATTCAAGTATAAAGTAGGTTTGCACTTAGACTTGGAGCGGGTAGAATGGCGATCAATGTGTTTTAGTGAACTCGGAAGTTTTCAATCTGCTTGTCTGAATCATCTTCCAGAAGCGAGAGCAAGATCTAAAAGGTCAGCCAATCTAACAGTGATCTCATCTCACAGTCTTCACTCTTGCTCCATATGTGGCCTCCTTTGTAAATCACTTGCGGGTCTTAAGTGCCACTTAAGATTATCGCACAAAATTTCATAACTGAATCAGCTAAGCTGTCAGATACTCATACATTGAAACCGGAGAGTTCATTATAAGGTAGGTTAGTACCAATGTCCAGACATTATATTTTTAAAAAGTGCTCAATACAGAGTAGAGCTTAATAATAATATTTATTAAGAATTATAACAAAAACACATTATAATTGTTAATAAATATTATATGTATATTTACATGGATCAACACCTAGTAGAGACAGTCTGTTTCATGCTTGAATGCAATATTCACATCATATCTGTCATTTCTTGGTGTTGACCTCACTGTCCACTTTCATATTTACATCCACTCAATCACTGATATTGAGCACTTTAACCCATAAATATAGCATAGCTTAAAACTATTATATATATATAATATATATATATATATATATATATATATAATGTACATTACAGAGTGCTATAAAACATTTAAAGATCAATGATAGAAAACAGTATTCTTTATTTTCTGGTTGAGTGATTTCAAGAGATATGAAAATTGTCTGGTGAGACATGGGTGGTGCTAATTTGACAGGTTAATATACAGGTTAATAAATCAATCTGTTTAAATTTTTTATAATGTAGTTACTGAAGAATATTATAACCTTTGCTTTATAACTATCCATAGGAAAAATGATGACATAATTTCAGATTTAATTTTGACAATGTGGCTGTTAAAATTGAATATGCAGTTTAGCTGTACAAAGGTTAAAGCTGTCAAAGAAAGCCTCACTGTCTAAATAATATTCATAATAATCTCTTATTGAAAATCATATTAATTCCTCTTAATGTCAACTTTGATGGATTTGTATAAGCTGCCCAGACATTATGTCTTGTATAAGTTCAGGCAGTGTAGATCATTTCTTCAAGAAGAAAATGGTGGAAGGGGAAACATTGTAAATGGTTTTCCTTGATAGCATAACATGGATACCACTTGTTATTGTTTTTTGTATTTTTGTTTTTAAATGCTATCTCCCTTCAAGACATAGCTGATTATAACTCTCCACAAATTCCTTTTCTTTATCATCATCATCATCATCATCATCACTGAGTGTACCTTGAATTTCCACCCATCATGATGAATGATGAATGAGTGTTCTATCAGGGAAGCCATATTGCCTTGAGTGCCTACTGGGATTTAAGCTCGACCCAGATCTCAAGTTGGACTTGTATATACAATCCATCGCTAAAGATCCTGGAAAAGTGGTCAGTTCCCTATATCACGCCAGTAAGTATGAAGTATTGAGGGGTGATGACGAGGAAACACATATGTTATTTAACAAAGATAAGGAATTTATTTACACATTTGAAGTTGTTAGTAACTTTTTTCAGAAAAAGAATCAAATATTAACTTCTTTAGTTTCGATGAATTGTCAAGAAAAGAAAATGTTCATATTAAATCACTGGTCACAAAGTAATATTTAAAACAAATTGAGAGAGTTCGTTTCTTCACATAAAAGTTATACAGTTGTATTCAACATGAATGAAAAGATATATTTTAAAGTACAAACCCCACCACTGAAAATTTTTTGACTTTGAATTAAATTTAAATTTGCACAAGGGAATGACTCCTATCCAAAATATAGGAGAAAACCAGAAGATGGGGGTCACATTGGCATGATCATGGAATAATATTGAAATGCATAATTTTTCTCTACAAATTATAACAATTATTTAAAATCAATCATCATTTTCTTACAAAAAAAAATGTGTGACATGCAGCAAAGTGTGGGTAATTTGGCTTGTGTGTATGTGTATATATATATATATATATATATATGTTCGAACTCGGCTCTCCGATTCCTCAATCCAAGCTGCTATCCATTACTCGACTGTGCCTCCTCAAATTCTTGAATTCCAGTCGAAAACCATTACATTCCCTTACGTGCTAATACCCTTGGGAAAGTGTAAATCCTCTTCTTTGCCCTCCAGCTATGGGTAAATAGCAGGGCAGACTGGGTTCTATAGCCTTGGATGGCAACTTGTCTAGAAGAAGGACAACTCTGAATTAAAAACCTGCAGAGGGTCGTTTGGGGACCTTGTGGCACTTAGTGTACCAGGTCTCTGTATTCGGCCCTTCAAAAAGTGTGGATGATCCTGTACAAAACCTTCACTACTATAATCAAATCTCATGTGCTGTTGTTGGGCTGTCAGTTTCCTGGGAACTGATCTGCTTGACCCTCATAAGTTGAATTTGATGGGAGAGTCAAGAGAGTATATATATATATATATATATATATATATATATATATATATATATATATATATAATGTGTATTTGGACAACAATTCCACTTTTATGCAAGTTTCATTAAAATGAGAGACAAAGTGATGTGGTTAAGTTTTTATATAATCTTTCATGTGTCTTATAATTTTTTTTTTTCAGAACATAAATTATATCAAAATCATTCAAATGTTCAAGCACTTTTTGATATACTTTTAGCCATTATCAAGGATGAATTTTATTTTTACTTTTAATTGAATGCATGGACTGTTTTATATATATATCTAGAGTTATACAAATGTTTTATTCTCCAGACACAACACATTGTGGCCATGTTCCTAGTTGATATTATTGAGTGTTGGTTTTTTTCTTTTTATTAATAATACTTTCATTATTTTTATCCTTTTTTACATGTGGATTTGGCTATTATATTTGTATTATGAACAAGTATGTTGCAGATAGTTTGTAGGTCTCCATGTGTATTTCAATGAGACCTAATTGAGCTATGGTCAGAGAGATATAATATGTCTACTTATTAGGCATGTTGTAGTATATCCAATATAATTATAAATTTGGATTGATTTTTATATAATTTATGTCCTGAAAAGAAAAACAAAAGAACTTAATCACAGCACCTTGTCAGTCATTTTTAATGAAACTTTCAGGTAGGTATATATATATATATATATATATATATATATATATATATATATATATATATATATATATATATTGTGTGTATTTAAGCAGCATTTTTTCATTAATAATAATATATTAAACATGAAAACAATAAACAAAAACTAAAAATTCTTGAAGCTATATACATAAAACAGTTGAAAGCTAACCTGGACAAAATAAACTATGAAAACTCCACAAATATTCTTCAATGCCTATAATTGATAACAGAAGCCATTGGTTTATACCAATGGCTTCCTATATTTAACACTTCTTGTTTTCACTCGCATGGTCATGTGTGATGTCATGGGCTGCAGTGCAATTTTCACTTCCAGCATCTCATATGCACGAGTTGTTGTTTGGAAATCTTCCATGCAAACAAAACAGACTGTCATTGTTGTTATGTCCATGTATTGTTTAATTTATTGTAATGTAATTGTTATCTTTGGTAATGGCTTATGTAAGTCGAAAGCTTAGATAGAATTAAAAAACATGTATCAATATGGTGATTTTCTTTTGTCTTTCAATGATAATGTTATTAAGCTTATCAGATAATATGAAAGGAATATGCTTAAAATAAATAGACAAAACTTATCTATATTATTTAATGAAACATGCATTAATATATATATATATATATATATATATATATATATATATATATATATATATAATCATTTCATCCCAATAAAGCCACTACGACATCAAGGGGGTCACTGAGTGTTAGAGAATATGAGAAAAATACTATTAAGGAGTGAGAACAATAAAAGAACAAGAATTAAGAAGACCGAAGATAATGATTGACACTGCATTTAAACTTTTGAAGATCAAATTTGGCTGGGAAGCAAGAAGCCAGAAGAGAGTTCCACAAGCGGGAACTGCACTAGAAGAAACTGCTAGCATAGAACGTACAGTTACATCTGGCCATTCCAACTATAAAATGATGAGATATTGCTGCCAGTCTGGTACTGTGCTTAAATTCATAAATTCTAGTTACCATATGGGAAAGTTCATCAGAACAGTTGTCATGAAAGTATTAGGTTGGTGCAAAAATAATGTCGTTTTCTCACACAAAGTTGAACGTCAAAAAACGACATTATTTTTGCACCATAGAAATGGTTACATTATGTGAGGAGTGAGGTGTGACTGAAGGTGAAATATCACAGTCAATAACATTTGTAGATTCTCCTTGGGATTTTATCAAGAATCTCTAAATATATAGCAGGAGCACCAAACCAGATGTTGCAGCAATATTCAAAGCAAATGGTAAACTTATAAATATGTAAGATAGGTTCTGGAATGAATTCCACTTGAAGTTTGGTGAGTTCATTGCCGAGAGAGTCAAAAGTGTATACAGTAATTGTGGTGTCAAAGGAATAACCCTCGGTTTGATACACAAATTTTTTTGCAGGCATAAAGTTTAAACATTGCCAATGGGGGAGGGGAACATGTATCTTTCATCATATCTGAAAGAAAGAACTAAACAGTAACGATAATAAAATATGATATAAAATATTAATAATGTAGTGGAGTCATTGATAACCTTTTTGTTTGTATATGAAATTAGTTCTATAAAATTACTTTTGTTATGTCATAGTACAGAGCTGAGCAAACATTTCTTTCAGAGAGCCATATTTTTTGTTATTGGTTGCCTGGATGGTGGTGGGGGGTGCACAGGTAGCAAAAATTATACCTGAATAATTAACCTACAAGAAATATTGTTTTTAGCATTAACATTTAATAGTTTCTGATAACCAGTTATTTATGTTGAGTTAATTCCCCTTGGCAAAATTACAGTTTGTAAATGGTAGATCTACACAGGTGGCACTGCTAAATTATTTGCATGGGAATAGCTATAAGATTATTATTGGCCAATCATTGAACTAGCCTTATATATATATATATATATATATATATAGCATATGAAAGGGCACATTGGAAGTGATGGTGATTAAAGACTCCTTCCCCCACCTGGAGATGATATGTCACATATGTGACAGGAAATGCAGATCGATGGCTTTATGAGTTACTGTCATTCACACAACCAATGAATGCTGTGTTGTGGGTGGGTATCGGGGGAGTTGAAGTGAAGGGCTGGACATGTCACTGATGATTATACTGACTTGATGAGGTGTCAGCCACCATGTGTATATATATATATATATATATATATATTTACATTACATTTGCATTTTTGTACTAATATGGTAATAGGAGAAATGCACAATCTTAAAATTTAAAAATTCAACCTCAGTGTTGCGATCGCACACTCCAAAAAAATTTCTTACAATTAACAATAACACATTTCTAAAAACATTTTTTCGTTGTCCTATTATTACCGAGAATTAAAAAACAAAAACAAATCTATTTCCATACCTGAAGATGTCTGTATGAACAGACGAAAGCTTGTAAAAAACTAAAAAAGACCTTATGCAACTGGAATTTATAAACAGGGTTCATAACATTCATATACAGGTTCAGGGTTAATGTACTTTATTAAATTTGTTTGCGAAGATGTATTCTCGACATTTAAATCATTAACTTCTATATCTGTTTTTTGTATGAACGATTCATGTAATGTAAATTGAACTTGAGATATATATATATATATATATATATATATATATATTACTTTATCACGGAATATTTTATTTTATTATTACTGTTATCACTACTTTTAGATTTAGTTAGGAATATTAATAAGATATTATTCATTACTGTATTGATTCGCAAAAAAAATAGAGTTACCTCCCTTGATTTTATAACACCACTTCTAGTTGGTAAACCAGCGTCTTTCTAAATTAGAATTTATATTTTTTATTTCCAAACTTATTTTCAATCTTAAATGTTGATCTGGGCCGAACTTCAAATTCAAAACCAACTACAATTCATTTAAACATTTTAATGTGTTTATTTGCATATTTATATGTTCCTATATAAGGCTTTTATTTCATTTTACTTTATTTTTCTTATTTTTCCTATTTTATATTATTTTAAATCATTTTCTTTCCATTGATATGTACTATTATTATTAGTAGTATTAGTACATAATTTTATTTTGCTTTATATTATTTTATCATGGCATACTTTGTTCTTGATATCATTAGTTTTAGTTTAGTAATATTATCTTGATATTTGGAAAAATATAGAGTTGTCCCCCTTGATTTCCTAACACCCCTTTTTTACTTACTTACATTTTCAAAACCAGCTTCTCCCTAATTTAGAATTCATATTTCTTATTTCCAAATTTATTTTCAATCTTAAATGTTAATCTGGGCTTAAATTCAAAATTAAACTACAATTCATTTAAATATTTTAATTCCAATAATATATCTCGCATGAACCAGAAATTTTTTAAAAAAGCTAGTGTCAACCCAAAATATAAATAAAAATAAATATAATAATTCCAGCACTTGAAAATTGCTTTGGCATGAAACTCACAGGTGTGCTATTAATGTAAGTTATTATGTATATTTCTTAATATATATATATATATATATATATATATATGCCACCCAGGGAGGAAATGACCAGAGTGAAAAATCTGACTCCAGCAGGAAGTTAACAGTGGCAGCAGAGCATAGTTGCATTATGGCTTATTGGAAGTGTTGTGACTCTTACGTGTCATCCAATAAACTCTATATACAGACCCAATTTTGTCAGCTCCTATGAAATGACCTAGTAACCTCATTGTCTTTATAAATTTGGTAATTTTCCATGAAGAAACACCATTGCTCTAATATATAGTGGTAATTTCTTATAAATTAATCGATTTTTTTAATCTAATATTTTTATTACTTCAAATGTTATTTTTATTGGTTACTCATTTTTGAAATAGATGCCCCATTTTTAATTTAAACAGTGACTATTACATCTATGTGTATTCAAGAAATTTTAATAAAGAAAATATGTTCTCCAGCAGAGATTGAACCTGCGTCCCTCTTTACTAGGGAAACCAGAATTTGATCTGGTGTTCTACACCACTCAGCCACAAAGAATGTCACAGTTCAGCAAGGTTCTATTTTCCCTTTTTAATGGGGCATCTATTCCAAATATGAAATAATGTTTGATGGGACATCTATTTCAAATATGAGTGTTCACTTCAATAATGTTTGAAGTAATAAAAATGTTGCATTAAAAATAATCCAATAGTTCTTTAGAAATTGCTTTGTTTACACTTTGGATAAAAAAAAAAGATGAGCAGATATGGTCTCTTGAGAAAAATAAGTGAAGGCGATGTGCTTTCCTTAAAAAGGGAAAAAAGAGCCTTGCTTAACCGTGATGTTCTTCATGACTGAGCAGTGAAGTGCACAAGATCAAACGTTGGTTTTCCCCTCCAAATTATTCACTAAATATAATGATATACCAGAAAAATAAAATAGGAAAACTGTGAAATTTTCACTTTACTACAAGTATGGAGTGCATAGACATTAATATCTTGACTATAAAACATAATCCAGTATTTAATAAACTAATTATAATATAACATTTATAACAAGTGTCTGGTGCATGCCATTTGTTCAGAAATATCAGTACTTCCAATGTGTCGGTCATTTTCTGCCTCTTTCCAAATATTGATTTTTTCCTGTTGAATCTCTTTTCAGACAACATCTGTCTGAATGTGGAAATATCCATATTATGAGAGAGGATACTTCCCTGCTTACTACAATCTTAACATCTTCGAATTTAGGGTCAACCAATATCTATCCTACATATCCACGTAGTATGAAACTCCTTTTTTTCTCTTTACACCCTTATGACAATCTCATTTGGTAACCTTTTATCTAGAGTGGCTCTTAATCCTTATATTGGGTGAACAATAATAAAAGAGAAAAAAATGATCTACTTTTTGGTTTTGGTTTGTTTGGACTGATATCCACATTTTCTTCTTTTTTTTTTTTTTTTTTTTTTCCATGTTTTGGCTATGTACTATCAAGTCTTTTTCAGCTATCTCTTGTGTTCTGGAATGTTTATAAATCTTGTTCTGGGGGTGGGGAAGCATGCATATTTCTCTTCAAAGGAAAGAATAAAAAGATGAACGGCATTCAAGAAAACAGATGACAATTGACCCGTTTGGTGGAGATGTGTATTTAACAAAAAAATCGAAAATTATTCATTATATCAAATCCAAGTATTTTACAAAATTTAGAGCCGATTACACAATATTTCAAGCTCAATTTAAGTTTATAGTTCATAACTATGCAATAAGATGAGGTAACATAAACCGTAGATTTGTCTGCAGAATATCACTACATTATGGGTTACATATAGTGAAACCATTAAGGTCTTTTGTCAAAAGAATTTTATTTTTGGTCCTATATTAATTTAAAACATTCGTTTTTACAGGCTTTATTTTTGAAATAGAATAAGATCATTCTAAATTTCAGAATTTCGCTATTGCCCATCAAAATGATTGAAAGAAAGCGATTTAAAATCAATATTGCAAAAAGCGCGGTAACAAAGCGTAAACGAAATAGCTCCAGTTTGTTCGACTCAGGAAACTTAGGATTGCAGCCAAAGTATTCTAAAATGCTGCCAGTAATGGAGGAGAAAATGAAAAATGCCTAGCAACAAATCGAATATAGCATCAAAATTTATATTATTTTTATTTATTTGTTATGTAACTAAATACATAATTGTCAGCAATGTTTCCGTGAAATTTAATGTTTCCTGAAATAAATTCTTAATAAATATTATTATTATTATTTTACTTAAGTGTAAGGTAGTCCTACATTTACAATTCCTTACGGCTAAATGCAAAATCACCATCTTCTGTCTTGCTGAATCCTGTTCTTTTATTGTCTTTTCTTCTCACTAATATTTTCTCATTTTCTTTCACTCTTGTGTCTCAGTGGCATTATCACCTTACTTGGGGTGGAATGATTTAAAAAAAGTTAAAGAGCCTCAAATGTAGCCAGTATATGATGTGTTTGGCAGAGGAGGGAGTGTATTCAACAAAAAAAAAAAATAAAAATAAAAAAGTCAAAAATTGCTTTTTACACTGCAAATTATTCATTATATCATATCCAAGTATTTTACAAAGAATTAGACTCGATTACACAATATTTCAAGCTCAATTTATTTTTATAGTTTGTACCGAGATGAGGTAACATAAACTGTAGATTTGTCTGCAGAATATCATTACATTATGGTTATATAATTATAGTGAAACCATTAATGTTGTTTGTCAAAAGCATTTTATTTTTGGTCCTATATTAATTTAAAAGATTCCTTTTTACAGGCTTTATTTTTGAAATGGAATACGATCATTCTAAATTTCAGAATTTTGCTATTGCCCATCAAAATGACTGGAATAAAGTGATCTAAAAACAATAATGGAAAAGAGAGGTAACAAAGCATAAACAAAATAGTTTAGGTTGTTCAATTTAGGAAGGTTAGCATTGCAGCCAAAGTATTCTAAAATGCTGCTAATAACAAAAGAGAAAATGAAAAATATTAGGTTGGTGCAAAAATAATGATGTAATAATGTCGTTTTTTGACGTTAAAAAATACGTCAAAAAACGACATTATTACATCATTATTTTTGCACCAACCTAATACCTACCAAGAAATCGAATACAATGTTTCCATAAAACTTGATATTTACTGTAATAAATAAATTCTTAATAAATATTATAATTGTTATTATTTTTCTTAAGTGTAAGGTAGTCCTAATTTCTTATGGCTAACCATGAAAAGAAATGTTGTTCAAAACTGCCTAAAACCTTGAAGCGTCTGTTGCCACAAAATTATTAAATGTTGAATACACCCACTCCTCTGCCAAACTCATGATATAATGTCTGTTTCTGAAACTGTCTCCTCCTGATTTCTGTACAGGCCTTGTCACCTTCAAGTCAACTTTGCTCACTCACCTTCTTTTAATTGGTTCCTGTGGATTGTTCCTCTCGGGTAGCATCTCCATTTTTCACTTAAAGGTGTCTTGAGGTCTGTAGCATCCCAAAGAGAAGTACTAATGCAACATGATAATTTCTTGAATGGCATAACTGGGAGCCCTTTATTAATCATTAAATGGCAGACAACATCAACTGAAGAATCAGTAGAGATCAGCAGATAT
This sequence comes from Acanthosepion lycidas, assembly GCA_963932145.1. Lineage (NCBI taxonomy): Eukaryota > Metazoa > Mollusca > Cephalopoda > Sepiida > Sepiidae > Acanthosepion > Acanthosepion lycidas. The sequence goes on from OZ010606.1 coordinate 34,764,715, forward strand.
CATCAGTTGATGATTTAAATTTTTTCTAACAATAAGGGCTTCATTCATTTGTGATTCATGTCTAAACAACTCATTGGGCAAGTCTAGGATTCATGAGGTTATGTCATTTCCTGAATTAATTACCCACAAATAAAACTGTGAGAACAAGCCAAAGACAGACTGTTTTCTTATTATAAACATTATATATTTTTTTAATCATTTCACCCCAAGCAAGACAGGAGATGCCACTAGTGCGCATGGGTTTTACACAGAGTAAAAGTGAAAGAAAAGACTAAGAATAGGGAGGGTTGAGGAAAGAATAAAAAGATGAACGGCATTCAAGAAAACACATGACAATTGACATTACATTTAAATTTTTGAAGATTCTAGTTATCAAAGAAACAATTAAACAGAAGGGAGTTCCACAAATGGGAAGTTATTACGTAGTACAGAGAAGAAAGCTAGAATAGAATTGTTACGTAGTAAAGAGAAGAAAGCAAGGATAGAATAACCTTTTCTTAAGGCTTTATTGAACTTTTACTTAATTCACAGCAGTCAGTAATCAACAAAGGAAAGAATTCAGAATGAAAAGGAAGAAGAACGCGGCTTTTAAAGAGGAAAGGGAACGTGTGCAAAGTCACGTGGACAAGAAAGTTAGTTTCCTTTTTTTATTCTTTTTTTACGAAAATATAACAGAAGTGCAAGAATAGAAACTGTTGGAGTAGAAGCGGTGGTTACATTTAACTATTTCAACAGAAAAAGGGTTGAACTTAGATGCCAATCTAGTAGTACGCTTAAATTCATGTAGTCAGGGCACCAGAGAAAAAGCTCATCAGAGGAGATGGGATGAAAATATGAGTCAAGAATTAATGATTATTTATTTAATTTTTTTTTTAATCATTTCACCCCAAGCAAGGCATTAATTCGACTAGTGCGCAGAGTGTTACAGGGAATTAAACTGAAAAAGGAGACTGAGAATAAAGAGGATTGAGGAAAAGATAAAAGATGAATGGGATTCAAGAAGACAGAAGATGGTGATTGACATTGCATTTAAATTCTTGAAGTTTGTTGTTATCAGGGAAGCAAGCAAACAGAAGGGAGTTCCACATGTGGGAAGTATGAGAAAATAAATATTTAGTGGATACATATATTTGAGTAGCTATCTCTGTTTTTTTTTATTATTATTATTTTGTTAAACAGTGAGATTAATAACAACCAGCCTAGTTTGAGAAGTCATACTAAAAAAATATTTTGCTTCTGACATGAATCTCTAATGAGGTTGTGTTTTGTGGTTGTTAATGTAATAGTTACACCATTGTTATATGTATTTTCTGTTGAGAGAGGAAACCTCTTCTCTTTTTTCTATACTGAAAATAAAATGAATAAAACATAGAGCAATAACAAAACAACAATGAGACCTTGGGACACGTGTTGAAATTAATGACAAGAATGTGTATTTTTCTTTTTGTGATGTCAGTTACAATATTGGTATTGTATGTGTTAAAAATGTTCTCAAGGTTTTTGTCTCTTTTGTTTCTTTAAAAGTTTGTACTTAATTGTTTTTGCTTGTTCTGAGAATTTAGCGGTTAAGGGTAGCATTTGAAACCATCAACTGTTGATTTCCACAGAGCGATGGTAATACGTCTTTGTTGTTCCTTTTTACTACTGCTACTGCCACCTGCTACGCTACTCTGTTGACTTCACTTCTGGTGGAAGGACCATTTTTATAATGATGACGTTTCATATTTTAGAATGATCAAATAGCATCATCATCATCATCATCATATATCATCACTGGTGACCAGGTTGTTTTAGATGATGAATTTTTTTTATTTCTAAGATGAAATATCCTTATCATCAATCATTACTGGTGGAAAGGTTATTTTTAGAATGAAAAAATATCATTCAAATAACAAATCAAACCTGTATGCTCATCAGAGTAAACAGTTCTCTAGCTAAAATGCACCTTTACCAATTTGGCCACAGAGGCTGCATTGATAAAGATAGGTTTGCATTACCTATTTAAGGAATGCATATTTCTCATGAGGATTTCTATAAATCTATACCTGCTAGTTTCAGTTTCAGACTTGAAATGTGCTCAATAATAGTTTTTTAATGTATTTTTCATCCAACATTAAGTCTTATTACTATTAGGTTGGTGCAAAAATAATTTTGTGTTCTCACATAGTAACATATGTTAGAAAACGAAATTATTTTTGCACCAACCTAATATAATCCTTATTAATATAAGTGTTATTGTTTAAGAGTACACATATTTGAGTGGCTATCCATGCTTATTTTCTTAAACAGTGAAATCAATAACAGTCTGGACTGGTGGTTATTAATTTTATTGCTTAAGAATATTTAAAAAAAAAACAAAAACATGGATAACAAATCAGAAATGGGTACTCACTAACAATAACATTTATAGTTGTAGATAGGTGGTTGGATTTTCTTTACTGGGAACTTTGGAATAAAATGAACGAGCAAGAGGGTAAACGCTAATATATTTTATTTACTTGCTTTAGAGTGATGAGTGAATCCTTTGATATTTGGTGTCACAAAAACGTTCATTTATAAGGCAGATATTGATAGTAGCTCGGAGAAAGTAGTGGTAGTTTTGAAGTCAGACCATGCTAGGGGTAGTAGTAATATTAGAAATAAGTCAGTAACAACCTACTGATTTCTAGGCCCTAAGCAGGGTAGAAATATCATTAGATGACAACTTAACTACTTCTTTATGCATCACTATTTCTCATGCAACTGTATCTCCTTTAGTCAATCTCACCGTCCCTTCTGCATCTAGCTCAGAGACGTCAGTTTCTTTTGATCAGGCTCCAAAACTTTGGCATGAACATTGGTTTCAGCTAACATCAAAAATCTCTTTGTGTCAATTTTTTTTGATTGGCCAAAATTATTTTATTTTCTGTCGTTGCTTTCTTTTTCGTTTTTTTTTATAACAGATGTTATGAGTGAAGCTTCCTTGGTTTTTTCTAGTTTTCAGTCATAAATAGGTAGGCTCTGTTCCATAAATTTCTGGCATTCTTTAGCCTGGTTCAGTCTTCTTTTTATTTGAGGGTTGCCATCTCATTAGCTGAGAGATAAGGATATAGAGAGAAGTTTAGAGAGAGATAAGAAAGAGATAAGGGTTTTAAAGGAAAGTGTAAATGCCTTATTTTAATTTCAATTGTTTTTAGTTTTTGTAATATGAGAAATATTGGTTTAATTGTCTGATGTTTTAAAATTTAATTTTTCCTGTTCATCCAACCAAATCAATATTTCATTCTTCTTCTGGAGCCAAATTACCCAAGAATCAGTGATAAACGAAGGCCTCATAAATTTACAATTGAGTTGGCTAGATTTAACCATAAGTTCTATGCTAACAGTTTCTTTTCTTGCACTTCTTGCTTGTGGAACTCTCTTCTAGACTTCTTGTTTTTCAGGCAAGTTTGATCTTCAGAAATCTAAATGCAATGTCAATCATTATCTACTGTTTTCTTGATTTCTTTTCTTCTATTGTTCTTGCTCCTTAATAATGTTTTCCTTATTCTTTCACATTCTGTGTCTTAGTGGCTTTATTGCCTTACTTGGAATGAAATGACTGAAAGTAAAATCTGTTGTAAGTTTTGAAAAAATTGTATTCACATTTATTCTCTACTAGAAGGACTCATGAAAATTTCACGGTTATCTTATTTGAATTTTCTGATGAATCTTAATTCTTCAGTTAATGATTGAATAATATTTTAGTGAGTTCAAGACGCATGTTGTATAGATCATATAAAGGAAAATTTTTTAATTAATTTTAATGGTAACTGTACTGTTTTGCTCATTTGTAATAATTGCTTGATTTTTATTTTGTTTTCTTACCTTTGCATATAATAAAGTTTTTATAGGCTTGTGTTCTTTTTTCCTATTATTTTATATTTAATTGTAATCATGGCTTGTTTAACCAAAATAATACCTCATAAATATAGCCTAGGCTGTACCATTTACTAATGATTTTACTAATTTTTTCTGGATTTGTCCTGCTGAAATTGGGGCAAGTCTTATACACCTCTGTGTCTTATATGTCATCAAATACAGTAAATATGTGTAGATTTTGATACAGAAATAAGGTTATGTTTGAATTATGCTAAAATATACAATAGTGCTTATCATACTGCTGAATTGTTAAACTGTCCTATGGCTTGAAATCCTCGTTAATAGTAATCTTGACAGGATTACCTTAACTGCATAAATAACTTCTCCGAATTTAATTTTAATTTACTTTTGGTTTGGTTTGGTTTGTTGTTTTACAGCATATCAACCTCAATGGGTAATTTAATGCCGACAACATTTTTATTGCTGGTAATGTTTTTACTTCAAAAATCTATTTCTGGGAATATTTTTCCTTGAAGAAATCTATAGCTGGTCATATTTTTTTCCAAATAATGTATAGCTGTTTGTATTGCTGGTATATTTTTTAAAGTATTGCTGATAATAATTTTTCATTCAAAGATTATTACTGGTAATAGTTTTTTTTTCTTCAAAAGTTTATTGCTGGTAATAATTTTTTACAAAATATTTTTGGTATTAAAACCTATTTTTACACTTTCATAATGCTTTTTACCTGTTTCGGTGTTAACTATTTGCCCATAGCCGGGACCCTAAGAGGTGCTACCACCCCAGGCCAGGGTGGACCTGGGAACACCAGCAATTAAGAGGTTATTCCATGCTCCTTACAACCTCCTGATCAGAGGCCTTGCTGTTGTTGGATGCAGTTTATCGTCTTACCCAGGACAGTAAATTAGTTTTGAAATGCTGGATTTGTTTTACTTTCACTGACTAAGAATTGGATGTAATTAGGGGAGCTGACACTGATCCAACACCTCAAGCATTTAACTCCCATCACCACCCTTCAATTTATAGGATGAAGGGTGGTTTTTGGAGATATTTTAGAGGAAGAAAAATGCATCGTATAACCAGCAAAATATGGTATGTTTGGGTCCGTGTTTATGTCTCACTAAGTTAAATGTAGGGCAGATTAAGATAAGTCTTCCTCATCTCCTTCTGGCCTTGTGCCATACTTATTTTAAATAACAGAAATACATTGAAGTTTTGCAGGAAATAAGTGAAGCGGAAGAGGTTATCTCTCTGATAAGATAAAGTAAATTCTGGGAATGTGGGAGTAACTTCCAGACTTTATTCAAAAGAAACACCCAGAAAAAGTTGCTACTCAGCATCCGACAACACTATTTAGTTTGTGTGTGTGTGATAGACACGTGTGTGTATGTGTGAGAGTTTGAAGTATTGTGGGATAGTAACGAGGAAAAATATGTGTTATATTTAATAAAACAAGGAATTTATTTACAAATTTACACATTTGAAGTTGTTAGTAGCTTGTTTCAGGAAAAGGAATCTAATATTTAAAGTTTGTAGTTTTAATAAATTGTCAAGAAGAGAAAATATTCATATTAAATCATCAGATACAAAGTAATATTCCAAAATGTTTGAAACAAATTGAGAGAGTTCATTTTTCGCATAAAAGTTAAATGGTTGTATTTAACATGAATGAAAAGATGTATTTGAAGCTACTTAGCTTTAGAGTTGAATAGAGTTGTTTAAAATTGCCCTGCTCACATTAGAGGCTGATAATATATCAGCCTGTAATTTGACACTGGCATTATTTAAGCTTGTGGAACTTCGGCTTTCTTTGACATTATTTTGGACCATTAAACCACTCATCAACACGAATCAGCACAGATTTCCAACCAAACCATACAGCACCCCACACCATTACTCCAATCCCTCCATGTTTCATGGTTACCGACAGACATTCAGGTCTCATTCTGATTTCTCCAAACATAAACCTGTTTTGAATTCGAATACTGGCAGAATTTACTTTTATCTGACCAAATTACAGACTGCCAAAATTTATAATCTTTGCTCTTGAATTCTCTTGCCCAGTCCATACGCCTGTTCCTGTTAACCTCTGAAATCAAGAACCTCTTTCTTGCAACTTTTCTTTGATAGCCTAATTGTTTCAGAATCTTTCTCACCACATACGGCAACATTTCCATGCTTTTGGCGACATCTTTGATGCTCTGACGACAGTTTCTGATGACTTCCCTCTTCAGTGTCCTTTTCGTTCACTCAGACACAATGCTTGGTCTTCCTGAACATTGTTCCACATGACAATGGCTTTCTTCATTAAATTTCTTGACAATATTATTAAGCATTTGATGATTAACCTGGAAAAACTTAACAATTTCTCTATTTGATTTGCCACACTGATGCCATCCTATTATTTGCCATTGTTGAAATTCACCAATTTCCTTACTTCCATGTACTTTCATTGCAAAATATAAGTCAACTATTGTTCATAGATTAGAGTAGCTTGATATTAACATGGTATTGTCTGAAAAAAAAAAAGATACATTATTACACAAGCCAAAATTGCTGTAATTAAGGGTGGCTAAAAACTTATCATAGCCCACTGTACAAATGATTTATTTAACAGTTATATCTATTGTTTGGTAGTTCTGATAATATGTTTGACTTGTCTGAATGTATTTCCTTTGTCTTGGGGTTAAAAAGATATTAGGTTGGGGAAAAAATAATGTCGTTTTCTCACAGAAAGTTGAACGTCAAAAAACGACATTATTTTTGCACCAACCTAATATCAACCTCGCAAGAGAAATATATAAACTACAAACAAATCATATACAAGATAAAACACAATAAGCATAAACAAAAACAATAAAAGGCTTTCGTACACATTTCAGAGAAACGTTTGTATATTTCAAAGTACATATATGTATACGAAAATAAAACTTTTTTTGTTTATCTGGTATGAGTCACATGGTTTGTCAGAGCATTGTCCCAGGACATTTGCTTCATTTGATTGTCAAAAGTGAAAAGAGAAAAAATTTGATTTTTGTTTCAGTTGGTGGCAAAATGCCTGTTCTGGTGCATGATGGGAGTTTTCATATTCATTTAACTATTTTTTAGAATCTCACTTTTTCTTTATTTATTGTTATTATCATTCTTATCTCTATTTTAAAATACTTTTATTTCTTAACATTTATTTTTTCTCTTCTATTATTAATTATTTATTATTTTGGTTTCATACTCCTGTATAATCTAGTACTAAGGGTCAAAGGTTATTTATCGATTTATTTGTTGCTAGCACTATATATATCTATATTTTCTTTATTTTTATTTTATTATTGTTTGTAATTTGAACATTCGGATATTTAATATAAAAATCCTGGATGACTGAATTTCCTACAAGTCCTCCCACTTTTTAAAATTTTTTTATGAACAATATTTAGTATGTTTCTTCTAAATTTTGGTTGTTTATTTTAAAAGAATTTGGGGGTGGGGAAGAAGAGAGGATACCACCTCTCTTAATTATTTTTCAGGTGCAAAATTTAAACAAGACTCAAAAGTGAAATTTGAACAAAATTTTACATTTATTCCCATATGATCACCAAAGTTAAGCAACATTGAGTCTGTTCGATACCTAGATGGGTGACCACTTAGGAATAACATTTTCTGTAAGCTTGGATGTGCAGGTGGTGTAATAAATAATGACTAGGAATTGTTAATCAGAGAGCTGAGTTCCAATTCAAGTTGGTTTTGTTATATTCACTTACACTTGGGAAATGTATGAATCCATCTCATCCCTCTCCAGCTATGGGTTAATTAGTATCACTAAATCATTATCTCAAAAAAAAAATTCTCACATTCTGAAAATATTTTCTGGCTTTAAATAACCTGCAAAGGGTTGATAAGCTGTAGAAAATGAATGAATGAATGAATCAATCAAACAAAATTTAGAAATAAAATTGCACAAAATTTTCCTTTAGTTCATTTTAGGCTAGATAACATATTCTTTAAAAAGTCATACAATTTTCTTTCGGCTCATAAAGATAAAAGCAATACTGTTGCTTTCAACAAAGATAAAAACAATATGGCTTCTTTCAAAAAAAAGATGCACTTATTTAAAAGTTGAACTTATAACTAGGTTGGTAAATTCACCAGAACTGTTGAGTCTTTAAACAAATTTGTGTTCTCAAATGAAATCACAAGATAAATCACTTGATATTCTTTTTTAAATAACAGTTCAAAATTAGAATTGATACATCTAATTTCAAGAATTTTTCAGTTTTCTTTTCTGCTTTCTGTCAGTTTTTGTTTTATTTCTTCATTTTATTGGTGGTGAATAAGAAACAGTCCACATCATCCACTGGTGACAGGCAGAAACGGTCAAGAATAACTTGACTGCTTAAATAGACCCCAACAGGCTCCAAAAATCAAATCTGAAATTTTATTCTGTGGGAGGAAGTCACCTTCTTCATTGGCTAGAGAATCCAAAAATGTATCCTTTATAAAAAAAAAGCTTTCATATTAACAAACCATTGGTCTTATTCTGGCAGTTTTTTTTCAACCTCAGATTAGTTCAGGTTTATTTGTTTTTTTTTTTTTTACAAAGTTTAAAAAAATAAATCTTACACATCAAATTTATTAGGGTTATTTTTTATTAACCATCAGGCCTTCTTTTTATAACTATTTTAAAACTTTTCTCTCAGAAGAAAGTATAATAAGCAAACCTAGTCTATTATTATATTTATCTTCACTTTTTAATTATTTTATATGATTTTTTGATATTCTCCCCTCAAGAGAAAGAAACAAACTTAATTTATTGTATTAATTTTGATTATTTTTATATTCACTTTTGATTATTTTATATTATTTTCTTATAAAAATGTTAATATTTTTTTATTCTTAATACTTCTCATATTTATAGCCGTATTTATACTTTTTTGTTCTTTTATATATAAGACATTTTTATGTTTAAACATTCTTTTTATAGATACAAATATTTAAGTAAATGCTCTGTTAATAATAAACAGTATTAAACAACATTTACTGGCCTGAATGTCCGAAAAACTTTCATAGAAAATATTTGTCCTCCGACAGGAATCGAACCTGTATCCTATATGGAATGGTCATATAGCCTGACGTGCCTTAACCGATTGGGTCACAGAGGATCATTCAGTTAGCAACATTGATTTTACTGCCTTTAAACTACAATCTTCCATGATTCTCTCACGTACATTCATATCTGCTCAATGTGTATCCAAATGTAAACAAATGATGTCACACATTAGGAAATGGACAAAGTCAGACAATTATTTTAAGACATTTTATGTTTATATATATATATAATCATCCAGTTCACACACCTCTCCAGTGTTTTGAACAGAATGTTTATGCCTTTATTGCAGTTTAGGACTGGGTTTCCGGTTCCTTCTAAAGTCTTTTCATTCACTTTCACTTCCAGTGGTCCCTTGTGTCTTGGTGACCTTATCACTTTGCTTGGGATGGATTGATTAAAATATACATACATACATACATACATATATATATATAAATATATATATATATATATGTATATGTATATATTTTAGGTTGGTGCAAAAATAATGACGTAATAATGTCGTTTTTTGACGTTAAAAAATACGTCAAAAAACAAAATTATTACGTCATTATTTATTTCTTCACTCCTCAAGAATATTTATTGTTTTAAAAAGTGATGATTAGAATTGTAATAAAACCTAAACAAACAAAAGTGAATTTATACATTTTCTTTGTTCTTGAGAATTGATAACCAAAATAATAAACACTATTTATTAGATTGTTTATTGGAATGGTTGGAAAATATCGGTTAATTGCCAATTGGTTCAGACTTTATAAAATGGTAAATAATAAAGATTTCTTTATAGTGTATTTTTTTTTTTAAGCATTTCACCCCAAGCAAGGAGGGAAGCCACTAGCACGCAAAGTGTTACAGTTAGTTGGAGTGAGAGCAAAGAGGAGTGATAGAGGAAAGGATGAAGAGAAGGATAGGGGATAGATCAAGGGATCTGGAGATGTTGATTGACATTACATTTAAATAGTTGGAAATTATAGCTATCAGGGAAACAAGAAAAGGAGAGGGAGTTCCACAGGCGAGAAGTGCAAGACATGAAGCTATTAAGTAGAAGAGACAGCTACAATTAAAAGTTTCAAGGGTGAGAGCGAGATTCCAGCCTATTTGAACGATTAAATTCATGAAGTCTGGGAGTCAATGAAAGCAGCTCATCGTTGGTTCACACAGTCTAATAATTTTGTTAATGTTTATAAATTTCTGAATAAGAAATTGTTTTCATATTTATTTCTTTATAAATTGGTAAATGATAAACATTGTATTATAACAAAGTAAAAAGTCATTATTGGTGGTCACAGTGTTAATAGCAGAGAGAGAGAGAGAGAAAAAGGAAAACACAGGGGCTCCGACAGAAGGTTGTAAAGGAAAGAGTGAAGAATGGACTAAGCATCAATTGTAAGAAAACAGAATGTGAGATTGTCAGCAAAAAGAAGAGACCAACATGCGAATTACAAATTGCAGATGCCAAAATCAAGCAAGTACAAAAATGTTAATATCTGGGAAGTGTTTTAACAGCGGATGCAAAAGGTAAAACTGAAATCCGTAGGCACACTGGGACAGCAACAGATGCCTCCCAAAAGCTAAGCAAAGTATTAAGAAATAAGAAAATTTTGTTAGAAACAAAGAAAATAGAGCTGAACAGTTATGTAATATCAGTTCTCCTACTTGGTAGTGAATGTTGGCCAATCTCCTCAGAGATGAAGTAGATGTGAGGCAATAGAAATGTGGTTCTATAATAGGATGCTGAGAATACTGTGGACTGAACATGTGAACAACGACAAAGTTTTAAAGAAAATGGAAACAAAATACTTAACATCAGAAAGAGAGAGGTGAAATTTCTCAGGCTTGGAAAATTTGACACTCATATGACCTACAGAGACAAAGGAAGCAGTGCATGATCTACCCAATAAAGTTGTGAAAATGGATGGCTGAACAGAAATTAGGAGAGATAGTGAAAAGACAAAATTAATTTAAGAATTACAAAAGATAGGAAATTGTGGAGAGCCATAATTGTCACCATCCTGAAGGGAGATGGCACATAGAAGTAAAATGAGGAAAAAAATACTTGAAAAATTTGATCCACCATATGACCTATTGAAGTTAAGAGGAACAGAGGAAAATAGTGAGTAAACTTCCTAATGATCTTGTGTAAATGGATGGCAGAAATAGGACTTGGAGAGATAATAAAAAGGCAAACATTGTTAAGGACTACAAAGGATAGGAAATTGTGGAGAGCCATGATTGTCAACATCCTAAAAGGACATGACACAGAAAAGATTACTTTTTGAGCACCACATCACATCCTTAAGTCACTTCCTCTCTCCCTAGTTATAGGTTAATTAGTAAGACGTATCACTAAACCATTATTGTCTTTAAAAAAATTCTTACAATCTAAAAATATTTTCTGGCTTTAAATAACCTGCAAACAGCTGCTACATCGTAGAAAACAAATCAAACAATTAACTGTGATCTTAAATATTTGAGTCGTTCCTTATCACATAATACAGAAATAGTTAATGAATTTCACTTCCTGAAACTGTGATTGAATTCACTTATATAATGTAATAGTAATAATATATAATCACGTGACTTAACAATCATTGCCAAGAATGAGCAATTTTCTTCAGTCACTAGAAGTTGAATAACATGATTCAAGGGAGGCTACTCTTGCACATATAATCCAACGGATGCCTGATATACAGTTAAGTTTCGTGATGATGGTAATGGTGATATTAATTGTTTCCTTAAAAGGAAATACTCGGCATTTATTGACCGAGCAGCCAGTGCTACTGTCGTTTGGAAATTTATAAAATCTTACTAAAACAATAAAAATAATACTTGCATAAAACATTTTGAATAATTTCAAGTTAAAATAAAAAAAATATTAATATTTAAGCATATGCTTACTTAAAATTTTCTTGTGTTGTGTTAAAATAATGCTTATATACAAATTTCATTTTAATTTCAAAACAGACATTAAGCATGAATTTAAAGCATATATTTACTTTGGGAGTATGGGATTGAGTAGGAAGGATCAATTTACAACAAATTTACATAGTAAACTAAACCCTATATTCAGTCAGTTATGTGCTATGTGTGATACATGCTTAGGCGATGATGTATCTTTCAATACATGACTGACGAGACAGATTTTTTTGCCATTTCTTTCTGCAGTAGACCAGTTGCCATCCAAGGCTATAGAACCCGGTCTGTCCTGCTATTTATCCATAGCTGGGGAGAGAAGAAGAGGATTCATACCTTTCCCAAGATTATTAGCACGTAAGTGAATGTAATGGATTCAACTGAAATTCAAATTTGACTCTCCGATTCTTTAATCCGAGCTGCTAATACATTAAAATTTAATATATTAAAATTTAGAAAAATAGAAATTTTTGCTTACTTAGGAAGATATCAAGATTTTTAGCTCCACTTTGGATGATGCAAATGTTAACTAGCCCTACATTTAAGATGATGCAAAAGTTCAAGTATCATTTTCGGATGATACAAAACTTCCTAGCATTGCATGGGTTGATGCAGAACTTTCCAGTGCTCCTTGGGATGATGCAAAGTTTCCAAAAATCACTTTGGGTGATACAAAAGTTCCCAGCTTTACTCTGAAGATGATGCAAAAGTTGCCAACACTGAATCAAATGAAAAGTTCTGATGTAGAATTTCCCATCACTACATTTCTTACATGATACAAAGTTTTCCAGCACCTCTTTGGAGGATGCAGAAGATATCAACAATGCATAGGATTATGCAAAGGTTTCCATCCCTACTTGGGATGATGCAGAAGTTTCCAGCCCTACTTGGGATGATGTAAAAGTTTCCAGTACTTCTTGGGATAAATGCAGAAGTTCTTAGGTTTACTTTATAAAAGTTCTTGGTACTAAGTTTGATGTAAATATTCTTAGCGCTAACATGTTGATGACTGACATGGAAATTTTTATCATAGATGTACCGAGAATTTTTTTTATCATAGGCAATGTGAGGAACTTTTTTTAAACCAACACCAAAAATTTTTATATCATCATTAATGTAACAGTAAACTTTTTCATCATTGCAGCAGTATTTGCAATATCCAAAGTGGTGCTGGGAAGTCTATGCCTGCTACCTTGGACTATGTTAAACTTTCTACACTGTCTATAATACAAAAATACCTTGAATAAAGAAAAAAAATCCAATGGCATCTTTCCAACACAAATATAAATGCCAGTTTTTTTTTTATTCACTGGAAAGAAATTGCTAAAGATATATTATAATAAAGAGTAAGAACAGTAAGATATATAATCCGGTGTTCTTATTAATATTTTTATTTTTAAAAAACAGTGCTCAATGCAAATCTACAGAGCATAAATATTATCAATTTACTAATTTAAAAATATCGTTCCATTACTACACAGGAATTGCTATGTTTCAAAAACAGAAACTAAAAACTTCAAATTCAATTATAGAATTAAATTAAAGTCCCTAGTTCTGTTTTATTTTTAAGTGAATTTTGGAATAACTTATTTTGAAATTTACTGAGTTTTATAAGCACATACATTCATAATATTAGTTTCTAAGGATACAGAGAAATTCATTTTGACAAGGGATGGTAGGGTATTCATTTTCATTGACAATTATTGTATTGAAATATGTGTTACTTTCAAAAAAAGGTTAATTTAAGGTAGGGTAGGGGTGCCTGTTCAACAAATGATGACATTCATTCATTGTATATCGTCTGGTCTTTATCAATGACAAAAAGTATTTCAGCACTTTTGTTTCACCATTAAATTTGTATACATAAATAAAGATTTTTTCTAAAAAGGTTGTTTAGTAAATTTCAAAATAAGTTATTCCAAAATTCGCTTGAAAATGAAACAGGACTAGAGACTTTAATTTAATTCTATAATTGAATTTGAAGTTTTTAGTTTCTGTTTTTGAAACATGGTAATTCCTGTGTAGCGATGGAACCATATTTTTAAATTACTAAATTTATAATTATATATATATATATGTTTCATTGAATAATATAGATATATTGTGTCTATCTATTTTTATACTAATCCTTTCTAGGTTTCTAATCAGTTTCTTGATGTTAAGATGAAATTCATCAAAGAAGGCACCATAGTTTTTCTCACTCAAGTACTTTCAATCTTTTCTAAGATCTTCAGGGGTAAATTATAAAGATAAACTTATTGTAACTGTGATAAAATCAGCATTCTGTTGTGATGGTGATTTATAAAATCATGTGTGAACATGCTTTGTTATAGTTACTTTAAAAATTTTCAATTTATCCGCTGTAGTTATGGAATTTTTTGCAAAAGCATTTCAATATAAGGGAGCTGACTGGAAATTGGTAGAAATGTAAAATGGCATTAAATGTTTGTTATATGCCCTTCAACACGTTGCTGCTATATTCATAATAAATTTTGTTGAGTGTTGGTTGGTCGATTTTGATATAGAGGGCCTCAAGAATTTGAAGTTTTTATTTATTATTTTCATGGTGTGGTGTATTGGTTTTGTCAACAAGTATATTTGTGTATTGTGAAAGTAGGCAGGAATGTGTTTTTAGATGTTGTGCAATAGAACTTGTATTCAATTTGTTCATGTGTGTTTAAAAATCACCATCACAGTGGAATGAAGATTTTATTGCAGTTACAATAAGTTTGTCTTTATAATTTACTCCTGAAGATGATCTTGAAAAAGGCTGAAAGTACTTGGGTTAGAAAAAACTATGGCACCTTCCTTAATAATTTCATCTTAAGATAAAGAAACTGATTAGGATCAGTATAAAAATAAATTGACACAATATATTTATATTATTTAATGAAACATGTTTGAATGAAGATATGCTGCCTAAATATATATATATATATATATATATATATATATATATATATATATATATATAGTTTATGAAAAACTAGGTAATCTGTATGGGTAAACCTAAGGAGGATATAATCCAGAGAGCTCAATGTAAATCCAGAGCAAATAAATTAAATAAAAACAGACCACTTTAAGGTCCCATCTAATAAATTATTTCACCACAGCCCTTTTAAAAGGACTGCGGATCATCAGACTTTACTTCCAAACAAAAAATGAAAAGAAAATTTACACATTTTTGACGGACCGTATTAAACATATGTAAATTAACAAAGTGAGGAAGTGAGGGGGGAGAGAGAAGACATGAGTGAGTTAGCAGATATTGACACATTTAAGCATTTAACTTAATGGAAGTTATATATTGAAATCGAAGGGGTAGAGAAGAAAAAACTCAGAGAGAAAAAGAGAGAAGGAAGTTAAGAGAGAAGAGAAGATGTCACTAATTTTCTTTGTAAAAAAAAAAATAGAAACAGATGCTGTTATTTTGCTTTACTTTGAAAGTGTTATTTAATATATATATATATATATATATATATATATATATATATAAATATATTGACACAATATATCTATATTATTTAATGAAACATGTTTGAATGAAGACATGATGCCTAAATATATATATATATATATATATATATATATATATATATATATATATATATATATAAACTGGCACCTCTATCTGGTGATAAAAAATTCTTAATCTCTTGATTAGACATTCTTACATAACCTAGTTGAATTCAAGCAAATGTGACAAAGTTCACAGCCTATCAGAAATAAGAGATGTTGTTTACGTTTTTAAGTGTTTGGCTAAACATTAAAATTCAAGTATCTTTTCTTAATATAAATTATCTACAAAGTTTTGCTTGCAAAAAATGCCAAAAGTGGGGAAACAATGAAGAAGACACTGTTGTGTCATTCTTCTAAGTAGGCAGGATCTATCTAACTAGAAAATCAGCCTTCAAAAGCCTTGCTTATATCTGGATTTGAACACTATTCCTTGTGGTAAAGAAGGGAAACACATAACTAACTCTGTCATGATGCAAGCCACAACTTTTCCTTTGCATTTTTACTTCTTTCTTATTAAACTTAATTGTATTTAAATTACAGTCAGACTAATTTTCTCATATCATATTTCAACCACTGTGCCTTCTGGATTTCTCCAGGTATCTGCCGATCCAGGTAACATTGTGGCAAATTTAAAACTGAACTCCATATTTAACCTTTTAGCATTCAACATGCCCAAACAGTGGTGTAGCTGGAGAGGGAAGAGGGGATGGGCCACCCTGGGCAGTACTTTTACAGGGGCAGTAGTTTTTTGCCTGATGGTGACTATAAGCTGTATTGAAATAAAGGTGGTTTTAATGTCAGAACAGTACTCACAATTTCAAGTAACTTAAACTATGGCGTATATATATTGGCCTATCTACTGTCTTTAAAGTGACAATAGACAGATGAAATAGTTTTTGACTATTAGGACAGTACTTACAGTTGAAGGATCTTTTCAATTTCAAGTAACTTAAACTATGGCACATATATATTGGCCTATCCACTGTCTTTAAAGTGACAATTGACAGATGAAATAGTTTATGTCATTGAAGAATTTACCAGCAAAATAGCAAGAAAAGTTAATGTGTAAAAAGTTGTAATTTTCATTTCAGAAATAAAGATGGTCCTAATTTTTGACACTTTTTTCCCTATATGTCATTTTTTGCTGATAAAATTTAAGTGTGTTTGGTGTGTATACTATATTTGAGTATGTGAAGGTAATGTTATAATATTACAGAAACTAGTTTTATAACTTTAAGAGGGAGTCACTGTGTAATATGTATTTTTTGTGTTATGTAAAGTCAAGGGCAGTACATACTCCAGTTATGCCACTGTGCCCAAACCCACCCTATAAGTATCAGTTCTCAATGCTTAATGTACCATAACTCACCCTATGTATACTCTGCCCTAATATATGATGATGTCATCACAATAGATGCTGAAAATGACGCAAACAATGAGACTTTGACTGCAAACAGTAAGACTTTGAGAGCTGATGTTTATGGGGGTGTGTTTGAGTAGGTTGAGTAAATTGTTCTTGTTCTTGTTCTCCATAACTAGGGAGATTTTTTCTTGTTTTTCTTTTCTTTTAATACTATTATTGTCTTCTTTCCATGGAGTCTGTGTCTGTTTGATTTGTTTTTGTTTTTTTTGTTTTATTTAATGCCAGAATTTTTTTTGGTGAGCTTTGGTATTTTTTACCAAAAATATATTGCTGGTAATTTTTTATTCCTTTACTATGGTAATTTTTTTTAATGTATTTTTATATTTTGATCCCATTTTGGGAGTTCACTCTTTGCCCATAGGTGGGACCCTATCAGGTGCTACCACCCCAGTTCAACATGGACCTGGGAACACATCTCAAAACCTTCTAATCAGAGGGCTTGCTGCTAGATGTAATTTATCATTAATACTCAGGACAATCTGTGTCTGCACTGCCTTGTCCAGGAATTGAACTCGCAATCATTTGTTGGTTTTGTCTTTTTGCACCAAATCCTGTTTGGCATTTGCTGATGCCTTCCTGGATCCAGGATATGGAATGAAAATGGAATTCATCATTTACTGTAAGACTCATAATGATCATTTATTCAATTATCACATTTTGTGCTGCCATTGTGGTCATGACTCTCCTCCATTTCACAATTGTGGTTCATGGTAACATTCAAGGTAGAATAGTGCAATGACTTGCTGGTTCCTTTTGTATCAGAGATGTTGAGGTTACTCTGTCCTTCCTCTCAAAAGTTAAAGAGGTAGACATACAAGGCTGTGAGTTGTTTGAATTCAGAGTTTTCCTTCTCCTAGACTGGTTGCCAACTAAGGCTATAGAGCCCAGTCTGTCCTGCTATTTATCCATAGTTGGGGGGAAGATATGGATTCATACCTTTCCCAAGAGTGTTAGCATGTAAGTGAATACAATGCACTCTACTGGAATTTGAACTCAGCTCTCTGATTCCTCAATCCGAACCACTATCCATTACTCCACCCTGCCTCCATCCAGATTGTTAATCTACTGACAATTAAATATGACCATTACACATTCAACAAGCAAAATAATATTTTACATAAATGATATTCAAAGGGAAGAAAATCGCAATACAGACAGGAAATGGAACCTCTGACCAGTTTGATAAGGTCAAATTGGCAGCTTATGTTAAAACAACCATCAGTCTGTTGTTAACAGGGGCAAAGAATGGCTTGTTAATTTTAATGCCTCCAAAACTAAACGACTCTCTATTAATCACATGAGAGATCCATTTCTGCCTTTCATCAGCATGGCTGATGCTAACTTCCAAAAGAGTGACTTGTTTCTCCTTCTCAGCTGACATGAAGTGGAAAGACTATATTGAATTAATTGCTAGGTCAGATGCTAAGAAAGTTGGTTCACTGTATTGGGCTACACAATTTTTCTCTCCAGAATCTATCTTACATATGAGGCAGGAATAGTCTAAGCATGACCTGTGCTTTTTCTATAAATAATTTCATGGTAATTGTTCAGATGACCTCTTTGCCATAGTACCTAGACTTCATGAATTTAACTAGAATGACAACAAGGTCTCACCAATTTAGAGTTGAGTCAGCTAGACCATAAATTATATGCTAACAGTTTCTGGGAGAGAATGCATTTTGGTGTGCTCACTAGTTGAGCAAGGCTAGTATGTTTAAACCCTAGGCTCTTCTTTTTGCTGATAACCATACATTTTACAATTGATGTTTAGTCTTTTCTTCTCACTTTCTTTTCCCACCTTTTGTAGGAGTTCCTGTATTTTTCTTTCTATGTCTACTATCAACACTGTGTCATCTGCATATCTAATGTTGACATTGTGGTTGCCAATAATGAATCCTGGTAGGACTTGTAATTCTCTTAGGATTGATTTACTGTAAAAGTTGAATAAGTCTGGCGAGAAGACACATCCTTGTTTTATGCTCCTTTCTATTTTTTAAAATTACCTAAATTTCAAAGATAAAGTATTGAAGTTGTGGAGAGCCATAATCCTTTACATCCTGAAGGGACATAGCACATAGAAACAGAAAATTTTGACAATTTGTTTATTATTTACATTCTTTGGACTGTTGTCCTCATCTTTATTGTCATATTCATGACATTTCAGCCGTTGTATGCTCTGGCTTTCTTCAGGTAATATACCCTGGAAATTTTGAACCAAACCCTTTATTTAGTCCACTGGGGTAGATTGTTCTAGTTCCACGTGCCATGCCCTTTTTTTTTGGATATCTCAGTTTTAGTTAATTCCCTCTAGTAACTCAACTTTCTAAGTTTTTGTTCACTTCTGCTGTGGCCAGGTATTCAACTCACAACTCTTTGAGTCTAGTCGCTTTTTGGATTTCTCAACCAATGTTTTTATCCACTGGACAATGTGTCCTTGGGGAAATAAAGATGAGGACAACAGCTCAAACAATATAAATAGTGTAGAAACTTATTTGTTCAACAAGGAAATGTAGAGCAAAAAAATCTTTGCTAGTTTGGAAGAGCCAAAAATCAAATGAAATTCATAGCATAAGTAATGTAATGAATATGCATACACCTGGGTTCCCCCTCACAGTAATATGATTGGCTGGTGTCAGCCATAAATACAGACTGATGTGGAGGTACAATGAGGATGCCTATTGGCTACGCTGATGACCAGTCCATGACGGTTACCTGCAAGATTGTCCTATTTGGTTACAGTAGTCCAGAACCGCTATCTCGATCAAGTATATCCCTTTCTGGGACATATCAGTAAGGATCGGAACCATCTTCATCAGGCATTATGGGAGTTTTTCCATGGCATACGAGATCAACCTGGACAAAATCAAAAGAAACAAACCATAACATGTTTTTATTATATATATATATATATATATATATACACACACACATATGTATGTGTTTTCTAGTTTGTCTATGTGGGATTTAGATCATAACTAATCAATGGTGGATAGAAAGTTATTTGTCTATATTTCTGAGATGAGGTATTGTAACTATTTACATTGTTCGGACTGTTGTCCTCATCTTTATTGTCATATTCGCAATGTTTCGGTCATTGTACACACTGGCCTTCTTCAGATGATATATGTTGGAATTTTGAACCAAACCCTTTATTTAGTCCACTGAGGTTAATTGTTTTAGTTCTACATGCTTGATTTTACATTAAAATGCAACAATTTGCAAATCTTCTGCCAAGCAACATGTACAAGTAACAAGTAACCTTAACAAATCTTTTGTTCTTGATTTGTAGAGCGATGAGTGAATTCATGCCAATAATTATTTCTCATGGTAGTGTTAAATAGCAACATTTAGGGTAACATGCAAACTTTATTTTTCAATAACATACATTATACAGTATTTATTTTTTGCAGTGGTGGGCAACAGAAAAACATTTAAGATGGCATGAAGACTTTATTTCGCATTAAAGAATATGCAGCTTTTGTTTTCCATTCTTAAAAGTCATAAGAATGAAGTCGTTATTGGTATTTTACATAAAGATTTGTGTTAATATTTTATTCCCTTTGATTTGATAACAATAAAGGTAAGCAAAACAACCTTTGTAATAATATCAGCTTTATTTTATACTCGTACGAATCATTATGAGAAGCATAACTGCAACTGGCAGCAGAGGTCAGCTTATTTTTTTGGTCATCTTATACTACAGATATCAGATAAAATCACAAAAATCTACCTAGATTTTGGGTCTTGTCCTCTCTATAGGTCGCCTTATATAATATACGGTAGGGTAAATAGTTACAATACTTCATCTAAAAAATATAGACAAATTTACTTACATTTTTTACTGATGTAATGGAATAACCTGTCACCCCCATGAGTGACTAAACTATAGGTAGTAACTACCTATAAATATCTGTAAGTCAGCGGACTACAGAGTCTACCCAGAATCTGTTGAGTATGACTCAGACTTACATGAGAACTACCAACCTTCCAGTAGTAGCACTCACTACTGGATTGACTTGCGATGACCTTGTGCATAACTGTTACCTTTATTCTTATTGTATTGTTTTTTTTTACAATAAACCTTTACTTATTTTATCCACTTTGTTTTTCAAGTATATATTCCTATTAGCATGGAATATAACATTTACATTATTTGGACTGTTATCCTCATCTTCATTGCCATATTCACAACATTTCAGCCATTGTATGCTCCGGCCTTCTTTAGGTGATTGGAATTTTGAATCTTTGTTTTGTCCACCAGAGTAGACTAGAAACAAGCTAGAACAATCTACCCCGGTAGGCAAAACAAAGGGTTTGGCTTGAAATTCCAGTCACCTGAAGAAGGCCGGAACATACAACAGCTGAAACATTGTGAATATGACAATGAAGATGAGGATAACTGTCTAAATAATGTAAATGATGTAAGTTATCATAATACCTCATCTCAGAGATATAGACAGATATAGACAAATTTGTTTTTTTTATTTCTCTACCAGCTTTTTCCTACTTTATGTATATATATATATATATATATATATATATAATATTTTACAAGTAAACAAGTGTTATATGCAGAGTATGGGAAAGCCTGAATTGATAGACAAAACAGGATTGTTTTCTTTCATACCGTGTCTGCACACTGATTGGTTGGAGGGTTTCTTTTTTGAAGTCATTTCCTGTTACAGTTTTCCTGTTTGTTTTGTGGTGGTCAGGTATTTTTTTTAGTTTTTGTTTAATCAAATTCACCCCAAGCAAAGCAGTGAAGCCACTAAAACACAAGAGTTTACTGGATGAGAAAGAATTAGAAAACAGAAACATTATTAAAGAGCGAGAATAGTAGAAGAGTAATCAAGAAGACATTAGATAATGATTGACATTGCATTTAAATTTTTGAAGATCAAAGTTGGCTGGAAAGCATTGAGCCAGAAAAGAGTTTCACAAGAAAAGAAACTGTTAGCATAGAACTTACAGTTACATTTAGCCAATTTAACTGTAAATTGATGAGACCTTGCTGCCAATCTAGTACTGCACTTAAATTCATAAAGTCTAGGTACCATAGTGAAGAGCTCATCCAAACAATTACCATGAAAGTATTTACAGAAAAGGCACAGAGATGCAGCTTTATAGTAGTGGGAAAGTTACTAAAGCCAAGATGCCAGTTTAGGATCAATAATATTGCAGATTCTTCTTTGGATTTTATTAAGAATCTCTAGATATATATCAGAAGCCCCGGATCATATATGGTAGCATGGATGAATAGTAGACTTAAAGATATTTATAGATTCTGGAGAGAAAAATTGTCTAGAATGTCACAGTTCAGCTGCTAAGAAAGTTGATTAACTATGTAAAGAAATAAAAATCACCTGCAAAATGGCTGACTGTTTATAAGGAGAAAGAGAATGTTGACAAATCTCAATCTACCCCCTTAAAAAAAACAAAAAACAAAAAACACAAACAATGAAATTAAATTCTTTCTGCTCTAATTTAATCACCACAAGTGAGTGATTTCTGTCATATGAGTAAAAATTGGATTTTTCAGCACGTCTACGTTGCTACTAAGTAAAAAAATGTGACACAAGGTCGATGTTTAAACTGTGTTTTAAAACGGTAATTAATTTTGTGGAAAGATTGCTCACTCCTTCCCTCGAGACTTCCCCCTTTTAGGGACGCCTCAGGTGCTAGGTAATGATCCCAGGAGACATACTGCTTAAGAGGATAGCTCCCTGCGGCTTAAACTTAAGTTTTAATTTTGAAACTACCCAGCCAAACTGGCTCGTGATGTAATATAAAGTTACGCGTTCTTCTTCGTTTTATAGTTTATTTGTGTGAGTGTGTTTGTGTATGAGAGAGAGAGATTTTTGTAGAAATCAATCTGAAACATTTTTATATTTTTTATGTACATGAGACGAAGAGAGAGAGAGAGTGAATAAAATGTCAAAAAAAAGCTACTAATTAATGCACAATGCACCTATCCACATACGTTTTTGTACACAATAGCAATTTTTTTTTCTTTTTTTTTTTTTTTTGCTTACGGAGTTAACGAATTTTTTTTCATTATTAAAGGAGTGTTTCATGAAACGGAAATTAGTAATTAATTAATTAACTGACTCCTACAACAAAACAAAACAAGTCAGAAAAGAACATTCTCTTATTTTAAAATTATGGTTTTCTTTTTATTAAAATTCTAAAACTAAAGGTGACGAACTAGAGCTAGTCATGTAAAATATAGCTAGTAAAAAAATATGACCATACCACGTAAAAACATTTCCTAAGTTTATGTGCACTCTATCGAAAATAGTGTTCCAACTCAGGCCAAACATGCCACTTATCTCAAAACAAAGAGGTGTGGCCGTGGTAGCCAATAGAGTTTAACTTTGTTAACCCGCCCCTCGTAGAGCGTGTTGTTGTGCAGTGGGGAGAGAGGGAAAAAAATCACAGTTGGTTCTCTTGACACATAGATTCGCTTATTTCAGTTAGTGTCACCTGGACTCAGCATTTGATTATTGTTCATATACATAAAAAAGACACCCGCTTAGCGTTTAATTTATTGTTTAATTAAGTTTCATTAAATTTAAAACCAAAAATGGGTCCCGCTCCAATTGAAACTGATTATATGTCGCTAACTCGTTTCGTATTGACCGAACAGCAAAAACACCCCGAAGCTAAAGGAGACCTCACTCAACTTTTGAACGCAATTCTTACTGCAATAAAAGCTATATCGTCTGCCGTCCGAAAAGCTGGTATCCACCAACTGTAAGTGAACAATATATTTTGTCATTTTATGATTTAAAAAAGAAAGATAAACTTTTTTGTACACCAGTTTTTTTTACCCTAACTAAAACGGCCTATTTTATGGAGCCACGTTGCTGTAGTGTGTGTAGGTAGAGTAAGAAGAGACTGTCGTGCGTATCTTAATTTTTCAATTAATTTCCTAATACAAACTCATGCGTTGTACCTGATAAAGAAAAGTTTAATTTTTTACTTTTGCTGAAATTAATGTTGGAGAAAGAAGTAGTGGTACTTATTCGCGAAACTAAAGGGAAAAAAAAAAACAAGTCGTGATTTTTCTTCTTTTTTTTTTCGTTTTACAATTTTTAACTTTCTTTCGCTTTCCTTTAGAAATCAAAATTGGCCAAGAAAAGCAAAAAATTTTTTTCTTCTCTTAAGTTTTTAAAGAAAAGAAAAAAGAAAAAAAAGAAGACTTATTGAGGTATTGCTTTAAGTTTATTGTACACAATGGATTGTATTCGAACCCCGAATAAAAATCAGGATTTTTTGACTAATTTCCAAACCCTCCCCGCGAAGGAGACTGACGTGACATGTCACAATCGTCTTATTTTCTCGCCAACTATACCAAACAAGGAACATATTTTTATTTTTTATTTAAAAAAAAAAAAAAATCAATTACTCAAGCTTGCTGACCCTACGGCCACCACGATTTTTGTTTTTCTCTCAAAGTAGTTTATTGGAGAAGAAAATAAAAACTAAAAGCAATTCTCGTGGATTTTCAAAATCAAGCCTCTTTTTAATTTCACTTGTCTTTTTTTTTCTCCGTTTTGATAAAAGCAGAAGACCTTGAACTTAAAAGAATTTATATTTTTCTTTTTTTCTTTCTAAATCTTCCTTATTTGTAATATTTTTTGCAAGAATAATTCGTCTTGCCCGAAGACATGACATAAAGACAAAAAAAGTACTTTGTCCCATTGCACGGGTGAATTATGAGTAGCACTTTTTTACATTTTGCAGCAGGACTGTACAATTTTTCCTTTATCCACTGACACATAAAATGTATGGAGTGGAAAACGTTAAATGCTACCCTGTGAATATTTATTGCAGTAAAATTACAAATAAGGCACCTTATCAACAGTAGGGATGGGGAGGGTTGGTCATCATTGTCCTATCTTTTAACCTTGCTAGTCACAATATGTGATGTGGTGTAATGGTTATCAGGATGAGAAATTGGAGAGCTGAGTTTGAATTCCAGATGGGTTCATTACATTCACTTGTGGACTCTTCCACAAGAAGCCAGTTAACCCCTGCTAGGAAATGCACTATTCCTGTTGTAATTTTCACCATCACAATCTTACAAATATATAACGAGCATTCATTGGTTAATGACCTTCAATCTAGCTCACTGATTGATCAGTTCCGACCAATCAAACCGCCTGCACATGACAAATCTGTTTTCCCGCTCAATAAGCTCGGAGCCTCCCACGTGATACACGACCTTATATAAACAGAACACGTGTAAGCTCCCTTGTGTTTTCTTTTCATTCATCTCTCTCTCTCTCTCTCTTGCATCTCATTCCTTGCTACCAAGTATCGAGATGTAATCTTCAAGAACTCCCGTCTTAACTAATGCAGTCAGACGTTAAAGACCATTATCAACATTCACGCAAGTACGAACTCTGAAATCTCTTCTGAACTTTTACCAACTTGTACAATACACAATTCCGAACATGCTAAAGAAAATTTATTCTTCTAAACTACAGTTTAATAATTACTTTCACTTTATGAGCTTAGGTACAAATATTACCTAATCTAAGTGACACAACTCTGTCTAACCTTTTCACTCAGTATTCATGCATGTATATCAAATATTAATAAATTCAATTGTTACGTTTTGAAACAAGATGTTTTTAAATAATTATTCTGTCTTGTATTAATTGTTGTAGATGGAAGATTATTGAACACGCACAACTTTAAACCTTCTGATAATTCAAACCTTCTATTCCCTCTCCATCACGCATCCGCAACACACTTATGTGCAAATATCCGTAGGAAAAGTGTGAATCCATCTTTACTCTCACCAGCTGAGTTGAATAGCAGATCAGACTGGGCCCTATAGCTTTGGCTGACAAGCAGCCTACTGCTGAATTGAGAGAGACGTGATCACCAAAGCGTGCATCATGTATCACCCTTAACTGAGTGACAATCATCAACCCAAACTAACAAATATTATTCCATAAATATTTCCATGGTAACCTCTTGATTAGTGTTCGTCTTTGGTACCTTGACTTTAAGAATTTAAATGCATTACTAGATTGGTAGTCATTTTCTGGTTGCAATTGCTAGACATAACCATAAATTCTATGCTAACACTTTATCTCGCACTTCTCTCTTGTGGAACTTCCAGCTTCTTGCTTTCCAGTCAATTTTGATCTTCAAAAGCTTCATTCTCTATAACCCCTTACATCTTAGTGGCTTTATTACCTTGCTTTGGGTGAAATGAAAAAAAACAAAATCTTCAATGGTGTAGATTGTAAGACTACCCTTACACTCTTGTTGCCAGATTTTATAAACAAATACCAGTACACTGCGGATTTTGTTGATGCTCTTAATTCCAGGGCTGTCTTGGATTATCTGTTTTGTCAGGCCAACAAAAGTCATATATGTCCACAGCATCATCAACTGTTAGAATCTTTACTAAACTCTGGGATCACCCCCCCTCCCCAATCCTGTCTGCCAGGGAACTTCTCTTAATGCCCAGTAGATGGGGTTGTATTCAACAGTATAAAAAAAAGGACTTGAACCCTCTCTTAATGCCCCCTCAAGTGCAAGATGCGATTGTCACAAGACATCCTCATTGGAGAGATTTTTTCCTTAGATCAGTGCTTCCTAAACAGTGTGATGCACCTCGTAGGTGTGGCAGAAGAGAATAGCAGGTGAGGCGGAATGATTGACAGACAATCAAAGATTTAGAAACAGTTTTAAAAAATTCATATGCCAAAAATAAATATGATTACAATATTTAAAATATGGATTACTTGTATGCATGAGTCCCAGTATGAATAATAATTGACCAATTTTATCATTGTGATATTTTGCCTTAGATCAAGTATTAAGAATATAGTAACTAGGGTCTGCAAATTGGAGGAGAGAGTTATCAAGGATTATGTTTTGACTTTGATTACACAGTTATCTCACTTTAACCCACTCTATTATTTATTTTTAAATGTACTTTTTATCACATAAAATTTGGTGAGGTACAAGCAAATTCTAATTCTAAAAATGTGGCCCAGAGAAGAAAAATTTGGGAAGCACTGCCTTAGATGAAGCAACTTTATAAGTCTGTCAAAACATGTGACATATCATGTGTTAACTCGCACACTCAATCCAAATTATATCTCTTCTTTTATAAGCTATATTGTTCTTTATTATTTATTATTTAAATATATTTATATACATAAATGTATTTAAAAAAAATCCAGATGTGTGTTGCATCCATTTATTTTGAAAGTTCTCAAAGTTCGTTACTCTTGTTAAAACTTATCCATTACAAAAATGTTATATTTAAATTATCTAAACTAAATGATTGATTTCATCTGGCATGCAATGCAAATGCTCAAATATATATATATATATATATATATATATATATATGTTGAATTCATTTATTTTGCAAGTTCTCAAAGTCTGCTACAAATTTAATGTGGCAGAATGTTTAAGACATTCACTTTCCGACCATGTGACCCATGTTTGAATCTCTCCATGGTCAGTTTGTCAGGAAGGTAACTTCTTCATTTTATCAGCCTGGGTGAAGCAATCCCAGAATATGGCACCTTTTAGAAAGTGCCTGAAAACCACACTAAGCTCTAAAATGACATGTACATTTAAATATGCAAATAAAAGTTTTTGTTTCATGATCGTGACCCAGTATGTTTAATCTAAAGTAATATGAAAAAAAAAAAAAAAAACATTATTTCTGTATGAACCCCAGCAGAAAAAGTGATTTATACAAAGACAGACATACATACATACACACACACACACACACACAGACAGAATGCAAGTTAGTGTATATATTGAATGTGGATCAGTGACTTGACAAGTTTTGCTTAAAAGGAAAAAAATAAATAATTATTAGGTTGGTGCAAAAATAATGACGTAATAATGTTGTTTTTTGACGTTAAAAAATACGTCAAAAAACGACATTATTACGTCATTATTTTTGCACCAACCTAATAAAAAGTGTTGATAATGTTTTTGAAAACACTACATATCAACAACCCATGTTGTAATTTGTACTGATAAAAAAAAAAGTATTTGTGTTGAAGAAGAAACAATTTTCCACATTTCTAAAGATTAAAAAAAGAAGACAAATTTCAACTAACCTCAATATACCATATTTGGAAAGGTCAAAGTTTAAACAGGGGGTAATTGTAGATCCAACCATGGGAAATTAACAATCAAAAAAATTGATAAAGATTATTTAAAAGATAAAAGAAATACTTAAGAAATCCTCAATCATCAAAACAAATAGGAAATCTCGCATATCGACAGAATAGTGAAATGGTTTGATCTTCTAAAAACCAGCAAAAGTATGTCATATTTACATTGTTCAGACTGTTGTCCTCATCTTTATTGCCACATTCCCAACATAAAGGGTTTGGTTCAAAATTTCAAAAAATATCAACTGAAAAAGGCTAGAACATACAATGGCCGAAACTTTGTGAATATGGCAATAAAGATGAAGACAACAGCCTGAGTAGTGTAAATAGTTACAATGTCTCATCTCATAAATATAGACAGATGTTAATGTCTTATTTAAAAAAAAAAATACATTACAAAAAATCTGATATTTTAAAAATTTCTAGAATCTCTTATGAACTTTATACTAAGTTTAAATTAGTCTCATACAAGACAACCATTTTGTAGCAGTCATGAGGATTCAAATCATGACACTAGTTAGTGACCTGCTAGAATGACTTGCTGTTACTTTAAGCAAAGTATTTATTTAAAAAATAAAAAACCATAAGGACAATTATACTTAGAATCTAAAAAAAGACAGTTGAAATTTCTACTAGGGTGGCTAGCCAATCCCTGTTGCAGACACATGCTCAGGTACATTTGTGTTTGTTCAACGCCCACAAAACCCAGATGATGAATTTGGGTAGACGGAACTATTTGATAGCCATTGATGGTTGTGCTAGCACAAAGTCGCAAGTCATCGTCACTGAGGGTTTAAGTGTACTGGCCTGGTTCAGGCTGTTGATCACGCCAGATAATGTGCTCTCTCCCAGAAACTAAGGTCTGCTCAGCATAGTTAAAATATAAACCACAGGTGGGCTTTGTGGGTGTTGAACAAGTCATTAATCTTTATCAATTTTTTTTGATTGTTAATTTCCCATGGTTGGGTCTACAATTACCCCATGTTTAAACTTTGACCTTTCCAAATATGGTATATTGAGGTTAGTTGAAATTTGTCTTCTTTTTTTAATCTTTAGAAATGTGGGAAATTGTTTCTTCTTCAACACTAATACTTTTTTTTATCAGTACAAATTACATGGGTTGTTGATATGTAGTGTTTTCAAAAACATTATCAACACTTTTTATTAGGTCGGTGCAAAAATAATGACGTAATAATGTCGTTTTTTGACATATTTTTTAACGTCAAAAAATTATCAATACTTTTTAATTTGTTTATTTTTTTCCTTTTAAGCAAAACTTGTCAAGTTACTGATCCACATTCAATATATACAGTAACTTGCATTCTGTCTGTGTGTCTGTGCATGTATGTCTTTGTATAAATCACTTTTTCTGCTGGGGTTCTTACAGAAATAATGTTTTTTTTCGTATTACTATAGATTAAGCATACTGAGTCACGATCATGAAACAAAAACTTTTATTTGCATATATAAATGTACATGTCATTTTTAGAGCTTGCAATATGATTCTGTTTTTTTAATAATTTCTCACCAAGTAAGGCAATAAAGCCATTAAGATGCAAGGAGTTACTGAGTGTTATAAAATATAAGAAAAACTACTATTAAGGAGAGAGGACAATAAAAGAACAAGAAGAAAGAAGTTAACAATTGACATTGCATTTAAATTTTTGAAGATCAAACTTGACTGGAAAGCAAGAAGCTGGAAGAGAGTTCCACAAGCAAGCAGTTTGATAGAAGAAACTGTTAGTATAGAACTTACGGTTGCATCTAACCATTTCAACTGAAAAACGATGAGACCTAGTTGCCAATCTAATACTGTGCTTAAATTCATAAAGTCTAGGTACTATAGAGGAAAGTTCATCAGAACAATTACGATGAAAGTATTTATAGAAAAGGCACACGGAAGCTATGTTACGATGGTGAGAAAGGAAGCTGAAATGCCAGGTCTAGACTAATAACATTACAGATTCTTTGAATTTTATCAAGAATCTCTAAATATATAACAGGAGCATCAGATTAGATATATCAGCAATATTCAAAGCAAGGATGAATGCTAGACTTATAAATATGTAAGTGAGAAAAATTATCTAGCACAGCATAGTGAACCAACTTTCTTAGCTGCAGACTTGGCAATTGATTGAACATACTCTTTTCACTTCATGTCAGTTGAAAACATTAGCACAAGAAGGTGCAATGAGTCACTCTAATGAAGGTTAGCATCAGCCATGCTAATGCAAGGTAAAACTGGTTCTCTCAGATGATTTGTTTCTGAGGTAGCAAAATTAACAAGCCACCCCTTGCCCCATTTAACAACAGACTGTAGGTAATTTTTGAGATCAGCTGCCAGTTTGACCTTATTGAACTGATCAGATTTATTATTAAGAGGGGGGGGGTAAATATTTATTTTTTTTTTTTTTTTGGACTTATCAGCCTTTTAAGGTTATTTAAAGCCGAAACATATTCTTGGATTGTAAGAATTTCTGGAGATAATCATTATTATCTCCTATAAGTTGCTATTTAACCCATAGTTTGGAGGGGGAAAAGGTGGATTCATAACTTCCCAAGGGTATTTGCATGTAAGAGAATATAGTGAACTCAATTTGGAAATTGAACACAGCTCTCTTTCTCATTCCAAGAAATTATGCATTACACCACCCTCACTCTAAGCTTATAGCACCTGGTATTCCTGAACTGTCACCCATGTAATTACTGACTAGGCTCAATGTTGCTTAACTTGTAATCGGACAAGAACCGGTGTTTCAATGCGATATGGCCATAAGACTCTTTTCAATATAGCTCCTTAGGTATTTAAAATACTTGATGGATTTAATTTAAGTATTTTAAATACCTAAGGAGCTATATTGAAAAGAGTCTTACGGCCATATCACATTGAAACACCGGTTCTTGTCCGATTATAAGTTAAGCAACATTGGGCCTAGTCAGTTTCCCACTTCTTGAAGTGCGAAAAACAAAGAGAAAGATAATCTAATAAGGCTAAAAGAATCTAGTTTACCCTACTAGTTTGGTGCAGGGATGAGATGGATTCATGACTTTCAAAAGAACATTAGTAGGAAGTGAGAGTAACAGCCGCAGTTAGATTTTGTATTCTGTATACAAATTTTATTTTCTATACCAATAATCATTTTGTCAGTCATATAGCCTAACTCTTGTGCCACAAACACACATCACTAGAGTCTTGGATAATTATAATTTATTGCTCTCTCTCTCACTCTCTCTTTCATATCTATCTATATATATATATATATATATATATATAAACAAAATAACAACCTGTTTGATGTAACATTGGAAAGTTATGACAGAGCTATTTCTGTGAGCTGGTTTACTTATCCTTTCATAACTTACCATAACTTAATACTAGAGAAAAAAGACATGGGCCTATAGATAGATTCAGGAAAAAGATATTAAACATTCTAAAAATGATTGGATACAAAATAAAAACAAACATAAGTATAATAAACTTCCTAGACATCACCCTTAACCTGGACAAAGAAACTTACAAACCACACAAAAAGGATAATGACACTCTCGCATACATACACACATCCTCCAACCATCCACCTTCAGTCATCAAGCACATACCTAAACCATCAGCTTCAGGCTATCAGACAACTCACTCAACATAGACATTTTCAATGACAAAAAAGCACCATATAATAATGCACTAAAGAAAACTGAATACATGCCACAGCTAGAATACACACCACCACAACCAAAAATGGGAAAACAGAAAAAGAAATATAATTTGGTTTAACCCACCATACAAAAAAACAATCTGAACAAACATCAGCAGAACATTCCTAAATCTAATAGAAAAATGCTTCCCCCGTAACAAGCCCATTAACAAAACTATTTAACAAAAACAATGTAAAAGTTAGCTACAGATGCACTAAGAACGTAACACAAATAATTAAAATTAAAAGCCACAACAAAAAATAACCTGCAATAGCGCAAACAAAGACCCCTAATGCAACTGCAGAGACAAAACCACATGTCCACTACAAGGAAACTGCTTATAAATGAACATAGTATGCAAAGCTAAGGTAAATGCAAACAACACTACAATGCACTACATTGGCACCACAGAAGGAACATTCAAGCAAAGAAAATACACCCACAGCATCTCATTCTCCAATAGCACCACATTATCAACATACATATGGCAGCTAAAAGACAAAAACATCATGCCAAAAATAAGCTGGGAAATTATGAAAACCATACCTGCCTACAATAATATATCAAAGATGTCTACTTTTTTCACCACCTCTAATCCAGAGTTTCATAGAGAAACTTTTGAGTTCTCAAGTCAGGATGTACCAGCAATTGTCTGTTGATTTTCTCATTTTTGATATTCCTTTACTGGTGTGAGGCTGATATTTCATCTTTGTCTTTCTATGTGTGCATATGTGTAAGATATTGTTATTTTCTTTTCTTTTGGTTTAATCAAATTTAACCCATGCAAAGCAGTAAAGCGACTAAGACACAAGGTGTTCCTGGGTAAAAAAGAATTAGAAAAACAGAAGCATTACAAAGGAGTGAGAACAAAAGATAAGTAATCAAGAAGACAGTAGATAACGATTGACATTGCATTTGAATTTTGAAGTTCAAAGTTGGCTGGAAAGCATGGAGTCGGAAGAGAGTTCTATGTGCAAGAAAAGAAACTGTTAGCATAGAACTTACAGTTACATCTAACCAATTTAACTGTAAATTGATGAGACCTTGTTGACAATCTAGTACTGCACTTAAATTCATAAAGTCTAGGTACCATAGAAAAGAGTTCATTGGAACAATTACCATGAAATTATTTATAGAAAAGGCACAGAGAGGCAACTTTACGGTGGTGGAAATGTGACTGAAAGCTTGATACCAGGTCAGGACAAATAATATTGCTAATTCTTCTTTGGATTTTATCAAGTATGTATAGCAGATGTACCAGACCATATATGGCAACAATATTCTAAGCATGGGTGAATGGTAGACTTATAGATAGTTAAGATAGATTCTGGATAGAAAAATTGTCTAGCATGACATGATGAATGAACTTTCTTAACAGCAGGCCTAACAATGGATCCAATGTCATCTTTCCACTTCATGTTAACCCAAAAAGGTGGAATGAGTTACTCTCCTGGATGTTTATAATTTTCTTGTTTTCCTTATACTCTCATTATTCCTTTTCTTTCTTTTCTCTGTCTTTCGAGAAATGAGATGTCAGAAACTTGAAGACAACTACCTATTAACATACAAGTTCTTCTTTCATTTGAATAATAGTGGCTCTGGGATGTGGAATGAAGGTACTAGAGTCATTGCATATGTATATCTATCTAGGCACATTCTAGTTATTTTTGTCTGGTGTAGTTACAGGGAAATTGGTGAGGTCTGCAGTTTCCCATATATACTGGGTAGGGTTAAAATCTGATAAACGCCCAGACTATCAGGAGGTCAGCTGAGTGTTCCAAGCATCACAAAGGAATATGGTGACTATGAAAGAGCTTCGAGTGGTCTGTAACAAGATCTATGTATGTCATATGTCAAGGTGGTTTCCAGTTTGAGTTGTGATTCTTGTGAAGCCTAATTGAACACAGCCTGCATCCCGTCCTGGGTATGACGTTAAACTGCATCCAACAGCAAGGCCTCTGATTGGGAGGTTTTGAGGAGTATGGAACCACCTCTTCATTGCTGGTGTTCCCAGGTCCACCCTGAACTGGGGTGGTAGCACCTGTTAGGGTCCCAGCTATGGGCAAATAGTGAACTCCCAGTCTAGCCAACATCCTGGGTATGACAATAAACTGCATCTGCGTCCATGGGTATGACGGTAAACTGCATCCGCGTCCTGGGAACGCCGATAAACTACTTTCAACAGAAAGGCCGTTTTTGAAAAAATAAGGTTGTCGGCTATCGAAGAAATAATGTTGCCAGCAGTGTGTTTTTGAAAAACGATATTACCAGCTATACGTTTTTGGAAAAATGATATTACCAGCTAGACATATTTGGAAAATAATATTGCCAGCTATATGTTTTTGAAAAAATAATATTGCCAGCTATACATTTTTGAAAAAATATTACCAGCTATATACGTTTTTGAAAAAAGAAAAATATTACCAGCCATACGTTCTTTAACAAAACCTTATTCAATGGAATTGTAACTGGGGTCAAAACACTGTGAAAGTATAAAAATGGGTTTTAATACCAGAAACACTTTGTAAAAAAATTATTACCATCAATACATTTTTGAAAACCAAATGTTGCCAGCAATGTGTTTTTGAAAGGAAAAAGCTAAACAAACCTTAACACACAAAATAATCCAATGAACCAAACAGGAAAACAATGATCACAAATACACACATAAGATACTTCAATGGAACTGTAGAGGAATAAATAAAAAATTATTACCAGAAATAAATTTTTGAAGGAAAAGATGTTACCAGCAATACTTTTTTGAAAAATACTATAACCATCTATACTTTTTGGGAAAAATACTATTACCAGCTATATATTTTTGAGAAAAGAAATATTGATAAAAATGGATTTCTAACAAAACAAAAATATTGGAAAGGAAAAAAAAGTCGTTGTCATTAAATGACCCATTGAGGTTGATATGCCGTAAAACAAAACAAACAAACAGCCTGCATTATTACATAGCAACCAGTAGCTGGCATAATATGTTGCTGGTAGGCTGGATATTTGGTCTACTCCACATGCAAATTTCACTATCTAAAAGAGTTGAAAATTTTACTAATCTGACCTATTGACAGACATGAATTAAAACCATTTTCACAAGTGGGGAGGAGTAAAACCATCCAGTATAATGTGGTCACTAATGTTTATCAATTTAAGCTCTGTATGTGTGTATGTATGAGATATATATATATATGCCACACACACACATATAATTGTTCCAACGAAAGAAAAGTGTGTATTAAGAAGAGAAAAACTGCAAACGTTTTTGGTTCTAATGTGAATTTTTTAAATATATATTACACTTTATTTGCCATATTTTTGCTACATGGGTTTCCAGTCTTGTGACTTTCATCAGGCAAAGAGTGGTTATTTCCACACATTATTAAAAATAATTAATTTTCCTTATGCTTTCCATTGTCTTTTGTGTGTAGTAGTAATCTAAATTTTACTTGGACTTGTGGAGAAAATATTCTTCTGCTTAAGGGGTAATAAAACAATTAGGATGGGTCATAGAAAGGGCGAAGGAAGGAGATCTTTGTTTTTTATCTTTTTATGACCCCTATATCTTCTTAAACCTATCTCCATTTTTATATGTTGTGTGTACCTGTGTGTGTGTGTGTGTTTTGCTAGTATGTGTATACATATTCCTTCTTCATATATATATATTGTTTTATTATAAGGAAATTTTTGTGTGTGTATATATACATACATACATATATATATATATATATATATATATATATATATATATATATATATATATATATATGTGTATTCATTCTCTATTGATACTTGTGTGGTCAGATTAGTGTATTCAGCCATTGTGTGTATACTGTGTGTAGGGTTATTATCAGTTTAGTGCTGGCTTAAATTTATGAAGTTTTTTTTCCTGTATTTGTAGATAAGAATAATTGTCTGATGTTTTGGCATAATTTTAAATTTACCTTGATTACATTTGTAGGCGTGTTGTGATACAAAGAGTTTTCTGTTCTCTGGTAATTTTATGTTGCTTTTGGGAAGGGAAACTCTGTTGTTTAGTGCTTGGCTGATACCTATATAGGATTTGTTGCATTTTGTGCACTTTAGTGCATAAATCACATTTTTGGAGTTGCAGTTTAAATTTTTATTTATTGTGAATGTTGTTGTGAAGTTTTCAAAAGTGTAGGAGTTTCTTTTTATAATGATATCACAAAGCCCACATCTTTTTTTGTTGCATTTTTGTGACCGCCTGTATTGTTTGTTGAATAAATTGGGATGAGGCTTTTTCATTGGTGTTTGCTTTTAATTATTGTGGTTGTTTTTAGTATATTTTTTTTATCAATCTTGTTAAGCCAGTCTAGATTTCTTGTAATTCCTGTAAATAGTTCTGGATTGTTCTTGTTTGCTGTGATATATGTTAGTTTGTTCAACGTTATGTTTCTTTGGATTTTGTAGTTGGTCGAAAGGTATTTTTTCTACTTGTTCAAAATCTTTGTTTATTAGTGTTGTGGGGTAGACTTTTTTTTTTTTTTAATAGTTTTAAAAGAGTTTTTAGAGTACTAGGGAATTGTCTGTATTTTGGACAGAAAAAGGAAAGAGATGGATTTTAGACAGAAGGAAACTCCTTTTCAAAATACATCTACATACATACACATAAAAACATATACACAGACACACACTGTTATGGCTCTTTCCATATTGATAGGGATTTCCTTCCTGACCTTTTGTTTGGAGTAGTGTGGAAAGAGTAAAACTAAAAGATCTCACCACAGAGTAGCAGATGATAATAATCAGTTAATGGTAATGATAATATAAACAGTTTCCTTATAAGGAAACATTCAGCATTCATTGACCAAGCAGCCAGTGCCACCATCAGTTGAAATTTATAAAATCTTTCTCTTAAAACAATTTGTCAGGAAAATAGTTTTCTCAAGTTCAGTAGCTGTCATCACTCTTTCTTGTATTAATGGGGCTTTCCTTCCTAACCTTTTGTTTGAAGTAGTGTGGAATGTCAACCTCTTGATTATGTCATTACTTTTTCTTGAAGTTGCATGTGATATTCATTTTAACTGTTGATGCTGTTGAAATTGGTTTCTGTTATCTGGTACTGTTCTTTGTGTGTGATTCTGTAGCGCCAGACCACAAGGGGTGAAGAAGTGTGGCCTTCACCAAGATTTACAGGCTTCACTCAATCAAAGCCATTTTTAATCATCAATCCGAGAAAGCAGTTGTATACAGCTGATACTTTAGATTTTTCTGATCAAATTTGAGTTGACAAAGTTATTTAATAACATGAATCGAGTTTTTAGCTTAATCTTTTGGTTTTGTAGCAATTTGTGATGTTGGGAGAAACTACCTCTACTACAGCCTATTCTATATTCAGTTTCTTTATCTCCTATACTAAATGTGCTATAATTGATTCATATTTGAAATGTTTGTTTTTTACTAATTTCACATCTTGAATTTTTATGATCCTATCCTTCTCAATCCTTGTTCTGCCATCCATTTAAACATGCTCGTTAGGTAGATTATTCACTGTTTTCCTCTATCCTTCTTGCCTTCAGTATGTCCTGTGAGTGTCAAATTCTCCATGCCTTTTTTCTCATTATGAACCCCAGAAATTTCAGCTTTATATTTCTGATTTTAAATAGCATAATTTTTGCCACCATTTTCCATAAAACTTCTTTATTGTATATGGCTTCCTTCCTTCCTTATTTTTTTTTGTTTTGTGAATTAATCCTAGTCTGGTAAATGCATTCTCGTTTTTCTTTGAGAACATCAAAAATATTACACAATAATATTTATTTATTAGTGTTTATTTACAAGATTATAAAATTTAAATAAACACCTAATTAATTAAAAAATTCAGAAAATATATATTATATTTACTTCTCAGATTACATCTTAGACTACTTTTCATTTTAATTTTCCAAAATTCCCATCAATTCTTTTAGAAAAATAAATAGATTGTAACCTGGATTGCTTTTAGTTTTAAAACAAAAACAAATTCAGATTACGAATTTCAAAAGATTTTTTTTTATTTTTTATTTCTTTACATCTTAAGAAACCATGTGATATGATGAGCATGTTTTATTTTGGTTTCCAAGAGGGGGGTCAGTTAACAACTTAACATTAACAATGATTTTTTACATAGCAAACTGGATCCCCTAACTTTTATAAATTTAATAATGGAAAATGTTTTTTTTTTTTTGTTTCTTTTTTTCATTTTGATATTCATGACTTGGAGTCTTTTAAAAAAAATGATTTCTGGTAACAGTGTCTATTGTATAACTCAACCTTTCAGTCAATTGAATAATAGAAAAAAGAATCAGTTCGCTGGAAGAGTCGCTAGTTTCTCGAGACCTTCTTCTAAAGCACGGGTGACTGGCTCACGTGATAATTGACATTTTGATATATTCTCTTGTGTTATTTATTTAGATTCTGTATTTGTCCTTCAGACTTTTACTACTTCTGCCCACGACGAGTCAACCAATTACATGTTTTTATCAAAGACACACCTCTTGTGTGGTTGGTGACAAGACAATATCCCTCTGGCTATTATGTTGAACATTCACTGAATTCTTTTTAGGCTTTGTTAGAATGTGCGTTACTGTAAAACAGCAAAATTGGCACGTTGTAGCTAGCTTTATTTTATTTTATTTTATTTTTTTTAATTTTTAAAGCAATAGTTAAGAAAGTAAATAAAAAATAGAGGAATTTCTGGTTTATTTTTTTGTTATAATAATTCAATTTTTTTGTGGAAACTACAATTAAAATTATGAAATTGAAAACTAAACATTACATTACAAATTGATTCATTCACTCACACACGTTATGCATCTCTTCGTAATGTTTTCAATTTTTTTTTAATTTTTTTTTTTTTAATGGATTATGCAAAAATTATGGAATTTTTAAATTTCTTCCTCTCTTCTAAATTGTGTAAGCCTGTTCAAAATCCATTTATCATTAGAGACTGTACTTGCACTTTTTGGCTAAAAAACAAAAAACAAAAAAAAAAAAACAGCAT
Source organism: Acanthosepion lycidas (assembly GCA_963932145.1). Taxonomy (NCBI): domain Eukaryota; kingdom Metazoa; phylum Mollusca; class Cephalopoda; order Sepiida; family Sepiidae; genus Acanthosepion; species Acanthosepion lycidas. Next base: position 34,803,405 of record OZ010606.1, read on the forward strand.
TTAGACCACTAGAGCATGGTGAAAAAAAGCCCCAAACTTAGAAACAAAGTTTTATCGTCAAATGTTTGTTATTAAGAGAGAAGACCAAAGAATTTCTTAATTATTTTTCTAAATTTTTTACTCCTTTCTAACACGTTCGAAATTTGGGTTAACTTACTACTATTGCTAGAATAGATTGATTATTGATAATATTAGTGGTCAATATAGTTTTAAGTTGTGCTATATGTCATAAAAGTGTTCAGTATCAAAGAGCGTATGTAAATAAAAAAAGTGAACATTGAAGTCAACACTCAGAGCCTCTGAGTGTTGACTTCAATTTTATTGTTCACTTATAATTTCCAAGAGGATGTATTGTAAATCCAGGTAGAGCTCTGTCATAGACAGAGCAAGAATTTTTGAATTTGTAGGCCTGAGAAGTTAGGTCTTTTATTACAAACCCAAAGAAATAAATTATATAATCATAAAATAAAAATATTATTAGTGTTCAAGCCTTTTAAACAAATCACTACATAACCCATTTATGTTCTTTATTTGTGAGACGTTACAGACCTGCTGATATATACACAAAAAAGTAAGTTACTGAAAGGAAAAAACAACTGGCTGGGGTACGGACATATTTGAAGCAGAAAACCGCATTTGTCTTCTTGCTTGATTTATTTCTTAAAATCTGGGGAAAATATGAGACAGGAAGTGAAAATAAAACTTTTTCTTCAGTTTCTTTGTGTTCAAATAAATCACAGAAAAAAATTTATTTAATTTTTAAATAAATAAAAATAAAATAAAAAATAGTGTCGCAGGTCATTTTTATTATGATTTAAATATTTGATGTGTAACCCAAGAAACTATTTAATAAATAAATTAAATAGTATTTATTTACGATACGACAGTTAACAAACAACCCACCAACTTTGCTTCTAAAACGCCGTCGGAGTGTTTATTTTCAAATGCGTACGTTCACCATTTTAACCACTAACCAAATCAAAGTTATGGCACCAAAAGTAGATTAAGCGTATTTACGTAGGTGAAGGTCATTTGTTTTCGTGTGACATTCAAACTTTTTATCAGTCCGACTGGAATTTCTGCTTCAGTTAACGTCGTATTTTGCTGGCCTTGTATATAAATTTTTATCCCTGTCGATCACAATGGAAACCAATTATATGACTTTAACGCGTTTTGTATTAACTGAGCAGAAAAAACACCCCGAAGCCACTGGCATTCTGTCGCAATTATTAAATGCGATTCTTACATCTATCAAGGCCGTTTCTGCTGCTGTCAGAAGAGCAGGACTCCAAGACTTGTAAGTTTTACACAAAAATTGTAAACTTTTTACAGAGTTTGATTTTTTTTTTTTTTTTTTTTTTAATACTAACAATTCAGTGTTAGGTTTTTTTTTTGTTTTTTTTTTTTAAAAAGTGAAGAATTTTTAAATTTTTTGTTTGTTTCTCAGTAATTTTGGTATTGCTACATTTTAATAGCCAAACTATTATTTTTTTTATCTTATTTTACACTTTGTATATTTTAATAAAAAAATAAATCTTACAGTCAATTTGAAATCATTTCAAACATAATAATTTTTGTTGCTCGAAATGTAAATGTACATTTTTGTTCTAGTTTTTAAAACGAAAATAAAGTACTTTCTGAAATTGAAATATTTCGTTCGTACTGATTTGCTTTTTTATATATAGATGTGTTTAAAAAATAAGTGAGAATTTAAAACTTTTAATGTTACTGTATTTCTTATGCATTTTAATTTTTTCTGAATTTTTCCTTTGTTTTCACGCGCATAATTAGGAAAATTTGACAAATAGCGAGATAAATATTTGATAAAATTATTTAGAGTTATTTCCCTTTAATTGTTTATTATTTTTGCATTAAAAATATTTTTCTATGCCTGCCTTCCCCATCAGTCAGTTATGTGCCATGCGTGATACGCGCTTAGGCGATCATGTATCTTGACTGACGAGGCAGAACACCCCCCCCCACCCGCAGTAGTCTGACATTTCTTTCTGCGGTAGACCAGTTGCCATCCAAGGCTATAGAACCTGGTCTGTCCTGCTATTAAAGCTGGAGGAGAAGAGGATTCATACCTTTCTCAAGGGTATTATTAGCATAAGTGAATAAAGTATTCAACTGGAATTTGAACTCGGCTCTCAGATTCCTCAATCTGAGCCGCTACTTATCCTATCCATTACTCCACCGTACTGAGTTGTACTTCTCTTATTGATGAACCATGTAGATTTTCATTCTTGTAATCATTGTCTAAATTGTCGTAGGTGATACACCCATCGGTGACTGTTTTGAAATTAGAGAGGTCCTTGGCACCATGTAGTGTCCTGGAGTTCAAGCCATTGTACTAAGTTTGAGCATTGTGTATCATAGTTGCTAGGGTTGTCTCATGAATTATTGATGTCGCACAAGTACACAAATAAATCTTTGCAAATCCAGGTAAGAAAAATGATGCGGCCGAATTTTTTTTTTTTTTAATAAAGAAATGGAAAAAGAAAAATGTTTTATAGTTAATGAAGATGGTAGATGAAAAAGAAATTGGGGAGGAACCTCTTGAGGATTTGATCTTAGACTAAATGAAATTGAAAATTTAGAATTATAAGAAAAAACTAAACCCCGAAATCAAGAATTCTATGTAAATAAAAAGACAACCATATTGAAATCCCAGTCATTAAAAGAAATACAGCCAACAAAATAATTGTCCTCAGCCCTGTGCCGTAAGGCAGAAACTGAGCCTAGCACAGTTAGATAATTCCATAGAATGGATAAACAGTGGGCATCAGAGGCAATATACAGCATGTGACAACATGCACAGGTGCTTATTGTTAATGGTTCATAAATGTTTAGAAAGATTTTTTTTTGTTTTAAAAAGTAAATATTGCAGCTGTCACAACACTGTGTTAAATACTGAATTAATTTTAAATGAATTTAAGCAAGATTATGCTTCATGCAGTGCCAATATAAATTGTTGAAATATTGCATAATTGAAATGTCAGTGGTAAAAGGACATTTTAGAAATGTCATCAGTATGACATTGTCCATAACCTTGGGTGCCCCAATGTGACAATGAAAAGATCAAAAAATCAATGTGAAATACCAAACATTAAAGAGACACACATTAAAATAACAGTAAATAGACTGCTGTTAATATTTGAAGAAAATGAGTAACAATGGTGTTTTTCTTAGGAACAAAAAGTTGCTGTTTACTATATTTTTTTTTTTTTATGACCTTAAATCCTCCATTCTTTTGTTCTGTATTCTGATAACATATTCTTGTCTTTATAAAGGCATTTCAGGAATTGTAGAGTGATTGGCCATGGTTAAAAGTAATTGGCAGAAATGCTCAAGAAACAGAATTGACAAAATTTGCAATAAACAATAAGAGGAAGCAAAGAACATGGCAAAAATAATACTGAGAAAACAATATATGCAAGACAAAGCAACAGTAATAAGGCAAAAAGTTCACAAACTAAGAATGCTGTTAGGGCACAAAAGGGGATGCAGACAAGTGATTGCAGCGTTCTGGCTTCGACAGAACAGAACTATTAGGTTGGTGCAAAAATAATGACGTAATAATGTCGTTTTTTGACGTATTTTTTAACGTCAAAAAATGACATTATTTTTATCTTATTGGCTAGGAAGAAATCCCAGCATTCATTTGTATATTTTCTCTATAAATTTGTGGAGGGGGTGTTTTTGTAGTAAATTCTCACTGTTGATCCAGACCAGCAGACTAAAGTCAAGATGCCAGATCAGGACCAATAACATTACAGATCCTTCTTTGAATTTTGCTGAGAATCTCAAGATATATAGCCAGGGCAACAGAGCAGCAATATTTAATATCATATTTTGCATAGACCATGAAGTCTGGGTATTTTAGGTTGATATTTGATCAATTTGGGCCAATGTTTTATTCTCCCTATTAACTAACTTTCTCATCGATTTGTTGAGCTTTTGTCTCTTGGAAATTATTTTTTGGTTATTAACTTTTTTCATAAGCATTAGTATCATAAATTTCATTAGTATCATAAGCATTAGCTGGACAAGAAGTTTTTCACTGTGGAGGTTGTGATCAAATACCAAAACAATACATGACTTCCAAATGAAATGTCTAACAAACAGAATTGACAATTTTTGCAATAATAAACAAGAGAAAGAAAAGAACATGGCAAAAATAGTATTAAGCAAACAATATATGCAAAGTAAAGCAACAGTAATAAGGCAACAAGTTCACAAACTAAGGATGCTGTTAACACACAAAAGGGGATACAGACAAGCAATCACAGCGATGTGACTTCAAGATGAGAAAGAAGAGAACTAAGTTGAATGAGACAGAAGTGGCTTATCTTATTGGCTAGGAAGAAATCCCAGAATTCATTTGTATCATTTGTCTATAGATTTGGGGAGGAGAATGTTTTTACAGCAATTCCTATGTGGATTGAATAAATCAAATTGACCAGCATTCATTTCCCTTCCCCTCTCTATGGAGCTGATAAATACAAGATACACAAATATTTACAATTGCTTTTTTCTCTTTTTTTGTTTTTTGTTTTGTTTAATATCTTAATATTTCAAAACCTTTTTTATTTTTATATATTTTTAACATATACAATAACAGGAAAATATTCTATTTTGATAAGTCACGGAAGAAATTAATTTTTGACCAGTTTATCTTTCATTTCATCATTATTGCTTTTTTATCATCATAATGTTCAAGTCATTTGTATATTCTACAATGATTAAGTAAGCAGCATAAAATCAGAGGTGGGAAGAAATAGCCAACTGCAAGAATTTGAATTTGAATTCCATGTCCTTTGGAAGATGTCTGATATAGATGATGGTTGTTGCAATTTAATAATGGTGCCGAGTTAAAATTAATTACTAAACTATATCTGAAGAGAAAGAAAAGAACATGGCAAAAATCATATTGAGCAAACAATACATGCAAGACAACCCAACAGTAATAAGGCAACAAGTTCACAAAATAAGAATGCTGTTGGCGCACGAAAGGAGACGCAGATGAGTGATTGCAGAATTCAAGCTTCAAGACAAGACAGAACAGAATTAAATCTGGTGAGATCGAAAAGTGGCCTATCTTATTGGCTAGGAAGAAATCCCAGCATGCATCTGTATGTTGTGCCTATAAATTTGGGGAGGATGATGATTTTCCAGTCATATCCACTGCAGATTGGAGTACCCCAATGTGGTGTAATGATTAGCAAGCTTGTCTTGTTAGATCAATTACAACTGAGTAGTTAGCTCAATCCTCACTGGGTGCTCCATACTTTTGGCCTTGTGCCACATCTAAGCTACACTTAGAAAATCACCATACCCACTGTGGATTGGAGCCAACAAAAATTAATGCATAGCACCCATCAAAAATGTTGATGTTTGTATGGATTGACACCTGCTTAGGATCAGAGTGGAGTATCTGCAATTTTGTGAAAAATTTCAAACATACAGGTATGAGGAGTTGTTGAAAAATAGTTTAATGAAATTGTTGAGCTAATTCTGGATGAGTTTGTTATATTCACTTTTGGCAACTAGTCTAAGAGAAAGAAAACTCTGAATTCAAGACTGTATGTAGCTCTTAATGATTCATGATGATGATGATGATATTTCATCATTTTAGAATTAAAACTCTGAAAGTTCACCATTATAAAAACAACCATTCCCCCACAGGCAAGAGTAGTAGGAGAGAAAAGTGAAAAAACACACACTGGACAAAATGCTCCCTGAAATCCAGAATTGATGGTTTCAAAAGATTCCCTTAACCACAAAATTCTCAGAACAATTATAAACAGTATTTAAAAAAAAAAAAAAAAGAGGAAAAGAAAATCCTTTATCAACTACTTATACATGTAACACAGGCTAAGTTACATTAACAACTCAATATCAACCCTGTTACATAGCACATACGATACAGCTATTGACAAGATTGTCAAGTTTACAACAGCTAATCTCAGCTGTCTTTGATCTTCAACTGTGTCAAATTATTATTATCATTATTAGTTCCTCTCATTCTCTATGGAACATCGGACTCTTTTTGACGGCACATCTGAACAAAAGCTGACCAAGCATAGCAGAGGTTGTATTCATTTGGCTGTGCAAATAGTAAGAGATTCAGTGGGAAATTTTGGATTCACAAGTGATCTCCAGCCACATCTATATACACTTTTAGGATAGTGTAATCTGGTTTGAATTCAAGGTTTCCTTCTCTTTGGTTGTTACCCACATAAATGAATGCAATGAACTCTGCTCTCATGATTCCTAAATCCAAGCTCCGACTCATTATTCCACCGTACCTCCTATATATCATGTTATATATACTTATTACTATAAACATTGTATTTAGTTGGATTTCTTCAGCCCTAAGTCAGTAGACATTAATTTCACTGTCTTGAAAAAAAAAAAAAACAAACAATGTGATGTCTACTCAAACATGTGTACACGCTAAATATAAGTTATACTAATAAGAAATATGTCATTGTATGTGTGTAATACTCATGTACACCACTGTAATGGCCCTTTGCCCATGTATTGAACAATTTTGAGAAAATTTGAGAAAATGTAATTTCTTTTAGGATAGTACAATCTGGTTTGAATTCAATGCTTCCTTCTCTTAGACTGGTAGCCATCCAAGGCTATAGGACCCAGTCTGTCCTGCTATTTACCCATAGCTGGGAGGAAGAGATGGATTCATAGCTTTCCCAAGAGTATTAGCATGAATTAGTGAATGTAATAGACTTAATTTGAATTCAAACTTGGCACACTGAGTCCTTAATCAAGCTCCTAACCCTTACTCCACCATGTCTTCTACTCATTATTATTATTATAATGATGAATATGAAGGCGTCATCAGATAAATATTATTATAATTATTGTTGTAGTAATGATTAATTATTAGTTATTTACTACTTTCCCCATAAATATTTCTTGCCAAATTATAGATGTGTTATATGGCAAAGAATATGGTACATATGCAAACACCTGAATGCATTTGATTAGGAGATTCAGTTGCATGTGTGTGTCTGTCTGTATATGATATATATAATAGTTGGCCAATCGTATTCAAGGATACCTGTCTATTAGGGTGGCTAGCCGATCCCTATTGCAGACGCTTGCTCAGGCACATTTGTGCTTGTTCAACACCCACAGTGGTTTATACTGCAACTATGCTGAGCAGACCTTAGTTACAGTTTCTGGGAGAGAGAGCATGTTATATAGTGTGATCAACAATCTGAACAAGGCCAGCACACTTAAACCCTTGGTCACAATGACTTGTGACTTTGTGTTAGCACAGCTGTTGACGACCTCCAAGTGTTTCGTCTACCCAATTTCATTTACAAGGCTTGGGTCAACCTGTGGCATGGTTTTCAGGCACTTTCCAAATGTGCCACATGCTGTGATCGCCCCCTTCCAAACCAATATCAGGAAGTTTCCTTCCTGACACATCGACCTTGGTGAGATTTGAATTTGAGTCTCATGATCAGAAAGTGAATGTTCTAACCACTCAGCCATACACACACACAAACACACACACACACTTACATACATAGTAATAATAATACAATTCAAAGATACCTATCATCAAAATATATAAAAATCACTAGAATTTCACATATTTTAAGGTCAGAAGAATTTTTGTTGAAAAACTACTAAATAGATAACTTGAGGAACAATTTGTCAAATGTTTAATGGATTTATTTATCTCATTGATCAACTCCATATTTTTGTATGACACTTATCAATAAATTGAATTTACTAGTTTAGTTGATTTAAAATTTATTGTGTGTGTATAAAAGTGAACATTGAAATCAACACTCGGAAGTGACAGGCTGTTTCATGCTAGATGCAATCCTCAGGCCGCTGATTGCACCTCGGCCTAGCATGAAACAGCCTGTTGCCTCTGAGTGTTGACTTCAATGTTCACTTTTACGCTCTATCTCTGATATTGATCATGTTATCCCTTAAATATAGCACACCTTAAAACTATATTTCTTTGTATGTATAGTGTGTGACAAAGTGCAAAATGTTTTGGTGATGTGTTTTGTCCTTTTCATCAGACAATGTTTTTGTTTTACACTGATACAATGACACATATGAATGAATGAGAGATGCTGAGAATTTTAAGTTAAAAAATAATCTTTTCATTTTTTTTCTTTTAATCACGAGATCTGCAGTAAATTTGTATCCAGGTTCTTAAAATGTTTCACTATCCTTGGTAGTTCTTTTATTATCACAATGTGTGATATTTAGTAACAAAAGTGATGTAAACATAAAAAATAAAATAATTTAAATGAAATCAGTTAGATACACAAAACCTATATGGAACTTTTAAAAAATTACTTTTAAATTTAAAATTCTTAGCATCTCTCGTTCAGACTAATGTGTATTTGTATCGATATCGAAGTCTGAGATTCCTCTAGAATGTTTTTCTACTTTGTCATATTTTCTTTCTTTTATAATTGTTTCTTTATATGTAAAAATTTTATATATCGTTATCCCATATATCTATAATTCTCAAAATGTCTGTGTGATCGTATGTTGTTTGAGTTTCCACAGTTTTCATCTGATTCTGATTAAATTTTTATTTTTGTTTGATAGATAATTCTTCAGTGCTGGTTTTGAGTCCAAATTGGCTGGAAAAAAATTACAAAAAAAAAAACTGATTTTATTTTTTTTTTTTTTTTTTTTTTTTTTTTACACTTTGCACAAAAAACAAAGGCAAAAATTTAATGTCTGTCAAAATACAGCATACACTAAATTTAGAGAGTTGAAATCTAATGCAAAAGATTATTAGAATTCTAAAAAAATTCATATTATAAATAAAAATTATTGTATATTATTATCATGACGGTCTATGGAAAAGTTCCTTGCAAGATTGAAAATGCAAAAACGGCCTTTTTCATTTGGGGATGTACCTCAGTTGCACCCAAATGTTGTTACTAATATTGATTTTCCAGTGGGCTGACTTTAAAGTTAAACTGCTCCAATATTCCCAGTAATGAAACCTCCAGTTGAAGATGAGTTATACTGCTAGTATATATATATATATATATATATATATATATACTAGCAGTATAACTCATGTTCAACTAATATATATAAATATAAATACAAAAATACTGGAATATACATAGTTGTCTTATGCTAAACTTAACCTGGCACAGGGTCACAGTAATAGAGCACTTAGTAAAGCCCGAACAGTAAATTTATAAACTAGTCAATGGAATGATTTTGTAGACAATTATAGGTAAGCAGTATGCATTGTAATGTGTGTGTGTGTGTGTTTGTTTTCAGCATAATTTGAGCAGCAATTACTCTTTAAGCATATATAATTAAAACTAATAGACCTTTTTGTCTATTATATCTAATGAAAAACATGCTTTTTCTTTTCCAAACATGTTATTACACATTGGTGTCATGTGATTTTCTGTATTAAAAAAAGCAATGATACACTCTACTTCTTAAAATGTACTTGAACTTACCATTGAAAACTTGGGACAACACAACATGAATTTTGGTGAATTTATTCACACACAACAACCACATTTGCAAAAGGACATTTGAATATTAGAAAAAACAGAAGATAAATATAATACCCTTATCTATATATATATATATATATATATATGTTATAGTTTTCCAATGAGAGAAAAGTGTATATTTTAAAAAGGAGATAAACTGCAAACATTTTTGGTTTATCTGCCTCTTAAAATATATAAGTGAAGGATTTTTATTTATTAATCCTACAGATTTTAGTACCTAAATGTTGCTTTCAGTGGATACCCATAATTTGACTAGGAAATGTGTTTATTTATTAAATAGTATATTTATTTTCTTCTGTCAGCAAGAATATTCGAGAAATTTTAATCAAGAATATGTACTCTCTAGCAGGATACGAACCTATGTCCCCATAGAAAGCATGTTGGATTTAACAATGGTTTCTCCTGCCAAGAGGGATGCAGGTTTGAATCCTGCTAAGGGCACATCTTTTTCTTTAATGAAACTTCTCAAATATTTGGGCCAGTAGATGAAAATAAATGGAGCGAGGAAACCTTCATTGGTGTAAACCACAGTAGCAGAAAAGGTTGGTGTTTGTAATATTTTAAATATTAACAAACTCTCTCTGTACTTTCAATTTTTTTTACTGTTAACAATATCTCTACACGTGACAGTAATTGACGTAATTTTCAGTTAACAGTATGAAAATAGAGTTCTCTAAATTCTTTCAGTTGCTAAGGACATTTTGTTTTGTTATTATTAGTTACTTTGTTTAATAAATTCATTTTGTTTTTTTGCCTTGAAAAAGTCCACATTGGGTGAAATGCATTGGCAACTATTACAGTTTTCCTATTGTCTTTTACATATATATATAATTATAGTAATTCATCGAGTCTAGAAGAATCTTCAACAGAATGCAGAATGCACTGGACAGCTGTTTCATTCTATTTTTGGGACTCATCAGCAGTGCGCATCCATTACTGAGATTTGAACCTGAACTGTTTCGATACAACACAATAATCATACCAACTGTACCAACGGGCCTCAGTGACAAAGAAGAAACTGAATAGACTCGATATAGCACTGCTACTCACAAATTCCGTAATGATACTCATCCAAGTATTCATAACCCAACAAGTTGTACCCCAAGAGCCACAACTTTCCTTTCCTCCGAACCACTCCATCGTAGAGCATTAGCTGGGTCAAGCTAGGTGATTTTTAAGAAAACATTGGTCTATAACACATTTTAAGCAAGTACTGAAAAGCTTGTTGGTTAAAATTAACAAGCAGATTTGGTATAAGATGAATATTCTACTCTTTGAACCAATGGGCAAAAAACTGAAAGTTGCCATAAATTGGTTTAAGAATCAATGCCAAGTATAAGTTTTAGTTTTTGTAGTTTATTTTTGTGTTAATTAAATGGGAACACATTGAATCAGACTATTAATTTAGCAATGCACTGCATAAACCTAAGTGAATGACAAATATAAATTTGACAGTCCTGTACTTTTTTGTTTCATAAGGACCAAGAGTATGTGAAGGGAGATTGGTGTAACTTTGATGTTACTCAGGGAAGTTATGATGATGCTTATCCTAATCTGTGGGAATATTGATTCTATTCAAATTATCCCAATGTTTATATAAAAGACTTTGACTGATATAGAAATGATATTTAGTAAATGGATAGAGAAATTGCAGGAATTTTCTTTGATCTATTGGATTTGCACTTGAAACAAGAAACTTGAGAGAGGTGAATTTCCTTGACATTATACTGGCTCATGTAAAAGAGATTTACTAGACTTGTAGGAAAAAAGAAAACACCTTAGTATGTTGAGCTTTGGCCTATTCATATAAAAGAAATATATTCAGTAATGTTGAAAAAATATATTTACTGTCCATTTAATGACAAATGGAGGAAGAAAACGGGAAAAGATTTTGTTCATTCTCCTTTCCTTCAGTAAAGCAGTGAAGATGGAAATTGTTAACTAATTATTCGAATTAGTAAGTTGCACAAATTATTCAACAAAAACAACCTGAAAATAAGTTACTCTGATATGGATAACATACTCTAAAGTATAAAGGATCACAGAAAAGTGCTTTCTGCAATTAGAGGAATAGAACAATTGCCTATTGGAAGGAGAATGCTTGATACCTAATGTAGTTTATAAGTAGTAGAGGGGTTCTGTATATTGGTGCAACTGAAAATCCAGATAAAATACCCATAAATCCTCATTCAATATGAGAAATCATGCTGGAATTAAACTAATCTAAGTACATAAATGATTAAACTCTGTTCACATTTTTAACTGACTTGAAATGGAATGCCTACATCAAATCAATAGCTGCATTTATTGCAAGGACAGTTGGGTCACTCTGTCATGCCAGAAGGTTTTTCTCATCAGCATCTATGTTGCACATTTACAAATCCACCATTTGTTTGTGCATTGAATATTGTTGCTATATCTGGTCTAGTGCTCCTGCTATTCATCCCAATGTTCTTGACAAAATCCAAAGACGGATCTTCAATGTAATTTATTCTAACTTAGCATCTCAACTTTCTCACCAAGGTGACATGGCTTCCCTCTGTCTTTTCTACAAATATTTTGGTGGCAACTGCTGTGACGAGCATTTTTTCCCTTGTGCCTCACTACATGAATTTAAGTATCCTACTAGATTGGCATTTAGGTCCCACCCTTTTGCTGTTAAAATAATTAAATGTAATTGCCAACAGTTTTTTTTTTGTGTGTGTGGAACTCCCTTCCATTTACTTGCTTCACTGATAACTAGGATCTTCAAAAATTTAAATGCAACATCAATCGCCATTTTCTATCTTCTTGAATTCGATTCACCTTTTATCCTTTCCTTAATTCCCCAGTCTTTTATCTCCCTTTCACTCTCTGTAACTTCCTGTGTACTACTGGTATTTCAAAGTATTTCAAACTCTCTTTCTTCATGTCCTTTTGAAGTATGAGACCATATATCCTTTTCTGTGAATAACGAACTCTCTCACCTTTTGTTTTAAACATTTTTGAATATTGTGTCAGGTCATTTAAGGTTGAATGGACATTTCCTCCTCATGACAATTCATTAAAACTATGGCCTTTAAAAATTTGATTCATTTTCCTGAAACCTATGCTATTATAACATAACTTGTCACAATAACATGTCTATTATGTTTACCTCTCTTCCTTTAGTAGCTAAAAGGTGTTACGCATTGAGAACAAATGTTTATTTTCTTTGCCCTTACTGTAATTCATTTGTCCTGTTGTTTGTTTACAGACAGATCTCTTTTTTTTATATTTACAACTCACCATCCATTATCAAGTTACTACTACTTGTAATTTAGTTTCTAATATTAACACTGTTTTTGCGCCCACAGATGACAGTGGCATAAAATGCATGTTAAACCAGCACTGCGACAGAGAAATGTCAATGAATAAATATTTGCAAAGCTAAGTGCTTCCTACCACTATTCAGATTGAAATCTATGTATAGCATATTAGAAGAAGTATTTGTGGTATGCTTATATGATTGTTGTCCCTACAAATTTTTATTTTACATAGCTTTTTTTTCTCTCATCAGTATTCTGATAAAACAAAGTAAATCCAGGAAATTTTTCTTCCTGAAATCAATCCTTCAGATCTACAAATCAACAATTTGCCCTTGCATGGAGTATTGCTGCCATATATGGTCTGGATCCTCTTCTGTTTGCCTCGGGGTTCTTGATAAGATCCAGAGGCGGATATGCAATATAATTGGCCCTGTTCTGGCATCTCGTCTACAGTCACTCTCCTACAGACGCGCCATCACCTCTCTCTGTCTTTTTTACAAATACTTTCATGGTAATTGCTCTGAGGAGCTGCATTCGCTGGTTCCCAGACTTCATGAATTCAAGCGTCCTACAAGGCTGGCATCCCGCTCTCACCCTTTCACTGTTGAAACTATTAAATGTAGCTGTCTCTTCTACTCCAATAGCTTTATATCTTGCACCTCTCGCCTGTGGAACTCCCTTCCCTATTCCAGTTTCCCTGAGAGCTATAATCTCCAACTATTCAAATGTAATGTAATTCGACATCTTTAGTTGCCTTGATCTATCCACTATCCTTCTCCTCATCCTTTTCGCTATCACTCCTATCTGATCTTGCTCCAAATCTTCTGTAACCTCTTGCGTCCTAGTGGCTTCCCGCCTTGCTTGGGATGAAACGCTTAAAAAAAAAAAAAATCAATTGCTAGGTCTGCAGCTAGGAAAGTTGGTCCACTGTGTTGTGCTTGTATGGGGTTTTCACTCACATAGCAGCAGAAATTAGCTTTGTGTTCACAGAGATAAAAGTATACTTGACAGGAGATGAAATGTACAGAAGTAACAGGAAAAGCATGGTAAATTGTATGTTAATTTCATACAATTTATTTTTATTTTTTTGTGTATTGGTGTGTGTATTTTTTAGGTTACAATTGTTTTATGGTACATATGATAAAAATGGAGAAGTTACTTTGTAGTATTACAAGTTATATCACAGAGAGAAGTTACACATGTTGCCCGTACCAAGGTTTATAGCAAAGAGATTGAATTTAACATCTTTTGACGGGATGTCTGTATTTCTGGCAGAAACAGTTTTTGTTGCATGCTGGGAGTATTTTTAATTTTTATTTAATTTATTTTATACGTTTTTATGTTATGGTTTTATTTTATTTTAATTTTCATTATTATTACTTTATATTTTAATTTTATTTATTTATTTATAATAATAATAATAATATTCCTACACTGGACAATTTTTCTTGACAGAATCTATTTTACACATCTAGAAATCTACCATTCATCCATGTATTGAATAATACTGTCACATTTGATTTGGTGCTTCTACTGTATATTTAGACTTTCTTGATAAAATTCAAAGAAGAATACGCAGTCCTGATCTGGCATCTCAGCTTCAGTCACTTTATCACTGCTGTAACATAGCTTCCTTTCTTTTCTTTTTTTTTGTTCTTACAATGATGCTCTTCCTGTACAGGGCTCGAGAGTCATTTGAGGTAGTGTTACAGAGTAAGAGGCATGGTTTATGTGGATAATGGTTAGCTGTAGACTTGAACAGGTTAAGATTGTAGTGATCAAGGATAAATATTTTCAATTTTTTTGATGTTCTTTCGTACTTAGAATGTATGAATTTAAGTGCAGTACTAGAATGATGGCAACATCTCAACATTTTACAGTTAAAATGGCTAGATAGATGTTTTTTTCTTGTAAATGCTTGTGAAAGTCTCTTCCAGCTTCTTGCTTCCCAATCAATTTTGATCTTAAAAAAAAATATAAATGCAGTTTCAACTGTTCTCTTCTTAATTCCTGTTTTATTGTTCTCTCTTTGTAATAATGTTTTATTTTTCTCATTTTCTTTCACACTCAGTAACCCCTTGTGTCTTAGTGGCTTCATCTTTTTTCTTTTTTAATCATTTAACCCCAATAAAAAAAATAATGTGAAATTAGAATCAACTACAGTTGTTGTTAAATGTTGGAGGGGGTGGTGGGGTAACACTTCTCCAAATAAGGAACATTTTTGTTTTAATTTTATTTTTAAAAAATGTTTTCTTCTTATTGCAAAGTAGGATTTTTCTAATGAAGATTCACAATTTTAGGAATGGATTTGTTAATGCATATAATTTTCTTTTTAAGATTTGGTGTTGCTGGTGGCAGCAATGTGTCGGGAGATGAAGTCAAGAAACTTGATATCTTGTCTAATGATCTATTTATCAACATGCTCAAGTCATCTTTTACGACTGTATTGCTGGTGTCTGAAGAGAATGAAAAAGCCATTGAAGTTGAAGTAGAGAATCAGGTGAGACATTCTGGCATTTTTCTATCAGACATGGGGGCAGTAGGGGTTT
Source organism: Acanthosepion lycidas (assembly GCA_963932145.1). Taxonomy (NCBI): domain Eukaryota; kingdom Metazoa; phylum Mollusca; class Cephalopoda; order Sepiida; family Sepiidae; genus Acanthosepion; species Acanthosepion lycidas. The sequence goes on from OZ010606.1 coordinate 34,818,798, forward strand.
GAAAAGAGAATTTTTGATTTCTATATATCAGACCTGTGAAACAGTAGGGGCTGAAAAAAAAAAAAATTCTATTGAACATGGAGATAGTGGGGGCATGGAAAATATTTTTGGTTTCTATCAGACCTGGAGACAGTGAGGAGGAGGGGTTGAAAAGACTTTTTGGTTTCCACTGAACCTGGGGATAGTGGGAATTTGAAGGAAAAAAAAGGGGGGGTTCTATTGGATTTGGGGACAGAAGGGGCTGAAAAGAATTGGATTTACAGACTGGGTGTTGAAAAAAAATCTTTGGTTTCTGTCAGACCTCTGGACAGTGGAGAGTAACAAAAAAAATATCTTTGTTTTCTATTAGATCTGGGACAGTGTAGATTAAAAAATATTGTGAATTTTGTTTTAGTGGAAAATACTTGATTCTATAAGGGTTATATAGGTTTATATAGGTTTCTGTATTCGGCCCTTCAAAAAGAAGTGGCTGGTCCTGCACGAAATCTTCACCACTATAATGAAATCATGTGCTGTTGTCGGGCTGTCAGTTTCCTAGGAACTGATCTGCTTGACCCTCATATATCGAATTCGACGGGATAGTCGAGAGTATGATCCAGAGTGCTTAATCTACAGTAATATGAAAATAAAATTTGGAAAATGATTATTGTACAACTTCCTCCATCTTGGATTTTCTGTCTTGGATCAATATATAGAGATGGTGGGGGTGTCTTTTCAAAATATGCAACATGTCTACAAAGAAGAATGAAGTTAGCTGACAAAATGAAAATATAAAATTTCATATTTACAAATTGGTGAGGTATACTGTTGTAGCATACCTACAGATGATAAATACAGTAGTAAATACTGGATGTGTTGATCTGCAGTTCGAGATTCATTGAAGAATTCACTTGACTACTACTACGTGCTGCTTGCGAATCTTATATGTTATTCATGTCCTAAGTATTATCATGCATTGTTCACCTTCATGTGATTATTCTATTCAGTAACCTTCCCTTGATTATGTTATAGACAAGTGTATGGTTGCAAGAAAGAAATACGACAACAGTAGAAATAGATTTACGAGATTTATTTCAATAGGAATGTATGGTTTTGGGACAGCTACCTTGTGGTATAGCTCATAGGCTGGCTGAAGATCTGGGTTGATCTCTCATAGTAGTTTTCGCTGGTTGGTGTGGTGCTACTGCTGCTGGTTGCTCAGCCTGACCGTGACAGGTCTCTTCCCTGGCCTCCTGTTGACTGCTGCTGGCTGACCGTGACAGGTCTCTTCCCTGGCCTCCTGTTGACTGCTGTTGTACTTCTCATGTGACCCTTTTTATGGCGTTTTTTATGGATTAACAGGCTCGAAAAACGATGCGAGTATAATTAGGAGGGAAGCATTTTTATTGGTCAAAAAATAGAAACACTTTAAAATATTTATTTTTCGACCGGAACTCGTGTGTTGGGAATATGCGTAAACGACGATAATGGTCATTTTGTAACGGAGCCTTGTCCTGTTCATATCCGGTTCTCGCTCTTGAGTATGTTAGTTTATTTGCCTGTATATCAGCCGAGATATGTCTTATTTTATTTTATAACAGTTACAACATTTACAAATATATTCAGTCCAGTTTCTTCTGTTGAAGACAGCTTTTGTTTGACCTAAAAGAGGTGGAACTTATTACTCTTCTTTGACTTAGACATAGACTTTTACTGGAACTGACTGACTCGTATTTATACTAAACAGATGGACCTAAGTGTGGACATCAGGCTCCATGCTAATATTTAACAGAAATACATTAAATTCTATTTGAAAGTGCATGACTTGAAGAGTATAAAATTTTTAGTAACTATAAATGCTTTAAAATTGAAACTTTGATATTTGTTTTAAATGCTGTACAAATTTTATCTTTTCCCATAGATTATAATTACATTTATTTTAAGTTGGTATCCACTCAGTAGGAATATCATAACTTATTACTAATTTTCAATAAAAAGAGTTTTGTTTTGAATTTTAATTAATAGAATATGTCTTAATAATGTGCCCTCTAGAATTTGAATCTGTATAATTTGTTTGTTTTACAAATCTTAATTTATATAAATTTTTATTGTTTTTCTTCATAAACACTACAAATTCCCAAACTATTCTGTGGCACATGTGTTTGTCTCAAGATGGAGATATATACAGAGAAAAGGTATACTTGTTTGGGGTGGGGGTGTGTGAAACAAAACAAATTTTTTATTTATATTTGCTACAGGGTGTGATGGGTAAATTGTCGCCATTTTATATTTTTCATTTTGCCTATGCATGTTGTTTGTTTTTGGTTTTGTCAACTGCACAATGTAGTAGGGTCAGTTGGGCACCATCTGTGAGAAAAAGAGCACCATGGTGCAATTCACTCTGCCAGATATTTGGATACGATATGCTGTACTGCTTGGCATTCACACCGCAAGTGCCAATACAAACATTTCAGAGTGTTTGGGTGTCAATCTGAGGACAGTGCAGAGGATGCTGTGTCCCTAAAAGATGTACCAAAAGTGATGAAAACCAAATATCCAGTCAACATCATGGTGTTTGGAGTGATCACTAGTGATGGCGGCGTTATGCTTCAATTCATCTCGACATGAAGGCCTACTTGAGGAGGTAGTGCTGCCTGGGTCAAGAGGGTGGCTGCTGGAAGATCCTATTTTTGGCAACAGGACTCTGCACCATACCACACAAGCAGGAGGAGCCAGTCATGGTTGTTGGACAATTTCTACAACCACATCATCCCTTATGCCCGGCAGACTGCAACTCCCTTGATTATTATGTGTGGGGCGCAGTTGAGTGAGTGACCAACAAAACTCCTTGTAGCACCAAAGATGAACTGAAAGCAAGGATTATGGCAGAATTCACCAAATTAAACAAGGAGATCATCCAGAAGAATTGCAGGAGATTCTGAAGGCCATCTAACACTTTCGCCCCAGTCCCTCAACCTCCAACATCTTACTCTCTGGGTTGAGGTATCTACTCAATCCTAACTGAACTTAAGGGAGTGGCTATAGGTCCCCTGAGCATCCATAGGTTATTTGACCAGTCCACTGGTTTAATCCTGATTCCTGCCCACATTGTGTTTGGTTTGATCCTGAAAGCAGAAGTGATGTTCATCTATTCATGGTTGACTGAAGATGTAGACACGGCTGGAGAGTCTGCGCTAAGAAATTTAGAATGCACCAAAAAAAACAATATCTGCAGAAAGCAGGACAAACAACTATTCAATGATTGAATTGTTAATGTCTTTTATATAGCAGAAAAGAATAGTATAGAAAAGAAATGGGTTACAGAAAAGAAAAGTAAAAAAAAATGCATACACTGGATTCTGGACAGAGAGAGTGTTATGATTAACTTGTTGTTAAATCATCTCAGAATGATATATGATTCTTGTGATGGGGGAATAAAATTTCTGTGCACGGCTTAAAGTTTATAGTGGCATTCCTTCTTAGCAGTAGTAATATTTGTGGTAGCAGAAGCAGCGGTACTTATATCAACAGTACGTGTTAGCGGACACTCCAATCTCTGACGTCACTTTCTCTCCTTCTTGAGTCCCTAACTCGACTCTCCACTATCTCTAGCCCAACTCTTGCCTGGGCTAATTCTCTTCTGTCTCTCTCTTCCGTCTCCTCTTTTTCAGCATAACTACACATTTATATAGAAAAAAACACAGCTGGTCATAACCGACCCTTGGCCCTACTACTTCGCATGCAATTATCACGGGGTTATGGCTGCTTCAACCAAAATCATGGGAATTCTAAAAGCCCTCCTTGCTTACTCAGCTCAAAAATTATTTCGTCCATTTCCATTGTCTACTGATGACCCAGATTCAATGGGTACAGCTCCTGCCCTAGATCAGGTTTCACTGTCAGTAAACAAAAATGCTCTGATCTAATTTTGCTTAAATCCACTCCAATTTCACTAAAAAAAAAAAAAAAGTGTGTGTTTCCCAGACTTTCTCTGTCACACATAGTCAAAAGCAATGACAATTTTATTGAATAAATTTACTCTTTAGTATTTAAAAATATTTTTGTGTAATTTTGGTAAATATATCTAAAATTGAGATGTCAGAGTTATTTTCATTTTCGTGTAATTTAGGTGACAATTTATCCATTGCACTCTGTAATTTAGTGCATGGTGTTTCTATAGTCAGATGATGATGATGATGGATAACTTGGTGTTGACAGTTGTGAATTGCATTGACGCTATAAAAATGGAAATGTATAACTATCTTTTTATTTTTCTGAATATAAAATAAAAAGTAATTACTAATGATACTGTGTAGTTTAAATTATTTTTATAGTATAAAGATATGTGACTCTCACCCAAGCTTGTCACTAACTGGTCATTGATCACCCCCACATTGCATTCTGGTACTTGATCTTGTTGGAATGCACCAAAAGCTGGGGAAGGTAACATGAGTGAAGACATGCTTTCAAGGTGTAGAAGTCAAATGACTTACCTTCTAACATAGCTGCCTCCTTGTGTCTCTTTGTAAAGGCAGGCTAGCTAATCTACCTCATTTATAGGAGAGTACCTAATACACAGGTGGGTTAGTCCACTTTACTAGAATGGACCTGCCCAACACATGAGTGAACTCTATTCACCCATAAATCTCTCCAGTTCACAGTGCCATGTAGAATATTGGTTAACTTGCAAGTGGTCTGAAACACAGGTAGACTGGTGTAGTCACTTCAAGTTGAAAACCAATATTCTACATGGAGCTTCAAACAGGATCTGATGATTCCAGCTGACTCTGCCAGGACTTATGCTGAAATTTTTGTGAAAGAAAGCATCACCAAGAATAGCCTCTCTATGATAGACTGGGAAATCCTGTTCACAGCACCATGTAGAATATTGGTTTTCAAGTGACTACACCAGTCTACCTGTGTGTCAAACCACTTGCAAGTTAACTAATATTCTTAATATTACACAAGGTAACATGATTAAGGACAAACACTATGTTGAGAAAAAAGAACTTAAACCCTGTTTCCCATTTTATATGTAGATATTTTATTCAGGGCTTCACCTGCTTATCCAGGTGGGTAGGTGATACTAGGCCAACTTTTGCTATATCAGCTCTTCCCTCTACCAAATCCTTGTCTTGACGTAGTGGCTTGGCCATATGAAGTGGAGTTGGAACCACATGGACACATCCGTCTTCCACCAAGGGCAGACCAAAACTATCTCCAATCCCAAGCATGACAGTTAATATAGAGCAGCACCTGGATATACCCTATTTCCTGTTTTGGTACCACTTGATCTCCAAAAATCCTTTATCCACCTCTTTACTTCCCATTCTCCATCCACTTAGAAGACCAAATTTTTAAAAGGACCCATCTGCTGGTTCACTTCCTGTTTTTACCTTCTGATCCAGTTTTCCTCACTCCTGTTCCCTCTTTTTTAAACTTATTCACTATTCTGTTGATGGTTTTTGATTGGACTTTGAAGATGAAAGCCAGAGTATGAATGTTGGTACCATTGCTCAGTTGAGAAGACAGTGGGTCTGACACAAAACGATTTTAACCTATTCTTTTTCTAGCTGAATAACCCAAAGGGGTTTTCAATGATTCTTACGACAAATGGTATCAAGACGGGTAAATATCTTATCTGAAAAAAAGAAACTCCGTTAGTTTAGTGGTCTTTTAGATATTTAACATTTTGTGGGATGAACTTTTAAGCTGTAACATGATTTGGACAATTTTGCTGTTATACCCTCTGTGTGTGTGTGTGTGTGTGTGTGTGTATATGTATATATATATATATATATATATATATATATATATATATATATATATATATATATATGTGGGGGTCTTAAGTTACAATTTTTTTCATTTATAACAGTCAATAAATAAAAACAATTATAAATGCATCCTGAAATGTATATATAAAAAAAAAACACACATCACATCCTGCTAACTTGTGTAAAATGAACACTGCCACATACTGACAATTTTCAATGCATTGTTTTTTTCATTTCATACTGTGCATGGGTTTTTTGTTTGTGTGTGCATATTGGTACACCTGGAGTCTGCTGACCAATTTCATTGCGCCATGACAAGAATAAATAAAATTGTAGGGAACTCTCTCTCTCTCTCTCTCTCTCTCTCTCTCTCTCTCTCTCTCAAACTTTTTGTATTTGTTGTATTATATCATTGACTATTTGTTCCTCCATTTCAGGGTAAATACATTGTCTGTTTTGATCCATTAGATGGGTCTTCCAATATTGACTGTCTTGTGTCCATTGGTTCAATTTTTGGCATCTATCGCAAGGTAAGTACCATATTTGACGTCATATATATAATTAAAATTTATATGCATAATAATTCAACCAAGTCTCCAAGAATTTAATTTGTAGGATAAAATTTTGTCTTACTTAAAGGATACATCATATTTAATAGCATATAAGCCCAATAACAGCAGCAGCAAAGCTGCTCTATTTGTTGGAAAGTATATCTAATATTTCTGTAACTTTGATCGCGTTCAAAACCATGAATTATGAAATAATAAATTGTGTAGGTGCAGATCTTGTCTGCTATTAAAACCCATTAATGCCTACCATTCAAAAAAGAAAAGGGGACTGTGTATTAAGTAGTTAAATACAGTCAGTCAGTTATGTGCCATGCGTGATACATGCTTAGGTGATCATGTAACTTTTGATATATGACTGACGAGGCAGATTTTTTCCCCGCTGTAGGTTGCCATTTTTTTTCTATGGTAAACCAGTTGCCATCCAAGGCTACAGAACCCGGTCCGTCCTGCTATTTACCCATAGCTGGAGGGGTGGGGGATTAGAAGAAGAGGATTCATACCTTTCCCAAGGGTATTAGCATGTAAGTGAATGTAACGGAATGGAATTCAAACTTGTCTCTCTGATTCCTCAATCCAAGCCACTATCCATTCCTCAATCCTTGCCTCCTCTTAAATAGTTAAATACAAGATTCCAAATTATTGTCCTTGACAGCCATTCTGGTTAGTGCATCTATATTCTCATGTGACTATGAAGTATTTAATTTAGCAATATCATTTTATTTGCAAATCCATACATTCTGGTTCACTGTATGTAAAATAGTGACATTTTGGTTGGTGATTGTTGACTGATTATTATAACTGCTGTAATTAACCATTTGGAGTGTGGTTGGGTGTAGACACAACTGTGTGTCACTTAGGGAATGCAAAATTTTGACATTCCTAAAAATGTCACATTGTGAAAGAAATTGTTGTACAAGAACCAAATAGATGTTGAAGTTTACAGTTGCAAGTCAAGGACAGAAGATCAAACTCTAGTATGAATTGATACTGGACACGAGAATTTCTTCTTTTTTTTTTTTTTTTCTTTTAAATTACTCTTTAGAGAAAGCAGGGGATCTAAACATTGCACAGGCAGTAATGTAAGAGACTTCAATAGGGTACATTTGTGAAATTCCCCAAATGCCAATAAGTGCATTATCAAATCTTATAATATATAAAAATACTTTTTTTCAGTTTGAATTTCACAGCAGGATCACACTAACCACATGATTCCCATGCCAGTCAACATACCCTGTAATTTTTTGACAACTTAATTAGACAGATTATAATAAAATATAAGCATGAAACAGACTGTCACCGCTCAGTGTTGATCCCAATGTCCACTTTTATATTTACATATGCTCTATTGCTGACATTGAGCACCTTAGCACATAAATATAGTATACGCATATGATTGTTTGTGTATGTACATACATATATATATATATATATATATATATATATACATACTGTTGGGCATGTGGCTGAGTGGTTAGAATGTTCGCGTTCCGACCATCAGAACCAGGTTTGATTCTCATCGGAGATGATTTGTCAGGAAGGTGACTTCCTGGTGTTATCAGACTCGAGGGGTCGATCCCAGTATGTGGAAAGTGCCTGAAAACCATACCACGGGTTGACCCAAGCCTTGTGAGTGAAATTGGGTAGACAGAACCCTTAGGGGCCCGTCGATAACTGTGCTAGCATGAAGTCACAAGTCATTGTGGCCGAGAGCTTGAGCGTTTCTGGTCTTGTTCAACTTGTTGATCACGCTAGATAATGCACTCTTTCCCAGAAACTGTAACTAAGATCTGCTCAGCATAATTGCAGTATAAAACACAGGTGGGCTCTGTGGGTGTTGACACAAATGCACTTGAGCAAGCATCTACAATAGGGATTGGCTAGCTGCCCTAGTAGATGCATATCCTCGAATATACAATAATATATATATATATATATATATATATATATATGAGATAATTTTAAACTCAGCGTGAGTTATCCCTTAGTCGATTTTTAATCTCCAAGAACTAAAGAGTTTGTCTTGTTCCATTTTTTGGGGAGTACGGTGACCTGAACTACCACACTGAATCCAACTAAGTCAGCATCCATCTGTACATCTTCAGAAATTTTGATTTCGTTATGTAGAGTATCTCTTTGTTGTTGTTGTGTTTTAAATTTTTACAAGCGTTATTATTATTATTATTTGACCACAAGTGGCCATTTCACATAACACATGGTTGAGACTTCATTCAACTTAAGACTGTACGTCATAATATTAAAAAAAAAAAACAGGAATTATTTATTTATTTTTTTACTTTTGAGCTCTTGTATAAATAACTTTAATAAATGTGAGAATGATGTCATCTCGTTTGAAAGTTCAATTGATAAGTGACAGCTTTTGAGATAAGATAATTTTTATCATTTAGAAAATCACAAAAAGGTTGAGATTTACATTCAACCTATTCCTCACGGTTAACAAAAAAAAAAATGCTGAAAAAAATTCCCCCTCCTTTTCAAATTGCTATTTCTGAATTTTATGATATGACTAGGAGAAATTTGAATGTATTTGTGATATCATTTAAGATAAGAAAAAAAAAATGTTAACTTTGCTTCAATTTAAAAGTAGATATTTAATGGTTTAAGTTAATGTATATCAAGTTCCATCTCAAGTTTATTCTTTATACTCACATATCATGCAACTTTTGAAGACCTAATTTTAAGAGGGTTACATGAAATATAAAAAATTAGCATATGCACTCTTGACCCTGGATATGGCATTGACTAAACTATATCTCTGTTTACTATAGTCAAATTAGCTTCAAAAGTTGCATGATACGCAAGTATATATGGTACATTGTTTCTCTAGGTTTGTCCTCTAGGTTTGTCCTAGTTGCATGAGAATAATGCATATAAAGAATGTGTATTTACCCTTACGGTGGAGGAATAGGATGGCATTGTGGAGTAATGGATTGCGAAATTGGTGAGCTGAGTTCAAACTCCAGTCGAATTCATTATGTGCTAATACCCTTGGGAAAGGTACAAATCTTCTTCCCCCAGCTATGGGTAAATAGCAGGACACTTTTTTTCCTGCAGTAGGTTGCCTTGAATGGCAACCTACTGCGGGGGAAAAAAAATCTCTCTCATCAGTCATGTATTGAAAGATACATGATTGCCCATGTGTGCATCACACATGGCATATAACTGACTGACTGATTTACCCTTAGGTATATAATGTGGGTGGGTGTTGAATTCTGAAATAAAATATGTTGCCAATTCATAACTTGTTTCCTTAGTTTGTGTAATATTCTTTGTTTAGTATTTACTCTGCCCCTCCTTTTAAATAGTTAACTGTTAAATCTTTGATATTTGTTCCCCCCCCTCTCCTTCATGTACTCAATTTATGCACAAGCCATTTCTCATCATCTTTAGAGTAACCTTCAGTATTTGTCTATCATTTTATATATAAATGCCTGTTTTATTTCTATATATAATATTATTTCCAGTATATCTGATTTACTTTTTTTTTTTTTTCTTTTAATAAACATTTGAAAAGTAGTTTAATCCTAAGATGCCTGTAGTATCATTTAAGATGCCAATTTAGAAACTAAGTATAAACAGACATTGATTTCCCCAAACTGAAAAAAAAAAACAAAAAAAAAAAAAAACCTCTCCTGAGGACCACAAATGCCAGTTGTAGTACATATGATCCTCAGCATCACTACCATCTGATGGACAGTTGTGAAACTACAGTGGTAAAGATGACCAAGTGGTATCTGTTTTTATGCTCAGGCTTTCAACCCTTTTCTGTGCTATTCCAGCAGAATAAGACTGACCGCATGATGTACATATCACTCGACATGTCCTACAAGAGTCTCTATGGGATACTTACTCTTGTTAGATATAAGTGACAAAATTAAGAAGTGTGGAAGAATGTATTGCATGAGGGCATTCACATTCTGTACAAGACTCTCTCCACCAATTTTTATTCAGGATTTATTTTTACTAATAGGACTTTGATTTTAAATTTATTTTCTCCTTCTCGCCTGCCACCCCCCCTTTTGTTTTTATCAGTGAGATGAAGAAAAAAAAATTCTTGTATAAATATAAGAAAATTTAGTTATTAAAGAGATTATACAAAACACCCATCCACATATTTTTTTTCTTTGCATGCTTCTTTATTAAAGCAAACTCCCAAATCTATTGTCTGTTTCAGGTTTCTGATGAGCCTCCCTCTGAGAAAGATGCTTTTCAGCCTGGGCGTAACATGGTAGCTGCAGGCTATGCTCTTTATGGCAGTGCTACAATGGTGGTTCTTAGCACAGGAAATGGTGTCAATGGCTTCATGCTCGATCCAGTAAGATTCCAATTTCTAACATCACCAGCAGAGTAATAATATTTTAAAAATTTAAAATATTCTAATTCCGAGAACAAGGAAAAAAAGTTTTTGCCATTTTATTTAACCCATATTCTCTTTGTGTCTGTTTAAATTTACACCTTTCTTGTAAGCATTTTGCTTCAAGTTTGTATCATTTTGATTTTGCAGATAAAAACCTGTAAATATTTTCAAAATGATGGCTTACATAAAATGTTGGGGAAAAGCAGTCTTTGTCCTCTATTTGTACATTTATATTTAAACCACAACAAATTATGCACTTATTTCGATTACTGTGTTACTTAGAATGATTACTTTGCTACTTATGTAAAAAAAAAAAAATAGAAAGTCTTATGTGGCAATAATATAAGTGACAGATGGCTATAAAAAGACACTGTTCATTGTTTACAGCTAATTTTTAAAAAATAATGCACTGTCTACTGTTAGTGTCACATGATAATTGTAAGTAAAATGATGCACTAAATTAAGTAACCAAGTAATCATTTTAAAGATATAGAATGGGTATGCTGAAAAGTTTTCTCTTGCACTTGGGGCCTTGAAAAGAATATTTAAGTATGGTCAAAGATGCATTCCAAAAGCTAAGCAGAGTATTAACACACAGAAAAATTTTGTTGGAAACAAAGAAAAGAGTACTGAACTGTTATGTTAGGTACCTCCACGAAATCACTAAAAAAAAAAAAAAGCATAGCTTGATGAAAAAAACGCCAACCTTGCCGAAAACAAAATTTTATTGTCTAAATGCTTATGTTATTATTAAGAGGAAAGACCAAAGTTTATTTTAATTATTTAAAAAAATTTTTCCTTTTTAGAACATTCTAAATTTTGATTAAAAAAAAAAACCTTGTTTCTATTTGTATCAGCGGAACTAGTAAATAACAGACAATTTTTAGCACGTGTTTTTGGTATGACACATTAATTTGAAAAATCGTGCAAAAATAGAAATAATTGTTGGATGTTAATGAAACTTTCAGGAACTATTCACAGATGATCGAAATTATTATAAATGTTTTTTTTTTTTTTTTTTTTTTATTAAAGTCATGGTAGAAATATTTTTTTAAAATATTTATTACCCCCCCCCATAACTAATTTTATGAAAACGCTAGAAATTTGATCGCATCGGGTTTAGTGATTAGAATAATTAAAAGCACAGGGCTTTGAGGAATGCAAATCATGTTTTTTTTTGTTTTTAATTGGAGCCAACGTACCTGAAAATCAGCTCTGAATTGTAACATACAAAACACAATAAAACAAAGATACTATTTAATTTCAAATGCTTTTATTTGCTTTTATGAATATGGACAATATTTTCTGAAAGCAAAAAATTTTTTCGATGAAAAATGAATTTTTAATACAATTATTTGTTATTTCTTTAATTATAATAGATTTTACATTTAAGTTGTTAAAATATTATAAAATTAGGAAATCCAATGAGGCTTTTAACTAAGTGTCCTTCTGAGATAGATCTTTTTTTTTTAGCGCGTTGTAAATTGTATCATTTTGACTAATCAGAAGATCTATAGTAATTAAGAAATGTAATTTTGTGCTTATAACCGGGCTGTAATTATAAAGTACGGAAGACCAACCAGAATATATTTAAGTTGCGTTATTTGAGTTAAGCATTGTTCTCCGCTGTTAAGGCCTTTACTTTTGCGAAACACGTGTGGAGAAGTTAATTTGATTTTTCAATTTCAACTGAAAAGGGTACCTACAAGTGTCAGTATCATCTTATGAAATTTATATGATCTTATTTTTATATTAATCTCAGTTATGACATTTTTCCATAAATGAAATATCAAAATTAATAAAATGAATACAAATAACAGTAAAATGTAATAAATGTACATAAAATTATAGTATTTTATGTACAGTTCTGATAAAATTTCGTAAGAAAGGTACCTATAAATTAATTAGATATTAGGTTGGTGCAAAAATAATTTCGTTTTCTGACATATGTGAGAAAACGAAATTATTTTTGCACCAACCTAATACATTTCTTAGGAAATATGAAATTTAATGTCACTCTTAAGTCTTATTTTAATTTCTTTATAATATATTCATAGACGTAAAGGTGAAAGCTAAGTACAAAAAAAAAAAAAAAAATTAGACCGCTGAAAGTTTGTTAAAAATAACGAGGTAAATAATTTGTTCACTTAAATGTAAATTATTTCACTTTTCTCCTTCCGTAGAACAAATTAGCCTCATGGAATTCGTAAATGTCATTCATCACTTGTCAAGAGACGCGAAAGTTTATGACCTGCTTTGTTTTATTTTCAAATTACATCTTTTTGGCACAAAAGCTAAGCTAAGCTAAGCTAAGCTAAGTTTGGTTCAAAATATTTTAAATAAACAATTTCTGATTTTCTTAAAATAAGTTTTGAAAAAATGATAATTGATATTTAAAAGAATTTCAAAGTGAGATTTCCAGTTTTTTTTTTTTTTTTAAATGGAAAAAAAAAAAAAAAAACTAGATTTTTAACAAAAATTTCGGACGTGCTAGGAACGATTAAAAAAATACCCCAAAAATACTTTGATCTTTCTTCTTAATAATAACAAATATTCAGACAATAAAATTTTGTTTTCATCAAGTTTGGCGTCTTTTTCATCATGCTATACTCTTTTTTTAGCGATCTCGTGGAGGTACCTATGTTATGTGATATCTGTTCTCCTGTGTGGCAGTAAATGCTGGACAATTTCTTCAAAGATGAAGAGACTTGAAGCAATAAAAATATGGTTCTGCAGAAGAATGCCGAGGATACCATGGGCTGAGCATGTGAGCAATGACAAGGTTTTGGAGAGCATACTTAACACCAGAAAGAGGCAGTTGAAATTTCTGGGGTACATAATGAGGAAGGGCTTGGAAAGTTTGATACTCACAGGACAGAGGAAAGCAGCATGTGACATACTTGGTGGGCTTGAGCAAATCGAGGGCAGAACAGGTTTTGGGGGAAATAATGAAAAGACAAAACTTATTAAGAGCTACATGGGACAGGAGGATCATGATAGCCTACGTCCTGAAAGGGGATGGCCCATAAAAGAATTTAGTACTGAAGGTTTTGCAAATACCTCATTTAGAACTACTATAGATATATCATTTGGTTGTTAATGTTGTTTATATATATATATATATATATATATATATATATAAATAGGATAAATGAAAAAAATTTCAATTTTGAAAGTAAATATCAAACATTTAAATATGCAAAGAGATTGTTTTATTTTCTGTAAACAAATAAAATTGCTTATAATTCACATGCATAACAAAAAACTGAAACTCCTAGTAGTTTATAGAGGCATTTAGAAAGCTACTTTAATAATCATGAAAATATGACTATTTGCTAAATATTTATTCATAAAGTTTAATATAGTTTTAGAATTGACTTTCTTCCACCTCACTTTTTTTTTTTTTAAATCTGCAGTAGCAAATAGGCACCTGTTATGACAAGAGCTGTCACACTGCTTGACTCTAGAAAGCATTTTACAAAGGTTAATTTTGACACTGTTTTTCTTGTGCATGAATGTTAATTTTTTTTTTTTTTTTTTTTTTTTTTCAGTCAATTGGAGAGTTCATTCTTACAGAAAAGAATATGAAGATCAAACCACGAGGAAAAATCTATTCACTAAATGAAGGTTATGAACAGTACTGGGATGAACCCACCAAAGCCTATGTAAAAAGCAAGAAGTTTCCAAAGGTATGGGATATTTTAATTTTGTTTCAACATGCTGTGCAGAAGAAATTCACTTACCTGTAAAAATGCCATTGGCTCCATGATACAGACTCATTCCATCATTTATAACAGAAAATGGTTGATGGAATAACCTGGATGTGCTGTGTATGGATTAATGTACCTCCCTTTGAATGCATATAAATTCAGTGGCAATGATCAAGAAGAAAGGAAGAAAGCCATCTTTCTGGGAGAGTGAATATGTGACTATTTGGATATGCTGCTCTCTGGATTTTGACGGTTTTCTCTACAGAAATTTTTATTTGAAATGAAATTTCATAAAAGATATTTCCATCAGCTATTTTCACTAGTGCATGAATTTAAGAGTGCTACTCGATTGGCATCCCAGTTTTCCCTTTTACTGTCAAAACAGTTAAATGTAACTGTCTCTTCTTCTCTTGCACTTGCTTCCCTGATAACTAATCTCCAAAAATTTAAATGTAATGTCAATCAACATCTTCTGTTGCCTTGATCACCATTCTTCTTTTTATCCTTTCCTCACCCAGTCTTTTTCCTTACTTACATTCCCTGTAGCTCCTTGCATACTAGTGGCACTCCCACCTTGCTTGGGGTGAAATGTTCTGTTTTTGCCATAATGTTTCAGTCCATCCATTCTACAGCCTTCTGTTACTAATCTCCCACTTTGTGAAACTGATATCTTTCCCACTTTCTATTTATTTCTATTAATTTTTTTCAGGAGGGAAAACCTTATGGTGCCCGTTATATTGGCTCAATGGTTGCCGATGTACATAGAACGATTTGCTATGGAGGAATTTTCATGTATCCAGCAACATCACAGTCTCCAAAAGGAAAGGTAAGAAATTTTTAAAAATTTTGCTTAATGCGAATGCAACTTGCAACTTATATTTTATTTTATTTTGTCTGTTTTTATTTTCTAGCTACGGTTGCTCTACGAGTGCAACCCTATGGCCTTCATTGTAGAACATGCTGGTGGCTTGGCAACTAACGGTCACATACCTATTCTTGACATTGTGCCAACAGCTATTCACCAAAGGACACCCATTTTCCTCGGTTCCAAGGAAGATGTTCAAGAAATCATTGATATTTACAAAAATCAATAAAACAAGCAGAAGTGAGTTTTGAATACTTATTTTCATCATCTTCTAAATTGGTACCAAATTCAATAAATGAATTTTTGTTCTGGACTGATGGAATTCTGTTAAAGAAAATAAAAATGTTTTTTGTTTCTTCATATTTACATGATTTTATTTATTTATGTAAATGTTTACAATATTTACATTAAAAACACATATCACAGATATGCAAGTTATGATCACAGATAAGGAGATAATACAACCAGCTGGATAGCCACAGTTCTGTAGCTGCAGGTATAGTTTGTTGGTATTTTTAATATAAGGAGGAAAGTCTATTAGTGGTAGGTTGTAAGAGTAAATATGCGATCAGGAAATAATGATTAAAAATATAATGGAGCAAATTTTAACTTAAATGGTTTTTTTTTTTTGTCTTTTTAAAATTCTTTTTTGGCACTTATTTGATATTTTTAATATAGAAAACAAATTGTGTAATCTTCATTATAGACAAGTTACAAGCAGTCAGAAAGAATGTTATAGAAAATTGGGATTTTCTTTTTATCATGAAGGGCAATAAAGAAAAGTTGTTTAAGATTCAAACAATCTGATATGGGTTATTGATATGAAAGATTCCCCCTCTCCTTTGGCTTTAGGAATCTGCCTTGTCTATGCAACAAGATTTTCATCTTAACTAGCCTTAGTGTTTGAACACCAATGATATAAAGTTACAGCCTGAAAATGGTACTGAAGACACTTCAACTTAAGATACTGAACTCTGAGGAATTCTAGTTTCTTTTGTATGTCGATTAAATTTATTGATAGATTATGATGTCTACACATAAATGGAATGTTTATACCACAACTAAAACTAATGGACTTACTGTGGTATGATTTAACCTACTTTCTTCTACATGTGAATTCAAACATTCACATCAATATCCTTGAGGGGAAAGTATGAAAGCCTCTATTGATAAAATAGTAATTTTTCTGAATTCCAAAAGTGGAAACCACTCCATCATTCTACTTATTCACAGCTAATAAAGAAATTCTGTGAAAGTTTTCAATAGAAATTTTCAAATAATATAATCTTAAATTACCTCAATGAGAAGTATATATGTTCAACTTAAGATTTTTCTAGTTAAAATTATACCCGGGTATCAAGCTAACATCTTTACTATAAATAATATTTTAAAAAAATAGTATAAATTAGGAGTAGTTACAATTTTTTTTTTTTTTTTTTTTCAGAATGAAATGTCATCTCTTTATGCAGTGAGTTTGTGACCCCACTCTTCTGATTTGGGGAAGTGTGTCATTTCAATACTGTAATGTTAGTAATGAAAAACCCTTTAAATTTTTTAGTTCACATTAGTGCAGGTTGCCAGGCTGGCTCTTAAAACTAGCTCAATCTTGCATAACTAAAGCTACAGTTTTAAATAAGCAAGGATAATTTGGGCCATGGAACAGATGAAAAATTAGTAAATTCTAAAATTTAGCAATGCTGGTCTTTTTAAAATGTAATTCAATCTGGCAACTCTATTAATGTAAAAAGAAAAAAAAACTGATCTGAAAAATAACAATGAAAAAAAAAAAAAAAAATTAATTTGCCACTCTGCAGCTTCTATTTGTATATATGGGGATAATTTGTGGTCATTGCATAAAATTAAAATTTGAACATTTACACTCACAAAGAGAAAGACAAGATTGAATAAACATTTGTCAGAACCAGGAGTCAATTACACAAAGTGTTATAAATTTAAAAAAAAAAAATTTTTTATATCTATTTCTGTCCAATATTCTAATGAGGAATGCGTAAAAAGAAAAAAAAAAATGTCTGTAGCTAAGAACTGCACATATTTTCAATGAAGGAAAGTAAGAGTTGTAAGTTAAAATAGTCAATTTTTTTTTTTTTTTTTTTTTTGTTTAACAGATGACGAATGTAAATATGAACCATCCACAATCTTGTAGAACTCCTCATCTAATATTTGCAGTCAGTTTGCCATTTATGATGACAAAAAAGTTTTGAAATTTCTGTGAATCATCAAAAATAGTCCAGATTAGTCAACCAATTTCGTTGGTTCTTACTTGATGAATAAGTTGAAAAGTTTTGTACCTTCGGTTTAGGATGCATAGCGTTTTGTCAGAAAGCAAAGTGTGCGCTGCCTCGAGATGCAGCAATGTCCATGATGTATGCAGAGTTGTGGCCAGTTTCCAACTGAGACAGGAAATCCTTCAGCCCTAATTCTCTGGCAATTTGGTACTGAAGACGCAAGTCCTTACAGTAAAGGAGCAATTTCTTTAGGTTTCCTTCACACTGAGATGGTTTATGAGGGAGCTGCTTATACCTATTCAAAAGAAAATGAGTTTAAGAAACATTCTTATTCATTTAAATCATACATAGCAATCAGACTTCAAATTACTGTCCAAATAGGTAATTGGACAAGGTTCCTAATTAAATTAACGGTTAGTTAATTAGTTACAATTGCTTCTGCACCTAAGAAAGAATATCCCAAATTATTTTTATATAGGGGACTTCTTCAAAAGCACTGACAATGGGCTAACTTCTTAAAATTTCTGAGATGAGGTATAGTAACTGTTTACACTATTTACATTGTTTGGACTATTGCCCTCATCTTTATTGTCATATTCACAACGTTTTGGCTGTTGTACGTTCCAGCCTTCCTTAGGTGATATACACTAGAATTTCAAACCAAACCCTTTATTTCATCCACTGTTCTAGTTCCATGTGCCATGCCTCTTCTGGATATCTTAGTTTCAGTTATCTCCCCACTGGATAAAAGTGTTAGTTGAAGTCATCTCGTGACTTGACTCAAAGAGATGTGAGTTCAATACCTGGCCACAGCAGAGGTGAACAAAAACTTTCAGAGTTGAGTTTAACTGAGCAATCTACCCGGGTGGACAAAATAATTCCAACATATAGCGTACAACAACCAAAACATTGGGACTATGACAATCAGGATGAAGACAATAGTATAGACTTTGTTAGATTCTGTTGTAAATAAAATAATACCCGTGACAGGTTTAGGATTTATCATCTTAATTCAAAATGCCATGCTTTGTAAATGTATAGAGGAGGTATATTTGAGCAGCTACCAGAATGATAAATGTGCAGGTAGCAAGACAGTTACTGGCACAGAACTTGGACTGTGAGCCAAGTTCAAATTCCAACTTGGTATGTTGTTTTATTTTTGCACTAATGCCCTTGGGGAAAGGGATGAATATTTTTATTTACCACCAGATATAAATCAAAAAGCAGGGCAAACTGAGCCAGTCTATAAGATTAATAACTCCAAATCTAGATGCAACAGGAAACAATTCCACTATCTTTTCCCAAAAATAGTCATGGCAATTTCCAAGCTACAGAGAGGTATGAGCTAAAGGGACATGACATTTAAACAGAGTGCATTAAATAGCAGGTTACTCTCTAGACTTGGTAGGAACCAGTCTAAAACACTAAACTGAAAATCATAGCCAAAAAAAGGCACCAATGGAGAGCTATAATTGCTTATGTGTTCAGGGGGACATGGCATTTGACAAGCTATAATCCATAGCCTGTAAATGACACCTTTTCTCTCATATAATTTGTATTTCCTTGATTTCAGATGAAAACTTGGAAATGTTCCAACATATTTCATTTAGTGAAATTATAATTTATTATATTCTTTATATATAGAGGGGGATGCATCAGTTTAAATTGATGCCATGAGGATATGGTTAATATTAGATAGGATAAAAAAAATTTATCACACATGAAGATTATTCCACTTAGATGGACACATTCTCAGTATTTTTTGGTAAGAAAAAATCAGCTGAGATAATATCACTGACATGAAGAAATTGTCAAAGTAAGAAAAAAAAAAAAAAAAAAAAAGGTTATTGATTTTTCTCAGTTATAGCTAAAAGCAGTGAATGATTTGGATAGTCAAATGAAAAATAGGCTTTTTATTTTTAAACAGATGATGCCACCTATGCACAAATAATAATGGAATCATACATACCGGTCAATTGTATCAATTATGAGAGCGGGATTAAGTCTGATATAAGCTTTCAAATCTTGCAGATAACGAAAGTCTCCATGAATTATGAGCCGGTTACACAATGCTTCTCCCCAAACAGCAGTTTTATTATATGCTTCACTCACAACTAAGGCCTGCAACAAAAATTATACAAATATTAATAATAAAAATAAATATTTCAGTGTGTGTGTGTGTATATATATATATATAAAATGTGTGTGTGATTCACGGACAGTACTGTTTCGCTGTATCACAGCTCCTCAGTGCAACTAGACATCCGAAGTCTTCAGCCAGGACCGAAACCCAACTGATTTGAGCTATCATCATTTAGTAGATTTTATAATAATGTTCACCTTGTACAAGGCCCAAGAGCCTCTCCAGGTACAGGGTTACAGAAAAAAATGCACAGTTTGTGGGGATATGTAAGGAAGATAACTTGAACAAGTTAAGATTGGAGAAGTTGGTTCCATAAAGCAACTGTTTGTGAGAAGCTGCTGCTGCTCAAGAGGAACTTAAATCTCACCAATGAAATACAAATGGAATGAGGGTGGTTCACTACAATGTGCATGGCATTGGCAGGTCTTAGCTATAAAGGTTACAACGGGTGGAACTAAGGAACGTAGTTTGAACACTTTCCATAGAAATAGTGATAGAACAGCAGGTGACTTACAACATTTCATCTGTGAGAAAAGGGGTTGTAGGGTGGAAAATAATTTATCACCTGCAAGGATGCAGAGATGATTTCTGGGAAGCTCTTTTCCCCATATATGGCATCATCAGTACTCCATTTTCAGACTGATCTCTTATAAAAAGGTAGAGAGTTGCAGGGGGAGTCAGTTACTTACTTGGAGCAGTAGAAGAAAAACAAAAATATCTATCTTGCATGTCCCTGAATAAAAAACCCTGGTAGAACAATCCACTCACAAACATCTTGAAAAACTCCAAGAACAAGGAAAATCTAAGTCAGTGGGACAGATGATCTCCTTTTTAGGAGGAAGAAAGAATGTAGTGATGAAAAGGTAGTGATGTGACCAAGAAAGATGATAATGTTAATAATTTGTAGCAAAGTACATAGTTGATTTCAAAACAATGGGGAATGTTGAAAAAATATGCCAGACAAAAATGGACAAATTAGGCCAACAATGTAAATATGGCCTTCGTGCCTACAAGAAAAGAAAAGAAAAGAAAAGAGAAGAAAAGAAAAAAAAAAAAGAAAAAAAAAAAAAGAAAAAAAGAAAAGAAAAGAAAAAAAGAAAAGAAAAAAAGAAAAGAAAAAAAAAAAAGAAAAAAAAAAAAAGAAAAGAAAAAAAGAAAAGAAAAAAAGAAAAGAAAAAAAGAAAAGAAAAAAAGAAAAGAAAAAAAGAAAAGAAAAAAAGAAAAGAAAAAAAGAAAAGAAAAAAAGAAAAGAAAAAAAGAAAAGAAAAAAGAAAAGAAAAAAGAAAAGAAAAAAAGAAAAGAAGAAAAGAGAAGAAGAAAAGAAGAAAAAAAGAAAAGAAAAAAAGAAAAAAAGAAAAGAAGAAAAGAGAAGAAGAAAAGAAGAAAAGAAGAAAAGAAGAAAAAAAGAAAAGAAAAAAAAGAAAAAAGGAAAAGAAGAAAAAAGAAAAAAGAAGAAAAAAAGAAAAGAAAAAAGAAAAAAAGAAAAGAAAAAAAGAAAAA
Source organism: Acanthosepion lycidas (assembly GCA_963932145.1). Taxonomy (NCBI): domain Eukaryota; kingdom Metazoa; phylum Mollusca; class Cephalopoda; order Sepiida; family Sepiidae; genus Acanthosepion; species Acanthosepion lycidas. The sequence continues at coordinate 34,839,962 of OZ010606.1, forward strand.
AGAAAAAAGAAAAAAAGAAGAAAAGAAAAAGAAAAGAAAAAAGGAGAAAAGAAAAGAAAAAGAAAAGAAAAAAGAAAAAGAAAAGAAAAGAAGAAAAAAAGAAGAAAAAAGAAAAGAAAAAAAAAGAAAAAAAAGAAGAAAAAAGAAAGGAAAAGAAAAAAAGAAAAGAAAAGAAAAAAGAAAAGAAAAGAAGAAAAAAGAAAAGAAAAGAAAAAAAGAAAAGAAAAAAGGAAAAGAAAAAAAAAAGAAGAAAAAAGAAAAAGAAAAGAAAAGAAGAAAAAAAGAAGAAAAGAAGAAAAAAAAAGAAGAAAAGAAGAAAAAAAAAGAAAAAAGAAGAAAAAAAGAAGAAGAAAAGAAGAAGAAAAGAAGAAAAAAAGAAGAAGAAAAGAAGAAAAAAAGAAGAAAAAAAGAAAAGAAAAAAACTGGTATGTCAAAAGTATAGTTTTTCCATTTGATACTGCTATTAATTTAACTTCCTTCACTCCTTGGTAATGTTTATTGTTTTAAAAAGTGATTAGAATTTTAATAAAACATGAAAGTGAATTTATACATTTTCTTTGTTCCTGAGAATTAACAACAAAAATAAACACTATTTATTACATTGTTTATTGGACTGGTTGGCAAAATATTGGCTAATTGTCAATCGATTTGAACTTTATAAAATGGTAAATAAGGATTTCAGTTGATTCACACACTTTAATTTAGTAAATGTTTATAAATTAATGAATAAAAAATTTTTTCCATGTTTATTTCTTTTGGTAAATGATAAATAGTGCATTGCATTAGTTTTTAGAATGTTGAAAATATAAAATTATTCTTGTAAATAAATCTAATAAATAAATAATGTTTAATATTTTTGTTGCAAGGTCCCAAGAATAAAAAATGTATAAATTCACATTCATCACATGTTTAGGTTTTATTACAATTCTAAATCATTGCTTTTTAAAAAAATAAACATTGCAGAGGAGTGAAGGTAGTTAAAATAATAGTGGAGTCAAGGAAACAACTGTCCTTTTAACACACTATTTTTTTTTTCAGGCACAAAGCTTAAAGATTATCAAGAATATTAATCCAAACAACTTTTTCTAACATTCTGAAATTAATACTTATTGTCTATCTGTATGCATGTTGATATGTATTCTTTTTAATAATACTTTCTGAATGCTCTACCTGCCTTAGCATATGTTAGTACTTGGAATATGACTATAAATTATCTATTGTTTAAAATTGTCAGCAAAGAATTGAGCAGTAGGTAGAAAAAAGTTAAACCAACCTCTGAAAATTTAGGATGTTGTATGATAAAGTTGACAGCATCTTCTGGGGTAAGGTTGATGACATGAATCCCTGAAGAAAGCAAGTCAAGCTGTAGTTGGACGAGACGTGCCTGACGCACACAGTATTCAGCATGACGGAGAATATTGTCCTAAGGAAAAAAAAATATAAATAAATAAAAAGTCTTTGAGAGTGCTATTACTGGATTCCTATTAATAGAGGTAAATAATATGTTGTGTTGACCCAAATAATGGCTGTGCTATGGAAGAAAGATTTATTCTCCCATTTGCTTCCCCCCCCCATTATGAGCATTATTATATCCATGATATAATAATGCCTTATTTCAGACAGAAATGGCTGAAAGGAAAAAGAATGATAAACATGCTTTGTTCTCCGAGTTTTATACCACTAAGTCATACACAAAATTATATAATTATTTATTTAAAAAAAATTTATAACATAAATGTGATTTTATAACACATTTATGTTATAAATTTTTTTTTAAATAAATAATTATATCTGCTCTACTTTGTATTGAGCACTCTTTTAAGAATAGTAATTGTTGGTTATTGGAATTCATTTCATATACACCAATCATATACTTGGAGAGATATATATATATATATATATTATTTACACTTGTCGCACACACAGAAAATATAACACATCTGCACAACAAGCAGTGTGTGAAAAAAAAAAAAAAAAAAAAAAAAAAAAAAAAAAAATAGGGTTTACATATGATATGGAGATTCTTCTGTATTACTGGAGAAGTCATATTTAGGATTCCAGATTTGAGTGAGCCAAATTCATCTGCTATTAGGCTGGTGCAAAAATAATGACGTAATAATGTCGTTTTTTGACGTTAAAAAATACGTCAAAAAACGACATTATTACGTCATTATTTTTGCACCAGCCTAATATGTCATCAGCAAGGACATATCTTGCAAACAGGGAAATGGTGAGTCCTGGGTTTTTTCCCAACATGAGTTCTGCGAGCTGGAGATAATTTCTTTCTATATCTGTGAAAGATATATTCCCAAGGAAAATGGCAACATGAGCTTAGGCAGATTTATTTTCAGCCACTGTTCAGTTTCACCCCTTGAAGCTGACTGATGGACTGCCACTTTCGTCACTTAGTGGCTGTCATATTTCATCTTCACCAAAGGAAGATATTTGCCTTTTGTATCCCTACAATATGAATCTTGTGATATGCTGTGCATTGTCTGATGCACATGTTCATTTTCAGAGCTTTATTTAAATAATGTTCTGCTGAAAGGGGGGGTTTCAACAAGCTTTTTACCAGAGCAACACAACCTATTTCATTATTTCAAAACAGTACAGACAAAGAAAGCAGATTAGCACCATTCTTTATAGTTTAATATCCCTTGTTTCTGTTTTTTTCTGAAGTTTTCTCATTCTTTTTTACTCCCAGTAGCCCCTTACATTTTTGTGGCCTTATTGCCTTACTTGGGCTGAATTGATTAAAAAAATACTTAGTACTTATGCTTTCAGTAAATAAAAATATTATAACATTTCAGACATTTTCAACTGACGTGAAGTGGAAAGATTATATTGAATAAGTTGCTATGTCTGCTATTAGAAAAGTTGGTTCACTGTGTCATGCTAGACAATTTTTCTTTCCAGAATCTATCTTATATATTTATAAGACTACCATTCATCCTGGCTTTAAACATTGCTGTCACATCTGGTTTGGTGCCCCTGCTATATATTTAGAAATTTTTGATAAAATCCAAAGAAGAATCTCATTGGTTCTGACCTGCCATCTTGGCTATAGTCACTTTCCCACAGCTGTAACAGCTTCCCTATGCCTTTTCTATAAATACTTTTATGGTAATTGTTCTAATGAACTTTCCTCTACAGTACCTAGACTTTATGAATTTAAGCACAGTAGTAGATTAGTGGCAAGATTTTGTCATTTTACAGTTGAAATGTCCAGATGCAACTATAAGTTCTATGCCAACAATTTCTTCTATCACACTTCTTGCTTGTGGAAATCTCTTCCAGTTTCTTGTTTTCCAATTATGTTTGATTTTCAAAAATTTAAATGCAATGTCAATCATTATCTAATGCCTTAATTCTTGTTCTTTTGTTCTCTTCCCTTAAGTGTTTTTTTTTTTGTTGCTTGTGGCCAACCCCCAAAATAAATGATTAATATTTTTTTACTTAATAACAGTCCCAAATCGAAAGAGTATCAATGAGAAGCTATAAATTATTTCCTTTAGTGAAAAATCTTGATAAGAATTTTTTCATTAGGAGACTGGAGCTTTTAAGGAGCATGGGACCATCTCTTGTTGTTGTTCCTAGGTCTACCCTGACCTGGGGTGGTAGCACCTGTTAGGGACCCAGCTATAGGCAAATAGTGAACCCCCAGACAAAAATGAAACACTAAGAAAGTATAAAAATACATTTTTAGACCAGAAAAAAAAAATAAATAAATACCAGCAATTCATTTTTATATAAAATAATTACCAGCAAAGTAGCTGAAGAAGCCATAACTTGTTCAAAATATTTGGATTTCATAATCTATAGCAGTTGATATGCCACTATACAAAATCAATCAACCATTATTGATTCATTCATTTTCTATGGCTTCACATGGATACTGAGTGCCAACTAAATCCCAGCTCTATGGACCCACCCGATATTTCTACAATGTTACGTAAATGCAGGCAAGCAAAACAAGAACTTGTCAGTGATCTACTGCTCTGACCATCTACCATAGCACAAGACGTGTTGGTTGTTTTGCAACCACCTACATTGACCGACAATGTTATGATGCAGAATGCCACCCTAATGACCTTAATGCAGGACCATGATAGTTGGTGTGATAGACTCATGAATGTCCAAACTAGCTTGACGAAGGTTGCATGTTATTTAAAGCCAGAAAATATTTTTAGATTGTCAGAAGTTTTAAGTCTTACTAATTAACCCATAGTAGGGGGAGAAGAGGTGTAATCATACCTTTCCCAATGGTATTTGCATGTAAGTGAATATAACAAATATAACAGGAATTATGCTCTCCAATTAACAATTCTGAGCCATTATCAATTACACCACTCTCATATCCAAGCTTACAACTCCTTATATTCTCAAGTGATCACCCATCCAGCTACTGACCAGGGTTGACATTGATTCCCATAAAATCATTGAAGTTAAGCAGTGTTTCAAGGTGATATGGCTATTAGCCTTCATTTATAAATTAAAGTTTAATTTTGGATGTATAGAAAAATGTTGGTATTATCTACTAGAGAGGTTGGAGGTTTATGGAACATATCTTTGGTGGATAAGAGGAAATGATTGCATATAAATTTCTAATGGCAATTCCAATGAAAACATAGATGGTATTATGTAAAGTTTCAAATATACAAAATAACAGTGAATGGTTTAAGACATTTTAGAAAGTTTAAATATATTCTTAACAGCACTTACCTTCATATAACTTTCAGACGCATCTGAGAAATATTGATGAATTTTGTGCAGTGTTGTTTCTACTTCAGCAGAATTCACTAAAAACAAAACCATAACAATGTAAGTTTAAAACAACAAATGTAAGTATATGAGAATTTCGCTGTTAAAAAATTAATTCAAATTTTTTGAAAACTTTATTTCTCAATTGCTGCAACAATATCAACCTCAAAATTCAGTCATCAAGTAGCTGAGGTAAATGAAAAAAAAAAAAAAAAAAAAAAAGTACAATCCCTCCCCACCAACCCATTTACTGTCAGTAGGTATAAATATTCTCACCGTGTGAAAATATATAAATCTAGAGTTTATTAGCAAGGTGATAAAATTGCACCATTTTCAGCACAACATACCTAAGTAATAAGAGAGGTCCTATTTATTACTTATGTAATATGTATGACATCACATAAGCAAAATATCTTGGCAACCACTTCCAGATAAAGTTCTAAATAGTTAATTAAATGTTGATTCTCTACAAAACAGTCTCTAATCTTTCTTTATATGTAAACCAGTGTTTTATTTGTATCCTACAAAATGGTTACTAATTAAATAGACCAGTCCACTTGATTCTGATTGTGGCCGAAAGAATGTTAATGCACAACTTATGTTTACTTTGTTACTTATTTTAAATATAAAAGCAGTATTACTTGGCAATAATATAAGTGAGAGATGGCTATGAAAATACACTGCTTATTATTTACAGCTAATTTGTTTAAATAATGCACTGACTTGTTGGCATCACATAGCAATAATTGTAAGTAAAATGATGCACTAAAATAAGTAAGCAAGTAATCATTTTAACTTCTCTGAATATTGGTGCCTAGTTAAATTACATCAGTTTTGTTGATAAAAATGGATATGCTGAAAAGTTCTCAGCCTGTATGAGAGGAGGTAGGTTTCCTTTGTACTGGGGGAAGAATATTTAACCCTCTGTTTGTACTGTGGGCTTTTTCAAATATCTCCTTTAAAACTATCATTTGGTTAACGTTCTTACTATATATTATAGGATGAATGGAAAAAAAGTTCAAATTTTTAAAAATTAAAAGGTCATTTAAAAAAAAAAAAAAAAAAAAAAAAAATGAATTTGTAAGTTTCAAAAGTTCAAATATGCAAAAGAAAAATTTTATTTTTAGTAAACAAATAAAACTAATTTTACACAAATAAAACCAAACTCATTGTAGTTAGTGTCATGTGACAAAAAATAGTAAAATAAGTAAGCAAGTAATCGTTTTAAGTTCTCAATTTTATAAAAAGGGACAAATCATAAAAGTTCACAGTACAAAATAATCTAATCTTTAACCCCTCCTCCTTAAATAATACTAAAACACTAGAGTGGGTAGGAGTAGTGGAGAACATTAACAATAAAACACTACCAACAGAAAAAGATAAAACATAGGGGGAGATAACTCCAGAAAAAAAAGTCCCCCCCCCCTTTTGCCTCAGGGAAGCCTGGTTAAATACACCAATTTCTGTTACCAACTCTTAGCTACGAGAAATTTTAAACAGGGGTAGATTGATTGTGGTTGAATGATTTATATTTTTTTATGGTTTATCAATCCTTTATGGTTTATCAATCCTTTGTGGGTTATTTAAAGCTGAAACATATTTCAGATTGTAGGAGTTTGCTTACAGTATCCAGTATAACTAAGCAGCCTCCAGCCACCATTTATCTACTGTCTTGATGCTACTTAAAGCATGGTAGAAATTAAAATTTAACCTTTCACCCATCATTCTATGATCTTTTGGTACCATATTTGCTTTTAGTAGTATTAGTAGTAGAAATATTATCTTTATTTGATGAACTATTGTCAATCATATTATTATTATTAAAAAAAAAATTAAAGATTATACTACTTGTACAAAAACAAATATAGAACTGAGGAAGATTGTGGAATGAATGGTGAGTTTAAAGGTCAGATTTTATCTGAAAAATTTCATTAAAAACAGGAAAGAGTGCTGGATTGCTTATATGTCAGTGAATACTGGACAATCAACCCAAGGATGAATAGAAACTTGTAGGCAACAGAAATGTGGTTCTACAGAAAAATAGAGAATTCCATGAATAAGCAATGAAGAAGTCTTCAAGAAAATGGCAACGAAAAGAACACATGCTCAGAATCAGGAAGAGACAGCTGAAATTCCTTAAACACATAATGAGGAAGGAGGGCTTGGAAATCTTAACCATCACATGGCATATTGAGAGCAAGAGAGATAGGGGAGGACAACAAGCCACCTACTTGATTAACTTGTGTGAATGATTGGTGGAATAGGGAGGGGAGACTTAGCAAAGGGAGAAAAACTGCTCGGGGCCACAAGGGATAGTAAGTCATGGCTTCCCAAAATTTCCTATGTCCTGAAGGGACATGGCACATAGATGAAGAAAATTCCAGCTGTTCTCAGCTCAGTAAGAGCAACTGGTATGTTTAGAAAAGGCTTTGATAGAATATAAATTAAACTATTTGCTGTTTTAGCACTTCAGAGATTTACAATCATGACATTTAAAATTTAAAAGATAAATAATTACCTAAAGGTTTTCTTTTTAGAATAACTAAGTTTTTCTGGGCCAACTCTTCCAGCATCTGTCCTATCTCTCGGAACATTGTGAAATTAATGGCAACCATTGTGTAACTGTCACTATCATTGGCATGGAAACGTTTCAGATAGTCAAGAATTGCCACCTTTAGTTGGTCTTCCTGAAAAAAAAAAAAAATAATAGTATCAGCCAATCAGTTTTCAAAATAATACCAGATAAATAAAATAAATTTACAAATAACAATACTCTTATGGCTTCTGATCTTAAGTGATTAGAGGGCGTTAACATTTACATGTTTTGTCATAATGAATTAAGAAGGGATACTTGTTCAGTAATGCAGGTTAGCTTGTCAGTTAAAGTTAGGATGCTTGTCTTTGTTGGTAGGTTGGGTTTTATGGCATATCAATCACTATCTCCATTGGTAGTTGCATAATTAAAAGAAAATCTTGTAGTTACAACAACTGACTTATTTCATGGAAATATTTGTTTTTCTTTTAAATGCCAAATTTTTTTAATGCACATTTTTGGCCCAGACAGTTATCTTAGGAGCTTATTTATTCCTTATGTTCAATTTCAGTAGGTACCATTGTCGTTTTTATAGAAATAAGCTATATATATATATATATGTGTATAAAACATCAAAAAATAATATTGATTAGAAAAAAAAAATACTTTTCAAAATAGTCATTATTTTTCTACTCATGAAATGTAAAATTACGACAGAAAGCGTCTCCTTACAGCTAATAATAAAAACTTTAAAGGCTAAGTGTTGTAAAATATACCTCTGTAAATGCAATGTATGTAAGCAATTCAATGTAAATACAAGGAATAACATGTAGTGAGTTTAATTTTAACAGATCCCCAAATGGGGCTCATGGCAGGTAATGGGTTAATTATGCAACTACCAACAGAGACAAGCATCCTAAATTTGATATGAATAAGGCATGGACCTTGCTAAAAAAGCGTATGCTCTTACTGTGTAAACATCATCTACTTGTTTTTTTTTGTTTTTTTTTGGTGAACTCGTAAGCGTTTCTAGTTTCTTTGCATTGTTTTACTCAAATTAAAGGAGTGACCAAGATTAGCAACAGCTTGTCAAAATATTTCCATGGAATAAAATCATTCTTTGGAACTACAAGTTTTTCTTTTAATTAGCTTGTCACTTGCTTGACTTTAGCCAATAGGGTGTGTCCTTTCTGGGTTAACACACTACTGTTCATGAGCAAGAATAGTCATAGAGCATCATGGTATGGTGTTGAGAAACCTGTTACTTTTTAAGTTGAAGGATAAGGCAACTTAGGAGTCATATCTAGATCCATGGGAAATGATAACAGTGGCCTGGAGAAACCTATTTTCCTGAAAAATTGTTTGAAGAGAAATTTCAACAGATGGCAGCAATGGCTGCTAGGTCAATGAATGTCAAATATTTTCTTATAAAGGTAATATTAGTCGTTTCCTTATATTTTTAAATAAAAGATTCAATGGACACCAGTATGATGTCAGGCACAAATAATGTGACGTCAGAGCTCACAGAACATTTTATTACAAATGACTGTACTTTCGAACATTTTAAAAGGTGCATATTCTGAAAAAAAATATTCAGAATCTACTTGATCTATGTAACTGTTATAGCAGAACACACCTATTCTATAGTTAATAGACTCTCCCACCTATAATAAGTAAGAGTAGTAAGAGTAACATGGAGTCGGCTCAGTGAGTTGGTCAGTCAGTTGATGCCAGATGACCGTTAGTCGGATACTAAAGTATCAGCGACCGCAACTAGATTACTCTGCGTCATTACCTATTATATCAAGTTTCTAACGTTTTGTATGTCGAACCTATTTTAGGACCGACTTAGTACAAATACAAGCCTCCACTGTGAAACCACTGCATAACAGTAACTAATCAAGTAACAGAAAATTTCAAGATGAACAAGATCACCATCATATGACAGCGTTTCATTTGTTTTGATGCGTTCATTCACAGTACAGCCATTTTTTCATTACAAGTCAAGCAAAGGTTTGTACAAAGACATAATTTTTTGTAGATTTATATATTTTTATAATTGTTTAAATATAACTTGAAGACAGACATTCTGTTGAAATTTCTTTTCATATTGTCAAACAGTTTTTCCGTTTTTCTTTTCTAAATCATGCCCTTCTCTTAACTCTTTCAATATTTTTCAACAGTTACATCAATCATTTTGTTTATTACTACTACTTATTTGTTTAATGCATTCTTTATTGGCCAGACAGGTTGAATAGTTGCAAATATTTGAGAGCATGTAAATTTCCTCTATTTACACTTAATATTGCAGTATTATAGAGTTTCGCTTTCATACAAGTGCTATGGTATCTGGGCAAACATTAGTGTCCCAAATATTTCAACTTTGGCATAAAACATCAGGGTGTGAAGTATCTTATGAGTCATAAAATACAGTATGTCCAGTGAGGGTTTTATTCTGACTAATAATTACTTCTTTTTTAAACTATCACAAGAGATTAACAGTTATGATTTTATCAGCAATAAGTTTCTGACATTTTTCTATGAGAAAAACATTGGAAATAATTTAATCTTCTTGATAAGAAAGTTCAAAATGACAAATAATGAAGATAAGAAACCTTTTCCATTCCTTTTCTTAAAAGAAGCTCAAATTGGTGATGTTGTTTCAAAGCATCAAATATATAAGTCATTTCATTAAAACGACCAACACCAGTCAACAGCTGGATCTGAAAAAGACAAAAATCAAGGAAGTAAATTTGTGGTAAAATATGTAAAAGAATGTACATGAACGTATTCTGAAATTTGTATATTTAAACCTTTATAAATAATTTCAATGAAGTTAATATAAATAACTAAATAATACTAATATTTAGTGTGTTTGATTTTATTATATGAAGGTTGCCTGGAAAGTTCATGGGCTGACCAAGATGATCTCATAGAATGTGATTAAATGAGGTTTATTTTTCAACAGTCCCTCTTGCGGTCCACACACTTTTTCCATTGGTGAAGAATCTTTTATCCTGTTCATTAAAAAAAGTCATCAACAGCAGATATGTCATCACTGCAATGCTGTTTACCAGCCAAGTGTTTTTTTTTCATGTTGGGGAACATGGGGCCAAATCAGGAGAATAGGAAGGGTGATCAACCAAGTTCAAAGCCATAGTCATGTACAGCAGCCATTGAAACCAAGGACTGTACTGGAGCATTTTCCAGATGAAAGAAAACCCCTTTGGTCTGTTTTCCTGAGCATTTGGTCTTGATAGCCTTTCATAACTGCCTCAGCAAGTTGACATAATATTCTCCATTTATGGTATGGCCCTTTTGAAGATAGTCAATAAATACAATGCCTTTTGCATCCCCAAAATTTGAGGCCATCACCTTTCCTGCAGACGAAAGGACCTTGGCTTTCTTTGGTGCATGTGTGGAGGGGTATTGTCTCTGGCTCAAAGTGATGAACCCAACATTCATCTTGGGTTGGGAAACATTCAAGGAAACCAGCTGGATCTGCCTCAAACAATGTCAGATTTTCCTGTGATGTGATCAGTCTGGTGCACTTTTGATCAGGTGCCAGAGGTAGCACTCACCAAGCAGAAACCTTCATGCTAAGTTAATTGTGCACAATATTCTCAACTATCTCATGGGATATGTTAATAACATTGGCTATTTGATTTATAGTCAATCACTTGACATCCATCACCATGTGGTAAACACAATGTTTTCCTTGGTGGTGACAGTTGTAGAATGTCATGACCTTAGGCCATCAAGACTCTCCCTTCCCCACTTAAATTCAGCTGTCCAGTTTTGCACTGTTAAAGCTGGAGCATCATCCCCTAATGTAGTAACCATGTCAACAAGAATGTCCTTGGTGTGAAACCATTTTTCTACAGGTATACTATGATGACAAATCTTATCTATTTTCAAGAGAAATGGCTACTAGTTACTTTTGAAGTCTTCTTTGAACAGTCAGGTGTCAGTTTACCTGAAAAGAAACAATGCAGTTATTAAGAATAAGATTTAAACTTAATGCATGCAAGATTTCAGAATTCTAGCATCACTTATTCATAGTCAGCCTATGAACTTTTCAGCCCACCCTCATATAAGTCAAGGTTTTCACAGTAAAATTTGTACTAAGGAACAGAAATTGGTAAAATTTGAAGGATATATGAGGGTAAGTCAAAAATTATCTGCACTCTTATCAAAAATTTCAAATACTGTGAAAGTGCAGATAATTTTTGACTTACTCATGTATTTATATTAGGTTGTCACACATGAAAAGATGCATATTTTTGTTGGTTGTTTATTTGATTGTCTAACAAAGTAACTTGCTTAGTATATGAAAAATCTTGATTTATTTCTGATTCTTTTTCTTCCCATATATTGTTACTCATAAGCCCAATCAAAATAATTACAATTTACCAATGCCAAGTAATCTTACTGTATGAGTACAAACTGGGAAAAAGAACCATTTTTGCATTGAATCATTACATGCAATGAGAAATAGATACTCTTTGATAATAGTAAGAGAGTAAACCAGTTGTTAGATGTAAGTGAATCAACAAAACAATACCCAAAAACTCTACTGCACCCTAAAAAGCTAATGGTTATTGAATGGTGGTCTTTCAAAGGGGTTATTCATTCTCACCTCAAAGTAAAACAATACCATCTTATATTGTGGAGAAATTGGGTGTATGCATGAAAAATTGATAAAGAAACATCCAAGACTTGTGAATAGGGATGGCTCAATTTTGCTGCATGACAACGCATGGCCGCACGCTTCTCAATCATCTATCCAAAAGCTGCATGGCCAGAATTCTGAAGTTTTCCCTCTGCCTCCCTATTCAACTGATATCTCTCATACTGATTATCAGTTATTTAAGTATTTTGAGCTTTTCATATGAAATAAGACATTCTCCAATAAGGAAGAGGTAATCAAAGCATTTGAACTGTTTATCACATCAAGGGATAAGAATTTTTTTAAAAGATGGCATCAAGAATTTAGAGGTACATTGGAGAACAGTTATTCATCAACTTGGTACCTATTTTACCTAAATAAATTTCTGAAGTGTTTTATTAATTTTCTATAAAGTGTGTCATTTCATGTGTGACGACCTAATATTCATGTTAAATATACCAAACGAATTTCAGTTTATACCTTTAAGAAATATTTATTACAACTTATTTGATGGAGTGAAATTTTACTGTATGACTGTAGATGCAAAGAGTGATTATTATTTTTTGCAAGTAGTTATTATGTCACAGGCAAGAAACATAATTCATGTTAAGCATATGAACACTTGTTTTTTTTTTTACTTTAACTCAGAACCACTGCCAGATTGGAAAGACTGGTTTTTAAGTCAAGGGGATGCAAGTATAAATTTGCACACTAAAATTAGTTCACATTTTCCCAGTGGCTCAAATGATTTTCACTGGTCAGAAAATGTAGTAGCAAAAATCCATATTACATTCAGTTCCAATACACCGCTATTTACTCTAGTAATTAAAACTTTTATAAAGAAAACTCAGATCTTCATAACATACACAAAGAAACTCACCATGAGAGGGAACTCTTCAGCTTGTGAGAGGCACTGGTTGAGAACCCGAGCAGCCCTCAAGACATTAGAGATGCCTTCCATGTTACAAGCAGCTGTGTGACACCGATGTGCTAAGATAAGCAGTTGAGTTTGAACAGTCAATACTGGTAAGAAAAAGAAAGAAAAAAACATGGATTTAGTTTGAAAAAAAAAAAAAATACAACAATTAGTTAAACTTATTAAAAACACAAGCTTTTTTTAATTGAAAGACCTGCACTTTTATTCAAATTTATATATAAGTAATTTGTGAGACTATAAACTCACTTGATTCTTCTCTGCCAAGTCTATGGGTGATCATGACTCTCCACAATTTCCTGTCCTTTGTAGCTCTTAGTAAAGTTAGTCATTCTGCTATTTCTCCTAATCCCTGTTCTACCGACCATTTATTGAAGTTCATTAGGTAGGTTATGGCACCGTTTTCTTGTCAATCTTACACTCAATGTCAAATTTCCTAAGCCTTCTTTCCTCATTATGAGCCCTAAAAATTTCAATTATCTCTTTCTGATGTTAAGTATAAGTCTCCTTTGTTTCTATTTTCTCTAAAACTGTCATTGCTCATGTGTTCAATCTATGATATTCTCAGCATCCTTCTGTAGAACCACATTTCTGTTGTCTTACGTCTTCTCTATCTGTAATGAGATTCTCCAATATCCACTATTATATAGGAGGACTGATATTACATAACGGTTCAGTACTCTTTGTTTCTAACAAAATTTTCCTGTTGCTTAATACTTTGCTTAGATTTTAGAATGCATTTTTGCTATCTCAATGTGTCACATTTTTTGTCCTCTTCCTAGATATTTGAATTTTTGCACAAGATTAATCTTAGTATCTCCAATTTATAATTTTCATGTTTCTTTTGATAACAAATGTATACAAGGTGACATGGATACATTGTCATCTAAATTACACAAAAATGAAAATAACACTGACATCTCATTTTAACAAATATATTTACCAAAATTACACAAAAATATCTTGAAATACTAAAGAGTAATTTTTTTTTTTTCAATAAAATCATCATTGGTCTCAACCATGGCTTGTGGTTCTGTAGTGCTAGTCAACAAACAAAGAATTGTACCAAATAACAGAAACCATGTCATGTCACTTCAGGACTACCAACAGCGGCAACAACTAAAATGGATAGCACATGTAACTTGAAGAGAAAATAATGACATAAGAAATTTAACATTCTACACCACTTCAAATAAAAGGTTTGGGAGGAAACCCCCATCAATACTGGAAAGAACAATAAAAGCTATTTGACTTGAGAAACCTGTTTTCTTAAAAAAGTGTTCTAAGGGAAAGATTTTATAAATTTTAACTGAAAATAGTACTGGCTGCTCAGTCAATGAATGCCAAATATTTCCTGACAGAATAAATGATAAGCTTAAAGTACAGCTTCTTACCTTTTCTATCCTTCAAATTCTACACCCCAAATGATAGCATCACCAGCATGTAATGCCTTGTCCTTCTATATAATAAATTCCAATGTCAGTGTGTCACACTTTTTCAATTAAAGGGACACAACTCTCAATAGCTCAGCTCCTATATAATAAATGCGAATGTCAATGTGTCACACTTTTTTCACTTTACTTCTAGAGGCTGTAGCCAAACATATACCATTTTGGAATCAAGCCAACTCTGTGAGCAAATTAAAAAACATTCCCAAGTTTTCATTACTGCAATTATTTTCAGCAAAAGACCTGCACTATTTTGTATGATAATTTTCATAATTTGGAAATAAATTTGGGAATAACTGAAATTAATTGCAAATTCCAACAAAAGTCACTCATGAAATAAAAGTAATTGTTTGTACGGAAAATAAGGACCTATGTAGATCAAAATGTGGCAACAGAAGAATTATCATTGAACTTTTAAAAGGTAAGCTTAAATATTAATGCAATATTAAATGCAGCGATGAATTTTGAGTTGTTCTGTATTTTATTGTTGCCTATCACATCTACTCCTCCCTACCTATTGTGATGAAGGCCCAGTCAAGAGCCTCTGCAGAAGCTAGCTTAAATGCTGCCCAATATGGTGGCTTTTAAGCTAGTTTTCTATAAGTATTGGACTCTCTTAATATCTCATTATTTGAACATTTGTTTAATATAACCACATTTTGTCAATTTATTTTTGCTAGCTGTACGTTGTCATGTGAATCCCTTTTTATCACGTTGAAACACTGGTTCCCATACAATCAGTGAAGTTAAGCAACATAGATCCTGTTCAGTACCTAGATGGGTGACCACTTGGGAATACCAAGTGCTGTAAGCTTGGATGTGTGGGGCATGTAATAAATAATCAAAGAGCAGAGTTCTAATTTTAAGTTTGGTTCGTTATATACACTTACACACAAATACTCTTGGGAGAGGTATGAATCCAACTCTTCTCTCCCTCAACTATGGGCTAATTAGTAAGACATCTTAACACTAAAACCTTGTATCCCCCAAAATTCTTACAAACTTAAATTTTTTCTTGGTTTTAAATAACCTGCAAAGGGTTGATAGCCATAAAAAACAAATTAATCAATGAAATACTGATTAGCTTCACAGGCAGGTTTTTAGATTTATTTACATTTATTTAATGGATAGAAATTATCGTGGCCACAATGTGAGGGATCAGTTTATATATAGATTGTAATATAGAATTGATTCCCCACTTTTTATCCCAACTATAATTTCTTGTTTATCAAATTCTGATTCGTCTCCCTCCAGCTATGTAAGACTTGTATCACTAAACCATTATTATCTAAAAATATAGCCTGCAAAGGGTTGATAAGCCATAAAAAACAATCAAAAATTTTTACCATGTGTTAACTTTTCTCACACTGTGTCATATTTTACCAATGCAATAACTTCATATAACTTTCTTTTCAGTCAACTAAATTATTGTACACTTTAATAATTCTTGTCAGCAAACAACTTACAAACCCCACCACCCCATTTAGAGTCTTGGTTTGAATTATGTTAATCCTTCGGCCTCTTATTTTTTTCTTTTAACAGTAAAAGTCACTCTGCAAAAGGGCCCCGAGGCCACTTGGTGTAGAGGGTTACATTAAGGGGTAGTTTATATGGATAAGAGGGTAACATAATGGTTAACTCTAGACTTGAACAGGTTAAAATAGTAGTGATCGGGGAAATGTCCTCTTGGGCGTCTGTTCCACAGGATTCATAGGAAGAAGCTGTTTGAGTGGAACTTACATCTTGCCAATGGAATACAGAGGGAATGTGGGTGGCTTGCTACTATGTAAGTGGCATGGTGGGTCCTAGTTGTGAAGGTTAGACCTGGCAGAATCAAGGAATCTAGTTTGTCTGAGCACTTTCTATAGTAGTAGCGATACAGCAGGAAGAGACTTGCTACATCCTGCCCATAAGAAAGAGGTTGGTGTGTGGAAAGTAATTATTCTTCAACAAAGCTCTGCAATGCTTTTGAACTCTATCAAGCCTGGAAAGTGAAGACTGGGTAACTTCCACCCAAATATGTCAACAGTACTCCATTTTCGGCCTAGTCTGGTTCTTATGAAAGTAGAGGATAGCATGAGGTGTCAGGTACTTACTGTTGCAGTATAGCAAGCTGATCACTTTAACGATGGATTGTATATAAGAGTACCACTTGAGATCAGGTGCAAGCTTGAGGACCAATATTCTCTCAATGTTGCTGTTGAATATGTGAAGATTATGGACATTGAGGAAGCAAGTAAGGGGAAGGGAGTTCCACAGATGAGAAGTGCGGGAGAAGAAGCTGTTTGAGTAGAAGAGACGGTTACATTTAACCATTTTGACAGTGAAAGGGTGGGACCGAGATGCCAGCCTGGTAACTCGCTCAAATTCATGTAGTCTGGGAACCAGTGAAAGTAGCTTACCAGAACAGTTGCCATTGAAAATACTTGTAGAAGAGACAGAGGGCGGCCATAGCACGTTTGTGGGATAGTGATTGTAGACTAGATGCCAGATCAGAACCTATCATCTTTCATATTTGTCTGGATTTTGTCAAGGACCTAGAGACATACAACATAAGGCCATATATGACAGCAATATTCCATGCAAGGACAAATAGTCGATTTATAGATTTGAAGGCTGATTGGTGGTGATGGAATGTAACCAAGGCATTGAATATAACCAGCCAGGTTTTACCCACTGGAAAGTTATTTACATCATCTCTTTTATCTCTTATTTATTTTGTTATTCTGACTAAACTAGTCTCAGGTTTAGATTCATTTCTTCTAGCTTCACTCTTTTGGCTTTCAATAAACCTGCTCATGAACAGAACTTTGTTCTGATTCCTGTGAGGTGTTTATCTGTTTGAAGCATGCACATGTGTGAGACAAATCACGAGACAGTGGATGCATTGTCTATTTATTGATAAACGTGAAAAAAAAAAAAACAAAAAAAAAACACCATAAAATTCATGTTTAGTTATTTTAATAAATCAAAAAGGAAATTTCACTTACCATCTGGGTTTGTGTCTGATGCTAAGGATGCAACAGCATCCAAGAGACGGTCACCAAGACGACTAGGATCCTGACACAGCTGTAAGAATTGTTGACTGTCCCCACCGGCTGGGCCAATGGGATTAAAGATTAAGTCATGTTCAACTGCAGTTGGAGAATTAGAGTCTGCAATAATTTAAAAAAAAAAAAAAAAAAAAAAAAAAAATCCATGTCATGAATACTGGAAATTGATTTTTATAGAACTAGTTTTTTTTTTGTTTTTTTTTTATACTGTTCTTTAAGGTAGCAATGTAAATGCGGTCTTAATGATTTTTACTATAGAGAAATCAGGAAGAAATGATTGAGTGGTGAAGAATTTAGACAGGCAAATTGTGGTGAAGGTAAACATAGTTGTCTCTCCCCCTACAAAATATTTGGTTATAAAAGTAATGGTCAAACTTCACAGATGAGTAGTCAAATTACATTGAATAAAGCCTCATTACACTCTTAAACGTTCATCTATTTTTCTTCGCAATTTATTCAATGCTGACTACTGCTCATATGTGAGATTGGACCATAACTTTTATAGACGAGTAGCCCGAGGGGGAAGACAACTATGGTTCACCACAGTACCTAAGAGTATACTTTTTTTAACAGCAAGGTTCACCCTTTTCAAGGCATGGGGGTCACTCGATTTAGAAGATTACATGTGCAGGCCATTTGTGTGTATAGGAGTGAAAGATAATAGTTAACCTTAGCCTTGAACAGGTTAAGATTGTAGTGATTGGGGAAACACTCAGTTGGGAGCTGGTTCCACAGGGCAGTGGTTCATGGGGGGGGGAAAGCTGATTGAGTGGAACCTACTTCTCACCAGTGGAATATGGAGGCAATGTGAGGCATGTAAGTAGCATAGCATGTTCTTACTGAGAAAGTTTGCCTCGTCCGAGCACTTTCTGTGGAAGTAGCAGTAGAGAAGTGAGAGTCTTGCCACATCCTGCCTATGGGAGAGAGGTTGAACAGTGGAGAATAATTTGTCACACACAAAGGCTTAGAGACACTTTCAAACACTGTCAAAGCTGGAGAGTGAGGTCTGGTTTGTGTAAATATGATAACAGTACTCCATTTTTAGCCTGATCTGGCTCTTGTAAGAGGATAGCAGGAGGAGTCAGGTACTTACTGGAGTGGTACAGAGAGCCAACCATTTTACCTGTATCCTTAGCAATGGATTGTCACGTTTGGAATGCTTTCAAAATGGCTGATATTCTGATACTAATAGGTAAAAACTGACAGTAAGTCACCAAGTTTCAACAGTTCCAACCTATAACAATTTGTGGTTACAACACAACCTCTTAATCTTGTTTCCTGGTCATACACCATATTGGAATGTTGTGCATTTGCTCTTTCATTTGTGTTGTGTTTGTAAAAACTTATTGTCCTTCATTATGGCTTCCAAGTATAGTGTAACCTCTTCTGATGTAGGTGCTTTGAAGAAGAGGTCAAAGCCAACACTATGGATGTGAAATGACAGGCAGGTTCCAACTTGTACAGAAAATTGTGTTATGGCACATCAAAGTTGGGGGCCCCCTGTATTTGTAAATTGGTCTTGTCTTATATCATGCCTCAATTCCTCATCACTGATAAGCATTGATAATCAGGAAAAAAATTATCTATTGTAAAATCATTAACACTGCAAGCATATTGTGGGGAAAGCAACCATAGTTATCTCCCCTTTGAACTACTCGACTTTAAACCTCACATATGAGCAGGAGTCAAATTGCACTGAATAAAGTTTCATTACATTCTTAAACATTTGTCTATTTTTCTTTACAAATTATTCCATGCAGACTACTGTTCGTATATGAGGTTTGAACATTACTTTTACGGGCGAGTAGTTCAAAGGGGAGACAACTACGGTTGCCTTCACCACACATAAGTACAGAAAAGATTTTAAATTATTAAAAATATCTTAATCCCTTTGCCATCAATCTCTTAGACTAAGCTTAAAGTGCAGTTTGTTTTTCCAATAAAGAAATTGTGAAAATTTTTTAATTCTTTTAATAAACAAATATAGATAAAATTTCCCAAAAGACGAGTTTTACAAAAATATTTTATTTTACAGACCTGGGCTTCTCAATTCTGCAGCACAGATTTTTAAAGATTTTAATATGGCATCTGCAAGAAATCCAGCCAGCTGAAAGAAAGAAAAAAGTATATTTGCTGAATGCTCATCTCTAAATTCAGCAGGGTTAATATCTATTAGGTTGGTGCAAAAATAATGACGTAATAATGTCGTTTTTTGACGTATTTTTTAACGTCAAAAAACAACATTATTATGTCATTATTTTTGCACCAACCTAATAAATTTTAATGCCTGTTAACAAATAAAGGATATTTTTCTAACCTCTTAATTCCTAGTTTTCTCTCAAACTAAGCTCCCAAGATGAAAGAAATTCCCAAAGATAAAAGGGAGGTATTTCTCAAGCTGATTCCATAGTATATACTCCTTTATAGCCAATTCATATCATTAGAGTTGGCTGGAAGTAATAAATAACCTTTTATTTCATATTATTTACTTTTGCTATTCTTTCAATGTTTGATTTTTGATGGATTTGTTTCTTATGGCTTATCAACCTTTTGCAGGTTATTTAAAGCCAGAAAATATTTTTTTAGATTGTAAGAAAATTTTTTGAAGAATCATGATTTAATTCTAATTAATCCATAGCTGGAGGAGAAGATGTGGATTCAGACCTTTCCCAAGGGTATTTTTGCGTAAGTAAATATAATAAACCCAACTGGAATTGGAACTCTGCTCTCTGATTTCCAATTCCAAGCTCACAGCGCCTGATATTCCCATCTAAGTACTGACCAAGCTCAGTGTTTCTTAACTTTAATGATTGTACGAGAATTGGTGTTTCAATGTAATATGGCTGCAAGCCAGTGTGTTCAATCCCTACAAATGGTATAGAAGCATTGTGTCAAAGTTTGTCAAACACATCAAGTTTACATAGTATTATTAGGCTTCAATCATTTGACAGCTGTTAGAAATTCATCTTAACCGACTTCTTATTGGTGATAGGAAAAACATTTTAATGAAAAAAATGTGAATCTATATCAATTGCCAAAATGCATATTTGAGTAGTAGTTGACAGCCTTGCCTGCCTTTGAATGTATACTGAAAACATTCATTATATATATTTGTATTAACACAGATGTCCCCCAAGTCTCCATTCTTGGTCCTACACTATTTTTAATTTTCATTAATGACCCTTCTGATGACATCAGCTCTCAACTTGGTACCTACACCGATGATGACAACAATGTCCTCCTGCCTCAGTAATAAGGTTTATCAGTATGATAAAGTCAAAATAGCAGCTGATGTCCAAAACCTCAAGTCCTTAGTTAACTGGCTAATTAATTTTAATGCATCTAAAACTAAACTTCTCTTCATTAATCATCTGAGAGACCCTTTCTGTCTTCCATCAGCATGGCTGATGCTATCCTCCAGAATATTCTCAGCTGAGTGGAAAGAATATATTGAATCCATTGCTAGGTCAGCTACTAAGAAAGTCAGTTCACCATGTAGGGCAAGATAATTTTTCTCTCCAGAATCTATCTTGCATATCTATAAGTCTACCATTTGTTCATGCTTAGAATATTGCTGCCACAATATTGCTGTCTGGTTCCCCTGCTATTTACCTTGAGCTCTTTGATAAGATCCAAAGAAGAATCTGCAATATTATTGTTCCTAATTTGGCAGCTCAACTCCAGTCCCTTTCCCACCACCATAAATACTCTCTATAAATACTTTTATGATAATTGTTCAAATGAGCTCTTCACTATGAGTTTTTGAATTTAAGCACAGCACTAGACTGGCATCAAGATCTCATCAATTCAGTTGAGCTGGCTAGATGTAGCTGTAAATTCTATGCTAACAGTTTCTTTTCTCACACTTCTCACATGAGAAACTCCCTTTGAGCTCCATGCTTTCCAGCAAAATTTAATCTGCAAAAATTTAAATGCAATGTCAATCACTATCTACTGTCTTCCTGATTACTCTTTTTCTCTTTCTGCTCATTACTAATGTTTCTGTTCCTAAATCTTATAACCCCTTGTGTTTTAATGACATTAAATGATAATTCAGATTAAAAAACAAAAATAAATTAAAAAAAATCTGTAATATTTAAATGATTTCAAATTAACAGAATTAAAATTTTGTTTAATCTTTAGCATGTCAGGCTTCTCATTGATAAAAACAGAGAGCATTTGAATTGCAAACTAATATCATGGATTAAAAATGAAAAAATATCAAATTCTATTTGGAATTTATTGTACAGAGATTGCCTAAAAACATAAAAATCATTTGATCATAAAAAGAAAACTGACAGATTTAAGAAAAAAAAAAAAAAAAAAAAAAATCGTGATTGTAGATTTAATTTGTAGTTCTCTTGTAGCCTCTTCAGATGTTTCCACTATTTTTGTCTTTCAATGGTGCTTATTTGTCTGGAAGTTTCTATGTGTAACTTTCTAAAATCCTTCACTGTAATTCATTACAGAATTGAAAGCATAAGGAACAAACTTGTGAACGTTAGTGGAGATGGAATATCCTTATAAGTACCTCTACTTTCTTATGATCTTAGTCAAGATTTCAAATTATACTTAAGCTTTCATATCATGACATTTAATGTGCATACATATTATTACTTTATGTCCAAAGTGGTTAAAACTAATGAAGTTCAAAATGAACTTATTATTGCTTAGGTGATATTACTTTTTATATTTTCAGTATTCCTAAAATAAAAAAAATTAAAAAACAAAAAAATATAGTAAAATACATTTAAACTAAACATGGTGAAAAGGCCATTGATTACTTATTTTATTAAATAATTCTTAGTGAAATCAAAAGATTTACAATTTTTTTTTTTTTTTTTTTTTTTTTAATTATTTCACACCAAGCAAGACAATGTAGCAGCTAAGACATGTTCTCTCAGACTCAGTAACCCCTTATAAGAAAAAAAACAATGAAAAAAAAAAATAAAAACCAAAAAAAAAAAAAAAAACAAAAAAACAAAAACAAAAAAACAAAAAACAAACAAAAAAAACAAAAAACAAACAAAAAACAAAAAAAACAAACACAAAAAAAAACAAAAAAAAACAAACACAAAAAAAAACAAAAAAAAAAAAAACAACCCCCACCAAAAAAAACAACCCCCCCCCAAAAAAAAATAATTACAAAAAAACATTAAGGCGAGAGAACAATAAAAGAATAGAAATTAAGAAAATAGAAGATAACAATTGACATTGAATTTAAATTTTTTGAAGATCAAAGTTGATTGGAAAGCAAGAAGCCAGAAGAAATAAGTGAGAGAGAAGAAACTGTTAACATAGAACCTACAGTTACATCTAGCCATTTCAAATGTAAAATGATGAGACCTTGTGCACCAATCTAGCAATGTGCTTACATTCATAAAGTCTACATACCACAGAGGAAAGCTCATCACAACAATTACCATGAAAATATTTATAGAAAAGGCAGAGAAAAGTTAAGCTACAGTTGTGGGAAAGGAACTAAAAACTAAAGTGACCCATTGTATTTGCATCACCATAAAATCCCATTTTACTTAAGTTCAGTAATACTATTTAAAAGATGCTTTTGTATTTCTACAGGTAATTCAAAGTTTAATAAAGCAATATTACTTACCTGAGTATCAGTAACTGTGCTTGTAGCTAAAAACTCCTTAGCTAAATGAAAACGGACACTATTCTCAACCTTTAAAAGCATTTCAAGTATTGTAAACTCATCACTTGTAATGACAAATTCATACTTCCGGCCCAAAACCTGGTAAAGAAAAAAAAAAAAACAATGCTAAATTGATGTTAATCCCTGTAGTACCAAATGCAAATTTATTGTGGTTATCTAGCAATTAAAGCACTTTATAAACATTTTCATCTTAGTGAATTGTTTTCTCTTTTAATTAGAGTAGCATTTTTTTTATATTAAAATTGTGGTCAGTCTTGTCATGGTGAGTAACTAATGTATTTAATGTGTTGTTTTGTAAAAGATCCCTTTTGTGTTCATATAATCTTTTATTTAAATTCCTTGAGGTTTCTCCAATGTATTCCTTGTGGCAATTATTACAGATAATAGAGTAAATTCCCCCTTAAAGTTTTAGCTTATTAATTTGTTTTTTTATTATTTTAGATGTGGCTGTGACAAATTTTATGTTGAATTTACATAAATTCTTTTCAATTTTAGTTAAAACTTAGTGGGTAGGACAATATATTGTTTTGATTCCTTGGGTTTGTCAGGTAGGGCCACTTTTTTTTTTTTTGAAATATTTTAAGAGACTTTTGTTTTGCATTGAATCTGAAAGATTATTGGAGGAGCTTGAAAGTATTTTTAATGTATTTCTTTTTTTTTTTATGTAAATAGTGAGGGCTGCAAATTCTGAGTGCACTAAAATAGAACCAATGATTATTCTGGATTTTATTTTGATGAGAATAAAAATTTATGAGATCATTTTTATTAGTTGATTTTCAGTGGACACTAAGTTTTAAGCTACTGTAGCATGATATCTAGGAAAGGTATTGCTTCCCCCCCCCCATTTCACATGTAAATTCTATTGTATATTCGACTTTGTTTAGTTTATTTAAAAGATCAGGTAAATCAGCATCACACGGATATATTAATAGAGCATCATCAATATATCAGAAGTATGTTGATTGTTTACATGAAACATATTGGAAAGCATCAGAGTCAACAAAATACATATGCCATCATTCCACTTATTTATAAAAATTGTTAAATGTGAAATAGCATTGATTGGTTATAAGACAGCAGATTTTTATTAATTTTGTTATTGATAGGAAGAGTTTTTATCGTTGATTGTGTTAGATGACTTTTTA
Organism: Acanthosepion lycidas; assembly: GCA_963932145.1. Classification (NCBI taxonomy): domain Eukaryota; kingdom Metazoa; phylum Mollusca; class Cephalopoda; order Sepiida; family Sepiidae; genus Acanthosepion; species Acanthosepion lycidas. The sequence goes on from OZ010606.1 coordinate 34,864,179, forward strand.
AAAGATTTAAGCATTTTTCAACTGGGATGTTGGCGTAAAGAGATTTTATATCTAGACTGGCTATGATTTCATCGGTTCTATTTCTTTCCTTTAGTTTTTCAATGAGGTTGCCTGAATACATTTAAATATATTAAGGGACCTAGCAAAAGATAAGGAAATCCACATTACCTCTTTGGACAATGTAGGCGGGATTGCTATTATGAATGAAAACACATACAATGAAAAAATTTAATTTACTACTCAACGGTACCAACATATAAAAAAAATAAATGAACAGAAAATAATTACTGAAAGACAATTAATAAGGCTATTAAGAAACCAATTAAAACAGTCTCCCTAAAACCCACAAAACAGGCATCCCAGCTTGCCTCATTATTTCAGATATTGACAGTGCTCCCCACAAACTGGGAAAAGCCATAAAAATTTTAACACCTCTCTTTGGAACAATCAGCCTGTTACATCTAAAAAAATTCAGGCAACATAGTTGAAAAACTAAGAAATATATTTCTTATCATAAGAAATAAACGTCATTTTTAGTGGGTAGACATGTATCAGGTGTTACTATATTTTTTTTAATTTCATTAAACACTGACCTAAATTGAGATGTTCTATGAAAGAAAAATTATACCTACAAAAGAATCGAACCTGCATCCCTTTTTTACCTCAGGGAAACCACTTATGCCAAAGTATCCCCCTACCAGTTCCAACACAGACCCAGACTAACAGATTATTCTGTCTTGTCAATGTTTTTTTCATTGTGACTGCTATGAATTTATATCTGTTAGCTTCAATTCTGTACCCAAAATGTAAACAACACTATTTTTTTTTAAATGATTTTTTTATCCTGAATTATTTTTTTTATTAAACAAAAGTGATGCACATTTGAATCCTGTTGGAGGCAATTTTTTTCTTTTGTAGGACTTCTCAATTTAGGTTGGCTGCTATTAATTTCACAATTTAATAAAATTAAAAATAACTTAAACAACATGTACCCAATAAAAATAATGTTTATAATAATAAGAAATGTTGGATAAAAAAAATCCTTTCATATATATCTCACACACATACACTATAAATATTCACTTACTAGTGCAATCTTCTTAGCAGTGAGGACCCTGCGACAACACTGCTTGCCCTGCACACAGAGGCCATACAGTTGTTCCATTATGGTGATCTTTTGTTCCTGTTCTGGAGTCAAAGTTAAATTGCCAACTCCTGTTAAGCTACCTAAACTGGCTGAAAATAGACAAGCATTAATATTAGAGGTTGTTTTTCTTTTTTTTCTTTTTTTGTTAATACACAATATTATGAAACATTTGTTGCATTGTGTGTCCTTTTATGTTTTATAGGAAAAAAAAAGTGGAAGAAAGAGGAGGGAGGGAGGGAGAAAGATGAGAAAGAAAGAAAGAAAGGGGAGGGAGAAAGATGAGAGAAAGAAAGAAAGAAAGGGGAGGGAGAAAGATGAGAGAAAGAAAGAAAGAAAGGGGAGGGAGAAAGATGAGAGAAAGAAAGAAAGGGGAGGGAGAAAGATGAGAGAAAGAAAGAAAGGGGAGGGAGAAAGATGAGAGAAAGAAAGAAAGATGAGAGAAAGAAAGAAAGATGAGAGAAAGAAAGAAAGATGAGAGAAAGAAAGAAAGATGAGAGAAAGAAAGAAAGATGAGAGAAAGAAAGAAAGATGAGAGAAAGAAAGAAAGATGAGAGAAAGAAAGAAAGATGAGAGAAAGAAAGAAAGATGAGAGAAAGAAAGAAAGATGAGAGAAAGAAAGAAAGATGAGAGAAAGAAAGAAAGATGAGAGAAAGAAAGAAAGATGAGAGAAAGAAAGAAAGATGAGAGAAAGAAAGAAAGATGAGAGAAAGAAAGGAAGGGGAGGGAGAAAGAAAGGAAGGGGAGGGAGAAAGATGAGAAAGAAAGAAAGGGGAGGGAGAAAGATGAGAAAGAAAGAAAGGGGAGGGAGAAAGATGAGAAAGAAAGAAAGGGGAGGGAGAAAGATGAGAAAGAAAGAAAGGGGAGGGAGAAAGATGAGAAAGAAAGAAAGGGGAGGGAGAAAGATGGGAGAAGGTCATAAAGTACAACAGCCAAGACATTGTAAACAAAAAAACAAAAAAAAAAAAAACACTTAAATATTGTATAGCAGAGTGTTTTATAGATTCTTGTTATAGAAAATATGGTGAATTCACTGGTAAATAAATTCCAATGAACTATGTATGTTTTATTGGTCAGGAGAGTAGAGAATAAAAGGAGATATTGTCTTACCATTGGATAACCGGAATAAAGATGCTCCATTGCTGAGTTGTCGGGAAAAACCTGTGGTTGTGTTCATATTGATATCAGCAGATTGACTCAGCAATTGCTTTATTTCTGGAACAATCTCATCTACAGAAATTGATCCAATGCTCAGTCGGATGCAAGTCTACCAAAAGTGTTGAAAAATAACAGAAAAATTGGACCATTAAAATCTAGCAACAGAACAGTTTTTCTAACAATGAGATATTTACACTTTGCCATGTTTTGTTTTTTTAACTAATGTTCACTAAATAAAAAACTCAGGAGCCACTCAAGGTAGAGGGTTATGAATGAGGTTGTATGAGTAGCAAGAGGAGGAGGTAAGAAGTGCAGTTCATGAGGATATGCTGGAAAGATAACAGTTAACCAGACTTGAAGAGGTTATGATTGTAGTGATTGGGATCGATTTTTTTGTATGAAGGTGGATTCATACCTTTCCATTTAAAATAACTTAGCCAATACTTAATTTTGAGGGTTTTAAATCTTAAAATGAATAATTCAGTTAAACACATTTAATCTGTCTTTACAAGTATGTCTTTCTCACAGATAATCAGCATTTAATATTATTACACTTACTGTTGTTGTGTTACAGGCTACTTATCTGTTGTTTCAATCACTTAAAATTCATCACATACACAAATATAAGAGAATGTTTTGTGATGCAAGGCAACCATTTAATACACTTTATTCTATACTTGTCTCAACTTGGTTCCAATTGGGAGTGGAATATCTGTAAAAACATCCCCCTTTCCCAAATTTATAGACAACATACAGATGCATGCTGGGATTTATTCCTAGTCAGTAAGAAGAGACTGAGAAATGGCTTCATCTGACTTAGTTCTGTAGTTTCTTCTCTTAAAGTCAGAATGCTGCAATTGCTTGTGTGTATCTCTTGTGTATTAACACCTTTCTTAATTTCTTAACTTTTTGCCTTATTACTTTTGCTGTGCTTACTTTTGTCTTGCATATATTGCTTAATATTATTTTTACCCTTTCTCTTGTTATTGTTTATTGCAAATGTTAATTCTCTTTGTTGAGAATTTCTACCAATTACTCTACAGCTTTTGAAAGACTAATTTTGGTTTGGTTTACAGCATATCAACCTCAGTGGGTTATTTAATGGTGACAAAAATTTTAATGCTGGTAATGTGTTTTTCTGGGAATATTTTTCCTTGAAGAAATCTATAGCTGGTCATATTTTTTCTAAAGACTGTATAGCTATTTGTATTGCTGGTATTTTTCTTTTTAAAGTATTGCTGATAATAATTTTTCCCTCAAAAACTATTGCTGATAATTTTTTTTTTATTACAATGTATTTCTGGTATTAAAACCTATTTTTATATAAGTTTGGGTGTTAACTATTTGCCCATAGCTTGGACACTAGCAGGTGCTACCACCCCAGATCAGGGAGGATCTGGGAACACCAGCAATTAAGAGGTGGTTCCATGTTTCTCAAAATCTCTCGATCAGAAGCCTTGCTGTTGGATGTAGTTTATTTTCATATCCAGGACAATTTTGAAAGACTAAAGGTAAGATCTGGGAGAGAAAAGACTTTCCATACTATATCAAGACCAGCATTTTCTATGCTCTGATCATTTCCCTAATAATTTATGCTTGTGAAGACTGGACTAAGAAAAGAGAATATACAAAGGCTCTCACCTTTTGAAAACAACTGGCTGGGAAAATATCAGAGACAGAATCAAAATGGCTGTCATAAGGAAAAAGCTAGATGTAAAAACTGATATTATTACTCTGATTAGAAAAAGGAAGGTAAATTACTTTGGCCCTGTAATCAGAAGAGGACAATGAAACTGTTTATAGATCCTACAAAAACAACATCCCTGGCAAAAGACCAGATTGGAAGATCAAATCAGATAGGACACTGGAATGCCACTTATGACGCTTGAAAGGATTGCCTTGGACAGGAATAAATATGGACAAGAAGTACATAATAATCCCCTTGGCATGATTAATGGGTGTTCTCTCAGGGAAGCCCTGTGCCTTGAGTGCCAATTGAAACACACACAAACTAGACCTCAAATGGAACATGTACATAGAATTCATTGTTAAAGATACTGGAAAAATGATCAGTCCCTGTACCAGTCCAGTAACTACTTGACTCCTGCTATCCTCTACAAGTGCCAGTTCAAGATAAAAATGGAGTACTGCTACCATATACATGGGCAGGAGCTGACCACCCTTTTCTTTCCAGTTGCAATAGAATTCAAAAGATCTCCACATCCTTGTGTGTGATAAATTATTTTCCACAGATGAAACATTACAAGCATTCCACTGCTCTATCTTTATTCCTATGCAAAGTGTTCAGATGAACAACATTCCTTAGTTCTACCAGTTCTAACCTTCATGGTTAAGAGTTACCATGCTATGCACATTGCAGCTAATCACCCCCCTTCCCTTTATATTCCATTTGTGAGGTGTAAATTCCACTTGAGTAGCTTCTTCCCAAGAACTGCTGCTTTGTAGAAATTACTTCCAAAAGAATGCTTATCTAATAACTACAATCTGTTTAGTTCTAGAATTAATTTATTAAACATAAACTGTGCCTGTTACTCTGTAACTTTCTACCACAAGTGGCTCTTGGGCCTTGTACAGAGAGAACTTTATTGTAAAAGAAAAAAAGTTAGTTACTTTTTATAATTATATGCAATAGAACATTCTTAACCAGTGTAAATAAATTGTATTTTTTTTATATTAAATAAATTTTATTATTGTCGATTTTACTTCAGCTCTTTTGCTATTCAGTATCTATATTTCTTACTGAAATTGTTCTTAAAATAATCTAATTATAACACAAACCTTTTACATGGATTATTTAATGCATACACACCAAGGATCAATGAAAGAAAGTTTTGAAAGAAATCTCAAAATAGAATACTAACCAGTATAATGGCAAGGTCCTGGCTGTAAAAGTAGAACTCAGCAGCAATTCGACAGCAATCAGAGAGACGAGCCTCATCTAGCAGCTCTCCAATAAGAAGGCTCAGTGCACGCTGCTCCTGTAACAAAAGATTTTTTTTATTCTAGATTGTTAAAAGTTTCAAACATTTTCATTCTTTCACCCATGCAAAATACTTTATTACCAGAAGAGTTCATAGAACCCCAAAATAGTACAGAATTTATAAAACAAATATCAAAATTTTCATTCATTTTAATGACTACATATCAAAATCCCTGTGGCTCATTTAATGCTGAAACTGGATTTTTATTCAGCAATGTTTCAAAACATTTCAATTGGTTGCAAGATTTTAAAAGTGTTTCCAAAACATCACAAGTTTTATAGTATCAGATATTTTAAAATGTCTCAAGGTACATGGTTCAGGAGTATTTCAAAACATAAGTTGTATGGTTCGAAATCCTACCTCTATTTTCTATTATAAGTTGGAAGTATTTTATTTTCTTCTGATATCCTATTATTTGGGCAGTAGGTACATTTTTGAAGAACATATTAAGATTTTGTTTATAATTGCTACACATATTTTTGTACTTCTTACATTCTATCAAGAGATACTTGACTCTGAGAAATTGATTGCAGTGGGTACACTGAAGTGTGTATGTGTCCAATTCTTATTCTGTTGAACACTGTCTTGTCTGCAATCATGAGGGATGCTGAAAATGTGTTTGGTCTATAGGAAAATGAAATAAAACCTATGAAAAAAAAATCCATTTTCCTAGGATGCAATTTATAAAAAAAAAAAAAAACAAAAAAAACAAAAAAACAAAAAAAAAACAAAAAAAAAAAACAAACAAGCCAGAGAGGGTTTCTGGACACATGCAATTTTATGTATGATGCCATTGCTGGAAAGGACAGAATCTTTCTCTTTTCTATGACCTTGTTCAGATATTTTGCCAGCCCTACTTTAGAAGTAAGTGATTTGGTTATTCTAACTCAGCGCAGGGCTGACTTGAGCTCAACCATTTTAGCCTTTGTTATTATAAAGAAATGTCCTAAAGAAAATAGACATGTACAAGAGACATTGACAACATTGTTTCACCACTGTCACTATAAAAGAAATAAATGTCCATAGAAGAAATTCAAGATTTTCTATATGTTTCTATCATATTTGTTTACATATTGAACATAAATGCAAACAAACACACAAACTTGTTAACTCCCATAGGTCTGACCTACTCTGTAGAATCCATATTTAAATGAGCAGAAACCAGCATACTGATTTTGGGAAGTGGATTGAGCTGAAGATATTTTAGAGCCCCTTTGTAAACACACCATGATTTGATAGTAACAAAATAAACAATGAATAAAATCACTCCCCTGGTGTAGTTTTAGCAATCTCTTGCTGATAAACTAATTATTTTTGGTGATAGAAAAAATTAATTGATTAAATATTGAGCATTGAAAATTTTAATCTAAATTTTTACCAAGTTTCAGGATTAAATCTACATGTTATACATTTAAAATAAGAAAAAAAAAAAAAAAATGGAATCATCAGTAGTCTGGAATTAAGGCAAACATTTTTGAGGACTATTAATATGTACAATATAAAGTTAAATAATTTTGTCTTAGAAATGCAGTGAAAAATTAGATAAAAAGAGATTGTCATGAATTAATGCAAGTTTTATTGAATAGTATTATATTCCCTAGTTCCATCTTAAAGTCCTTGAAACTTTTCATTAAGTCCAAGCAACCTCCCCTGTGTAAACAGAAGAGATGGCTGCTAGGACTTAATATCAACTGTTTGTAGATATTTTATGTTTAGTATATAACATTGTAATATTTTTCCTTTATGTTTTAGTTGGTACTTACATTTACAATTTTATTCTTCAATTGAATTCTGACAGTTGCATCGCAACAACTATTAAGCATCCAACATTTTTATTTTTCTGGTCTTTCATATTAAATGTCAGTTTCTTTATTTTTTTGCTCTCTTGTTTTAACAATATATTTTAAATATGTTTGATATAAGAAATTATTAAATCTCAAAAGTGTTAGATGAGCAAAAAAATTTCAGGCTGTAGCCTTGAATTACCAAAAAGTTTTTTAACCTGTTAAATCTTCGGTATTGTGGGAACAGACAGATTTTCTTATAGTTCAGTCCAAACAGCAAATTGTTTCCCTTGGGTGAAAGCTGATAACATTCAGTCTGTCAGTTAAGTTCCATACGTAATACATGCTTGGGTGATCATGTCTCTTTCAATTCATGACTAAGTAGAAGATTGTCCCTCAGTAGGTTGCTATTTCTTTCTGCAGTAGACCGGTTACCAACCAAGGCTAAAGGACCCAGTCTGTGCTGCTATTCAACACATAACTGCAGGGAGAAGAGACAGAGTCATACCTTTCTCAAGGGTTACTTATGTGTAAGTGAATATAAAAAAACTTGACTAGATTTGAACTCGGTTCTCCGATTTCTCATTCTGAGCCAATATCCATTACACCACAACACATATGATAACATTAGGAAAGCAATATTAGATCAACATAAAAACTACTTACGCTGTCAGAAAACTCACTGGGCTTTTGGGATATATTAGGCATCTTCCCGTGTTGTAGAAGTTCTGTCTTGAGGGCTGAAGTCTTCAAATGGCTTGGTGGAATTTCTTCAAGTCCAACAAACATTTCATCTATAGGAGCTACCAGTGAAGGGATTCGCTGAAAACCCAAATTTATAATATTAATTTTATAATGCAACAAACATTGACTATTTTTAAAAGAAATAGTAGCACTGAATAACCTTTGGATTTTCTGCAAAAAATATTTCTGTTGAAATGTAAGAGTTTGTAGTGAGTTATATAGACTAAGTTGCAGTTTGCTTGCTACAGTAATTAAAACAAGTCTTATATATTATTTCATTGTTTATTATTAACAAGATGAAAAAGAATATTTTGGTCTCTTAAATAGATGATCTAATAAAAGAGAAGGAAAAAAAAAAAAAGAAATAAGTACAATCAAAGGGATCTTTTAAATGTGCATTTGCATACCTCAATCTTTGGTACCCTGGCCATAATGCGACAGTACCACATCTTGTGAGTGAGTTCATTAACTGTATTTGCATAAAGATTTCCCGATGGGTCTGGAGCATCAAGCAAACTCTTCACACACAACTCATACATGATGGCTTGTTCATTCATATTACTACTGCCATTCTGACATTTTTTGATCTCATTCTGGAAAAAAGAAATACAATGAAAAATTAAATTAAATTAAATCAAAATGTAATTATATTATGGTGGGTCTGTGGAGGTTATCAAATGACAATGTTCATTCCCACCATATATCACTATATTTGGTTTGGATGGATACTAGCCTTATGTAATAATTAAAAGAAGATACATAGTATTGATAAATACAAAATAAACCTTTATATCACAATATAATAATACAGAAGGAAAAGGTGAAAGTTGAAGTTTGAAGAATTCAACTAATAGTTTTGGTATATACAAGAGAGAGAGTTTGGGAGAAAGTAAATATGTATGTATCCAAATGGGACTCATTGCACCTTTTGGGGCTAACATTCTCAGCTGATACAAAGTGGAAAGACAATATTAAATCCATTGCTAGGTCTGCTGCTAAGAAATTTGGTTCACTGTGTCATGCTAGACAATTTTTCTCTCCAGCATCTATCTTACATATTTATGTCTACCATTCACCCATACTTACAATATTGCTGCCACATATGATCCGATGCTCCTGCTATATATTTAGAGGTTCTTGATAAAATCCAAAGAAGAACCAGCAATATTATTGGTCCTGACCTGGCATCATGGCTTCAGTAATTTTTCCACTACTGTAAAGTTGTTTGCCTTTTTTATAAGTACTTTCATAGTAATTGTTTGAATGAGCTCTTTGCTATGGTACCTAGACTTTATGAATTTAAGCGCAGTACTAGATTGGCAACAAGGTGTCATCAATTTACAGTTGAATTGGCTAAATGTAACTAAGTTCTACGCAAACAGTGTCTTCTCTCACACTTCTCACTTGTGGAACACTCTTCTGGCTCAATGCTTTTTGGTCAATTTTGATCTTCAAAAATTTAAATCCAGTATCAATTGGTATCTACTATCTACTGGATTAGTCTTCTATTGTTCTCACTCCTTAATGATGTTTGTTTTCTAATTTTTTTCACACCCAGTAACGACTTGTGAATTTGATTTAAAAAAAAAAAAAAAAAAAAAAAAAAAAAAAGAAAAAGAAAAAGAAAAAGAAAAAAGATAAAAAGAAAAAAGTTACATATTCAGAGATCTGCTTTGAAAGTACCACTCTGCTTGTGATTGGCTTACAACCTTATATCCTGGTTGTGGAAGCTTTCTGATTGGTTAGTTGAAATATGGCCTTTGTGGTTTGGCGATTCTGAATATACATCCATTTTTAGAGATAGTGAAATTTTGATGTCCTTGTTATTTATTTTTCTATAACTACAATATCTCACCCAGATTACCAACAACAATTACAACTTAAATAGGTATTTATCTATATTCCCAGATAATACTGTAAAGGGAATATCCCCATAAATTCCTTTGATATAAAGTTTGGTATTAACTGCAGAATTTACTATCTGGTCAAGTAATCTCTGTAGGGAGATATGATACTTGAGCAAATGGTATTTGGTAAAAGCAAGACAGGATAATAGTGCAAAAGTTTCTTTTTCAGTTCAAAAACTAAGTTGAGAATTGATTTTATATAAGAATAAAAAAAACTCATCCTGATATGATATGCTGATGACTATTGGTCTTTGTTTATATTTATTTTTGATGAGTGACAAGTTTTTATTGTAACTTGCTTTGACAGGGAATACCTGCAAATGTCATTATCTTCATTACTGGCTTGGCTGCTGACTTACACATGATAATTTAGTAGCAGGTTGATTAGCAAAAATGTCCTATTTATCAATCTATGTCCTCATCTAATTCTTTTGGAAACTCACCAAAAGCCTGGTTATTGTACACTATAAACTAAAGTTTAGTATCACCTTGCATTTCTTTAATAAACACCTTAAATATGATTTTTTTTTTTTTTTTTTTAAGATAAAATTTCAGTTTTTATTTTTCAGTCTTTCTCTAGGCTCCTATTGCTATCAAAAAGTTTAAATTTGGATTTTTCTGTCCACATATAGCCTCTGAAATTTTTATATATATATATATATATATATATATATATATATATAAATAAAATAAAAAAAAACTATATACAAATGCCAGACTAACCAGATAGCTTCTTTTTTTTTTTCCTCCAAAATAAACTTAAAATTTTCAGAATGTTTACTTAATCTATTTGGAAAATAATGATGGCATATGTATCTCTACCCCATTTCGGTAAGGGATATTAAAATTGTTAGATGGTACATCTAATATAAGAATTTCATCAATGTTCTCTGTTTGGCTCAATTCAAAATAAGCTTTTAGGTAAACTAGATGTCCTACTTCAGTTGTATTTATCAATCAACTTCGACAAACCTTGAAAGGAAGTCTCAGATGTCTGTTATACTGAATTTTACTAAGTTTGAATCAAAGTGATACATTCTGTTTATTTTATAACTTTAATCTGTTCTTTTATCTTTCCACTTGCTATGCCGTGTCCCAATACCAAAATATTAAATGGAATCAATATAAAAGAATACGTGTATGTAAAGAAAATTCATCCTGTACAAATTTCTTGTATGGATAGAATTCTCTTAAAGCAAATAATACTATCAGAAAACAATTTTAATGGAAATTAATATACATTTTGGAACATCAATTCATAAACTGCTTTTTCTTAACTTCTTAAAGTATCAATGAAAAACTGCTGCAGCTTTCTTCTACATAGTCCAGTGATCATCATATCAGTGGTAGGACTACTGAAATGCAGCTTAAACAGCTCTAATTTTGGTTGTCACGTTCTTACATTATTTGGAATGTTGATTAGAGAGAAAATAAAAGGCTGAATAAGGTATGGGTTTTTTTTTTCTTTTCAGATAAATTGTCTGACCAGCTAGCAGGAACAATGTCAATGCCACATTTCTGGTTATATGGTATCAACCTGGAATCAGCCAGTTCTGACTGCTCTGTCAAGCTTCCCAAATGTCAAATTATTTTGAACAATTTCTCAAAATCCACAGGGTTGACTAGCACTCATCTTCAAATTCACATGGGGCTTACAGCCATATCACATTGAAATGTCAGTTCTTGTCTTGATCTCCAAAGTTAAGCAACATTGAGCTTGATTAGTATCTGGATAGGTCACTGTTTTGGAATACCAAGTGCTGTAAGCTTGTATGCACAGGTTGAAAGATTGATAACAGTTCAGGATGAAAAATCGAAGCAGAGTTCAAATTCCAGTCAGGTTTGTTACATTCGATTATGCAAATACTCTTAGGCAATCATGAATCGAAAAAAATACATGATTACTCATGTCACATCTGCCCCCTACCAACCTGCATTAGACCAGCGCAGTAGGGTAATGGCCCATTCCTCCCAATGAATCTGGAGAGGGCCTGTGTTGAACAAAGAACCTTCACAATCTGAGAAGTAAATTCACATGCCCTGATCACTGTTTGTTTGCATTGAAGTACATTTATGAGGAGATGCTGAAAAGTTATTAGCCTGATTCACTTTTCAATGTCATGAAAGTGATGCATATATTATAAGGTCAAGTGACACTGTTCAATATATGTTCTATATATATATATATATATATATATTACACAATTACTTTGCATCTGCTTACAAACTGATTTACAACACATAAAAAGGCAATAATGAAACCAGAAAACAAAAAGAAAAGGAACGAACCAGATAAAACTGAACAATTTTCATAGGTGACACTCCATGTTCAGTAAATTTATTGAGGCATTCTTTCCAAAAATTGATGCGAACCAATTCTGAAAGCCAGGCATGACTCTTTTGTAGTTCTTCTTTTTCATTAACAACCTTTTCAAGAGAAGAAATAAAAATGTCAAACTCAGGCTCTGAGATTTAAAAAAAAAAAAAAAAAAAAAAAAAAAAAAAAAAAAATCACAATGCATTGATCTTAGAAATAGATATAAAATGGTTAAAAATATGAAGAAAATAAAAATATTTACATAACAAGCAAAATCTTTTACATTTTCAGAACAAACTGGTTTACATTTTAATTATAGAACAAGTTTCAACATTGAAACTGTTTGCTTAAAGATTTTCAAAGATGGCTGTTAAGCTTGAATTCAATTTCTAATTTATGCTAAGACTATTTGCAAATAAAAAAAATGGGAACTACCCTGTAATTAGCCAAATTCTAATTGCATTTAAAAGTATCTTTACTTATGAAAATAATCTGCAGGAGTTTTGTGCTAAAGGATTTTTGAAATGTTCAAAAATTATGAAAAATAGTTTTTCTTATAAAGTGTGGTAATGTTTGTGATGGAAATGAAAAGAAATTTTTTTTTATATAAAATAATGATAAAAGGTATTATTTCATGGCAACCATTATTTTATACAGCAATTAATATCCTTCTATCTGCTAATAAAAAAGCATGAAATGAAAACGAGTCAAGAATTAATGAGATGCATATTATAAAGCAATAAATGCTTGAAATATAAATAAAGCAGAAATTAGTGGGCAATGTTTAACCTTTGTGTATGCAAAAATAAAAAGTGTCAAAAGGATGGTTATTCCTTTGACACCACTATTACTGTATACAGTTAACTCCCTCTGCAATGTTTATTTACATGATTATACAAAATATGTGAAAGTTCAATGCAATATTTATTATTTACCATTTTATAAAGAAATAAATTTGAAAAACCCTTTTATTCAAAAATTTATAAAATATTACAAAATTATCAAAATATATAAACCAACTACAATGCAATATTTATTGTTTACCATTTCACAAATAATTATGTAAACTATTTCTGTGAATTTATGCGGTGAGTGAAAATGAAAGAAATACCTGGAAAATGCATTTATTTCAAAGTTTATAATTACACTTATTCATCATTATATGTTAATTAAAAGTTTCTTGTTCCAACACTTTATGAATAAGAAAATTATTTTATTTCTTTATAATCTTGCAAATATAAAATTATTCTTGTAAATAAGCAATCTAATATATAAATAGTGCTTAATATCATGCTAGCACAAAGTTACAAGTCATCGTGATTGAGGGTTTAGGCATGCTGGCCTTGTTCAGACTGTTGATCATGCTAGATAACATGCTCTCTCCTAGATACTGTAACTAAGGTTCACTCAACATAACTGCAGTATGAACTACAGGCGAGCTCTGTGGGTGTTGAACAAACACAAATGTCTCTGAACATGTGTCTGCAATGGGGATTAGATAGCCATTCTAGTAGACTGGCATCCTCAGATTAAAGTGGCTGAACCATTTACTTAATATCTTTGTCAGTTCTCAAAAATAGGAAAAATGTATAAATCTACTTTTATATGTTTTGGTTTTATTAAAATTCTAATCATCACTTTTTAAAATAATAAACATTGCCAAAGGAGTCAAAAGTGTATACAGTAATAGCGGTGTCAAGGGAATAACTTCTTTTGGCTTACCATTTTTTTTTTCCGCCATAAAGGTTAAACATTGTGAAAGGCTGAAGAAGGGATGAAACTTTCTTTTCAGATAAATTGTCTGACCTGCATACAGCTAGCAGGACCAATATTAATGCCACATTTCTGGTTACATGGTACTAACCTGGCATAAACTCTGATTTTTCCCCAAAAGGCCATATGTCAAGTTATTTTGAAGAACGAGTGAGGAGAAGTTACAATAATTGGTGTCAACGGAATAACCATTCTTTTGACTCCTGTTTTTTTTTGTTTTTTTTTTTATTTTGCAAGCATGAATGTTAAACATTGCCAATTAGTGTTTTCATTAAAAAAAATTTAAGTAAAATAGTAAATAACCTTGAAATCCCAACAGGTTTTCTCTTACCTCTTTCATGGTTACATCCTCATGACTAATTTTGGCAAATTCACACAGCATCCGAGCATGATCATAAAGTTTTTTGCTTACAATGTTTGTAACCAGTGGTTCAAGCTGTGAAGTGAGGAGCTTCTGATCACTGACCAGGAACAGATGGAAGGAAATTGATAATTGGTTCTCATGCAGGATTTGAGCCACTTTTAATAACTGACCATAATTTAAACCTACAATAGGGACGAAAGAGCAAGATTGCAGCAGAAAATTTGTTACACAGTGTACAGCAGTAAGACATTAGTGGCAAGGGTGTCTTCATCTAGCTAATGTCATACCATTATGTGGGTGATACTTCTGGGAGGTTATATGCAAGGGGGTGGGATTTTGCCACACCCTGTATATATTTTAAATAAAATAAAAAGTCTTAACTCGTGACTTTGTAGAAATTACACTACTCTTCAACAGTAAGATATATCTGTTAATAAATTCAATTGATCTATCTAGTTTAAAATATGTTACATAAAAAAAAATCATTAATTTGACATCAACTAAATATAGTCGATGGTTCTAATTATTTGCCATTTATTGAATATTAAATATTATTATAATATTCAAAATTACTTTTTATTTTTTTTATTATTGTCTATATTATATATAAATAGACACTGAGGTCAACACAGAGTAGCAACAGTCTGCTTCAATGCAATCTTCATTGCCTGGACATTGTATTCAAGCATGAAACAGATTGTTGCCCCTTGGTATTCACTTTTATATTTACACAAACTATCACTGGTATTGAGCATTTTTACCTATAAATACAGCACACCTTAAAACTATATTCTTATCATACATACATTATATATATATATATATATATATATATAATAAATAAATAAAAGGAGACATATCAATGGCCAAGTACTATGTGGACTAGAAAGCTTTTGAATCCATCTTCCTGCTACACGTAAGCAAGAATGAATGTTAAGAGGCAAAGTAGTTTGAATACCAGTGAGATTTCCATCACCAGGTTGTTAAGATGGTGTGTGTGTGTATTACATATGAGGTGATGCTGAGAAATTCTCGACCCGAGCCACTTAATAAAATCTGACCAAACATAGGAATTAGTGTTGGTGGAGAATCATTTCTTTGTTGGTATGTGGAATTTTCAACACTGCCTTGTATATATATATATCCACAGTACAAACACATTTGTACTTCATTAATCTAACAACCCAAGGACTTGGTCATTGTAGGATCACATAAAAATACCAAAGGACAGAATCATATGAAAAATAAAAGTATTTTTTTTTAACTTGATTTATATAAAATAAATTATAATAAATGAAAATTGTTTGTTTTATACTTTATTTATAATTTATTGTATTTAAAATAATTTAGAAGATTCAGAAAAAATTACATGTTCAGTTTTATATTAAAATAAACATAAAAGTTGTTGAGTTTAGAATTCTTTGATTTAGTTTCAAACTGACTTAATATTTGAATTATTTGGTAAATTTTTTTTTTTAAATAAACTCAGTCTACAAAGGGTAAAACTATATTTACAAGTTATACAGACAAATGGCAGTAAAAAAAAAAAAAAAAAAAAAAAGTGTGTACCTGGCAGTGATGTGAACACAGATGCAATGTTACAATGATGTAAGTATTTGAGAAGTTGCAGGATGTCATAAATGTTAAGAAGACTGGCCAGCAGGTGGCGTACCAGACACTGACATGTGTGTTCTTGCCAGTGGAGATCTCCAATCATGCAGAAGCTTGGCGGCATCTGGCTGACCGAAGTTTTTTCTCCCTTAGGCTACAAAATTGAAAATCAAGTTATGTAAGAATAAGAATAAGAAATTTTTATTTGAATTTCTGGATGAGATGTTATTTTTATTTCATATTGATTTAGTCAAACTGGTGTCCTCATCAGAGTTTGGTAGTAAAAAATAATGAGTAATGGCCTGACGTCTGGTTCAGGTTAAGCGTTGCAATTTACCTGGTGTTTGTGAGTTCAAATCCCGTATCATGTAGTAGAATCCATAAACTCTCATCCAGAAGAATAAACAGAAGTAGCCCCCTAAGATCAATTTAATATGAATAAAAAGAGTTAAAGAAGACAAGGTGACCCCCCCCCATGGGCTCAATAATGGGTTTGGTTTTAAATTCTGAAAATATAAAATATTACATGTACCTGAAGAAGGCTATATGGTACAATATCCTAATGAGGTGGAGGGGTGGGGGGGAGAAAGTGCGAAAAAGTAATGACAACTCCTCATCCCAGAAATTGAAACAGAAATAGTCTGTATTTCTTTACAGAGAATATTTCTGTTTGGTGTACATATTTAAACACAAATTTTAAATTACAGTGAAAAGGTACCAGACAGTGTATACATATACAT
This sequence comes from Acanthosepion lycidas, assembly GCA_963932145.1. Lineage (NCBI taxonomy): Eukaryota > Metazoa > Mollusca > Cephalopoda > Sepiida > Sepiidae > Acanthosepion > Acanthosepion lycidas. The sequence goes on from OZ010606.1 coordinate 34,880,723, forward strand.
ACAAAATAAGGCAAGATAAGTATTTTAATAAAAAGCAATAAAATGAAAAAAAAAAAAATACATATAAAAATTAATAATGAAAATATCTAAGAAATTCAAAGAATTTAAAAAATAGCATGCCCAGATGGCAAGTGCATCCATAATGGAACGGGCTACCTATATCAAATAAAAATGCAATAAAGAAACAAACACACAACTATATAGTAACTTTAGAAATAAAAAGGAACAAAAACTCATTTGCATACTATCAGTTACTCATGTTCAATGTGAGAGGACATTTTCAAAGCTAAAGATCATTAGCATAACGTTAAGAAATTCATTGTCTGACAAGAATTTGGACTTGTATATGTTGCTATCTATAGAAAAGAAATTGTTAGATGAATTGGATGCAGAAGCAATTATTGGTAGCTTTGCACAATCATCTAGTGAATACAAATGATTGCCCTTAAGAGAGTGAACTGCATGCAATGCTCTATTGTGCTTTTGAACTATCTGTTAATGTGTAAATTCTGCAGTAAACTATTTAAAAATACCAACAAATTACTTAAAAATAAATAAATTAAAAAAATTAAATTATAATATTCTGTACTTACATTTGGTATCTACTGTCAGTATTATGTACAGTACATATACACTAATTGCTAAATACATATTTTTCCACAAAAATTTTAATTGTATCCATTTTTTTTCTTTTTTTAAACAAATTTTATTTATTCATTATGAAAATAAAATGATAGGATTTTAGGTGTGGGTGTGTGCCTTTTTGTCCCAGTCTGCTCCCATATTAGTATAATTATGTTTAATGAAGAAATGAGATTATGATAATTGTTGGAAAAATTTTCAAATAGTATTGTACAAAGAAGTGCTTAGTCGTAGTTAGTTGATTTTGTTTAGTGGCATATCAATCTCTATTGGTTATTTAATGTTGGAATCTAGATATTTTGTAAGCAATTTTATGGCTTCAAATACATATATTTTATATATAATTTTATACTTTCAGAGTAAACATGTATTTTTAGATATATAGTTTGTAGATCATAAAATGTATTGTTGGTAACTGTTTTTTTTTTTTTTTAATTTATTGCTGGTAATTTTTATAAAAGAAAAAAAATTTATAGCTACAATCTTACATATTTATAAGTCTACCATTCATCCTTACTTTGAATATTGCTGCCACATCTGGTCTGGCTCCTGTTATATATTTAGAAATTCTTGATAAAATCCAAAGAAGAATCTGCAATGTTATTGGTCCTGACCTAGCATCTCAGCTTTGGTCCCTTTCCCACTGCAGTAACAGATTCCCTGTGCCTTTTCTATAAATACTTTCATGATAATTATCTTACAAACGTCCCTCTATGGTACTAAATTGGCAGCAAAGGTCTCATCAATTTATAGTTGAAATGGCTAGATGTAACTAGGTTCCATGCTAACAGTTTCTTCTATCACACTTCTTGCGTGTGGGACTTTTCTGGCTTCTTGTTTCCCCAATCAATTTTGATCTGCAAAAATATAATTGTAATGTCAATCGTTATTTTGTCTTAATTCTTTTATTGTTCTCTCTCCTTCATAGTATTAGGTTGGTGCAAAAATAATGACGTAATAATGTCGTTTTTTGACGTATTTTTTAACGTCAAAAAACGACATTATTACGTCATTATTTTTGCACCACCCTAATAGTTTTTCTCATATTCTCTAGTACTTAGTAACCCCTTGCATACTAGTGGCTTTATTGCCTTGCTTGGGATGAAATGAAAAATGTATTGCTGGTCATTTTATTATAAAAATTATAAAAATGTAATGTTCATTTTTGTTTAGGAAGTTCACTGTTTGCCTATAGCTAGGACCCTAACAGGTGCTACCACCCTGGTTCATGGTGAGCCCGAGAACAACAGCAGTTAAGAGGTGGTTCCACACTCCTCAAAACCTCCAATCTCCTGATCAGAGGCCTTCTTGCCAGATGTAGTTTATAGCATTGATGATGGATAGAGTAAACTTGTGGTTTTCTCACCTTGGAAAGAAGGGAATGCTTAAACTGTTCCAGAAGACTGTGGCATTCAGAATAATTGTGTTTCTCAAGACAGCAGGATAAAAACTTGAGGAAAAGTGCTAATGGAGTATCCTGAAGAGGAAAAAAAAAAAAAAAAAAAAAAGGATTAAGAAACAGAAAATTCAAAATCAATATTATGAAATAAAGGGCCTCTGCTTCAGTCATTTCCCATCACAGTAATTTTGCTTCCTCTTTGATACCTTAACTTCATCAAAAGCATAGTACTACATTCTCCGCTAGGTCTCATAAAAAAAAAAAAAAAAAAAAAATCAAAAATGCTTTTTTGGTTTGCAATATTTTAAAATAAAAGTAACATTTGTTTCAAATCAAATTAATTAAACATTAAATCATCTAATCTTCCTCAAATAAAGTTTCAGAAAAGTATATTTTATTTTTGAAAGATTTCTTAAGAGGATCATGTTTTGCCCAGAGAATTGTAAATATGGCTAAAAAATCAGTGATTTTATTTATTATTTTTTTGTCTGGCAAGTTCACTGTTATCAAATCACTGTGAGGAAAATTCACCACAAAAGGATAAAAATTAAACAATTTTTTTAATGAATTCTAATTTAATTGATCAACATATCTAAAACATTTTAAAAGTAGGGCAAAATTAAATAATAAACGACACTATGCTGTTCTAAATCAATGTGTTTTTCAGCAGAAAAAGACTAAAATTTCCTATACTAATTTATGCTCCCCCCACTGACACAAGGAAAAAAATAATTTTAACAAAAGTGTCAAAGGTTCTAAAAAGAATTAAAAAATAATTTAATAATCAAAAATACTTTGATCTTTCCTCTTAATAATAACACAAAGATTTTGATGATAAAACTTTGTTTTTATTAAGTCTGAACCATTTAGTGAATCTTTGGAGGTAGCCAAGTAGCATATACACAAGGCTTGTAACAACCCAAGTCGTTTTGTGTGTTTGGTTTTCAGGACTCTCTGCCCTCAGGGCAATGACATCATTGTTGCTTACTTAAACTGACCGTGAGATTCTTGTGGTGGGAATGCACCAATATTTCTATATAGTTCAAGGACGATAACTAAGTAAATTGTTAATTAAAGTTGTTTCCCTTGATTTTTTTTCCATCAGACAGTGTCTCAGTGACAATACTTTGATAATTATTAGTAATGATTAAACAATGATAATTAGCAATTGCATAAATAACAATGGATGTTTCCCCAAATTTAAATTATCTACATAAGTAACAGATATTTCAGAAATTAAAATTGCTTGAATTTCCCAAATTTAAATTATCTGCATAAATAAAATTTCACAAATTAAAATTATCATCTGCATAAATAACATATTTCAGGAATTAAAATTATCTGCTTAAATAACAATAGATATTTTCTAAATTTAAATTATCTGCATAAATAAAGAATCACTGCTTGCTGCATATTTTATGCACTCATTATTTTAATATCAAAGCTGAAATTTTACACATAAAACACCTTTGATTCCTATCAATTTTTATAGAAGGCAGACTTAAAATTAGCATTTTATATACTGTTATTTTGACATATCATTATGCTAAATACTGTTTAACTGCTCTCTCTTCATATATATATATATATATATATATTTGTACACCTCATTTAACTTAACATTTGAGCCAAAGTATTATAAAATATTATAAAAATAATAAAAATGTAACAAAATAGCTTCCTTATTTTTAATATCAATTGCAATACATCAAAGTGACAATAGGAAGGAGAATTTTGAACAATTGCAAGCAATATTATCTTTTAATCATACTCTTGCCTCTTGAATAAATGGGGGAGCTATGCTTATTAAAACATTGAAAATTAAGAGTCCTCTCCACTCAATTTGAAACTACTCCATTTATCAAAATTTCTTGACAGCAAACATTGCATTTTTATTTTTCTAAAAGCCTTACTTGAACCCCGTTAAATTCTTGAATAATGCCCTTCTTATTTGATATTCACTATTTATACAAGAGGAAAGAGATCTAGAGTTCAAACATTGACAAAAATGACATTGAGAGAAATCGAGAAAGAGTGTTCTGTTAGTTGTTAAGTTCTTTGTATTTCAAATGGTAAGAGCAGCTGGTATGTTTTAACCAGGCTTTTCCAAGGCAAAGATACTCGTTCAAGCATGAATGGGAACTAATGCTGTTTAATCTGCTTTTTTACTTAACTGCCACATAATGACAGACCAAGAAAGTTGCAATAAAAGCAGCTAAAGATTAAGATAAAAAAAAAAATACTGTATATACTCGAGTATAGTGCAAGTTTTTATGATCATTTTTACACACAAAAAAAAAAAAAAAAAAAGAAAAGAAAAAAAAAAAGGCAGTTGCACTATACACAGGTGATTTTTTTTGAAAAGGTTAAACATCAGGCATGAACAGAAACAAAATCATGTTATCTAAATTTTCATATCAGATATTTGACAGAATTTTAATCTTCAAGAATTTAAATGCAATGTCAATAAATATCTGTCCTCTTAATTACTCTTCCTTTCTTCCCACCCATTAGTAATGTTTCTGTTTTCTAATTTTTCTTCATCCAGTAACCACTTGTATCCTAGAGGCTTTATTGCCTTGTTTGGGGTGAACTTGATTAAAAAATGTTTGTTTTTTTTCACTATTTTAGAGTAGCTTTGTACAAAAACAAATGAAGACAATTTATTTGCTATAAAATATCCAGGATGATGTCCAGTACTACAATATTTGAATATGGTATTCCTACTATTATTGTTCAGAAGCTGGGGTCACATTATACAAGAGATATATAAAAAAAAAAAAAAAAAAAAAAAAAAAAATCAGGTTTTTTATAAAAAATTTCACTATGCATGAAGTAGGCTTAAAGATGAGTATATATGGTACAAGTCAAAATTAGTAATTAGCAGCAAATAAAAACAATAGTTAATGATTTTGAAAACTATTTTAACTCTGAACGTAGAAATGGCAAAATTTTCTATTGGTGGACAAATCTCTCTCATAGATAGAAATAAGTGCAACTATTTAACAAACAAATAAATTTGACTAATAACAAACAAATAAATGTGATTAATAATGGCACAAACCAACATCATTAAAATTGATAAAAAATAAATAAATGATGCTCAATTTTATTTTAACTTTACATGTAGAAATGATGAAAATTTCTATTGGTACACAAATCTCTATCATAGATCAGAGTGAGTTACTAATAGTAAACAAGTAAATGTGATTAATAACAGCACAAACTAGCATCATTACAACTGATAAGAAATAAAAAATAAATAAATAATACTCATTGCTATTCAGACTTTAATACCAATTGATCATGTGAATCAAATAATGAATTAAAAAAAAAAAAACAAAACAAAAAAACAAAACAAAAAAACAAAACAAAAAAACAAAACAAAAAAACAAAACAAAAAAAATAAAACAAACCATTTGGAAAATGGCAAAGCCAGTGGCAAGATTTGATATCCAGTTGTTGTTAAGAAATATTTCCAAGAGTTCTCTGAGATGATCCAAGTTCCACTTGGTGACAATGTGGGAATGTTGGTTCAAAAACTGTGTATGTCTTGGTGGATCCATTACAGACAGAAGCCAGCCACACAGACAACTCAGAATATTAGCATCCTCAAAAACAAAGACAAAAAAATAGAGCAGTTATTATTATTTAAAATGGAGATGGGTGAACAGTGTAAAGTTGAATTGGCAAGCTGCATTTATGTTCTGGACAAGTCTGTTACATTCATCTCATTTTAATGAGAAAGGAATAAACTCATCCCTTCTCAACACCATATCCATATATGGATTAAACAAGAAAGAAGGGGGCATATAACATTGGATGGTAACCAGTTTAAGAAAAGGAAAACTGAATCTAAATCAATCAAAGTGTATTGATGTTGACTAATAGTTGAAGGGTTGTCACTCCAATTATTTTGATTTGTAAATATAGGTTCCAATTAATTACAATATCAACTAACCAGAAGGAAGTAAAGCAGAATTTTAAACAATTTAAATTATTATAAATTATTGTAATTAAAATTTAAAAAAATGAAAACAATTCTTGTAAAAATTCATTATTCATCAACTTTTTTTTTAAGACAATAGTGTCCTAAATAAATATTATTTATAAAAGCAATTAAAAGCTTTTCTAATTAAATAATGTCATAGTCTTAATGCATTTTTTATTTTAAAATTCGGAGCAGATTTTTGGGAAAAGAGCAGTAATTTATAAAAAAAAATGGATGATTAACATTCTCCAAGGAGTCCTACTTTTAACTAATAAAAAAAAGTTTTGCAAAGAAAATTTAATTTCTCAAAATTTCATGAATTAATGTGTGCATTGGATAATATTTGAAAAAATAAAAAAATGTAAAAATAATTTCATTCATTGCTATTTGGTTATGTAAATAAAGATAGTAATGTGTCAGAGAAGATAAGGATCTATGGCTAATGACCATCATCCAGATGGTTCCATGACCTAACCAATATGGCAGCTGTCATGTTAAGACAAGCTTACCAGGGAAGAAAATATAGGTTTGAATCTCACTGAAGGGTTATTTTTATTTTTTATTTGCATTGGTTATTAATACTTATAGAATAAAGGCAAGTGAAATTAAAATGAAAGAAATACTAATAAATAAATGAATACAGTATTTTAAGTATTTGTAACTCACCTTCTGACACGCTGCCAGTTCTGTGAACAAAGGATTGCGTAATGCAATGCCATGAGCAAGAAGAGATTTCCAAACGGATTTTGTTGCTTGAGCGGAGAATATCACCCGGAAAACATCGTCAGCAGCAGATTCAGATTTCAATTCAAATTCTGAAATTAAAAAATTAAAAATGAATATATTTTTTTTTTTTTAAATCCAGAAATAATAGACTGATTGTCAAGAACAAGGTAACCAGAAAAAAAAACAAAAAAAAACAGAAAAATTAATACCAGAGTAAGGCTCAAGATATGTTCCTAAAAAATGTGACACTAAATATAGAAGACCATTACAACACAAGCATACACACACACACAGGGTGTCCATAAAATCTCTTTACAATTTAAAAAAAATTATTACAAAAGCAAATGAACAGACAAATATGTGAAAATTGTTACAAAATGAGGAATAGATATTGAAGTTTTTTTTAATTAATGTAATACACCTTTATATGTGCACCATTAGTTGCATGAAGCACATCAAGTTGGTACTTGATTTCTTGGCATGTTCACTGTAGCATAGCCTCATCAATAATGGCAATCGCATCAGCAATCTTTTGCTTTAGATCAGTGATGTCCCATATCTTTGTTCAATACACAATATCTTTAACATAACCCCATAGAAAGAAATCCAGGGGAGTAATATCTGGTGAACGAGGTTGCCAGAGAATTGAGCCATCCTCTGGAAATGTTTGGGGTTTATTTATCAGTACCTCTTTCATCAACAGAATGCCTGAAATACACAAATGCAATATGATTTAAAACTTTGATAACTACTGAGTATATAGAACAAATCTAATCAAGATGTCCATCAAATGCATTTGTAATATTTTTTAAATTGTAAAGAGAATTTATAGACACCCTTATATATATATATATATATAGATAGATAGATAGATAGATAGAGAGACCATATATATATATATATATATATATATATATATATATATATAAATAAAAGGAATTTGACAAATGGAAAGTTTCATTGAAAATAGATTTGATAACGTTTCACTATTCAAGGCTTCATCAGATCCAAAAACAAAAGAAAAATGTGTATATGTGTGTATGCTTAAAAAAAATGAGTGATAGAACTTTTTCCTTAAGCTGGCATTTGTCATGATTAAAGAAAGAAAGAAAATAAGTGACTTAAAAAAAAAAATCTGTTAATATTTATTCTGCATCTTTTCTTCATAATTTTTAATTCATGCTGAAAGTTTGCATGTATGCTTAATGAATCATAGTACTTTTTTCCTAAGCTGGTGTTTTTCATGATTAATGAAAAAAGGAAAATGAATGTTTTGCTTTCAAGCCATTCTGAAAATGAGATGAGGATTTACCTTTAATTCAATACAAAAATAGCTGGGAAAATATATTAACAACTTTCAGCATGAACTAAGAACTATAAAGAAAAGATACAGAATAAATATTAATTGGCTTTGTCAGGATTCTGTATCCTATTTTAAAATTTTATATATATATATATATATATATATATATATATATATAAAGTACATAAAAAAAATCCAAAATCATGGATGAGGAGACTAGTATCTTAACAGCTAGGAAATTACTGTTAGCTCTTAACAATTCTACCTGGATTAAGTGCTTTAATGAGGATTTTGATGTCCCTATGGGGGCATATGATTCAGCCCAGGTTGCTGATTTAGTATGTTTTTATATTTTAGATAGAATTCTAAATCCTAAATTAATAGGTCTATATTGAGATGATGGACTCATTTTCATCCCTAATAGCAATGGTCCATTAACAGCGAAGTTACAAAAGAAAATCATTAGGACCTTTAAATTACTAGAGTTTAAGATTAAGATCTCTTCTAATCTTAGAATAGTTGATTATCTAGACATCACCCTTAACCTCAATAATAAAACATTTAAAGCATACCATAAAGACAATGAATCCCCCACCTATATTAACTTTAACTCTAACCACACCAATGCCATAGTGAGGGAGATACCCACCACTGTCAGCACTAGGATTAGTTGATTATCATCCAACATAAACATCTTTAATAAAAATAAAGAATTGTATGAAAATGCTCTCCATAAAAGTGATTTTAAAAATAAATTATCTTATCTAACCCACATAAATAACACTGAAATATCTAAAGTGAAATGTAGACAGAAATAGAACCACCCCACTTCTGCAAACTGTCAAATATTAATGTCAGACAATATTTTCTAAAGTTAATAAACATTTTCATAAAAACAACCCCCTAAGTAAGATCTTCAATAGGAAAACAATTAAAATTGGCTACTCCTATACCAATAACATGTAAAAAATTATATATATATATTTCTAAAATTATTAATTATACTGTGAAGCATCATTGTGTCGATAGCAGTGAAGTTACCCATAAAGCTAATTGCCCATGGTGAGATTCAAACCCATGTCACAAACATTCTAACCACTTGGCAATACATACAACATGGAAAAAAATATACCTAAATGGTTAGGAAGCCAAAATGTAGTTGCACAATAAGCACTGTGACAAGAGATAATTTTTTTTTTTATATTACTTTTTATTAAGCACTCCAGATCACATATAGATATATATATAATTCAAATTTTATAAAAGTTAATATGAGGGTCCAGTTTGCTGTGTATATTCATTGTAAACAGGTCCCTTATAGAAGCCAAACCAAAATATGCTCATAATTGTTTTACAAAATAACATGTTATGTAAAACAAAAAAAAAATGTTGAAATTTCTAGAATGGAGTTATTTTTTTTCATATATTAAGCACTTGATAAGGAATTTTAAAAATATTTAAATTTTAAAAAATCATAACTTATGAACATATTTGTTTTGGCTTCCTGAAGGACTTATGGCTACATCACATTGAAACATTGGTTCCTGTACGATCACCAAAGTTAAGCAATTTCAAGCCTGGTCAGTACTTAGATGGGTGACTGCTTGGGAATGCCATATGATGTAAGCTTGAATGAGTGGGTGGTGTAATGGGCAGTGGCTCCTAATTGTTAATCAAAGAGCCAAGTTCTAATTTCCATTGAACCAGTTATATTCATTTACGCACAAATACCCTTGGGAAAAGTATGAATCTACTTCTCCCCAAGCTATGGGTTAATTAGTAAGACTCGTATCACTAAACCATTATAAACTTAAAAAAAAAGCAAATCTTACAAGCTAAAAATATTTTCTGGCTTTAAATAACCAGCAAAGGGCTGGTAAGCTATAGAAAACCAATCAAAAAGCTTCCTTTGAGGAATCAATTTACAATGAATTTATATAGCAAACTGGATCCCCTATTAACTTTTATAAAATTTAATAATAGAAAAACCAATATTTGTGATATGGAATACTTAACCAATAGTAATATGAAAAAGATTAAAAAAAAAAAAAAAAAAAAAAAAAAAAAAATCATTTCTGTTCAGAGTGCATATTGTTTAACACCTCCAAGTTCAGACTGACAAACTTAAATATATATAATACACACACAATTAGTATTACATAACAAAATTACCTCATAGTGGGGGATGAGGTAATTTTAGATTTTGTCATGTAATACTATTTATATGCTCTGTTATAATAAATACATTGAGCTCTTTTTGTGGATCAGTTTTAATATTTTACATTACTAGGATCCACTTGGATTATATACCAATGGATTTATTACCTTTATTTTATATATATATATATATATATATATATATATATATATATATATATATGCACACACACACACACATAGATAAATAGAGAGAAAGGAATATGAAAAACTAACAATGATATTCAAATAAAGAATTTACTGCCAATAAGATTCTCCTTTTGTTGCTAACAGGAAATGCAGTCTTTTCTTTCATCTATTTCCCAAAGTCATGATAAATAATTGACTGAAATTGTATGAAAGCAGAAGGAACCCCCCACCTCCGAAATCCATGCCCTGGAGGAGAATATGCAAAAATTTTAAAATATAAAAAAGCAAATTTCTTACCCAGATCAGTATCCTTATTTTCATTTTTGAAAGAAGCAAGTGACAATGTATCTTCTTCCTCATCTGAGCTGCTCTGTGCTAAAAGCATAGAGAAAAATCAAAGGTTGATATTAGACAAAGTGAAAGAGGAGAGAGAAAAAGAAAAAAAAAAAAAAAAGATTTATTTAGGACAATGAAGGCAGAAGAGCAACTAAGCTTACTTGTATCAAGGCTCTTAGACATTCCTAGCCTAGAGTAAAAACCACTGCGGAAGGACCTGGGACGTTTGGTGTCATCTCCTGCAGGAGGCATAGCAAGCTCTGCCAGGAATCGGTTCTGAGCATTATTTAATACATAAAATATATGGTCTCTCAAATGGGAATTCGGGAACCAGGAAACCATCTGGTGTAGCTGTAGCAGAAACAAAAATTGTTATCAAAAAGTTATAAATTCAACTCCGTTTTAGCTTAGCCTTAGAATAAAATAAAAAATAAACACTTTAGAGAAAGAAGTATGTATTAAAAATTCAACCTTAGTCAAAATAGTGTTTAAAGCAAGTTACAAGAGTGGGCTGAAAAAGTTCAAAGGCTGACTATGAAGGATTGATGCTAGATCTGTGAAATCTTGCATGTATAAATTTTAACTATTAGTGACTGCATTTTGAAACTGACATCAAACTGTTGAATGAAGACTAGTTGCCATAGTGCTCTCCACTGATGGTGTGGCTCTTATGAAAATGCATAATTAAAAAGGATCAAGTGGACCTTATGGAATTAGTCATTACTGGTTATTCAAAATGTTGACTTAAGACAAGGATTTTACACAGACTATAATATAGAGATAGGATATATATCATATCCTATCTTATTAAAGGCAATATATAATAAATAATTACATCAAAAGATGGTTATTAATATTCTCTTTATAAAAATCTTTCAGTAATTTATTTCATTAATATATCTTTATACTGGCATTTACTTGTTGAAGTAAAAAAAAAAAAAAAAAAAAATGTAAGCTGAAATAAAATAAAAATATGTTAAAATTTTTTTCCATATATTTCATATTTTCAGAATTCACAATACATGAAAAGTTAAGTTTCATAGGATTTTAAATAAGATGCTCTCCAACGTTCAAGGAATTTGAACAAATTGATTTATATACCTAGTAATCCATCATTTCTATTATCTTGCTGGACATTTCACACCTTGAAATTACTTTATAAAACGGGGAATCTTTTTTTCCCCTTTTAATCTTTTACTTTGAGAAAGATATTTTTTAAATCCTTGAAATTTTGGCAAGCATTTCATATCTATTTCTCATTGAGTTTATACAGTATTAAAATACAAAATGACACACTAAGTACATTAGTTGTTCGTCATTAGTTTGACTATAAAAAATAATGATGCTCTAATTAAAAGAGAAAACAATTTACTATGACAAAAATGTATAAAATGTTTTAATCATTAGATCATCCACAGTAAATCCATGTCCAGGTTCTTATAACAATTGACATTTCTTGGAAGATCTTCTATTATCACAATGTGGGATATTTAATATAACAAATGTGATAAAAACAAACAAAAAGAAACTATATGAAATTGGCTTGATTATATACTCAAAACAGAGAGAACAAAAATTTTTTTAATTAAAATTCAAAATTCTCAGCATCCTCATGTGCAGGTACAGTCACAGCAACTTAAACATCACTTTAATCCAATGAAATCCTAAAGGAAGAAATGTCACAAAAATTTTTTCTATTTTGTCAGATTATATATATATATATATATATATATATATATATATATATATAGAGAGAGAGAGAGAGAGAGAGAGAGAGAGAGATCTTTCGTTGAATATGGCAGACAAGGAAAATTTAATTAATTTTTTTTATTTAGTTTTACCAGCATTCTTATTCTTTAAGGGAGTATAAAATTTTCTGTACTCCCCTTACTCCCACCAAATGGAAAAAATATAACAACGCTGGAAAAAAATAAATAAAAAGTTAATTAAATTTCCTTTGTCTGCCATATTTAACGAAAGATGTTTAAAAGAAAGGTTGTTGCCCAAATATACATTTATATATATATATACACACACACACACACACAGTAGTTTGTTGTACTAATAAAATGCTTGAAAGCTAAAAAGGTCACCATTTTAAGCATTTTATATGATTGTAGAATTCAAAGGTAACTTGTATTAATCTCATGATGTCAGAATAAATTTAGTATTACAATATCTATACAAGTTTTTCCTTTCCTGAAGTGTGTAGACAATTTTTTAATGGACTGTATGTGTCTGTGTGTGTGTATATATATATATATATATATATATATAGATATATTATATATAAATAAACAAACAAACATATATACACACATCCCACACCTCTCTTTGAGAAAGACATTTTGTCCCTTAAGTACAAACATTTGGATGGCACTTTGTGTTTTACTTTTTGTAATCTTAGGATTCTGAAGACAAGGAATTTTGGAAATTTATTTTGGTCATAAATCTCTGATTAAAATTTGAAACCAATTCCCTTGAGTTTCTTTTTCTTCATTTCTTTTCATACTGAATTTCATTTTAAATTTGTCATATCAACATCAATTGTCCTTAAAAAAAAAAAAAAAAAAAGAAAAATTTCCAAGTTTGCTAGAAACGTTTTCTACAGTTGTAATATTCAAATGTTGAAGCTAGACTCATTAAATTTTGTTCATTTCTTGAACTTTTTTTATTATCTTAAAGAAATTTATGAACTTAATGCTCATTGTTCCACTAGAACATATTTTAACATTTTTTTTTTTATATCAAACAAGAATTATATTTTAACAGGATTTATAAGCACATATTGTAGTCTTTGCTGTGTATATTTGATTGATTGATTTGATTTCTTCTGCAGGTTATTTAAAGCCAGAAATTTTTTTTTAGATTGTAAGAATTTCTTTTTTGAGATAATTATTTAGTGATACAAGTCTTACTAATTAACCCATAGCTTGGCGAGAAGAGGTCGATTCATACCTTTCCCAAGGGTATTTGCGACTAAGTGAATATAATGAACCCAACTTGAATTGGAAGTTGTTCTCCCATTAACAATTCTGAGTCATTATCCATTACACCACATGCGCCTCCAATCATACATCACCTGGTATTACCAAGCGGTCACCCATTTATTTACTGACCAGTCTTGAAATTGCTTAACTTCAGTGATCGTATGGAAACTAGTATTTCAATGTGATGTGACTGTAAGCCTCCGTATATATTATCAATAAAATAATTCAAATTAATTCTTATCTGGTATAACAAATTTGGTCTTAAAGTATGTTCCACTAGTGGAACAATGGGCGGTAAAAGGTTAATGATAACATATTTAACCTTTTACCATCAAGCACCCCAAAACTTTATTAAAATTCTGGAAAGTATATCAGTAAGCAAAATGGGGATCCTCAAGACAGGTTATTGTAATCTGAAAATTTCAATAAATTTTTTATAATTAAATTAAATCTTTTCTTCCCCCAACAATGTCTGACAGTGCAGATGAAATGATTGACATGGGATTATATGATGATGTAATAGCAGAGGCAGAGTATTGGATTTTCATCAATGAATCAGATACTGATTTGTCAGGTGATAGCAAAGATTCAGATATGAATTTAGAGAGAAAGAACTGCAGACCAACATACAGTATTTACTACTGTATTTATGTGAATGGGGATATACACATTATTGTCCGTAGGTATACGACAACAAGAATGAAAGTAGTATCAAAAACATTCTGATGATGAATTGAGTACTGACAATGATAACATTTCAACATTGATTGTGGTTTGATTCTAATGATACTAACATTCCAATATTTTTTCATATAGAAATGCATTGGATATATTAAGATAAATTATTAAATTTTAAAACACATAATTACAATTTTTAATAAGAATTTACATAAATTAAGTACATTGTGGTAAATTTAAAAAATTTTACATTGTTCATGCTCACACATATTCATAACTTACATTAATTCTTAGCAATTCATCCCTGAAGATGGTCTTGGATGAGATTGAAAGTATTTGGGAAAATAAAAACTATAAGAATAATTAGTGTTTTTCTTACTCAGTTTTGTACTGACACTAAGAAATTAATCTATGAACTTGAGAGGATTAAAATAAAAATAATATGTCTAGATTATTCAACCAAACATGCTTGAATGAAGATATTCTGCCAAAATATACACAAGATAAATTTTATGTGTGTGTGTGTGTGTGTGTGTGTGTGTGTGTGTGTATATATATATATATATATATATATATTTTTTTTTTACCTGCTCCTTAGGATATTGGTGAAACTGGGCAAACCAGAGAAAGGGTAACCAGTTGTTGGTGCTGGCACATATCTCCAAGTATTTTGTAGGATAGGGCAAGTGTAGTTGAATACACAACAAAACTGACAGGGTCCACATGTGGCCTGCTTCAAAGCTGAAACTGGAAGAATTAAAGTAAAATTCAAAATGCATTCAAATGTTACTGGTTCAAAGGCAGACGCTACGGCAGTTATAAACTTTGCCACTGGTGACATTTTTCATCAATATCACTTTATAAATATTCCACATTTTAATAATTCTTTATTCCAGGTTTGTCTTGAACATATTCAGCTTTTTTGAATATCTCAAGAAATGGTAGCATAGCCTTGTTATAGTTTGACAACCAATCGAACAATTGGATAAACAATATGGCTTCCATTTCTCCAGGTCTGTGTTAATGGCTATCACTGAATTTGCCTAACAAGCTTTAGATAAGAATGGCAAAGATCAGGCTGTGGCTCTTGATATCTCAAAGGTATTCAGCAGAGTTTGGCATGCTGACCTTCTCTACAAGCTCAAGGGTTATGGTGTCACTGGATGAATATTTGGCTTAATCCAATTATTCCTAACAGATGGCGTAATGAAGTGTTCATAGTCCAAACTTATGACTGCACAAAGTTTTTACATGGTAAAAGTGCAGTTTCAAAACATTATTCTTTCACAGAAAAAGTGCATGACTACTTTATATAATGAGCACATGGGCACCTCGACATGGTGTAACGGTTAGAAAGCTTGTCTTGCTAGATCAATTACGACTGAGTAGTGAGTTCAATCCTCACTGAGTGCTCCATACATTCGGCCTTGTGCCACACCTAAGCCGGGCTTAGAAAATCATTATATAAATGAGCACATGATGTAGTTGCAGACAAATGCCTCCCGTGAATTTTTATCTGAATTAAATTGTGATTCTTTTTTAAAACTCAAATGTGTTGTGCAAATAACTTACACAATCAACAAACTTGTTTTTAACAAAAGTTCTTGATTAGAAAATTTGAAAACTCTTTCTGTAATATTTGGAATGTTTTAACAAAAAATACATCAAAATTGCAACAAAATTTACTAGTCACAACAATAGTAATAACTGGAGTTTAAAAAGCATCAACCCAAAGTGTTGAAGATTAGAAAAGTAACAATAATGAGCTTGAGTTAAACTAATAAAAATAAATAAACTGTCTTGCTTTAAAACAAGTTGAATAATATAATCTGAATTAATTTTTAATATAGGTTAACAGATTTTTTTGGATTGGCATCTTAAAGCTTTTAAATGAATATTTTCAGTTGCTAAAAGCATTTTTTCTTTGAATTGATAAGAAATAATGTACTTACGGAGATACATCTTCTTCCTCTAGCTTTAACATAATAGCATCTTCTAATTGGTGTAAAAGTTCAGAAGCGCAGTCCCCTCTCTGCTTAAAGCATGCCATCAAGAGACGACCTGCAATTACAACAGAAGACAGAGTAAAAATTTGACATAAATAAGCCATCTAACTAAAACTAGGTCTTTACACACAATTAGCATATGTAATCATGTCTCAGTAGAATTTCAACCACAAATTTTAAGATTAAAAATTCAGAGGACTTATTTGTTAATAACTGCTTCTATAGGTTGGAATTCATGCATGAGAAAGATTAGTAGCCACACTATTCTGGCACACACACACACACACATATATATATATATATATGGTTGGATAGATGCGAGTTTGTGACCCAGGGTCACAAACTCACATCTATCCATCCAAATATGTTAGCTCTATCTCTGATATTGAGCACTTTTTAATAAGTACTGCGCATATAATATATAAATAATTATTATATATATATATATATATATATATAGATATTTATTTATATACACACACTTTTCATATATATATATATATATATATATATCTCTCTAATTGAATAAGCTACAAATGTTATATCTGCTTATTTTGATCATATTCACAAATATTTTTCCATATATTATAATTAAATAATGCAAGAAATGCACTGTAACTGTGAGAATCAGTTTTATGACCCAAGTATTTTTCATCTCTTTCCGAGATCAATATCAGGGGTGCAATTGGTAAGGCAAAAACTATGTGTAGCTATCCATTACTGAATTTTTCTTTTGTCTTTAAATTCTATGGCTGGCAGTTATGCTTTAGCATTCATTAAAACGTGAAAGTTATCCATTATGGAATTTTTCCTTTAAATTTGAAAATTATATATATATATATATATATATATATTACACTCCAAAACTTTCAAATCAAATTATCCCAGGGCCACTTTCCTTCATTAATTCAAATTATTTCTCAGGGAAATGGAGTGCTGTGGTGGAGGTTACTCAATACTGAACTCCTCTAAGTAACACAAGATGGGTAGTGTTGAGTTACACAGGTAATATACAGCGCTTTATGTCTAAATTACTAAGACAGAACAAATACACTTCAAAGCATCACAACTCAAAAAGAGTCAAAGTTTGTACAACTACTTAAGTTTCACACTACTATGATCCTCAGGCAACCAAAAGATTTTGGAAACATTGTGAAATTCAAGTAGCGGCCAGAATTTTCACTCTCTTTAAGTGTATGTGTGTGTATGCACACGGTATGTATGTATGTTTGTTTGAACGTTATTTTTTAAATGGATAATCATATTTGAGTAGATGCTTCGTTTTTATTTATTTATTAAACAGTATATTAATTTATTTAGATCTTACAGGCCTGAATATTTGAAAAATCTTGTTAGAAAATATGCATCCTCAAGCAGCATCTGAACCCGTGTCCTGTAGGGGAACTGTCATTAGATTTGACATGCTTTAGATTTGACCAACTCAGCTACATAGGATCTCCTGGTCAAACAAAGAACAAATAGTACTTTTGAATCCTGCCAGAGGAAGCATATTTTCTAATGAGATTTCTTGGTAAGATGTAAATAAATAAATATACTTTTTAAGAAATTAATAAAAAGCAGAGCATCTACTCAAATACAAGAATCCATTTGAAAAAATAACGTTTAAACAAAAAAAATTAAAATAATCTCTGTGATTTAATCTATTTTATATAAAAAATTGTCTTTGTTTACATTAGGATAGCAGAGATGTGTGTGTGTATATATATATATATATATATATATATATATATATTGAGGATTACTAAGATGTGTATTCAATAACACTATTCAAGCTTTGTTTAATCAAGAGGTTCTACATGGCTGAGTTGATCTAAGGCACATCAGATCTAATGATGGGTTCCCCCGAGGCGACGCAGGTTTGAATCCTGCCAGAGGACGCATATTTTCTAACAAGATTTTTCAAATATTCAGGCCAGTAAAATGTAAATAAATATACTGTTTTAAGAAATAAATAAAAACAGACCATCTATCCATTTCAAAAATAATATTTAAACAAATAAATTAAATAATCTGTTGGATTTAATCCATTTCTCTCTCTATATTTTTTATATATATATATATATATATATATATATATATACACACACACCTGGGCACCTCGAGGCAGTGTAATGGTTAGCAAGCTTGTCTCGCTAGAACAACTACAACTGAGTCGTAAGTTCGATCCTCACTGGGTACCCCATACTTTCGGCCTTGTGCCACATCTAATCTATGCTTGGAAAATCACCAGGGCACCTCGAAGTGGTGTAATGGTTAGAAAGCTTGTCTTGCTAGATCAATTACGACTGAGTAGTGAGTTCAATCCTCACTGGGTGCCCCATAATTTCGGCCTTGTGCCACATCTAAGCCGGGCTTAGAAAATCACTATATATATATATATATATATATATATATATATAAATACACACACAATAAAAAAATATCAGATCAAATTAGCCCAGGGCCGCTTTCCTTCATTAATTTGAGTTATTTCTCAGGGAAATGGAGTGCTGTGGTAGAAGTTAATTGGTACTCAATAACTTCTCTAAATAACACAAGATAGTGCCGAGTTACACAGGTGTGTGAGTGTGTGTAAGTGCAGAGACATTTTTTACCTGTTTCTTCTTCATGTTGCTTGCAATAATCCTTTCTCCACTGGATGCCTCCACCCCATGACATCAGCTTAGCATTTTTGTGGGTCACAACCTTGTTGCCAACATCAACAAGGAGTCTTAAAAGAATGCTGTTACCTCCCAACATCTCAATAAATGCAGAACAAGATGCTGCAATTTGTGGTTGATAGAAAGACTTCACACCTATCTTGGTTGCTATCCAGCAAGCAGCTTGGATTCTGGAATACACAAAAAGATAAACATATTTTGATTTTTTTTCTAAATTAGGAATTGTCTGGTTAGAAAGAAAGTTCTTGTAGCTTCTAAATAGGTTAATGTTTTACAGATGGTGAGAACTTTCTTTCCAACCAAATAAACATTAAAAAAATAAAAATAAGTAAAACTTTTAAAAAGTTATTCAAAAATGAATTAGGTGGGGTGTATGAATATGATTTTTTATTCTTATTTTTTATTTGCTTGGAGAAAAATTGTTTTGGACAAGGAATAAAAAAAAAAAAACAAGTCAAAAACATTATTGCATCATCTTAGTAACTTCAGCATAAAATCTTTTCTTTACTTATTTCAACTTTCTATTTAAAATACTTAAGCTTCTATTTCTATTAGTATTTTCCTGTTCATACATATATACTGATGATAAAGCTTTACAAATCAATTGCAATAATAGATTAACAACAATAATTAATAATAAAATAGAATAGTTATAACAATACCTGAAATGAAAATTGTGATAAGATTTATTCTTACTATAGATCTTAGCAAACCATTTTTTCTTTTCTCATTAAGTCAAGAACATTCACTTTGGCATATCCAAATAACCATCATTATTACTCTTGCACATTCAGACCATTAAGTAAAAATTATGAATTTATGTGTTTATTAGGGTTGATCTCAGGTAATTCAAACCTCAAAGTAAAATTTGGATAAGTGGAGGTTACTGTATTTTAGGAACTTTGGAAAGGATTCTAAGAGAAGCAGTGTTAAGGCATTGTAGAGTAAATTGGGAAATTTTGAAATGAAAAGAAAAAAAAAAAGTGCTTTACCTGTGTGAAGCCAGGACAGTTCCATGGGTGAACTCTTCTGATACAAAAGAACAAAAAGCAAATGTGGGTCTGCCCTGCCGTAGGTAGTAAGTAAACTGGATGCCTTCTGGTTGTGCATATTTGGACATAAGCTCCGGTAGAGAGAAATGAGGCATCACTTTAAGGCTGTCTGTAAAAGAAAGGCATTCAATTCATGCAGGAAGGTTGTACAGAAAAAGTATTTATTGGCTAGTAAATTCATTTTATCATAGATTAGTAATAATGATTTTTTTTTTTTATGTATTCTGACAGAAAAATGAAAACTAAAAAAAAAAAAAAAAAAAAAAAAAAGTTGTAAAGAAATGGATGAAAAAACACTGTATACTCGTGTATAATGCAACTTTTGAAGACCTAATTTTGAAGCTAATTTTAAGGGGGTCTCATCATACAAGAGATATAAAATTTGTGTATGTACTGCTGGCCTGGCTATGCCATTGATCAAACTATATATCCATTAACTGTAGTCAAATTAGCCTCAAGATTAGGTCTTCAAAGGTTGCATGATATGTGAGTATATACAGTAGTACTGTTTGTCATTATAGTCATTTACTAAACTTAATTTGGCATAAGTTCCTTGTGAGATCACTAGTAAGAATCAAATTCATTATGCTAGCACAACTATTTACTCCTGTCTTAGTAGCAAATCTGACAAAGTAAAACTGACAACTGCACTCAAAATGGACCTCCAATCAGTGTTCAACTGGAGCAACAAATGCCTTGTAAATTTGAATGCCTCAAAAACAAAACTGCTTTCATTTAATCACTCTACAGAACCTTTTCTGTCTGCTAGTAGGAGAGCAATTCTTTGCACATTCTTGGGCTCATGTTTTTGGCTATCATGAAGTGATTATATAAAATCAATTGCTAGGTCTACTGCTAGGAAAGCTGGTTCACCGTGTCGTGCCGGACAATTTTTCTTGTCAGAATCCATCTTGCAAATTTATAAATCTACCACTCATCTGTGCATTGAATACCGCTGCCATATCTGGTCTCAAGCTCGTACTATATATCTGGAGATCCTTGACAAAAATCCAAATAAAGGGTCTGTAATGTTATCGATCCAAACCTAGCATCTCGACTTTAGTTACTTTCTCACCAACATGACATGGCTTCCTTTTATCTTTTATACAAATATTTTCATGGCGATTGTCCTGATGAGCTTTCCTTCTTGGTGACTCAACTGCATGAATTTAGATATATTGGAAACTATATCTTACCATTTTATTGTTGAATTTACTAAATGTAACTGTATATTCTATTCTAATAGTTTCTCTTCTTGCACTTCTCACCTGTGGAAATCCCTTCCAATTTCTTGCTTTCCTGCCATCTGCAATCTTCAAAAATTAAAATGCAATGCCAATTGTCATCTTTTGCCTTCCTGAATCCTGTTCTTTTATTGTCCTGACTCCTCACTAAAGTCTTCTCATTCTCTTTCACTCTCAGTAACCCCTTGTGTCTTAGTGGCATTATTGTTTTGCTTGGGGTGAAATAATTAAAAAAAGAAAAATGGTCAGCTAATCATTACACTACAGTGGGTGTTCAAAATCATAATTACATCTTTTGTATAGATGTTTATAAATATGGAGTTGATCTTTCCCAGATTCAAAGATCATCCAATGAAAATAGAACTCACTATGCCATGGGAAACTTGCATGCAAAATATTGCTCTGTGGCAGATTATTTTAAAGGTAAAAGAGAATTAATCAGAAAGTTGGTAGGTTAATTTTGTTTAGTGGCATATCAACCTCTATGATGAAATTTAAATATTTTGAACACAATTTTATTACTTCAATATAATTTGAACATTTGTATGCCTTCAACTACAGATAATATGTATTGTTGGTAATTTTACTATAATTTACTATAAATAGGTATTGTTGGTAATTTTTTTTTTTATATAAAAAGTATTGCTGGCTAAAATGCATTTTTATACTTTCATAGTTCGTTTTTCTTTTTCATTTGGAGGTTCACTGTTTTCCCCTATCTGGTACCCTAACACGTGCTACCACACCAGGTCAGGGTGGACCTGGGAACAACAACAATTAAGAGATAGTTCTATACTCCTCAAAGCCTCCAATCTCCTGATCAGAAGCCTTGCTGCCAGATGTAGTTTACCATCATACACAAGACTAGCAGCAGAAAGTGTCAACATTTATATGTTAATATAGTTGATACTTATGGAATTTTATAAATGAACAGATTGAAGGTTTTTATGCTGAAAATGATCTAACAATGATCCAATCAAAATTTGACATCTCAATGATACTGATTTGTAGATTGTGAACCTATCAGCGAATGTTGGATGGTCTCCTGAAAGATGAAGAGACTAGAGGTAATGGAGGTATGGTTCTACAGAAGGATGCTATGGATACCATGGACCGAACATGTGAGCAACGATGAAGTTTTGGAGAGGATACAAACAAAGAGGAAACTTATACTTAACACCATGAAGAGGCAGCTGGAATTTCTGGGACATGTAATGAGAAAGGAAGGCTTGGAAAATCTAATACTCACAGTGATGTATGACATACTTAGCGGGCTTAAGCAAGTGAATGGCAGAACAGGGTCTGAGAGAAGTACCAAAAAGACAAAACTTATTAAGTACTACAAGGGATAGGAGGAAGTGGAGAGTCATGATCGCCTACATCCTGAAGTGACATGGCATATAAAAGAAGGTAATGTATAGTAATAGTTATTTAAATGTTCTATCAAATTTCCATACAGAAGTGAATAAGGATTTCCCAGCAGTTCACAAAACTGCTGTAAATTTTAGGAGCAGCACCTATAATAAAACTTGACATATCAAGTTTTGGCCTTTAAATTTGTCACACATCATTGAAATATTTAATATGGGCTGTGTAATTTTTGTCTAACAATTTGTTTAGACAAAGAGAAATAGTAAAAATTATTTTAGAGTTATCTCCCTTGCAGGTGCAATGGCAGAATGAGAAGTTTACAAAACTGGGATATGAAAATGCCAGTTCTGTAAAAGAGTAGTGTACAGCAACCATAGTTGGAAAAATATATTTTTAATTTGTTACAATTGCTTAAAAAGACAATATGGGATTTAAATCAGCATAAAACAAAACATTGAACCTGAAGCACAAATACACAAAATAGTTTGCATGCCCAATGAAATACATTGGTGAAACATTTAGAAATTTAAATAAAAGCTTATCTGAACATAAGAGGGATCAGTTACAAAACATTACTCATTCATTGTAATTTTAACAACAAAATCAGTTCTGATTAAAAAAGAAAAATTTAAGGTGAAAATGTATTGAATGTGCACTAATTTCAAAATCAGTAAATTTTTATCCAAGGCTATATAATACATCCTTTCTTCACAAAATTTCAATAAATAAAAGTGGGATAAAAACAATAATAAAAAATAAAAAAGGTGATAAAAGGGTAAGTTTAACATCTAGATACATTGGGCATCAAATTTTAAATGTGGAGCATCTCTGTAATCTTTAACATTACAATGTAAACTGTAACTAACATTTGTTGTAATTCTCCTCTCACTTCCCTCCATTTTTCCATACGATTGATTCCATCAAAAACTGAAGTTAGTTCTCATAAGTAAAAGATACCACTACACAAGTTTCCACTGTTGTCATTCATTTACTTGTTATTATTCTTATATAAGTGCATATTTGTAAACAGTCATTATTACTGCTAATAATGCAAGACTCTACCAATGGTCACCGGCATGTTTATGAAAAAATAAATATGCCAAAAATTTGCCTTTTTCTATGCCGGGTGCTGATAGCCTAGGTGTTAGAATCTCTGACTGATGCCAAATCAATCAGGTTTTGATCCTGGCTTGAAGCAAATGAATGTCTAGCCACACTGATGAGTTGTGATACAGTGAAACAGTCTGACTGTGCATATATATATATATATATATATATATATTTGTGTGTGTGTGACAAAGTGGAAAAGTTCTGTGTATTGCAGTTTTTATTCTAAAAGCACTTTATTGGATTAAAGAGAAACCAAAAAAACAGAAAAAAGACTTTCCCCCCTCTCAACCAAAAAAGGGAAACCAAAGGAGAGGGGAGAGAGGGGGGAGAGAAAAAACAAAGAGACAAAAAAGGGAAAAAACAAAGAAAGAGCTCATTGAATATATTTCCATGAGCTGTGCATTAAATACCAAAGACAGCTCCATGTCGTTATCAAGCTTGGCAACTTCCAACAGTGTGAATATTACACAATGAAAAAAGAAAAGCTTTCTTATTCTCAACATATGGTGATCCAACATTAATGACTACATAATTGGCAATGCCGATTTGTAAAATCCTCCTCCCACAATACACAAGACATTTTTTACCTTCCCCAGCAACTGTATTTGTGCTGTGCCAGCCAAAGAGGCGTGCGGGATCAAATGGACTGTTTCCCTATAGAAAAAGAAAATGTAAAAATATTAATATAAAGAAAAGAAATGAGCATTATCATTGTTGAACAATAGAACTTGTCTTAGAATGAGACAAGATTTTCGTGCACTCTGATCAATAGTATAGAAAATATACAAAGTTTGTTAAGAACATAGAATATCGTGAGGGCCAATTGTACAGTTTGACAACCAATCAAAAATGAGTATTATTGTGCATGTGTTAACATGTGTTATCCTGTGGAGTTACTTGGTCAGCAGTAAGATACCATCGAGTGAACTTGTGTACTGCATGACAGATGCATTCATCAAGACAATGTACCTCCCCATTCTTTGGGTGCCGTGTTTTTTGGGGTAAAATATATCATCCAGATATGTCTGCTTCTTTATACTCCAGATTTGGTTCATTGCAATGTTTTTTTTTCCTAAGAAATAAATTTTTTTTGAAAGATTCCAAACCATGGAAGAGATTAGGGACAATACAATAGGGACAGCTGGTGGTTATCCCAAAAGAGGACACAGCCAACTCTTATAAAAAGAGTAAGGGATGCTGAAAGATCTCAAGGAGAGTACTATGAAGAGGACTAAGATATGTTTGTTCTTGTCAATATTAAGTGGCTAGATGTTTCCCGGACAGTCCTTATATATCATCACAACTGAACATAGATTGAAAAAGACTATGTTAAAAAAAACGTTCAAGAAAATTGAAACTTAATGAGTCATTTCATTACAAATATGGATGTAAAATAGTTGATTTAAAGATTTTTATTATTATTATTATTACAAACTAGTGTTTATGATTTAAACACAAAATACAGTTCTTTAGCTGACTATAATAAAATCATGCCTAGAGTGAATAAAAAAAATACTCCAAAAAACAAGCCAATTTGGAAACATGGGGAATGAATGAGAGATTTGTTAGTCTTATTTGCATGACCCTGACTTTAATTCTAACATCTTGCAAAGATATAGCTAGAAAATGTAATCAAAGTTTTGTATATAAATCAATGTATCTTCTTTTTTCTTTTAATCTTTTGGCTGGTGGGGTAGCATTTTTCACATAATGAAAAGACACTACACTGATTCTAAGCAGAAGTGTCTATCCATATATAAATAATACAGCCATTTTTGATATGTGCTATGTTTGTATTTAGTAGGAGTTTGCAAAATTTACTGGTGTGAAAGACCAAATATGAAATGGAAACTGGGGAGGGCGAAATGAACGCCAAGTGGAAACTTTGGGGTGGGGCACAATGAACGCCAAGTGGAAACTGGGGGGGGGGGTGGAAGAGGGCACAATGATCGCCAAGTGGAAGCTGGGGGGGGGCACAATCAACGCCAAGCGGAAACGGGGGGGGGATCAATGCCAGGCGGAAACGAGGGGGTGTTGTCAATGAACACCAAGTGGAAACTGGGGAGAATATGAAATGGAAAAAAGAAGATTTTTTTTTTCCTGGAAACTTTTGCACACAACTAATAAATATTGATTCCAATCATATTTCAATCTTAAGGAGTTAAAAATATAAGCTGGACTCATTGATATTGAATAACAAATGCTGTTGCTTTCTCAATAAATTATTAATTGCTCTGTAAAGTGTATGGACAGGTCTGCAGTTGTATAACCATAGTTACAATGCAGGCCAGGCAATTCTTATACAGTATAAGGATCACTTTGCATACTTGGTAAATTGGGGTTTGGTGAGGCTATTCAACCCATAGTTGGGGAGATGGCTGTTGATTCTGAGGAGTTCATCTGGCCTTTAACTGCTCATTTTTTTTTTTTTCATACTGCTGGGGTTCCATTTACCTTACTCACCAAATCGGGGTCTGGTGGGGAGCCGTTTTTGTTACTGACCACGCAACCATGAAGCAGGCTGTACTGGGTTACATGGTAGCAATAGCAGTCAGAAGCCCAATGCGTGTGTATGTATGTATACAACACTTATATTTTACACTGGATGTCAGATTAAACAATTTGTTGACAAATGTACTACTTATTACTATTAACATAATTTCTGTTTAAAATGATAA
The DNA here is from genome assembly GCA_963932145.1 of Acanthosepion lycidas. NCBI lineage: Eukaryota > Metazoa > Mollusca > Cephalopoda > Sepiida > Sepiidae > Acanthosepion > Acanthosepion lycidas. Next base: position 34,907,276 of record OZ010606.1, read on the forward strand.
ATAATGTCTCAGAAACAACAAGTGAACTATTAAAGTAATAGTGTGGATACCAAAGCAGTGGAAAAAGACTAAAGTGCAGTCAAGGATGATCTGATACCCAAGCCCAAATGGCCCAGTATGGCCAGAGATACAAAGTGGTGGAGATCAACTAGGAAGGGGTTCCTCCAACAGGAGTGAGAAGTCCCTGGATTTGGAAGAAGTGTAGTAACAGTAATCAATGAGTTAAGGAAAATGAAGAAAATATATTTTAGTACAAACAAGTGAATTATTAAGTAATTATATACACACCAAAATGTATTATAACATATTCAAGAATCATAAATATATGAGCAAATTATCTTTTTAAATTTACATGAAAATATTATGGAAATGAATTTATTTATTATTTTTAGGCATCATACATATACTTAAGGCTTACCCTGAGCAATTGATAAACTGTGATATCATATTGAGAAGCTTTCTTAATAGATGTTGGAAACAAAGCATCATGTAGACGAGGAAATTGGAGTAAACTGTCTTCAAGAGTGTCCATGTCTATTCCTTGGAAAGGGTCAGGAACACCAAGGCTCGAGGTCATCTGGAATTGGCAAATAAATAAAAAGCTAATATAATAATTGCTTTTTTTGTGTGTAGTGTCTCCTTTACAATAAACATTAGAAATGACATGTAATTTTATCAAATAAATTTAATTCTTCAGTTGTTGAATTTCTTAAATGAAGCAGTGTCATTATTAAATTTTGACTAACTTTTCTTTCATTTTATTTCCATTACTTGAATAGTAAAGATAGTAGTCTGAAGTTTTAACTGATGACTTTTTTTTTTTTTTTTTTTTTTTTTAAACACTACTGTATCATGTTAAAACACTGGTTCTCATCTGATTACCAAAGTTAAGCAATATTGAGCCAGGTCAGTACCTAGATGGATGACCACTTGGGAATACTGGTGTTGTAAGTTTGGATGTTGGGATGCGAAATCAGAATGTTCAATTCTAGTTGAATTTGTTACACAAATATCCTTAAGGAAGGTATGATTCCATCTCTTCTCCCCCAGTTATGGGTTATGTAGTAGAACTGATCGAGTTCTATAACCTTGGTTGGCAACCAGTCTATTGCAGAAAGTAATGGCAACCTAGTGCAGGAATTCTTCTGTCAAGTCAATCATAAATTAATAAGAGACATGATCTCTAAACTGTGCATCATGCATGACACCTAAGGAAGAAAGAACGGAGCATTTTTATATTCTGTGACTGTTCTATATGCAGAATGGATTAGAAACACTATGACAATATTTGAATTTGCAATCCTCATCTACAAATAGAAATTTTCACAAAAAGACTACACATTTTAGCTACTCCTACTACTCATGCCAACAAAAGTTGCACATAACACAATGATGCTCACATTTTTTCAGTTCATCTAGTTTAGTATTCAGTTCCTCTTTCAATTTTGATATCTCTATGGACTTGTCCTTTGCAGATCCAGACTTTGCAATAAGTATGAAGTTCTGAGTCAGATATGCAGAGAAAGCTGAGCAGTCAGCTTATTTGAGCAAATCTTGTGTGTAACTTTCAAGCTTGTGTTTTTTTGATCTTCTATTCTATTTCCATAAGCATGGATTTCCATTTTTGTCCAGCTACTTCTTCCTGCCTTTTTTTTTTCTCTCAGCCTCAAGGTATTGGTTGTATGCTCTTCTGGCATTGGAAGCACTGCAGAGAAGAGCTTTAGTCATAGGAATATTCCCAGCACATCCAACTGTAGCCATATAGTCAATGATAATGCACTGTGTGACCAGTCTGATGATTATAGGATATTATATGTCAGTGGAAATTTCCTTATTGATTGAGAAACCTCTCTCTACTGAGGTCTGTCCATGAGAGAGTACCAGCAATCTGCAAACAACTTTCCACAGTTTTTGATGTTCTTTGTTGCTAGACAAAGAAGAGTAGAACAAAGTGTCCAAATGGTCTTCATGCTTGCTGAAATTCTTGAAAGCAATATTTCAAGCAGTTTCCACTTTAAACTTTTTGTACTGACTGATGATGTCATCACAATCAGAGTTGCTGACTTGTTTTCTGTCCATCATGTGGGAAAAACATCTTTTAAGACTGTCTTCTGTGGCAGATTTATTTTCACAAATGGATCTAGGGTTCAGCCATGAAAGTGACCTTCCAAGACAGTATCTAATGGAAGACTTTGCAAGAATTTTCTTGATGATGGTGATGAACATAGTCTTTGTTGCAATTCTGCATGCAAAGAGATATTTCATTGACACATTTCCTTTTTTGGATAAATTGTACATAACCCTATCTGCCAGAAATACATGCTATCTTTGCCACATCTTTATGCATATTTGGGTTTGACAAAATTCTTACAAATTCTTTCAGTTTGAAAAATGTGCTCTTCCTTTACAAATCTTAACAGTTTCATGATCAGGCTGAACAAATCATCTGCAAGGAAAGGAAGTAATGGTTTATTGCTCTGATATTTTATCAGAAACCGTTCAACTTCAATATTTTTTTGAAACAGACAGAAAAATCTGCTGTTTCACAGGAAATAAAGAATTCACATTTGACAGCACTGCAGAAAAGGACTTGGTTTGGTGACATTTCACCGGTTTTTTTAATTAAGTTCACAAATTTGATGACATCTGACCAAATCTGGAGTTGTTCATATGTTTGTGCATTTTCTAGCCATCTATGGTAGAAATACAAAGAGACGGGGTTGCCAGAATAAACTTTTAAAGCCAAGCAATAAAAGCCAAATAAGTTTTATATTTCAACATTTTTTCACACAACAAAAGCTACAGATACAGGTCATTATTAGCCTGCAAACTTTAAAAATAACATTCTTATTATTTTTTTTTCAAAGACATTTTCTATCCTAAAACACATCATCAAAGGCACATTTTCTATTCTATCATCCTTCCCTATATAAATTTCCCTTGACTTTAATTTGATTCTCAAAAGTGTTATTTTTGGCAAAAGTTTAGACAAACATAGCTTACACAGATACACATTGACTTGGGACACATCAAAAAGTGTCAATTTTTTCAGCATGATCTCATCCACCACTGACTAGAGATCAAAAGAACATTTTACTTTGGAAGTTGACATGTGAATAAAATTTCTTCAATTGTTCAAATTTTAAGAAACACTGATAAATTTTTCAAGATTCTACTAAAATGTATTTTATTACTGTAGTGTAAAATAATTTATTTTCCTTTCAACTACAAATTCAATGAGTGTGAATTAATTTATCTTTGACAGATGTTTACTTGTCTCTGATGCCTTTTTTCTTTGCTTTTTCTCTTTTCTTGTTGAGTGAGGGTAGCAGCTAGAAGACATGCCTTCATATCCATTCTCCCTTTCTTTCTTGTCCCCTAGACAAAATACAGAAGTAACTTTGAGGTCATGACCTTTTTCTAATCAAGGAAACAAACCATCTTTTGTAATATTTGCCAAATATTACTGACAACTAAAAATCATTTTTCTTAAAGAACATTTTTAGCTTGTAAAAAAGCTAGATTTATGGGATTCGGCATTTTAACTTTCATGAATTGCAAAAAAGGATGTGTGGGCTGCCCAATTTAAAAATTCCAGGACTTTTCAAGGAGCTTTTGGTCTATTGCAGTTTATCCAGGACTTTTCAAGGCCTGGAAAAGACCTTGTCAATTTTCCAGGATTTTTCAAGGTTTCCAGGACCTTTAAGAACCCCGATTGTAAGAATTTTTTTTTGAAGATAATGGTTTAATGATACATCTTAAGCAATAGGTGAGGGAAGAAAAGGTAGCTTCATACCTTTCCCAAGGGTATTTGCATGTAAATGAATATAACGAACACAACTGGAATCGGACCTCAGATTTCCAGTTAACAATTCCAAGCCATTATCTATTACACTAATTGCAAATCCAAGCTTACAGAACCTGGTATTCCCAATTGGTCCCCCATCTAGGTACTATAGAATTATTCTAAATGAAAATAAAAAAAGACCATGGCACCATAAAGAGTTGTGAAAGCTATCATTTGTAAAGATAGAAAGGAGTCCTTACAGATGTTAGAAGATCATTGCCATATAGGGTAGTTGCAAGAGCTGCCAAAACATGGCCTTGCTGGACCAGGCCAGCAACTGTAGATTCTTGCAGATTCCACACTACTCCTGCATTGGCCAAACTAGCTTCATACATCGGGGATATGTCTGAAAAGAAAAAAAAATACTCAAATTATAACAATTTTTTTAAGTGGCCCAAGATTCTGAATTTGATGCTCCCAGTGTGAAATTAGCTGAATAGCATAAAATCTAAGTTGACAGACTGAGATAAAATCTAAGAAACCATTAATCATGTCAACCCCAGTTTAGGTAAGCCAGAGAGGGATTGAGCAAACTTTAGTTATACTGGATTTACTCGATGTTGGTAAGTTAAACCAACATTCAATCCTTGCCGGTTCCGTTTCCATCATTCAATTATGGGCTCTAAAATTCTTAATTAATTTGTTCTTCCTCTTATTTCTGCTTGATATAATCCATCTTCATGATTTTTCTCATGCACTATAACTCATTTTAAATGCTACAAGCCTTTCAAAAGGTCATTTTCATACACAGCTATCTTTTTCAGTCTGTCCAGTGTTTAATAGTATCTGTGACCATGCAGTATGGAAACCACAAACAGAACACACACTCATATATATATATATATATATATATATATACCCAAGTATATAATTGGTGTATATGGAATGAATTCCAACCAATAACCAACAATTACTATTCTTAAAAGAGTGCTCAATACAAAGTAGAGCAGATATAAAAAAAAAAAAAAAAAAAAAAATTAACGTAAACATGTTATGAAATCACTACAAAAATAGCCATTTTGTTTCAACACCCCTGGTGTTTTATCAAGTGATGATGTTGAATGTAAAATAAATGGTTTTAAAAGTTTCAAATTAATTAACGATCCTTTGCAAGGGGAAAACGCTGTTACGAAAGCTAGAATGACCAATCAAAATACAAGTAAAGGAAAATTCTAAAAGCTTGACAATGAAGTCATTTTATAATAGCTATTCAGATGTTTAAAATATGGGTAATATTAAAAAAGAATTTATTCTAACCAACAATTATTAAATTATATGATAAAATTTGATATTGAAATTAAAAACTGACAATTTTAAAATCCAA
>OZ010606.1:34914946-35022446 GCA_963932145.1 Acanthosepion lycidas
GTGGAGGCATAATGATCTGGGGTGGTATTATTGGGAAAACATTAGTGAGCCCATGCAGAGTACCAGATGGCGTCAAAATGACTGCTGATGCATACATAGCATTTATGAAGGAGCATCTTGAACCGTGGATGAAACGGTAAAGAGTTGCCTTCAGAAGGGCCATTGTTTTTATGCAAGATAATGTTCCCTCACATGCTGCTCACAAGAATACTGAATATTTGAAACGGTTAGGCTTCGATGGACTTTGAAAAATGAAGTGGCCAGTAAATTCTCCGGATTTGAACCCAATTAAAAATCTTTGGAGCATCATGAAGCGAAGACTGTACACCAACGGACGACAATTCAGGAGCAATGCCGAGTTGTGGGAAGCAATTCTTGACATATCTCACGGCATTACAGCAGATGACATCCTACAATTAACAAATTCTATGGATCGTCGACTTCTTCAAGTAATTTCAAAATGGGGAAAGCACATTCCCTATTAATTTGTTTAAAACTGTACCTTTGTTTGTATCTGTTATTATTTGTTTGATTATCTTATTTATTAGCTTCTTTTGATCATAAACATTCACGTGCAACATTAATAAACGTTTTGTTTGCTCAATTCTGGGAATTTTACTAAACCTTTCTAATAATTTGGCACGCTCAAATCACCGTGCTGATCACAAATATGGCGCCAGTTTGTTTAGATTGCCGAAATCAGTACGAAAATTTCTGTGATTGCGTAGGTCAGTGTTGCCAACATTGTGGGAAAATTTTGTGTGAATTGATTGGACGGTTTTTGAAATATTAGAAAAAAGTTATCTCGATAATTTGGCACACAGTGTATACACATACATATATATATATATATATATAAGACTTTGATCCTCAAAAATTTAAAAGCAGTGTCAATCATTATCTGAAGTTTTCTTAATTCCTGTTCTCTTAATGTTTTCTTATATTCTCTCTCACACACTCAGCTACTGATGCCTGACTGCACTCACTGAAGATTCTTTTTGTTAAAAACTTGCTGTCATTTGTCTTTCTTTATTAGTGGCCTCCATATCGTATTTATTTCTATGCTAGGTCTACTAAGGAGATCCTCATAGCCTAGCCTATGTGCTGATTCTTTCAGATGTCGAATTTGTCAGTGTTCTTCCTTGTCCAGTATTTTCACTTCATTCCACAGGTGCTGATGACTATCTTTTTCCTTCCATACATGATCAGCCATGCCAGATTTCATTGTTTCACCCCTTACAACTTTGTGAAATATATTTCAAAAGAGTGTGTAAAAAGGTTTCTAATAATAATTTAAATGTCCTCAAAGTTATCAGAATCTAAGTCATCACATCTTGAAAGGGGGGTGGGGTGTTTATGGACTACTGAATTCTTTTTGAATTCATTTTCACAGTTATCTTTCACATTTTTCATTTAATCATTTCAAGCCAAGCAAGGCAATAAAATCTACTAAGAGGTAAGGGATTACTGAAAGTGAAAGAAAGAGGGCAATAAAATAAAAGGATTCTAGGAGACAAGACGATTATTGACATTGCATTTAAGTTTTTGAAGATCAAAGTTAACAGGGTAACAGAAAGATTTCCACGAATAAGAAATGTGATAGAAGAAACTATTAACATAAAACTTATGAACAATTTCAACATTGAAATTACAAGACCTAGCTGCCAATCTAGTAATGCGCTTAAATTTTTGAAGCTACCAATAAACAAAGTTCATCAGAGCAATTACTGTGAAAATATTTAATGGAAAGAACTAGTTGCATCCACTATGGAGTTATGATATATATTAAAAGTTTTGAGATGTATTTTTTCAATATTATTTGCACATTTTACTATCTGAAAGGAACCTATCTACCACAGATAAGTTCCTGCTGTAATGGTAATGTTTAGAGGAAGATAAACTTACCATAAGGATTCAAAGAAAGAGAATAAAAGTTTTGGAACATTTTGATCCACATGATATGATGATCATCAAAGAGTTGCAGGGACAATTGCTTAGGAGTGATTCTGAAAGACAAAAGGAATCTGCTCTAAAAAAATGTTTAATTCAAATGTTATTATAGTAGATACTCATATTTGAAATAGATCAACCATTTTTATTTTTACTTTAAACAATGTGTATTACATCTATTAGTTTGTGTATTTGAGAAAATATTTTATGAGGAAGTGTACTTTCCTTTAAAAAGGAAAACGGAGCCCTGCTGTCCTGGGACACTCTTCATAACCAAGCAGGTAAAGCACACCTACAAAGTAGGGAATGTAGGTTCAATTCCTACTAGAGAGCACATTTTCTTTATTAAGATTTCTCATGGGTCAATAAATGTAATGTACACTGTTTAAAATAAAAATTGAGTATCTATTTCAATATTTACATTTTTACGCATTTTTTCGCTAAACAGTGGTGTAGAAATAAAAATGAGGTATTGTCGAGCTCGTCATGATGTAAGTAATCTACATACCGAGTGTGAATGAAATTGGAAGAAAAAAAAGTTGAATTTATCAATTATTGATTTTTTACATTAAGAACCTTTCTGTTACATTGTACAATGTATGTGACAAGTCTGGTTAAAATCAGTTGAATGGATCTTGAGTGAAAAGGTATCACACAAACAAACACACAGATGTCCTGTTTTATATATATATATAGATTGGATATTCAAGAGATTTGTAAATCTACATAGAGTAAATATACTTACTGATTCTTCTCACAGTACTTCCACAGCAAATACCCAAATCTGTTCTCAGTGCAGTAAGCAATAAAGTCTTGATGGAAATGATGTAATTCAATGTAGATATTGTCAATATGGGAAACAGGTGATGGGATCTTTAAAACTCCACCCAGCTGACAAAGCAGCTGCAAGAAACGGCCAAATTTTCCAGTTGGAACACTACTATCCAAAATACCATTTCTATAAATAGAAAAAAAAAAAAAAAAAAAAAAAAAAAGAAGAAGAAAATTAAATCAAATGGAAAATTTCTCACAAGGTTTTTTTTTTTTGTTGCATGTTTGGATGGATAGAGGTCAACAATAGTACAGATCATCAAGTCAATGTAAATTCTGCAATCCTTTCCTTAGATGCATAGTATGTGCTTCATCAGGGCTACATATGGCTTTGAATTCAGAGTTGTCCTTCTAACAGACTGTTTGCCAGCCAAGACTATAATCCAGACTACTCTACAATTTAACTTATAGTTGGAGGTTTTGAATTCAGAGTTATCCTTTTAGACCAGTTACTAAACAAGGTTATAATACCCAGTATGTCCTGCTATTTTGCCCATAGCTGGGAGGAAAAGAGATAGATTCATACCTTTCCCAAGAGTATTTGCAAGTCAGTGAATGTAACAAAATTGAGTGGAATTCAAATTGCTCTCCAATTCCTCAATACAAGCCCTTATCCATTATTCCACCGTGCTGCCATGCAGGTTTAAAAGCTAGTGGGTTAAAAAAAAAAAAAAAAAAAAAACGAAAAAAGGAAGGTCCCAATAAACAGGGTATAATTGTAAAACAAAAAGAATGAGAAAATTTAATTAACAGGGGCAAGGAATTCAAATTAAAACAAATATAGTATTACAGAGTTGATGGATTGACAAGTACTGGTAATTTGTAGTAATATTCAGACTATTATACATTTCAATTCAACCATAATGGCTAATATAAAACAAAATTTAAACAGTCAAAAACAAATAAAATTAAAAATAATTGCACCATTTTTCTAAGAAAGAAAGAAAAAGTAGGAACTCTGAAATACCATCAAATAGGTCACTAAAATTTAAATTTTGTCTTTCAGACGGAAAAAAAAAAAAAAGATGTTGAGCCAGGTTTTGATCTTGTTTATATAGAAATTGGCAAAATATGCAAAATTTGATCTGACTAATTATTGGCATCTCCCATTTGTATATAAACTGCTACATTTAAGTTCTGAGTGGTGAGCATTTTAGATTTTGGCAATTGTCGGTGTTTCAGTGATCTACGCAAACCTTTCCACTTACATAACATTATCATTTTAGTCTCTTGTGTTCATCATTATTAGGTTGAGGATTGTTGTTTGAACTTCAGATGATGTCATGTGTTGAACAAAAACTAAGTGTTGAATTGGTTGAAAAAATAGACAAAAAAGAGGGTGAAAAAAAATGAGATAGAAATTATTATTTCATCAGGAACTGTTTGTGTAGAGAAAATTTCAAGGATAGTTCCTGAATGAAAATGTAAATTCAAGGAGTTTCTGTAAAAAAAAATGAAGAAAAAGCTGAACTTATTCTGTTGGCAAATTAAAAAGTGAGTTATGTGTATTGTCTAAGTTGCCATGTGTGTCTATTACATGAAGCACTAATTTTAGAAACCTAAAGAGAGAGACCTAGCCTCTTGGTATTCAAAGCATGCATGCCCCCATTTTTTACACATAATGAGGAAGGAATGTTTGGAGAAATTGGCACACATAGGGCATATCAAAACCAAAAGGGAAAGGAGAAGGCAGTGGGCTTGAGGAGCTTGTGCAAATGAATGGTGGAATGGAGGTTGGGAGAAATGGCAAAAGGATAAATGTTTCTAACAGCTACAGGAGGTTGGAGGTTGTGGAGAGCTATGATCACCCACATTCTGAAAGTACATGGCTTATAGAAGAAGAAAGGCTTTCTAATTGCCCAATGTAACATTATTGGTTACTTTTCTAGTAGTTTTGACAGTACTTTTCTCTTACTTGTAAAGGGCATATATTACTTTTTATACACTGTATAAAAATATAAAATCTATTTCTAATATTTTTACCACTGTGGTTTAAGGTCATTGTTTGAAATTGAGGAAGTGTTGTGCATTGACGAAAAAAAACTAAAAGTGTTGAATTGGTTGAGAAAATAGACAAAAAAAAGTGTGGAACAAAATGAGATAAAAAATTTTATTCTATTGGGAACTTTTTGTGTAGAGAAAATTTTGAGGATAGTCCCTGAATGAAAATGTAAATTCAAGGAATGTTCTTAGAGTTTCTGTAATATATATATATATATATATATATATATATGTGTGTGTGTGTTTGTGTGTGTAAAAAGGGAAAGTTGAACTTACTTTGCTGGTGAGTTAAAGAGTGTGTGATGTTTATTGTCTAAGCCCTATGCATCTATTAAGGGAGTGTTCATTTTAGCATCCTATCTACACATGAAATTAAAAGTCAGCTAGCATCTTTGGGTTCATAGCATACATGCTCCCAGTGTTGTTTTTTTTTTTTGCTTAATACATGGCCAGGTTGCTGCTGCTGACAGGGTTTTCAACACGTCTCTCTAGCAAAATGGTTTAATGCCTGCTATATGTGCAAATGATGCTGAATATTTAGTTAATAGCAGTTCAGACATCTTGAAGCTCATACAGTAACTCTGCAATTACCTGAGGCAAAGTGAGTGGTGGGGAGGCTTAAGTTACTTACCGTGCCAGTTGCATGTAAATCAGTTCTCTGAGGTAGCTTGTTGCTGATGTCTTTACAGTGTGTAGAATCTGTTGATATGATAGAGTGTCATCAGGACTGTCTTCATCCTTTTTTAAGGTGATGTGTTCTGATAACCAATTAAGAGCAGCATCAATCCGATTGTGACTTACAAGGTACTCCCACATCACATGGTTGGGAATATCTGGGTACTGAACTGAACAACCTGTTTATAAAAACAAATATTAATAAAGGATATATTAATAGTTATTTCAGCAAACAATAACAAAAGGAATTAAATTGAGGTATTTTTTCTATTAACCTGTGCATTCAAGAGATCTTAATAAAGAAACTGCTCTTCAGCAGGAATCAAATCTGTGTCCTCCTTTGTAGGAGAAACCACCATTTCCTGAACTGTGACACTCTCTGTTGGTGAGTGGTAAAGTACGCAGTTTCAATACCTGCCAGAGAACACATTTTCTTTAAGATTTCTTGAATGCATAGGCAGATAGACATAATACACACTGTTTAAAATAAGAAAATAAAAATGGCATATCTGATATTTGAAAATATGAGTATCCACTAAATAATAACATTTGAAGTAATAAAATGTTAGATTAAAAATAAATCAAGTCAACTTTCCCTGACAGTCCATTTAGGTGAAACCTAGGTAGGTTTGTCTGGCTCACTAGGTTTATCTAGGTCTGCTCTACGGTTGTATTGAGCTCTTTTGTTTTGTTAGTTAGTTGTTTACTCGTATCGGGGTTTTTTCTTTGGGCTTCAAACCTGTATCTGTGCGATTTTTTTCGACAGACTTTCATGTTTGTAGCCCTTTCTTTTTTTAAAACCTTCTTTTCCCTCAAGATTGATTTGATTATTGTCAAATCAAAAATTCAAGGGTTTTTCGAACCAAGTATAGTTATTTATATTTGTATGTATATTATATATATATATATATATATATATATATATATATATATATATATATATAAAATGATGTATGTATATCTCATACTCAGAAGTTGAAAAGTAATGCAATTTGTTTTAAGGAGCACAAATCATACATCAAGATATAGTTATACATCACAGATTCACATCCTTACGTCTCAACATAGTCATCACCTCTTTCAGTGGCAGTGTTCCACCTATGAATGAGCACAGGTATCTCAGTTTCGGAAAACTTCTTCACCAAACAAAGTTTGGCCCCTCATTGCCTCTTTTATTGAACCAAAGACATGGAAGTCTGAGAGTGCAAAGTCAGATGGTGATGAAGAAGTAAAAAGTGCAGTAAGGAATTGGTTACATCAGCAACTAGCTCAGTTTTATGAAGCTGGGATACAAGCTCTCATTTGTAAGGGGAATTTTAAATAGGGATGTTAGCCTGTGATGTATAGGCAATATCAAGATTTATGAGATGTTTGCTTGTGCTCTTTATTTCTTATATAATAAAAAAATTGAATTACTTTTTGACTCACCCTTGTATAATGTTCAAGAGGACAGTATTGTATATTATATGTGTATTTAAAAAAAAGTGATTTACTTTGAGAAGTCATCTGTGCATCAAGGAGAACCAGCTGTTGTACATCAGTTGACCATGAGAGTAGCCAGTCCAAGAGGACATCACAGTAGCGATTGTTATTGAGAGAAGCAGGTATATGCTGTTGGTCGGGGCTTATTTCCCCACAGGAGCTCCTGAGGTCATATTGTGAGGCGCTGATTGTCATGCAGGCAGCAACAGGATCCAAACCTTTCCAACCACTGAAAGACAACATCAAAATAACAGAATAAATAATGCTTTTCTCATTCACATGAAATACTATCTACAATACTGGCAAAACAAGCTACATTCCTTGGTTCCACCAGAGCTGACCTTTCCAGCTCTGACCTGCCATGTCATGTGCACATGGATGAATCATCCTCATTTTCTTTATTTTCCATTAATATGAAGTAAGTTCCACTGATGGATTCTTCCTAAGGACTACTGCTTTGTGGAACAGAAACCTGGAAAGATATTTTCCCAATGACTACAATCTTAATCTCTTCAAATCTAGGGTTAACCATTATTTTTCCTACATAACCTAATAACTGCATTTCTTGCTTTTTCTTATGCTCATACAGCACCACACAGTAACCCTCTATCTTGATTGGCGCTTGGGCCTTGTAGGAGTTGAAAGTTAGTAAAACGTTCTGCTAGTTACACAACTGAAAATATTAATATACAGAAAACACATATACGTCACTTACCTAAGTGGGAGTAGATTTTCTTTGACCCTTTCAAATGATGCGCAGTTATATGCTTCTTGCAGCTTGCAGAAATATGTCACAATTTCTTTCTCTTCACCAGTCTTGGATAAATAATTCAAGATACAATCACGTAAAGCGTGATCATTTGTGTACTGTGCAAATGACCAGTACTTTTCATTTGGACTAAAACCCTGAGGAAAGGGAGGAAAAAAAAAATGTTTCAGACATTTGCAGATTTAATTCAGTAGCTAAAACAGAAATAAAGAGGTCAAATGAAGTTTGCAAAATGTGTGAGAGAGAGAGAGAGAGAGAGAGAGAAAGGGAAGGAAGAAAGGAAAGACAGAAAAAAAAAAAAAAAAATGAGTGGAAAGACAGAAAAAAAAAAAAAAAAAAAAAAAAAAAAGGAGAACGCAATGTCAAATGGGAATTACAGTAACTGATTCTCAGACAAGAGGTATGTGGCTCCTTGGGATGGAATTTAAGCCTTGGAAAGAAGAGAGAAAGTTTTATGATCCATTGAAATAAGGATTTCTTTTTTGCATTCGACTAATTATTCAACAAATTAAAATTATAGACATGATATTTTCTATAATCTTATTGTAATTTAAAATAAATCATATTCTTTTATAATTCTCTCTCTTTAATGTTTTCTTTTTCTCATATTCTTTCATACTCAATAACTCTTTGCATCTTAGGGACTTTATTGTCTTGCTTGGGGTGAAATGATTTTTGAAAAAAAAAAAATAATCCTTTTGCCTTAAAAAGGTCGGCAATGAACCAACAAATGTCAAAAGACAATCAAATTGGGCTTGAGTAACAATGACTATTTTGAAAAACTTGAATAAGCAATGATAATAATTAACAAAATCTAAGTAAATATTCTATGCTTGAAGGTTACACTTGGTTATTCTTATATTAGGTTGGTGCAAAAATAATATCGTTTTTGACGCATTTTTTAACGTCAAAAAACAATATTTTTGCACCAACCTAATAGTAACAAGTGGTTTCTTTAATCTGATATTACAAGTAGGATTGATCAAAAATATTTATGATAATGATTGTGTGTGTATGTATATATATATATATATATATATATATATATATATATATATATATATATATATTAGTGACACACCAAATTTTGATGGTGAGACAAAAAAATAAAAAAAATTTTGGTTATATTTTTACAAAATGCATTTGAACCAAGCATGCATAAAGCACATTTTCAACTTTGATAACTGCCAACTGACTTTACTGCTACTCTAAATTTTATGTGTGCTAACAAGTTAAATATTTTCACTTTTTTTTTTTTTTTTTTTTAATTTGTTTTACATTAATATAACAAAAGAAAATTGGTAACAGTATATAAAGGTAATGGCAGGTGGTACCACCATAACTTGAAATCATTAACAAAAAAAAAAAAAAAAAAAAAAAAAAAAAAGTTTCTCATATCTTACCAAATTTGAAATTAATAGAGAAGCATCATCAAATTGTCCTCTTTGCAAATATTCTATGCTGCGAAGAAGGCCCAAACGAAATACTTCTGAGAGCTGAGCCAGATGAGGTAAATTTTGTTGAAACAGGTAATCCTGAACAACTGGTACAATGTTTCTCCTGATACCATCTTCAATTGCATCCTAAGAATAAAAAGGTAAATAATTTCAGTAACAAAATTCCAGCTGTTAATCTTTATCACCTTTTATTTAGTCATTGATTGTTGATTGATTAATCTATTTTTTATAGCTTATCAACCTTTTTCAGGTTATTAAAACCAGAAAATATTTTTAGATTAGCAGAATGCTTGAGAGATAATTTTTCTGATACAAGTCCTACTAATTAATCCATAGAAAGAGACAAGGGTATTTGGATGTAAGTGAATATAATAAACCCAACTGGAATTTGAACTTGGCTTTCCAATTTCCAATTCCTAGCTGTTATCCATTACACCACTCTCAGATCCAAGCTTATGGCACTGAATACTCCAAAGTGGTCACCCATCTAGGTACAAACAAAGCTTAACATTGTTTAACTTTGGTGATCATACAGGAACCAAAGTTTCAACATGATATGGTTGTAAGCTTCAATCTATGTTCTTTTTATAAAATAATTTATCTAGAGAAATAATGCTTTAGTACCTAATTCCTTTCATTTTGTCAGTTCAATATATTTATAGATTCAGAAGCAATCAATTTTTGTAGCCAAGAAGTTAATATTGTCAATATAAAGTTTATCCAGAAATGATTTAGCCATGTAAGGATAAAATAAGTTATCTAGAGAAATAATGCCTTCATATCTATTACCAGAAAATAGTGACTTGATGCAATGACACATTCAATATACAAGTATATTATCAGGTACCCATAATTTTATGATATGGTTATGTCAATCGGCTTCAGATAAATGATAAAGCTGTAAAACATTAAGAAACTGCCAACTAAATAAATTATTTTTCATCACCTATTAAGAATGAATATTATGAAATGAGCATTAGATAATTTCTAATTTTTAGCAAAACAAAAAAAAAAACAAAAAACAATGAATATAGACTTGTTCAATTTCATGTTTTTCTTTTTGATGTGTGTGTGTGTGGGGGGGTATAAGCACATTAGACTCATCTTGTTACTCCCTGTCAAAATATAATTTTAAAAACTGAAGAAGGAAAGATAAATAAAAAGATTAAAATGCCTTTTTTTTTCCTAATTAACGAGAAATCTAATTTTTAGTACGTTTGGGATGAAATTTTGGCAGCAATTTGATCTTTAACAATCAAAACAGTACATCATATCTCTTGAAAAGTCAGTCGTGTATACCCTTTTTGCTGTGATCCAGATCAGTGAAGTTAAAGTTATCAGATTTTGGTAGCTTTGCTCAAAGTTACTAAAGCTGTCAAAGGTTCAAAATCTTCATAACCACTGGGAATTGATAAGTAAATTTAATTAGCCATCTCCCCTAAAGTTAGATCAAAAAAGATCCAAAATGCTGGGTTTTTTTTTTTTCAATGAAGAAAAAATTTTCTTTTTAGGCTTCCATACTTTAAAAGTTAGCAAAATTACTACCATCTAGTAATTTATACCCAAGAACATAATTGTTTGGTAGAAATGCAAATCAAAGGCCAACAACAAATTCTACTTTCAATGACATCATAAGTCAGATTAGATCAGATCCACCCTACCATTTGAGAAATCACAAAAATATTTTTGTATTTTATGTCATATTTGGTATGATGTTTCATTTGGTTAGAAATAGTATGCTTTGCTCTTTGATAAATATCCAAAGTCAATCACATGTAACCTTATTAGTCAAAGTTTCGCGATCATCCGTGTAACCCGCCTCTTCTCCCAAAAAACAAACAGAAAAAAAACAACAGCTACCAACCTGGAAATTCTTTTTTTTATATATAATAGAACCCCTTGAGGTGAAGGGTTTCAGAGTAAGCGACACAATTTATGGGGATATGTGGGTGAAGATAACAGTTAACCCCAGACTTGAACATGTTAAGATTATAGGGACCAGGAAAGAATGTTCTTGGAAATCGGTTCTACAAAGCAGTGGTTCATAGGAAGCAGCTGCTCAAGTGGAACTTACATCTTACCAATTGAATACAATGGAAATTATGGTGGCTTGCTGTAATGTGTATGCTGGGTCTTAGCTGTGAAGTTAAGAACTGGTCTAATAAAGAATGTAGTGCATCTGAACACTTTCCTTGGAAATAGTAATAGAAAAGTGAGAGGCTTGCAACATGGCATCTGTAGGCATGATCAGCAATTTGAACACAGTCACTACACTAAAACCCTTAGTCACGATATCTTGTGCTAGCACAGCCATTGACAGCCTCCAAACAGTTTCATCTACCCATTTTCACTCACGAAACCATAGTATGGCTTACAGGCAATATATCTCCAAACGTAAAATAACAAAAAGAATAAAATTCAAACGTTCATATCATCAATTTATAAAAGAGTTCAATACAAGAGTAGAGCAATAAATATTCATTATATACTGTTACATTAGAACATGCAAGTTACTACTTGCATGTTCTAATATATATATATATATATATATATATATATGTGTGTGTGTGTGTGTGTGTGTGTGTGTGTGTATTAAGGTTCAGATATAAATAAAAAGGATATGTGTAAAAAGACAATATGAATAAAAGAAAACTTTTTTTTTTTACCAATGCGTTTTGTCCTCTGATGAAAATACAATGACATTTTTGCTTCTGTTTATAATTACTTGTTACAAAATTAAAGGTCTTAAATTTGCCTTGTCCAACAGCGGACAAAATGCATCGGTAAAGAAAAGTTTTCCTTTTGTTTTTATTTATTTTATATATGATAAAAATATATGTTTAATGTATGCTATATTTATGAGTAAAAGTGCTCAATATCAGAGCTAGAACGTATATTAATATAAAACATAGGTGGACACTGAAGTCAACAACAAGCGGTGACAGTATATTTCAAGTTTGAAGGCAATCTTCAGACCATCTTGTGTTGTGTTTTGGCTCAACTATATATGTTGGTCAATGGTTCATTATGGGTAATAAGTTCTATTGTATTATCCTAATGGTTATTGGGTGGGTGGTAACAGTTATGTTTCAAATTATTCCAGAGGCTATTGAGTGGAAATAATTGTGGATATGAATGCAATTATTTGTTGCCATTTTAGCTTTTTACTCATTATTGTTAATTACTGATTTGTTGTTTATTATTATTATTACATTTCCTTGTGTTTATTAGAGCATTTGTAATTAATTTGTTCTATTTATTTCTTTTCTTGTCAGTTGGTTATCTTATTTGTTTAGCTTAAGGCTTTTAGGCTTTGCCTAAAGTACGTTACATTATCTGCATTGTGTTTGTGTGTATATATATATATATATATATATATATATATATATATATATATATGTATGTATTTATCATAGTGGTATTTTTTACAAGTTATTCACTTTTAGTTTTTGATTTTTAAGTAGCATAGTAACAATTTGTTTTCATGTGTGCATTTTGAGATAAGTTCTGATTGCTTACTTAGTAATTTGTGTCAGTCTGGGAAGATGATTATAGCTATCTTGTACAGAGAGAGTTTACAGTTTTTAGGTTTATTGTAAGCTGATGCTGTTTTCCTTATTTTCCACGATATTCTTGGTGTAATTTGGTTTTTGTTTTTAATATCCCATACATATTTACACAGCAGTGTTGTTCACATACATACACACAAACTAACATAAGCTAGTTTACGTACCATAACATCCATATCTGGCCAATTGCTGCTGCTCTCCTGAACTATACTAACTATAGAATGATTCATCCCAGATGGCATATCATCTTCGTCCACTGTGTTCTGTCTCTTTTGACCCAAAGTTGTCATATAGCTTCGGACATTGGAGATATAATCCATAACAATATCCATTGCTTGATCAGTTTCATCTTGCTCGTCATCAGGGATGTTGTCTGGTTGAAGATTTTGCACGGAAACGGCATCATTAAGTAAGCAGTATAAATGATTTAACATCACCCCCAGCAGTTGCTGAGCAAAGAACAGAGATTGCTGCTCAGCCATATTTTCTTCGATACTTCGAAGTAGAATTTGATAAGCCGGTTCTAATTGTCTCAGACTGAACAAGTGACCATTGCCTTCATCACTGCTTTGGTCTGTGGAATCTGTTTGTGTCCCATCTAGATTCTTGTTTGAAAAAACTAAAAGAAAAAAAAAAATATATGTCAGGGGTCTTAAAAAAAAAAAAAGAAAAAAAAAAAAAAAAAGAAAAAAAAAGTGCACTTATGCATTATCAGGTAATAACTGTAAAATTTTGATTTTTTTTTAATATTGGGCTAAGAAATAAACATTTATTTTTAGGACAATTGAAATTAACACTGATGCTGGACAAGAAAAGATTTGAGAAACAAAATACTGCATTTCCTAGTATTGAAAAGGTTTTGGACTCAAAAATGCATCCCAATTCCAATATATAAAATTTAAATAAAAAAAAAAAAAAGAAAAAAAAAAAAGAAATTAAAATAAAAATTTTAAAAAATATATTTAAAAACAGTGACTGATTCTGGGAAATACAGTAACTGACAAGAAGTATGTGGCTCCTGGGGAAAGAATTTAAGCCTTGGGAAGAAAGAGAAATTAACTGAAAGTTTTATGACCCATTGAAATAAGGATTTCTTTTTTTTTTTATTTGACTAATTAATCAAGAAATTAAATTATAGAAAATACATTTTTTATAATCTTATTGCAAGAGAAGAATAAAAGAAATTCTGTTTTATTATTCTCTCTCCTTAATGTTTTCTTTTTCTCATATTCTTTTACACTCAGTATCTTCTGGCACTTCAGGGGCTTTATTGCCTTGGAATGAAATGCGAATCACTATACTAACCAATGTGTTATATAAGTATATGCATATAAAGAAGCGTTTATATTCATCATTTTTGCTATGTCTGTTGAAAAGCATGTAAGTACCTTACTGATTTTAAAAGTCACTGCCAATCTCATGACTGACAATAACAAATTATGTTAAAAAGTCATGGATGATCATGCTTGTTTAAAAAGCCAACAACCATCATATAATGTTTACATAAACAATTTTTATAAACTATGTAAAAACATTCACATATAAATCAAAATTTATATCTTTGTGCATGTATATATATCTTTAAAATCTGTATATCATTGGGATACTATGCAAGATCCTTCATGGCATTTGTTGGAAGAATATAGAATATTTGATGGTACTAGACTCCTTACCAAGTAACATACAATCAGTTATACTGGGTTGTATGGCACTAGCTATGTAGAATTGTTCGAGATCTATTCATATACATAGCTATGTCAGTAAGCCTGTAGAGTAATGATGTAAAAAGCATTTATTTTACACAACAAATTTTTTCAATACAATCTCCTTGTTAATGCACTTCTCTATAAATCACACAGCTGGAATATTATCCAGTGAAAATTTCAGATCAAAATTCAGCTAATAACTGTCATTAATCTACTGTGGATGTGTGTGTGTATGTATATTCAACTCTCCCACCGTGTTCGATGTATGAGGGTCAAGCAGCTCAGTTCCAAGGAACTGACAGCCAGACACCAGCACATATGATTTGATTATAGTAGCAGAATATATAGCTAGTTTCTTGTTTGAAAAAACTAAAAGAAAAAAAAAATATGTCAGAGGTCATTAAAAAAAAAAAAAAAAAGGAAGAAGAAGAAGAAGAAAAGATTATAGTTGATTATAGTGCAGAAACATCCACACTTTTTGAAGGACTGAATACAGAGATCTGGTGAACTACTTATAGAACCCAGTCTGTCCTGCTATTTACCCATAGCTGGAGGAAGAAGAAGAGGATTCATACATTTCCCAAGGGTATTAGCACATCAGTGAATGTAATAGAATTGACTGGAATTCAAACTCAACTCTCCAATTCCTCAATCCAAGCTGCTATCCATTACTCTAGCTATACATACATACATACATATATATATATATAAAATTGTATAAGCTCATAGTTTATGGTTAATAATATTGTAAAGAAAACAGTGGGACAAAAGATTAGTGAAGAAAAGATTTGATTAATAATGCAATAACAACAAATACTGTAGATCAGTTTGGCAATGTGTAGGACTCAATGCTACACTTTCTGGCCTGGTGAGTATTATAACACACACACACACACGTGTGTGTGTGTGTGTGTGTGTGTGTGATATTAAAAAAATATAGTTTTAAGGTATGTTATATTTATGGGTAAAAGAAATCAATATCAGGGATAGAGCATATGTAAATATAGAAGTGGACAGCGAGGTCAACATCTTAAGATTATATTCAAGTATGAAAAACTGTCGCAACTCAAAATTGACCTCAGTGTCCACATGTGTGTATGTGTTTGTGTATATATATTTAGGAAATGGATTAAATCCAACATAGTTATTTTTAATTTATTTTTGATGGTTACTCATATCAGAGTAGAAGCTCTGTATTTCAATTAAACAGTATTCAGGCTGGTAGATGTAGTTGGATAAAAAAATATTAATTAAAAAACTGAACTCAAATATGAGTATCCATCAAAAAATAACATTTAAACAAAATGAATTAAAAATAACATGTATATATTTTATATAAGCAGAGAAGACAACAAGCCCTGAAGAGTGAATATATTATCTTGATGTATTCACAAAACTACATATTAGGCAAGATTAAACCAACGCCCCTCAGCTAAGTGATAAACTTAAAATTAATTCTATTAATACTCTATTCTAATTTTTGATATTGAGCACTTTATGACAAAATCATGCCTATCCAGAAGGCTTTTCCACCCCAAAAAAGAACCTGCAATACTATATATATATATATATATATATATATATATATATATATACACACATATATATACACACACACACACACACACAAACCACTATATTACACATAAATTCAATAATTGAGTGCAAAGTTAGATAAAATTTTCAACATTCTATACTTAAATCTTATATTCAAAGTGTATATAAAACTCTTGGCTTAAGGACAATCTGTATTTATATGCAAAGACCAAGAAGCTCTTTTCCAAAAAAAAAAAAAAAAAAAAAAAAAAAAATTGTATTTGATCCTTTGGTCATATTATAGGAAGTGGATTGGGCTGAAAACATTTCAGCATCTCCTCATATATATAATATACATAGAAACATTTTTTAACTAATGTTCACCCAATACAAAGCCCAAGAGCCACTCAAGGCAGAGGGTTAGTGTGTGGAATTGTATTAGCGTAAGTAAAGACAAGCGTTAGGAGTATAAAGTTGAAGCAAACTTTAGAATGAACTGGAAACCCAGTCCTAAACAAGAAATAAGCGATAAGTCTCTACTCCTGTTCAAAAGATCAGGGTGGAGTATGAACCCGACAACAGGTGAACCTATCTATTATTACATAAGTTACTTATCCATACTCAACTATGAAACTACAAAGTCATCAGGCATATCTTTGCTCAATGAAAACAAACCTGCATGTAGTTTAATTTTATCTGTACATAAGAATATAAGGTGTAATGCGAATATGAAATAATTTTTAAGCTGCTCAAAATAATTTTTTCATGATAGAATATTATACAATGACATTAAAAGCTTTCTATGTCTAGTTATCACTGATAACAACTGTCAGTTTAAAATGTAGGTATTTTGTTAAGCATGGCAGACATTGAATAAGGTCATACTACTCACTATTTTGTCTTGTCCGTAAGAAGACACTAATTGTGTCCAGCTGCCTGTATTTGAGGCCAAGTTCCAAAGCTCGAAGAGGCAAAGAACATCGACCCCATTTGTTCATTTGGCACAGTTCATCAGTGACTCTGGCGCCACCATAAATCATCACCTGCAATTGGAATGAAAACATAACAATGGAAAATAAAAGAAAAAGCTTTGTAGCATTAAAAAAAAAAAAAAAAAAAAAAAAAATTAAATTTTCATATATTAAAGTGAAAAATAAGAAGCATCATTTCCTGGCTTTCCATTTAGAACAGTCTCTCTAATGAGCGAGACTGTCCTGCTATCATCCCTAAACTGGATCCCCACAAAGCATGTGGACTTGATGGTATCTCTGCAATAGTCCTTAAGAAATGTGCTTCTGTTCTCTCCAAACTCTCCAATAAATGCCTTGCTTCTTGTTTTCCTGCTTGTTGGAAATCCTCTTCTTTGAGTGAAATTAACAATAAGAATATTGCAATTGAGGCCTTGAAAAAGGATGCAGTGGAAAAAGAAGTAATATTAATAATGCAGTGTTCTAAAGGTTAATGTTTATTAATGAAAAAGTCCAGCTTTATATAAGAATAGTGAAGCTAGGGCTGTTACGTTTGGTATCTCGAAGGCATTTGACAGGGTTTGATATATCAGTCTTCTTCACAATTTGAAAGTTTATGGTATTTCTGAATGAATTTTTCATCTGATTAATCTTTCTTTTTTTGTTTAAAATGGAAACATTCGATATTGAGCACTTTATAACAACGTCTTGAATGACCATTCTTCTAGATCTTTTCACATTAATGCAATCCTCGAGGCTGTATTCTTGGACCAATGTTGTTCTTAATTTTTATCAATGACCTTCCCAATGTCATCAGATATCACTTAACTTGGTAGCTATGTTGATGACAACTATTTACTCTTGTCTTAATGGTAAGTCTGATCTGTTCAATAAGGTCACATTGGCAGCTGATCTAAAAAATGATCTAAAATCTGTTAACTGGAGCAAGAAATGGTTTGTTAATTTTAATGCTCCCAAAATGAAACTACTCTCTTTTGTCTTTGAGAATCTTTTTTGTTTGCTATCAGCATGACTGATGCTAACCTCCAAGAGAGTAACTCTCTGCCTTCTTGGGATGATTTTTTTCTGTTGATATGAAGTGAAAAGATTATATTGAATCAATTGCTAGGTCTGCTGCTAGAAAAAGTTGGTTCACTGTGTCATATTAGACAATTCGTCTACGTTTTGAATATTGCTGCCATATCTGATCTGGTGCTTCTGCTATGTATTTAGAGATTTTTGATAAAAATCAAAGAAGAATCTGCAATATTATTGATCCTGACCTGGTATCTTGGCTTCAGTGACTTTTCCACTATCATAGCATAGCTTCCCTGCCTTTTCTATAAATATTTTCATGGTAATTGTTCTGATGACCTTTCCTCTTTGATACTTCAACTTTACAAAATTTAAGAGTAGTATTAGATTAGTAGCAAGCTCTCATTTTATAGCTGAAATAGTTAAATTTAACTGTAAGTTCTATGTTAAGTTTTTCGCACTTTCCAGTCAAGTTTGATCTTCAAAAATTTAAATGCAATGTCAATCATTATCTTTTGTCTTAATTCCTGTTCTTTTATTGTTTTCTCACCTTAATAATATTTTATTTTTCTCATTCTCTCACTTGTATCTTAGTGGCTTTATTGCCTTACTTGAGATAAAATTATTTATAAAAAAAAAAGTAAAAAGTTAATTCTACCTTGTGCTGTTTCAAGCCAAACGTCAAGAAATAATTCTTTCTACTTTTCCTTTTTTGCAAAGAATCTCAACCATTTAGACCCCTTTCACCATATTTCAGAAAACCATTCTCCACCTCTCCAATGTTTTTTTTTTTTTTAATGTCATTAAGTAATATATAATCTGCATGACATTATATAGTGTGAATAAAGTGTGATATCTGATAGGTTTTGTAAAATAAATCAATATTCGAAACACTGAAATCTGCTAACCTGTGGTTCCTATCTCCAAAACACTACTTTCCTTCAAGCATGAGATTCCTTGCTGTTTGAGAACCTCTCTCTGAGCAAGAAAGTTTAAGCATTACACTGATTTGCAAATATTAAATTTTCATAAATAATGTTTACTTATTATATTTAATGTCATTTAAGATCCCCCTTCTACCAACATTTACAACAGTATCATGGTGTTATGCTCAGTAAAATAGCAGTAGTCCTGTTTTTGGCTAATGCAGATCAGATATCTTTGCATATAAGTCCCAAAGATATTTTTTTTTTTAGTCTTATGCCATTAAATATAGTAGATAACAGTTTCTTTAATAAAATATATGCCAATAAGAGTACAAGTAAACATAAGACAACCAGATATCTTAACTTATAAATAAATGAAAAAAAAAAAAAAAAAAAAAAAAAGGAAAAAAGTATATCATCAAACATGGGCTATGTTTTGCGACAGTTTGATAGCTAATTTTTAATTTTCTATTTTATTTATCAATTCAAGATTTTCATTCACTTTTGAAATTAGATTGGAATTGAGAAATTGACTATTAGAGAAAAAAAAAACTGGCAACAAACCTTGTCAATAAATTCCTCTTGAAGCAATCCATCAACCATAGCATAAAGTCCACCTTCTCTCAGAATCAGAGGTGGATGGCATTGTTCCATTCCTAATACAACAAGACCTGAACCTTTTTTGAACCTGAAGAAAAAAAAATATATTAGTATATTCACTTATCTTTAGGACAATGATAAAGAGAAACAAAACTAAGGTATACACTTTTTATAACTGGACAATAATCAGAAACGGCAAGATATTTGAAAGGCTCTTCCTATTTTCCCTTCAACTTTTGGAACCACAAGAGAGGTTTCCTTTCATGCTAATAAACACAAGGCATTTAAGTACTTCAGAGACACAAACTGAAGATTGTATTGAACTGTTCAAAACTTCATTTCTTCTTTCTGTAACATGTCTTGTTAATGCATTGATTACTTGTTTGTTTGAATTTCAAGTTTTGTTTTGTTTTTTAATTCAAACTCTGCAAAATATTGTTTGTGGGACAAATGGACCAGAAGACATAAAATTATAATACTTTCTATTACTGCAATATATATTTGAATTTAAATATCAATTATTTTATATGGGTGACAATAACAAAATAATCTCTTATCAATTAAAGATTTCTAGTTCACATCCTAGTGGCTTCATCATGCTTGGAGTGAAAAGAATGAAAGAAAGAAAAAATGTGGGGGATAGATTAAAAGAAAAAAAAAATTGTTTCTAATGCCACTCTGCAATCTCCTCTCACGTCCTTTTTTCTAACAACATTCCTACAGCCTGTTTTGTTCTCCACTGCCTCCAGAAAGTACTGTACTGCCAACCTTGGGAATCCAGTACTAGCTTAAGGTTAATACCTATAAGCAAACTGTTTAGAGTCAAAGAGTGAACTGTGAAGTGCTACACAGAAATATATGTATATGGAGACATATTGTGTATATATTAGAGAGAGAGAGAATGTTGTATAATTTATTTACACATAAATAATACCTTTGCTATAAAAATAGTTTACCTGGAAAAAAAAAAAAAAAAAAATTATTTTAGTAATTTTACAACTAATTTTTACTTATAAGCAACCAAAAACTTTGTTGCTCTTTTTTTTTTTTTCTTGTTAAATGTTGAGTACTTCCTGAATATTAAGCAAAACAAATAACATTCTACTAGAAAGATTTAAGAATGATGCTGGCTCATGTTATAGAATATCTCATTACTAAGCAGGGAAATCAAGTGATGTGACTAATAAATACAGTGTGTAGAAATACCTCCTGTGGCAAGACATTAGCTAGAAGAACACACCATTGCCACTAATTATTACCATTATGTGGGAGGTATATGTGGATGGTATTTCTTCCACACACTGTACATGTCATCTTTTGTGTTTATAAATATATATATATATATATATATATATATATAAAAATCACACACGTTTGGTTAAAAGAGACATAGAATCTTTTCTTAAATGTTTTCTTTTTTGTGTAGGGAACACAAAGAGAGAGAAGTGGATTTGTGTATGTACCTATACACAACAGGGTTGCCAAACAGACTATGTTTAAAAGCCCAGCATTACTAAATTTTGAATTGACATTTTACTTGTTAGTAGCCCATGTTTGCCCAAGTTTATGTTAAAAGTAAACCCAGTTATCCTTCACCTCCAAGGAGGATTATAGTCCTGAGGATTAGGTCTGGTTCCTGAGCAATTCACAGTTTTGCCCTGTTCTAATGCGTGGCATGAACATACACTTGCATGGCTTAAGCTTTGAGACAAGCATATAACTACTGACAAGATCAACCAGGTATTGTTGCTTGTGCACGTTTCATTGTCAACCTTGGCAACAACAATGAATGGAAGACGCTGGTGGGGTGCACAAGATAGATGAGCCTGTCTTTTTACAACCTCCAGTGGTCCTGGGTTATTTATTCAACAATTTCATTTTACAGCACATTCACATTTTTTTTTGGGGGGGGGTTGCATTGGTCTTTTCAAAGAAGTCCAATCTGGCAACAGGTAAACCTCATACACAAAAAAAATAAATAAATATAATAATAAAATCATCAAATGTAAGCTTATAAACATATACACAGAGTGTAATATAGTATCTACCTTTTTAGTCTGACATTACCAGTCATGAAATCACACATCCACAGAACAACAGCATTAACACCCTCTTCACTTGTGAACAGCACCTTGCCGACTGTTGGAGAAATGGCAATATCAGTTGCATGGTGTTGCTCCAAGAACTCTGGGAGTTGCATGACTTTAATTTTGTCATCAAGAGTCACTGAGGGCAGGCACTTCTTCAAACCAGACACTCGCTTCTTGGCACTCTTCTCTGCTGAAGATGGATTCAGAGCTGAAGACTTATCTTTCTGAATCATCGGAATGCAATAACCATACTTGTGAATACGGCTCCATTTCCTATGCTCTGCTGTTTGTGGCAGGTCAGTTGAGGGAAAAGAGAACTTACAGTCTTCGGGACGAAATGAATAAAGGTCTCTCAGGGAGAAACAAATGGCTGAATTGATTTCAGAGATGAGGAAAAGTTGAGTGTCATCATTGGAGACCCGCCAGAATTTAGGCATACTACTGCATAAGTGAACAATGGAATGAAGGTTGACTTGCAGGAAACAAGTGCCATCCTCGATATCATATAAATCTGCAAGTTAAGGAATGGAACAATCGCAATGGCTCAGCAAAATGCAACAATAAAGATATTCTTTATATTAATGAAACATAAATCATAGGGTTCATTTTGTGGCAATGTTTAACCTTCACACACAAAAAAAAAAAAAAAAAAAAAAAAAAAAAAAAATTGTCAAAAAGGATGGTTTTTCCTTTGACACTGCTATTATTTTAACTACCTTCACTCTTTAGCATTGTTTATTGTTTTAAAAAGTGAGGATCAGAGTTATAATAAAACTTAAACATGAAGTGAATTTATACATTTTTTTGTTGTTCTTAAGGATTTACAACAAAAATATTAAAACATTTGTTTATTTACAAGAATTTCATATTTTCAACGTTATAAAAATTAATGCAATGCAATATTTATCATTTACTAATTTATAAAGAAATAAATATGAAAATAATTTTTATTCATAACATTTACTAAATTATTAAAATATGTGAACCAACTATAAGGGAATCCTTATTATTTACCATTTTATAAAGTCTTAATCAATTGGTAATTAACCAATGTTTTCCAACCATTTCAATAAATAGTGTTTATATTTTTGTCCTTTTTTTTGTGGGTACAAAGGTTAAAGATTTTACATTTTTTTTTTTTTTTTTTTGATAAAATAGAAATGCAAAATTAATACAAAAAAAACAAGACAAAATAATTGGCATGTTCGTCTCAAACTAATTTTTACAGTTTTTGAAAATTTAAATCTTATATAAGAAGTATGCTATAATTCTAAAATTGATTATTTTGAGAACAAGAAACAGGCTAATTTTTTATCAGGTATTGCTTGATTCTTTTATAATAAAAATATTTTATATGATTTTAGGGTTTAAATTTTTTTTTTTTTTTTTAATCATGGAATAAGCTATAATAAATCTTTCACCAAGATAAATTGATTTTTTTTTTTTTTTTTTTTTTACAGCTTATTTTAAGCCAGAAAAACTTTCTGCTAGTGAGATTTAAAAAAAAAAACAAAAATTTGTGATAATAGTTTAGTGATAAAAGCCTTATTAATTAATCCATAGCTGGAGGGAGAAGAGGTGGATTCCTACCTTTCCCAACGGTATTTGCATGTAAGTGAATATAGTGAACACAATGGAAATTGGAACTGTTCTTCGATTAACAATTTTGAATCATTATCTATTCATAGATGTTCATATGCTGCTAAATAAAATCAACCAATCCTTATTCACTACACCACCCACACATCTAAGCATACAGCACCTGGTATGCCCTAGCAGTCACCCATCTAGGTATTGACCAGGCTTGACATTGCTTAACTTTGGTGATTGTGTGGGAATCACTTTTTCAGTGTCATGTGGCCATAAGCCTTTTTATTAAGATACTGTTTATGAGAAATACTATGAACAAGTTTATATCTTCTAATAAAATTTGGAAATTTATACATTAACAAGCAGAAAAGGTATCTCTTTGTATCTTCAACTTTTTGTCTGCCATGTTGAAAGCTTATCCAACTATTTTTGTTGTATTTTGGATGAATTAATGATCTGATTTATTTTTAAGGAAAAATCATGAAATCCATTCTGATCCAGACAGCACCTAGTCATCTTGTTGGAAAACATTTGTGTGCACTGTGTAGCAAAAAAAAGGTACAACTATTTGGATCACCAGTTGTACCCAGTCTTCTTTTCAATCACAATCAGTGATACTAGCATGAAACTCCACACACAATGCACAACCACTTGACTTGACTCATCAGTGTTTGTGGTTCTCTTGATTATGCTCATTTTATCAAGTGACTGAGGCTCGGAAATTTTCATAAGCCACAAAATTGACTTGCAAAATCTTGGAGCTCAAATTGTTCTTTAATTCCAACTTTTGGATCAGCCATATTTTCTTTCATGAATTTCAAGGAAGCAGAAACCAGGGAACTATCCATTTTCAGAAATCTGAGGTGAAGTGACTAACACGGTGTTAAAGATTCATCTCATTCATTGTGTAGTTTTTGTAGCAAAAAATGTATGACTATTTGGAGTACCAGTTTTACCCAGTCTTCTTTTCAATCACAATCAGTAAGACTACTATGAAACTCCATATATAATGCACGACCACTTGACTCGACTCATCAGTGTCTGTTGCCTGTCTGATGTTCTCTTGCACATGCTCATTTTATCGAGTGGCTGAGGCTCGGAATTTTGTATAAGCCACAAAATTGACAATATAGTAATGATGGCTTTACAAAACTCATTCTTAACTTTACATTTGTCATATCGGGTGTTTTGTTACCCACAAATTTTTAAAGTACTCATAATTTCTAATTGACAACTTGTTTCTTGTACTCCCTTCCACTACTCTCCTGACTCGGTGATGGTTTGTAGCACATGGTGTGTAGAATGCAGTGTGGCACAATTGTGACTCAGTTGTCATGGGAAGCAGAAACCAGGGAACTATGCATTTTCGGAAATCTGAGGTGAGGTGACTAACACAGTGTTAAAGATTCATCTTGTTCATTGTGTAGTTTTTGTAGTGACAAAGGTACAACTGTTTGGAGCACCAGTTGTACCCTGTCTTCTTTGCAATCACAATCGGTAAGACTACTGTGAAACTTCACCCACAAAGCACAACCACTCAACTGGTTGGCCTCTGCTGCCTCTCCCATGTTCTCTCACTCAGGCTCATTTTATAGAGTTGCTAAGGCTCAAAAATTTGCATGAGCCATAAACGCATCTTGTCTCCAAGATCAAGTTGTTCTTAAATTGCAGCTTTTGGATCAGAAATATTTTCTTTCACATATTTTGCATGTGAGACACATACGAGCATGTTTTGTGCCAGGAAGTTTTCCCTTCTACACACACACACTGATAAATTAAATGAATATGTATCTTTTGTTATATCTTTACAATCAGTGATTTTTTTTTCTTTTTACACTGTTCTTTCGTATTTAATTTACACAAATAAAAAAATAAAAGCACTCATGTCATTCGGAAGAAGCTAAATCCTTGCCAGGCTCTGTTTGATCCATTCTATAGCCTTCTTCAAGTATAAAACTTTAAAAGGCAGAGGGATCACAAAACGAACAAGAAAAAGTACCAATTATACCAAACCTCTTAATAACAATACAAGCAAATTCTATATTTTACACTGTTTTTTAAATAAATATATTCAAATGGTACTGAAATCAGTACTGGTTGCATATACCCTATCATAATGTGGAATCTGGAATGAACGCTTAACTCGATTGAGTCAGTCATGATAGTAGGAGTCAATACTCAGCTAGACAAGTGACTGTAAGAGTATTTATCTTTTTTTCTCTAGACAATTACCCAGGACCACTTGTGGAGGGATCAGTCCATTTATGATAGTAAGGAGAATGACTGGCTTTTATCACAACATAACCTTATCCACAAGATGAATGTGCACTTTTTTTCAATCTAGTGCCCCACCCCAACAATATCACTTATTTATTACATAGGCCTTATCCCAGTAAAATGATTTCTTTTTTTTCTTCAGGTATGGTCTGTTAAACCGAACTGGGTTGTAAAAAAAAAAAAAAGAGAGAGAGAGGGTTTCAACCAAAACCAAATATGATCAAGTATCAGAATTTTTAAGGATCCCTTCTTGAATAGGCCATGAACTTTTCAATACCCACTTGTACTGCTTATAAATCTACTTGCAGTTTTTTTTCCATTCATTTGTTAAAGTGCATTACTACCAATATTAATTTGATGTAGCCATGAGTTACTCCCCTTTGTGTTATACAGTCATAAACGGCCTTATTAATGAATACATTAAGTGGACAAATCGTTTCTATTTCCCTTTCAAGTGGTGAACACGCCAGATAAAAGATAGTAAACAAAATGCACCTCTCAGCAAGGATTGAACCTTTGCTTTCCCTGGGGAGATGACCTTTTAGCCAGGTGTGCTTTACTGGTTCTGCCACAGAGGTCTCTCTCTACATCAAAAAAAAAAAAAAGTCTCAATTAACCCTTTATGCCAAAGCTCATCTCTTGTTAAAACTTTCAATGATTATTCAGCTAACTATATTTTTTACACCTGAAATATAAAATGTTTACAATTAAGTAATTAATGTATTTTAATACAGACACACACATACATACATACATATATAAATAAAGACAAAAGGAAGTCTTAGCTAATGTGTTTCATCCCCGAGGGAATTTATCAAGACAAATGCTAGGATTTTATTTTGTAACAAGTATTTGTATACAGGAACAAGTTAACTTGATAAATATTTATGAGCATTCCTATACCTAAAAATTTTGAAAAACAATAACATTTTTGCTCTTGTACATAAATAATCCTCACATTTGCTTCCATGACTTTATCAGAAGATGAAACACGTTGGTCAAGATAAGTTTTCCGTTTGTTCATTTTGCCTTTCTACAGATATACTCTATCTGAAATTTTGACACACATATGGAATAAAATTGTAAAATGCAAGACATCTGTATTCTTGTTCATCACAGAATATGATGTCAGGAAGTTTGGGACCAAATTGAAGGCAAGAAAGAAAAAAAAAAAAAAATAGATTTGCTTTTCATTTTCATTGGAGATGGCCATTATTCAGAATAACGACCAGGTTTCAGCGAGAGTGAATTCAGATATTTGATAGACAAGGTTTCATGGATAAAGACTGAAAATAATGTCTAAGCCCTCTTTGACTTGAATACAGGAAATTTGAATAAAATATTTACTGAAAAGATTGAAATGTCATGTTATACTTTGAAAGATGAGGAGTTGATAATACTGCAAACGAAATGATGAAAAGAAGCTTGACTCAAGATAAAAATCCAAATGAAATCCCAATTAAACAAATATGCTAAATTCAAATGAAATTACAGTCAGCTGTGAAATAAGTTAAAAGAATAATTGGAAAAAAAAAAAAAAAAAAAAAAAAAAAACAGTGATGAAAATAGCAATCCTCATCTTGCAATATTTAAATATGCTATCAAAACTGACATAATTGAGAGATATTTTACCTATAATAAAAAGGCACACAACTTGACAAATAAGATTGGTAATCAAGTAATAGTTCAACCTTATGCTAAAAATAAATATTTGAAAAATACAAAAAAATCTCAAGTGGCAAATGTGGTAGAGAATATTGAAAAAGATATATGTCCGAATTTGAAAATAGAAAAAATACTAATGAAAAACAGAAAGCATTTAAAATTGAAATCAAAATGAGAGGAGAGTGACATGCATAAAAATTGTGTACGAAACTGTTTGCGATAAGATGAGAAGGCTAAAAGAAATCACCCACCCAAGATTAAAGATTACAAAGGCCATATTCCCAAACTGTTTTGGTACTATGATTAGACAAATCTGAAATTGATGGTAAGCAAAACAACCGATTAGAATTAAAATTTAAATTCTAGTTGCTATAAATGTTAGTCCATACATGTTGTGGTTTATTAGTATTTGTTCAGTAATAATTAGTTAGAACAATGAGTTACTTCAGATGCACATGTAGTTGAGTGATTATTGGCACAGAGAGCAAGATTGGCATGTCAAATTCAAATTCCAGGCAAAGCTGTTGTGTATACTTTGGTACAAATACTCTTGGAAGCATAGTGGAGTAATGGATAGTGATTGAGGAATCGGAGAGCCAAGTTCGAATTCCAGTCAGATCTGTTACATTTACTTACATGCTAATACAGTTAGGAAAGGTATGAATCTTCTTTTCACTTAGCTTTGGGTAAATAGCAGGACAGACTGGTTTCTATAGCCTTGGATGACAACTAGTCTAAGAGAAGGTAACTTTGAAATCAGAAACTGGTTTGGAGAGGGTTGGGCTCTGTCAGGCTATCTTGCCTAAGAAACACCATGGCTGCAGTGCATGTGGTGCCCTCTATGACTTTGATGGTTCACGGGATTTGTACAATCTTAGAAAAAGTATAAATCCATCTATTCTCCCCCCACCAACTTATGGGTTAATAACAGGGCAGGCTGGTCTTTGTCTCACCAGGGGAAGGACAACCCTGAATTCAAAACTGGTTGAGTGTAGGGCTAGTAAATCCACCCCATAAAAAGTGTACAGAAACCACAGCAACAACATCTAATGTGGTGTGGCTCTATACACCATAAGGAATTCTACATGGTTAACCTACAATAGGAGTTAGTCTACTTTATATGTGTGCTTTGTAATCATATATATGTCCCTTATCATTCAGATATTATTTTTGCTGTAAGCAAGATGTCACAGAATCATTGTAATACGTGTCTGATTGATTCATTTTCTAAGGTTTATCAACCCTTTGCAGAGAAATATTTTTATATTGTAAGAATTGGTGTGGGGGGATAATTTTGTGATACAAGTTTTACTAATTAAATAGGAATGAGAAAAGGTGGATTAAGATCTTTCTCAAGTCAATTTGTGTGTTAGTGAATATAATGAACTCAACTGAAATTTGAACTCTGCCCTTTGATTAACAATTTTAAGCCTTTATCCATGACACCACTTGCACAACCAAGCTTACAGTACCTGGTATTCCAAGCAGTCACCCATCAAGGTACTGACCAGGCTTAACTTTAGTGATTGTATATGTATGCATGTCTTTTCTCTTTTATGTGAATACTACTAGTAACAAATATGGTGCCAAGGAATCCTGGAAAGAAAAATGGTGAAAAGCTTAAATTTGATCTTTAGCCAACAGTAAAGAAAAATGGACTTTTGCAGCAAAAAGGTCACAAGTTCAAGTGTTCCTGGGAGTTTATTCTTTGATTGCAATCCACATTGTTTATTAATGATTGTTGACTTAAGATTTACAATTAAAAGCAACTTGAATGGAGATGAAAAATCTTTTTCTATGTGCCATGTCTCTTCTGGATATTGGTGATCATGGCTCTCTACAATTTCCTGTCCTTTGTAGCTCTTAATAAACTTGCTCCATCATCCATTTACTCAAACTCGCTAGATAGCTTTGGGTTGTTTTTCCCCTGTCACTCTTGCCTCAATCTGTCCTGTGAGTATAAAATTTTCCAAGCCCTCTTTCCTCATTATGTGTCTTAGAAATTTTAACTGTCTCTTTCTGATGTTAATATCCTTTTTGTTTCCATTTTCTCTAAAACTGTTACTGCTCACAAATTCAGGCATTCATGGCATTCTCAGCATCTTTCTGTAGAACCACATTTATTTCAAATTGTTTAAAGAAACACTAGGCATGGTGGACTAGAGGAGGCACAGTCAAGTAATGGATAAGCAGCTCAGATTTTGGAATCAGAGAGCCGAGTTCAAATTCCAGTTGAATCCATTACATTCACTTACATGCTAATACCCTTGGGAAAGGTATGAATCCTCTTCTTCTCTTACCAACTATGGATGAATAGCAGGACAGACCTGGTTCTATAACCTTGGTTGGCAACTGGTCTACCGCAGAAAGAAATGGCAACCTACCATGGAAAAAAAAATCTGCCTTGTCAGTCATGTATCAAAAGATACATGATTGCCTAAGCATGTATCACACATGGCACATAACTGAGTTAAAAATTAATGAACTACAGGGAGTCTTTTGAAAAAAATTGGGTTTAAAAATTCTACTAAAAGCTTAGACATATGGATAATGCCATTATACTCTGGTCCAGCTAAGAAGGTTTAAATCGCTTATAAGGTTTCGCTTAATGGACTGGTCCAATCAGAATATTTGCCACCATTTTCTGATTTTGTTCTAGTCATAGAAAGAAAACTGCTGATTTTCATATGAATTTTCTACAGGAATGTGGCTATAAAATGGATTGGCTGCAAATAGCAAAGAACATGATGGATAGCCGAAACAAATCTTGTAATGATAATGACTTATCTCAAAATTACACAATATTAACACTCTTCATACAAGGGATAGGTCATAATAATTGGGGAGGGGGAAGAATTTCTCAATAAGCAATAAACAGATGGTCTTAATAATAGGGGTTGGGGTTGTAAAAATCATTTGAAAGCTCAAAAATTTAGATTTTAGGTTGTTTTTTTTTTAAAACCACTAATGTAACACTGAATTTCACCTCCAGGATTTCTTACACTTTCAGATAAGATAGTAATATGCAAAGAAGCCCTGGCATAACTTAATTAGTATGAAAAAAAAAAAAAAAAAAAAAAAAGAAGACTTCACCTAAATTAAATATCAAATTGCATAATCACATATAAATAGAAATTACATTTTTGCACCATCATTGTATGAAAAAGTTCAAGAAATTCTGGGTATGAGGAAATCCTGCAGACAAGACTTGTCTACACATCTTATTTTAACAAAAAAGTGTGTGAGTAAAGACCTGTAACTAAGTATAAGAATTACTGTTTCAGCCATTGTACACTCAGGCCTTCTTCAGGTGATAATTGGAATT
This sequence comes from Acanthosepion lycidas, assembly GCA_963932145.1. Taxonomy (NCBI): domain Eukaryota; kingdom Metazoa; phylum Mollusca; class Cephalopoda; order Sepiida; family Sepiidae; genus Acanthosepion; species Acanthosepion lycidas. Next base: position 34,945,399 of record OZ010606.1, read on the forward strand.
TCAAACGGAACCTTTTATTTAGTCCACAAGATACACTGTTCTAATTTCATGTGTCATACCTTTGGATATCTCAGTTTTAGTTAATTCTCCTTGATAACTCTTCAAGTTTTTGTTCTCTCTGCTGAGGTCAGGGATAGAACTCACAATTCTTCATCTCCAAGGACACATGGTAGAGTGTATAAAAGCATTGGTTGATTGATCCAAAATATGACATGACCCAATGTTGTGAATATGGCAATAAAGATGAGGACAACAAGATATGTCCCAGTGGATAAAAGCATTGATTGATTGATCCAAAAGTGATTTAACCCAAAGAGTTGAGAGTTCAATCCCTGGCCACAGCAAAGAGAACAAAAACTTGGAGAGTTGAATTATCAAGGGGAATTAAATAAAACTGATATATCCAAAGGTATGGCAAGTGGAATTAGAACAATTTACCCACTAAAGGGATCGGTTCAAAATTCCAAATACTGCTTGTAAAAGGCCAGAGTGTACGATGACTAAAACATTGCAAATATGGCAATAAAGATGAGGACAACAGTTCGAAGAACGTAAATAAAGGAGTGTCTTAAGCTTAGCAGGGTGAAGAAATTGGAAAATATATTTCAGTTCCTTACTGCCTTCTATTAGGCACCTAAGAGTAATATATTAAAAGTAGATCTGTGGGGAAAAAAAACAAACTAATTAATGCAAATTATAACACTGAAGGTCATTTTTATACTAAGTTACACATGGTAATCTTATTAGTTGAATCTGAAATCTGATAAAAAGATACAGAGTGCATGTTGTGCCCAATCAAGTATGGAGAGTGTGGATTGGTGTAACTGGACAGAAGGCAGAACATGACAGTCCTCAAAATAAGTTGGCAGTGCAATAGTGTAACCACACTCTAATTTCCCTGTTGATTTTGAAGAAAGAAGAAGACTTGCAACCCTGCCAGCTGCTGGTGGTTCAGTTGTGCTGGTGGCCCCAGAAACATCATTTGTTGGTTGTTCTTCAGCTGGAGTCAAGAGGCGACCATCCTCTTCCTGAGCCAATACCAATAACCGGCTACGTGTACAACCCAGGACAAAGGGTAGAGTAGATGTATTTGGCAGCACCAACCCTGAAAGAAAAAGAAAGAGAAATAAATTATATATTATTTTTTTTAATTATGTATAAAAAGTAAAGACTTCTATTCATGTACTTAAATATGTGTAGTTACCTAATCTATACAGATCAGTGAAATTTGACTTGCATCAAATATGTACTCTTGACTACTTGTAGTTAAAGCAAGCTAATCAGAGAATGACAGTAAAAATTACAATGTTGATCTTAAGGTAAACAAGCATAGAGTATCTTTAGTATAGAATTTTGACTTTTCTATGCAGAAAGCAGACTAGACTTTTTTTAATTACTTCACAGAATTAAATTTTTATATATTATCTCTATTCTTTTTCCTGTCCCAAATCATCAAAGCTAGTTAAGCAACTGAAATTAAATATTTTCCCTTAAAGTCTAGAGCAGCATTTCTCAACATTCTTAACTTTGTGTAACCCTTGAAATTGTTTTCAGGTCTCAAGAAACCCCTGCATAAAAATTATTATATATCATTATTAATATCTCTCTCTTTTATATCTTTTTTTTTTTTTTTTTATAGCTCATGTGGTCAACATACTACATGGACACCATGCATGCATGATGTATTCAAGTGAGTCACTCGGTGATATACGAATCTGCCATGTATAGGTCCTATGCACTAACCAGTGAAGACAGTATAACACTGACAACATATAGATATTGCTAAATACAATCCCTATGATGATTATAATTTTAAATAATATAAAATATGCTTATTATAATAAGCAAGGATTTTCCAACAATATGCAGTATGCATATAGTAAAATTACAAAGATAAAATTAAACAAAAATTACTAAAAAATCAACCTATTTATCACTGTTTCTCACAAAACCCCTAGTGACTTCTTGTGAAACCTTAGGGTTCCAGGGAAGACTGGTTGAGAAACACTGGTCTAAAGAGAGGAAAACTATAAAGCCACTATGATTTGATACTCAGTGAAACTTATTTTGCACTAAATGTGCAGTCTGGATTTGTAATCAAGTTAAACCAACCAGGAAATGGCAGGGCAAAGTACAAAGTTGATTTTAAGGGAAAAAGTGCTTGACTTTATAAAAATAAAATTTGTTTTCTAAATACTAAGACCAATCCGAAGAACTGAATAAATCTCCAGAGCATTGGATTTTGGGAGGGATAACAGATATTAAAATTTTGAAGATGACAGTAACAATAATCTAGCAAAGACATGGTAGGAGGAAAAATGTTATGAATCGTCTTCTTGAAAGAGCTACTATTTAAAAAAAAAAAAAAATAAAAACAAGTAAATGTCTTTATTGGTGACTATGGTTATTAGGATCAGTGTGTACTCTGTTGCAGATGGTTTCATACTCATACATCATTCTAGGAGGGCTGATCTCATGAGCAAGCTTATTCTTCAGTTGAAGCAAATCAAAAACACAATTGCAGGTTGCTATTAGTTATGTGCAAAAGTTCCCAGCATCTTGGAAGGAAATAAGAAAGAAATTGGAAAGAAATTGGCAGAAAAGAAAGAAAGAAATTGGTAGAAAAGGAATTGGAAAGAGGAAAGCAAGAAGGAAAAGAAAAAAAAGAATGTAAAAAGATTTAATAAAAATGAAAGGATTGATAGATTGATAAACTATAAAAAAAAAAAAAAAAAAAAAAAAAAAAAAAAAAAAAATCAATCTTTTGCAGCTTATTTAAATCCAGAAAATATTTTTAGACAAGACTTTTTGGAGATAATGATTTACTGATACAAGTCCTAATAATTAACCCATAGCTGAGGGGGGAAAACGGTGGATTCATATCTTTCTCAAGGGTATTTTGCACACAAGTAAAAATAACAAACATGACTGGAATTCAAATTTGGCTCTCTGATTTCCAATCATCAGTAGTAATTCATTATATAACCTATATATCCAAGCTTATAGCACTTTGTATTCCCAATCAGTCACCTATCTAGGTACTAACCTGGCTCAATGTTGCTTTTCAGTGAATATACAAGAACCAGTGTTTCAACGTGATATGGTCATAAGTCACAAATGAAGAGAACTCAAAATAAAACTCGCAGACTATTTCACTCTTGCAATATTATACATTGATATTTCATATATAATGTAGATACAGAAACAAAAAGAAACATTAGAACTACATATATAGAAAAAGCATTTAAGAAAAATAAGTAATTGGATTTGAAACTTTCACTTTAGGCAATAAATACAAAACAAAATGGCATATTGTATAAGTAAACACCCCTGAACGCAAAAGCAAAACAAAGCAACAAGATGATTTTTTATAAGGACATTCAGATTTAAGAAGGAATAGGCAAGCAACGACATTGTTTTTTGTGTATGATTTTGGTTGTTAAGTTGCAATAATATCAAACTTTGTTATAAGGTTTTATTAACAGATAAAACACCAAAAAAGATATTGGTGCATTTAAAAATTATTAGCATTTCAAGAGAAATAAAAAATACCTTGAGCAGACAGAACTGTAGATAGTGCCAATTCATTCCAGGATGCAATACAACGCAGATTGTCTTCAAGGGCATAGACTGACAAGTTTCCATTGTTGTGTAACAGACACAGAGTTGTCAGAGAATTATCATCATCATGATAGTAGATTTCTCTAAAATAAAGAAAACAAAGATGCAAGAATTTCAAGGAAGCTATGAAAAGTGGATCACTGGCCTTGTTTCAATTTATGTAAAAATTATACAGGAATTGAAGATCAAATACCTAACAACATTAAAAAAATTTATTTTTGGAAAAACTGTCAGACTAAATCTGGTAAAGAGTGATAATTTCTTTCTTTATCAAAGCTTGCTGGTTTAAAGCATTTTTGGTTTTTGCATGTACCAGTAGTGTAATTGTTAGTGAGTTACAAAGAGAAGTTGGCAAGCTGAGTTCAAATTCCAGGCAAGTTTGTAATGTTCACTTTTGCACAAATACTCTTGGGAGAGTTATGAATCCATCTCTTCTTCCCCAGCTATGGTTTAAATAGCAGGGATGATTGAGCACTTTTGCAAAGAGGGAAAAAAATGCACACAACTCCATTGTGCATGGAATGCTTCAAAGAATATCATACAGTTATGAATATCAAATTTTAAAAACTAACATTTGTTTAATTTTTTTTACAGAGTTAAAATATAATTATTATAGTTTTTGTATATAATCAAGTAAAAATAAACATAAAAACTTCACTTAAAAAAAAAGAAATAAAATTTTAAAGAATTAATTTTCTCTTTTTACCTATTTAGCATTTATACAACCTTTTCTCACAGTCTAAGGATTATGGTAATAATAAATAGCCAATGTGTGAATCTGAGATCTTCATTTTGTTTGATTTTAATCATTTTTAATCTTTTGGATACTATGCTTCATATAGAAAAAAATGTGATATATATATATCCCTTGATGAGTGGACGGAGCATCTACAAAACTATAAAGCTGTGATGCTGAAGGTAACATCAATCAGCTAATGATAAATGTTATATTTGTATTAAACCTATATATCACATTTATACAAATTAGAATATGCTAATTTAATGGGCAGAATAAAATTATGTATCATTCTGAACATGGGTTAGGCTTACAGCCATATCAAGTTTAAACACTAGTTCTTGTATGATCACCAAAGTTAAACAATGTCCAGCTTGGTCAGTACCTAGATGGACCTGACTGCTTGGGTATTGGGTATGCAAAGTGCTTTAAACTTGGATGTGCAGGTGGTGTAATGGATAACAGCTCTGAATTGAGAATCAAAGAGTTGAGCTCCAATTCCAGTTAGGTTTGTCATAGTCACTGATGCACACATACCCTTGGGAAAGATATGAATCCACATCTTTTCCCTCCAGCTACGGGTTAGTTAGTTGGACTTGTATCACTAAATCATTATCTCCAAAAAAATTTGACAATTTATAATATTTTTTGGCTTTAAATAACTTACAAAATGTTGAAAAAAAATATTTAAAAAAATAAAATAAAACTCATTAATCAATTGAACTTAATTTCATGAAAACTTTTCCATTTAATACCGAGATTATTATAGAGTAAATTTCAAGTAAAAGGTGTTCTTGCCATATTTTTTGAAAGATATTTACTTAAGGTATACAGTAAGATAAAAAAAAATATTTGAAATAAAGAGGAAATGAAGTATACACTCATTTTTGCCAAGATGATCGAGATATCAATGTCCAGGTTTGAACACTATTATGCTGATCTCTGAATCAGATAGTATTCTATCCAGTCACATCTGGATGGATAATTCTTTTCAAAGTTAATCTTAAAAATACCAATAATTATAATCTAATCAGCTCAAGTTGATTAGTGAACTATAGGTAAATCTACTAGCAATTATTTGTGCCAATCCTTTGGTGAGAATTTTTATGATTAAATAATTACAAATTACTATAATTTAAATAAAGCATTTTCTTCCATGTGCCATATCCCTTCAGGATGTAGGTGATCATGACTCTCCATAATTTCTTGCCTTTTGTAGTTTGTTTAATTATACCCTAAGAAGGATAAATAAAACAAAGATTCCACTTTCTTTTTCCATCTGGATTGTACACCTGAAGAAGGTTGTAGAATGAACCAGATGAATTGGTGTTGTAACCACAACCAAAAAGAATTTGACTCTCGGCTCAAAATTTCAGAAAATAGAGTTTAGAAAGCTAATGTTGGAGCTAGACTATTTTACTTTCTAGAGTAGTGGGGGCGAGATAGATCTTTTCATTGAAGCTCACCAATAGAAATGCAAACTGACTCCTTCCCTCTATTAGGTTGGGATGAGATCTTGAGCAAGTCTTACCAACTCCCCTTCCCATTCCAAAGATATGGTGAAGCCAGTGGTAGCAGGTTGCTGAGTTTCAGCTGCTGGGCACTGTCTGCATCAGACTGTTTTGGCCAGCACTGCTCCCTTTGGCAGGCAGATGAGTTCTCCAGTAAAAACAACCAATGGTTTGGTAATAGCTAGTACAGTTAAGATGCTATTGTACTGCTTTGGCTTTCTATGGTATCAAGTGCTAGTCAAACCAAGGAGTGCTGCTGTTTGTGTGCAATGATACTTCAGTACTATAATCCAGTAAAGACAACAAGTATCAAAGTCCTATGTGTCTTTGTTGAACACAATGGACAGTTGATAATGGTGATCTTATTTTCTGTGATAAAGAAATTAATATCATACTACAATGTGTGAACAAGATATTTTCTTTGTTGTACTTGGATAAAAAGTAGAATTTGAATATATAATCTTAAAATAAGTTCTTAAAATGTAAAACCTTTTTGTGATAATGTTGATTTTTAACATTTTTGGTTGACAGTGAATAGTTATGGGTTTGCCAATTTGTAATTTTTTTTTTATATATAGAAAACATCATTAAGTTATTAGTTACATAAATGTTACAATGAAATCTGGCAAAGATCAGATACATATTTACATTGAAGTGGTGCCAAGTAAGAGTTAAGATGGCCTAAAATAAATAGACAGAAACATAAGAGCTTTTTCTTTATCTTCTGATATCACAAGTATAAATACAGACACATTAGTATATGTATATATATATATATATATATATCACAAGTATAAATACAGACACATTAGTATATGTATATATATATATATATATATATCACAAGTATAAATACAGACACATTAGTATATGTATATATATATATATATATATATCACAAGTATAAATACAGACACATTAGTATATGTATATATATATATATATATATATATATCACAAGTATAAATACAGACACATTAGTATATGTATATATATATATATATATATATATATCACAAGTATAAATACAGACACATTAGTATATGTATATATATATATATATATATATCACAAGTATAAATACAGACACATTAGTATATGTATATATATATATATATATATATATATCACAAGTATAAATACAGACACATTAGTATATGTATATATATATATATATATATATATATCACAAGTATAAATACAGACACATTAGTATATGTATATATATATATATATATATATATATCACAAGTATAAATACAGACACATTAGTATATGTATATATATATATATATATATATATATCACAAGTATAAATACAGACACATTAGTATATGTATATATATATATATATATATATCACAAGTATAAATACAGACACATTAGTATATGTATATATATATATATATATATCACAAGTATAAATACAGACACATTAGTATATGTATATATATATATATATCACAAGTATAAATACAGACACATTAGTATATATATATATATATATATCACAAGTATAAATACAGACACATTAGTATATATATATATATCACAAGTATAAATACAGACACATTAGTATATATATATATATCACAAGTATAAATACAGACACATTAGTATATGTATATATATCACAAGTATAAATACAGACACATTAGTATATGTATATATATCACAAGTATAAATACAGACACATTAGTATATGTATATATATCACAAGTATAAATACAGACACATTAGTATATGTATATATATCACAAGTATAAATACAGACACATTAGTATATGTATATATATCACAAGTATAAATACAGACACATTAGTATATGTATATATATCACAAGTATAAATACAGACACATTAGTATATGTATATATATCACAAGTATAAATACAGACACATTAGTATATGTATATATATCACAAGTATAAATACAGACACATTAGTATATGTATATATATCACAAGTATAAATACAGACACATTAGTATATATATATATATATCACAAGTATAAATACAGACACATTAGTATATATATATATATATCACAAGTATAAATACAGACACATTAGTATATATATATATATCACAAGTATAAATACAGACACATTAGTATATATATATATATATATCACAAGTATAAATACAGACACATTAGTATATATATATATATATCACAAGTATAAATACAGACACATTAGTATATATATATATATATATCACAAGTATAAATACAGACACATTAGTATATATATATATATCACAAGTATAAATACAGACACATTAGTATATATATATATATCACAAGTATAAATACAGACACATTAGTATATATATATATATATCACAAGTATAAATACAGACACATTAGTATATATATATATATATCACAAGTATAAATACAGACACATTAGTATATATATATATATATCACAAGTATAAATACAGACACATTAGTATATATATATATATCACAAGTATAAATACAGACACATTAGTATATATATATATATCACAAGTATAAATACAGACACATTAGTATATATATATATATCACAAGTATAAATACAGACACATTAGTATATATATATATATCACAAGTATAAATACAGACACATTAGTATATGTATATATATCACAAGTATAAATACAGACACATTAGTATATGTATATATATCAAGTATAAATACAGACACATTAGTATATGTATATATATCAAGTATAAATACAGACACATTAGTATATGTATATATATCAAGTATAAATACAGACACATTAGTGTATGTATATATATATATCAAGTATAAATACAGACACATTAGTGTATGTATATATATATATCAAGTATAAATACAGACACATTAGTGTATGTATATATATATATCAAGTATAAATACAGACACATTAGTGTATGTATATATATATATCAAGTATAAATACAGACACATTAGTGTATGTATATATATATATCAAGTATAAATACAGACACATTAGTGTATGTATATATATATATCAAGTATAAATACAGACACATTAGTGTATGTATATATATATATCAAGTATAAATACAGACACATTAGTGTATGTATATATATATATCAAGTATAAATACAGACACATTAGTGTATGTATATATATATATCAAGTATAAATACAGACACATTAGTGTATGTATATATATATATCAAGTATAAATACAGACACATTAGTGTATGTATATATATATATCAAGTATAAATACAGACACATTAGTGTATGTATATATATATATCAAGTATAAATACAGACACATTAGTGTATGTATATATATATATCAAGTATAAATACAGACACATTAGTGTATGTATATATATATATCAAGTATAAATACAGACACATTAGTGTATGTATATATATATATCAAGTATAAATACAGACACATTAGTGTATGTATATATATATATCAAGTATAAATACAGACACATTAGTGTATGTATATATATATATCAAGTATAAATACAGACACATTAGTGTATGTATATATATATATCAAGTATAAATACAGACACATTAGTGTATGTATATATATATATCAAGTATAAATACAGACACATTAGTGTATGTATATATATATATCAAGTATAAATACAGACACATTAGTGTATGTATATATATATATCAAGTATAAATACAGACACATTAGTGTATGTATATATATATATCAAGTATAAATACAGACACATTAGTGTATGTATATATATATATCAAGTATAAATACAGACACATTAGTGTATGTATATATATATATCAAGTATAAATACAGACACATTAGTGTATGTATATATATATATCAAGTATAAATACAGACACATTAGTGTATGTATATATATATATCAAGTATAAATACAGACACATTAGTGTATGTATATATATATATCAAGTATAAATACAGACACATTAGTGTATGTATATATATATATCAAGTATAAATACAGACACATTAGTGTATGTATATATATATATCAAGTATAAATACAGACACATTAGTGTATGTATATATATATATCAAGTATAAATACAGACACATTAGTATATGTATATATATATATATCAAGTATAAATACAGACACATTAGTATATGTATATATATATATATCAAGTATAAATACAGACACATTAGTATATGTATATATATATATATCAAGTATAAATACAGACACATTAGTATATGTATATATATATATATCAAGTATAAATACAGACACATTAGTATATGTATATATATATATATCAAGTATAAATACAGACACATTAGTATATGTATATATATATATATCAAGTATAAATACAGACACATTAGTATATGTATATATATATATATCAAGTATAAATACAGACACATTAGTATATGTATATATATATATATCAAGTATAAATACAGACACATTAGTATATGTATATATATATATATCAAGTATAAATACAGACACATTAGTATATGTATATATATATATATCAAGTATAAATACAGACACATTAGTATATGTATATATATATATATCAAGTATAAATACAGACACATTAGTATATGTATATATATATATCAAGTATAAATACAGACACATTAGTATATGTATATATATATATCAAGTATAAATACAGACACATTAGTATATGTATATATATATATCAAGTATAAATACAGACACATTAGTATATGTATATATATATATCAAGTATAAATACAGACACATTAGTATATGTATATATATATATCAAGTATAAATACAGACACATTAGTATATGTATATATATATATCAAGTATAAATACAGACACATTAGTATATGTATATATATATATCAAGTATAAATACAGACACATTAGTATATGTATATATATATATCAAGTATAAATACAGACACATTAGTATATGTATATATATATATCAAGTATAAATACAGACACATTAGTATATGTATATATATATATCAAGTATAAATACAGACACATTAGTATATGTATATATATATATCAAGTATAAATACAGACACATTAGTATATGTATATATATATATCAAGTATAAATACAGACACATTAGTATATGTATATATATATATCAAGTATAAATACAGATACATTAGTATATGTATATATATATATCAAGTATAAATACAGATACATTAGTATATGTATATATATATATATCAAGTATAAATACAGACACATTAGTATATGTATATATATATATCAAGTATAAATACAGATACATTAGTATATGTATATATATATATCAAGTATAAATACAGATACATTAGTATATGTATATATATATATCAAGTATAAATACAGATACATTAGTATATGTATATATATATCAAGTATAAATACAGATACATTAGTATATGTATATATATATATCAAGTATAAATACAGATACATTAGTATATGTATATATATATATATATCAAGTATAAATACAGATACATTAGTATATGTATATATATATATATATATATATATATATCAAGTATAAATACAGATACATTAGTATATGTATATATATATATATATATATATATATATATCAAGTATAAATACAGATACATTAGTATATGTATATATATATATATATATATATATCAAGTATAAATACAGATACATTAGTATATGTATATATATATATATCAAGTATAAATACAGATACATTAGTATATGTATATATATATATATCAAGTATAAATACAGATACATTAGTATATGTATATATATATATATATATATATCAAGTATAAATACAGATACATTAGTATATGTATATATATATATATATATATATCAAGTATAAATACAGATATATATATATATATATATACATATACTAATGTATCAAGTATAAATACAGATACATTAGTATATGTATATATATATATATATATATATATATATCAAGTATAAATACAGATACATTAGTATATGTATATATATATATATATATATATATATCAAGTATAAATACAGATACATTAGTATATGTATATATATATATATATATATATATCAAGTATAAATACAGATACATTAGTATATGTATATATATATATATATATATATATCAAGTATAAATACAGATACATTAGTATATGTATATATATATATATATATATATATCAAGTATAAATACAGATACATTAGTATATGTATATATATATATATATATATATATCAAGTATAAATACAGATACATTAGTATATGTATATATATATATATATATATATATCAAGTATAAATACAGATACATTAGTATATGTATATATATATATATATATATATCAAGTATAAATACAGATACATTAGTATATGTATATATATATATATATATCAAGTATAAATACAGATACATTAGTATATGTATATATATATATATATATATCAAGTATAAATACAGATACATTAGTATATGTATATATATATATATATATCAAGTATAAATACAGATACATTAGTATATGTATATATATATATATATATATATATATCAAGTATAAATACAGATACATTAGTATATGTATATATATATATATATATATATATATCAAGTATAAATACAGATAAATTAGTATATATATATATATATATATATATATATATATATCAAGTATAAATACAGATACATTAGTATATATATATATATATATATATATATATATCAAGTATAAATACAGATACATTAGTATACGTATATATATATATATATATATATATATATATATATCAAGTATAAATACAGATACATTAGTATACGTATATATATATATATATATATATCAAGTATAAATACAGATACATTAGTATACGTATATATATATATATATATATATCAAGTATAAATACAGATACATTAGTATACGTATATATATATATATATATATATCAAGTATAAATACAGATACATTAGTATACGTATATATATATATATATATATATCAAGTATAAATACAGATACATTAGTATACGTATATATATATATATATATATATATCAAGTATAAATACAGATACATTAGTATACGTATATATATATATATATATATATATCAAGTATAAATACAGATACATTAGTATACGTATATATATATATATATATATATATCAAGTATAAATACAGATACATTAGTACACGTATATATATATATATATATATCAAGTATAAATACAGATACATTAGTACACGTATATATATATATATATATATCAAGTATAAATACAGATACATTAGTATACGTATATATATATATATATATATCAAGTATAAATACAGATACATTAGTATACGTATATATATATATATATATATATCAAGTATAAATACAGATACATTAGTATACGTATATATATATATATATATATATCAAGTATAAATACAGATACATTAGTATACGTATATATATATATATATATATATCAAGTATAAATACAGATACATTAGTATACGTATATATATATATATATATATATCAAGTATAAATACAGATACATTAGTATACGTATATATATATATATATATATATCAAGTATAAATACAGATACATTAGTATACGTATATATATATATATATATCAAGTATAAATACAGATACATTAGTATATGTATATATATATATATATCTATATCACACAAACAAATGTATGACAACACAAGACTAAACAAATTGTGAATTTAGAAGATGTGGGTTTGTCCATCAGTTAAAATATTGTAAAATCTGCTCTTCATAAATGACCAAGTTTTATTTTACTAATAAAAGTTTTCATTAGTAAGTATCATGTGATGTCTAATAGTTCATTCATTATCACATGAGCTGAAAAAAAAACCAAAAAAAAAAAAAAAACACATATTTGAGAACATGTGAATCTGATTATTTTCACCCCTGCTCAAAAAAAAAAAAGAAAAGTTCATCATATCTTATATGCAATGCTGAGGTAATTGAGAAGCTAATGTTTACCCAAACCACTTTTTTTATACAGTGTCTTATGTGTGTGATAAAGATTCTCCCCGAGCTTCATATCTTTTGTTACTCTTAGCAATACTTTCCCTTTTATGACCTCTTTCTTCATGGTACCATTTCCTCCATCCATTTGGTTGTGACAAGCTGATAAAGAAAGATTAATGACTGAAAATCCTTTTTGAATATCTGAATATTATATGTAAGACCCTTCCCTTTTTTTTTCTCCTTACATCACTCTGCTTTCCTGTGTAGATATAGTACTCTCTACATGGAATATGTGTATAAATGTATTAGTTTTGTGTATATCTTAGTATTATAAAGGTCTGAGAACAAAGTATGTTTGTCATTCCTTTTCCTTTCAGCCATTCTGTTCTGTCCGTGAAATACGGTGTTATTATATCACGCATATAATAATGGCCATAACAGGGGAATCATTCTTCTGAGCACACCTCGTTATATGAAAACTGGAAAACATTTTATATATATATATATATTATACATACAGAATATTTCAAATAAACAGTTTACTTTAATTAAAACAATAAGTATTAGGTTGGTGCAAAAATAATGACGTAATAATGTCGTTTTTTGATGTAACGTCAAAAAACGACATTATTACGTCATTATTTTTGCACCAACCTAATAGAAACTGAAAGTATGGCAAATTTTTCCTTAATATTTTTACATCAGCAGAAATTGTTTAGTATTGATAGAAAAACAAAATTTTGCTGACCAAAAACTTGAGGAATTTAAAACAGAAGTGATTTTCATCACTTCCCTTTGTGAAATTCCTATGTACATGTCCAAGGAGACCATCTCAAGAGACATTACATGTTAGAATAAGTAATTCTTCATGGTCAAATCCTTGAAACTTTGATTACACTTTGTAGACAAACAGATAATCATGACTAACAGATTAAGCTTATCTACTGAACTTGCAGTATCATTAAGTCACTCCAATTCTACTATCCCAAAATGACAAAATTATATAAAGAGCTAATTAAAATGCTTAAAATAGATTTTTAACAAAATATAGATATTTCAGACACAGTAAAAACATTTGAGGGTTCAGTTTTTTTTTTCTTTAGCTTTAATTAAAAGTAAAATAAAGAATATTTTATTTTACTTTTAAATGCATAAATTTTAGTTATCAGAATTAAAGCATGTATGTTTACATATCCAACTTTAATACATTATCATAAATAATGATGATGATTGAGAAGCCCTTAAGTCACAATTAAAAAGAAATTAAACATTCATCTTTTCAGACATTGCCTTATAATTCATATTTCTACAATATAGCTTTTAAAATTTTTGATAGACAAAAGGCTGCTTTTATAATAATAATTTGCTTAATAAAATTTGTTATGTAGTGTTTTCGGAACAACACTTAATTTAACATTTTTGACCACTACTACATCCTTACAGTGCCATAGTATTGGTATAATGAGGTATCCTTAATAAGATTGAATTTACTTTGGTCCCTGGATAAACAGATTTAAAATAGTTACAAATTCAACACCAACTAGCTTGGAAAAAAAAACTCCAAAGCCATAATTAAAAAAAATTATATATAAGGAAAATATGAAACAATGTACCACTTAGCTTTGTGCCATATATACCTCATTTTATAGAAGAAAGTTAATGCTTTAAAAAAATAAGAAGCTTATGGCCACATCACATTGAAGCACTGGTTCATATATGGTCACCAAAGTTAAGCAACATTGAGCCTGGTCAGTACCTAGATGGGTGACTGCTTGGGAACACCAAGTGCAGTAAGCTAGGATGTGAGTGTGCTTTTAATTGATGATAGCTCAGAATTGTTAATCAGAAAGCAGAGTTCCGATTCCAGTTGGATTCGTTATATTCATTTACAGGTAAATACCTCTTCTCCCCCAGCTATGGATTAATTAGTAAGATTTGTATTACTAAACCATTATGATTTCAAAAAAAAAAAATGATAAAAAAATAAATTCTTACAATCTAAAAATATTTTCTGGCTTTAAAATAACCTGCAAATGGTCAATAAGCCAAAAAAAAAAAAAAAAAAAAAAAATAAAAAAAATAATGAAGAAAAACTTCAAGAAGAAATATCTTAATATTAAAAAAAAAAAAGTGATGGATGATGTTATTTAGCATTGGGATTGACCAAAGAGAGTCATGGATAGCATAATCAAAGGATGGTACAGGACCATCTATATATGCATCATGCTAATGAATCTTTGATTATGGATGCTTGTATAAAGTGCCAATTAGTATTTCCAAGGAGGAAAAGGGTGTTTGGAGGTGCATTCCAAAGACATTTACTGTCTCCTGCCTTTTGAGCACAGTGGACTAATATGAAATTTGAAATAAGGAACTCTTGATAGACCTCTCTTTCTCTTTTCATTTTATATGTAAATGAAAAAGATTTTCATATACAAAAAATATCAAGTCATGTTATATTTTTCTATTTCTATCCACCAGATGGAAAATAACCAGTTGTTTCAGCAAAAATTATTAAAAATATTACACAGAACTTTTGCATAAATTCAACTGTCAAAATACTGGTTATTCCAATATAGGCATACTGGAAAAGAACTCTTATAAAGTGAGAACATCAACAGACCTAAACAAGACACACACTAATCCTAATATATTATGTCATTATAATCTAGTACATTTGTTATTTTAGATGAAATATTCACGATTAGATGAAATTTGCCAACGTCACTACCTTGAACTAGAAATGTTATGTGAAATTAAAGATAACATACAAATGCCTCTATGATAAAGAGGATATAACAAAGCCAGTATTCTCCAGAGGCCAAAGAAATTGCAGAATCATATCACTAGGTGATGAAAGGAGTTGATTTTACATATATTACAGAAAAAACTATGACAAAAGTGGAAAAAGCTTTTGTGTTGACACATTTCATCCTTTAGGACTTTATCAGATTAAAAAATGAGGTTTACATTGATGTGAGTACACATGCATATTAAGGAAAGAGTATGCCGATAATTTAACACTTTTTAAAAAATTCTCAATGCCCCCTTTTATTCATGTACAGTCACATCAATGTAATTATCACTTTAGTCTGAAGGACAAAATGTGTCACATGAAAACTTTTTCACTTTGTCAGTTTTTTTCCTTAAAATTGTTCTTGATATAAAAATTTATATATCGTTATATATATATATATATATATATATATATATATGAGATGGGCAGTTTAACTGAAAAACCGACTTTTTTTGGTTTCATCTTCACACCGTGAAACCACATCAAAATTTATTATGAAACCAAAATTGTTCAGTTTTTTTTAAGTGCTATCACTACTGAGTGACCACATCAAAAGAAAGACTATTGAAAGAGACTTTCAGATGTTAAGAAAATTAAGTTTTATCAAGATTTATACCATTGGAAGAGAAAAAAATTGAACAAAAATGTTTAAAACATTTAGTTGATTAGATTTAGGAAATAAATGTGAAATTATTTGTTTTCAAAAGAAACAAAGAAAAAAGAAAGGAAATACCATATTTCAAATACAACCTGATGTCTGAAATTTATCCATCACACCTTATTCATGCACACACACACACACATATATATATATATATATATATATATATATATATATATATATATATATATATATATGAGAGAGAGAGGAGGCATGGTGGAGTCGTGGGTAGCAGGTCGGATTGAGGAATCGGAGAGCCAAGTTCGAATTCTAGTTGAATCCATTGCATTCACTTATGTGCAATACCCTTGAGAAAGGGTATTAATCCTCTTCTCCCTCCAGCTATGGGTAAATAGCAGGACAGACTGGGTTCTATAGCCTTGGATGGCAACTGATCTAGGAGAAAGATAACTCTGAATTCAAAACCTGTGGAGGGTCGTTTAGGGACGTTGTGCACCATGTCGCTGTATTCAGCCCTTCAAAAAGTGTGGTTGGTTCTGTACAAAGCCATCACCACTATAATCATATCATATGTACTGGTGTCTGGGTTATTTGTTCCTAGGAACTGAGCTGCTTGACCCTCATATGTTGAATACGATGACAGAGTCCAACATATACAAGATTCAGATATAAATAAAATATATCTGTGAAAAAGCAATATGAGTAAAGACAAATAGAAAATTCATTTTGTCCTCTGATGAACTTTATCAGCAAATGACAGTATCTTATTTTGCAACAAGTATTTATAAACAGAAGTAAAAAATATTGTTAGGTTTTCAAAATTTGTACATTTAAGAACACTAACATATTTTTATGGGGAACCGTGAAAATAAAGGCAAAGTATGGAAGATGTTAAGCAATATAATTTAATGCCTAATAAACAAAAGTGAGTAAATGTTGTTGAAGTTTTTCTTATTTATTTTTCTTATATATTTACTTATTTTTTATATTAATGTAATTACATATTGCAAAATAAAATGCTTAACTCTACCTTGATAAAGTTCAACAGAGGATGAAACTCGGTAAAGAAAAGTTTTCCATTTGTCTTTTTATATCTGGATGATATAATTGTTACTCATAAAAATAAGTGTGAGGGTGTGTATACACAAGCCTTCTCAGAGTAACATATAATGGCAGAAGGTGAAAACAAGAAAAAGAAAGTATAAAGGAGACACAGACAAAGAATATGAGCAATCATTTAAGTGTATATTAAAAGGCAAAGTTTAAGAATAATAAATTCTGCGTTTTATCAGCCCCATTTTTTTCAAACGGAATTTATTCAATATTTCAAAAAGTTAAATGACATTATGAAGATATATGGTTGGAAACAGGATGAACTAGTCACTTGGAAATTTCATGGTCGTTTCCAATGAAGATCATCCATTAGCCTGTGCTTCTGTTCTTCTCTCACTTTTACTGTGTCTTCTCATTTTCTCCCTTATACTTCCTAATATTTCTTGCCCATCCTTGTATTTTATTCAGTGTTTAAATGGGTCAGTTTCATAAGCAAAATAAATAAAATTTAAAGAAAATGAAATGCACAAATATTATCTACTCCATCTTATGTTTCTTTTGCTCTATTTCTTCATAAAAAAATTTTAATCTATCAAAATGACTTTCTATTCATAACTGCTTTTCCAGCTTTTATTCAGGGTTTCAATATCCAACCAACAAGCTTCTGTCTTTCATATTTATCCCTTCCCTGTTTATTTTACATTTTCCCCAGAGCTTTCTTTGCATTTTCCCCCCAGAGCTTTCTACCTTCATACCTTCTTTTTCTCCCCTTCCACCTCTCCCATTTTTTTTTTCCAGCTGGGAAAATCTGGATATCTTGGTAAGAAATCATAGCAGTTGTTGGTTTTGTTTAATAGCATATCAACACCTAGTGAGTCAGCTAATGCCAAATCAAGTAGGGTTGGGATTTTATATTTGTGGATTATTATTATTTTGTAGTGAAATTAAGGTAAACATTTTTTTTTTAACATTATAATCATGTCAAGTTTTTAGTTTTTATATTTATAAACTGTACTTATGTTAAAAAGTTCAGTTCACTTTGCAGATTTTGGTATATAGGTGTGTTTCTTTCAAGAATTCAAAAATGTTATCTGGATTGACCCTGGTAAATAGTTTTTTCAGCTTACTAGTTTGGTAATATTTGATTTGGGTTAGTTTCAGATTCTTACAGGTTGTCAGTATATGGCTTACTGTGTACTTTTCATGGCATGTTATGCCCATTGGGGCTTGCTCTACCTTTAGTAGGGGTATGAGTGCATGATAGATATGTGCCCTATACAGAGCCTGATTTGTATCACCTCCTCTTTTCTGGACAGTGTGTAGCTCTGCCCATAGTAGTTGTAGATACAAACAAGCAGAATAATCCTATAGGTGATGCATAGATACTACATCAGCTATTGGCATTAAAATGCACAGCATAAAAGACTCTTGAGACTATGGCAACTACTTGCTTATGCACTTAAGTATAACAGGTTCATCAATTTATAGATTAACCTTTTAAATAGGAGCATAAATCATTGTATCTCAATTTTATATGCAGATATCAGAATGGAAGGAGTGTCAATTTATGCATCATTAAAAGAAAAATATAGGTTACACTGATGCCAGTAGATTCTTAACAGTTTTTCTCTTTGGAAAGATTCCTTCATTTCACACAAGCTCATCAGGTAAGTGGCTTGCTACCTCTTTTGCCCTTAATATGCCCAGTGAGGATTAAGTTTTCCAAACCCTCCTTCCTCATCATGTGTCCAAAGAAGTTCAGCTGTCTTTTCCTCATTTTGAGTACAAGTAGTCTTTCTGTTGCCATTTTTTAAGACTTCCTTGTTGCATGCTTGCTCTGTTCTGGGAATTTTCAGTATCCTTTCATAGAACTACATTTCTGTTACTTCTAATTTTTTCCTCAGCCATGGAGAAAGTATCAAACATTCACTGCTATACAAGGTAGACTATAGATTTACTAAATGAGTCATTCACATTAATTTCAGGGTTGGTTACCTGGATTGACAATACATCTGATGAAGGCTGGAAGACATAACAGCCCAAATGCTGTGATAACAAAGATGAGGACAACAGTCCACGTGTAAAGTTAAAAAATATAGAAATCTGATAAAATAAGCAATTCGGAAGCCCCCATAATCTAAAAAATCCAAGGACCCCCTCCTTGACATAAACATGCCAGAATAACACCTAGGGGCCATGTAAACAAGCTGATAGGATAACTTTGCTACATAATTATGGCTGTGCACTTCCTCTACATCTTCAGTGAAAACACAGAGAAAGGTATGCTATCATGTGCTGCATCCCTTCAGGACACAGGCAATCATGGCTCTCTACAACTTTCTATTTTGTATGGGTCTTAGTAGTTTTTCTCCATTTGTTAAGGACTCCACACTCTGTTCCACCATCCATTCACACAAGCTCATCAAATAAGTGGATCGCTGCCTTCCTCCATCTCTTTTGCCTTCAATATGCTAATCATGTATCCAAAGAATTTCAGCTGTTTTTTCCTGGTTTTGAGTATAAGTGTTTCTTCCTTGTTACTTACTTGCTCTGTCCATGGGATTTTCAATATTCTTCTGTAGAACCACATTTTTGTTGCCTTCAGTTTTTTTCCTTACCAATGGAGAAATTGTCTAACATTCACTAGCATACAACGTACACTATAAGTTTACTAAAAGAGTCAGGCACATAAATTTCAGGGCTGATAATTGGAAGATTAATATAGAAGTGAAGGAAATTTTTAAAAAGGTATTATATGAGAAAATAGAAATATTTATCTTTATGTGTCTTCAAAAAATATTGATATAACATTTTAAATGCATAATCATCAACTTCCTTCTCATTAGTAGCCTAAATTAGTCCAGCTTATTCTCAATGTAGCTAAAAAAAAAAAAAAAAAAAAAAAAGTCATTGTAGAATGCCAAATTGGGCTACAGTTAACTAACTGGGCTAAATTTCACTACTTATAAGTCATAAGTAGCAAAATTTAGAACATTATTACCAAACTTTCAAAATTAGCCCAGCTGGTTACTTGTAGGACAATTTGGCATCCTTTAGTAATGTGATCCATTCTCTCTATATATGATCTTCTGCACCAAACTTTAAATATGTCTTATGTTCCTTGAAGTTGACCTTCTCATGGCAGAGTTCACTTTTCTGAATAAATCTTAAAATGATATTGGCTCTTCCTAAAATTATGAGCATTTTTTTCAAAATGGTGATTTACAATTTAAATAATCTCCCAAGAGTCAGAGGTGGGTGGAGCGACAATAATCTCCCAAGGTTCAAAGATGGGGGAACAATAATATCTCTCTCTCTCTCTCTATATATATATATATATATATATATATATATAGAGAGAGAGAGAGAGAGAGTTTCAGAGGTGGTGGTAATAATGTCCCAAGGGAGTAGAAAATTAATCTCCCAAGTTCCAGAGGAAGTGGCAAATTAATTTCCCAAGTTCCAGGAAATATCAATTCTAAAATGTTAAAGTACAAAAATAATATCTTGCCCTGGAAATAAAATTCATGAATTTGTCCTATTTCTTATCATTCAGAAAATGATGTCCATTGTTTATTTTCTCTTGTTTACTCATATGAATAGGCATTTCAAGTTCCACTCTTCAATTTCAATGAATATTTATATTAAACAAAAACATGTGAGCTCATTAAAGAATTACTTCTGATAAGAATTTTCTTTGACCTAGAATATTTATTTAGTTATTCTATTAGAGTCCAAAGAGTAAGTATTCATAAAGTATCATCTATCAAAACCCACTGTACAAAACAAAAATATATACAGTAGAAAATGATGTGATTATTTATATATGGCTTGATGTTTATGCTTAGGATCAGAGAACACTATGTTTGTTCTGTGACAACTCTTACACTCAATATTATATACTGTACATATGTGTTGCATGTTTATATATATATATATATATATATATATATATTTAAGTTATAAGGAACTTGGTAAACCGAATTGGTAAATCCAAAGAGGATGAAATCCTGAGAGCTCAATGTGAGGACAGAGCTAATATGTAATGAAAAACAAACCACTTTAAGGTACCATTACGATAATTTATTTCACCTAAATCCTTAAAAAAGGATTTAGGTGAAATAAATTATCGTAATGGTACCTTAAAGTGGTTTGTTTTTCATTATATATATATATACATATATATTTTTTTTTTTTTTTTTTTTTTTTGAACATCTTATAATAATTCTGCTTGTTTCTCATTTAATACTTATATATATTACACCCTGCAACTACCTCATAAATAATGTATGCTATTATAACTGCTGTATATATTAGAAATCAGTGTTACAGTTTGTGAACCTTTTGCCTTCTTACATGTTAATTTGCTTACTTGATATTATTTCATTTTTGCCCCCCCCCCCCCATTCCTTTTTCTTGTTATTGCAAACTTTGTTAATTCTGTTTGTTGGACAGTTCTATTATTTATTTTGTATTTGACTATGGCTACTAAACTCAACAGGTTATCTGCCCAGAAATAAACTGCTTCAACAATGACAAATCAAAATATGAGTTATGAGAAGTAAAAGTTTTTGGTTATATGCAAATCCAAAAATTATACGAATCAATCTTGGCAACTTTTGATTATCCCAATCAAAGACTACTCTGAAAAGAATGCAAACGCTTTTGCCAAATCAATTCAATTTCTTGATTGTCAAAGTTTGTCTCTTATTATGAGAGAAGCTCCAGACCATGGGAGAAAAGCACAGTAAATTTTGAGAGAGCATTATTTATCCAAAGGAAAGCCAAAAATAATTCCCCTGTATACGGAATTAAGATCCCTATACAAAACCAGTGCTGAAACTATTACTGATTATATTATTAGAGCTGAAAAATCAGCCACTTTATTAAAAACTTGTTTGGAAATAATTAGTGACTAATTGCCATGGTCCTAAAAGGCCTCCTGTTGGATTTCAAGCCATTTACAACTGTTATTACTCAGAAAAACAAGCTAGTAACATTTAGTGAATTTAAAGTAGCATCACAAAGCTTCAAAGAAACTGAAAAAATGATTCTGGAGAATAACAGTGAAAATACTCTAATGACTCTCGGAATGCCAAGACCAAAGCCACACACCTGTTTTACTCGTGGTAAACTTGGACATAAAAGCCCTGATTGCCAAAGTAAATTTCAGAATTACCCAATAAATAATTCCCTGTCAAAATACCATAATTCCAATCCACCAAACAAAAATATTATCTGCCATACTTGTCACAAACCTGGACATAAAAGTACCGAGTGCAGAAAGAAAAAGAAAGTTCATTTCATAAAAAATGTAGAATGTTTCACAAATAATGAACATTCATTTTTTGTTTTCAATTGAACTAGATACAGTTTCCAACAAAAAAGTTTTACTTGTCAACTGTGCTGCCACCATGCATGTGATTACTGATGAAACTAAATTTCTTTCTTTTGATGATGATTTTAATCCAGAAAATCATATATTGAACTTGCAGATGGTAGCTGAACTAATAACATTGCTTTAAAAAGAGGTGATGCTCAAATCACTATAAGTGACATGGAAGGAAATATGCAAGAATGCATTTTAATGACTGCTCTATACACATCTCTACATTCAAACAAAGTATATTCTCAGTACAAGCCGCTACCGAAAAAGGGGCATTTGTAAAATTTGGCCATAATTACTCAGAACTTATTTACCTTAATTGTGTAAAATTCAACATAAAAAAAATAAAAAAGAGGATGTCAGTACTATTTAAGTACTGCAGTAACCTCCAAAACTGATATGTGTAGCCTAAAACAATGGCATCAAATTCTTGGACATTGTAATTGGAAAGTCATTATACAGTTACAATAAGTTGTGGAAGGCATGAAAATTGTTGAGAAATCAGATTTAAACTGTGAAATATGTATCCAAGGCAAAAATGGTACAGTATAAAAACAAATTACCCAACAAAAGGGGGCAACTAAAATATTAGACCTTATTAATTGCGATCTCACCAGAAAGAAAAAGAAAGCCTGTTCCTTTTTATTGCAAACTTAGTTAGTTCTATTTATTGGACAGTCCTGTTATTTATTTTGCATTTGACCATGACTACTGACTCCATATAATGGACTATTCCATTTTGATCACATGGAAAGATGTAAAAGACAGAGACACTACTTTGTTTCAGTGAGAAAATGAAAAGAAAGGGAAACTTTTCACTGGTATTTCTAGTATAGAATAATATAAAAATTAATAAACTCTTTTTGGAGAAGAAAATTTAATGTTTTATATTTATAAACCTTAATGTGATATGTAATTTTCTAATTGATCATATATCTAATACTAATATGTCAGGAATTATAAAGTAATTTAACATTATATTTTAGTCATAAACAGATTCAAACATTTTATTTGTAAATAATCAATTTCTTTTTTTTTCCTTAAAAATTAAATTAAGTGAAGAGAAAAAATATTATTTAATCTAATGCTTTAGTATTAGATCATTTTTTACAAATTTAAATAAATTGCAACCTACTGTGGGAAAATATTCTGCTTAGTCATGGAGTGAAAGAGACATGATCACTCAAGCATATATAGCATTTAACTGACTGACAGATTAGATTAGCAGCTAGGCTTCATTTTACAGTTGAAATTGCAAGATACGACTAAGTTCTAGGATAACAGTTGCATTTCTTGCTTGTAGAACTCTTTCAGCTTCTTTCTTTCCAATTAACTTTGATCTTCAAAAATTTAAATGCAATGTCAATTGTTATCTTCTTATTAATTTTTGTTCTTTTATTCTTCTCTCTCTCCTGAATGTTTTTCTTTTTCTCATGTTTTTTCACATTCAATAACCCCTTGTATCATAGTGGCTTTATTGTCTTGCTTGGAGTGAAATGATAAAAAGAAAATTCACTTGTGTAATATGAAAAGTATTTCATATTACACAAGTGAATATACCCTCAAAAGAAGTATTCCTATCAAATACACAATATTTTAAAAAAAAAAAAAAAAAAAAAAACCCAGAACATACTATACTTTGATTTTAACCAAAGGACCAATCAATAGGTATTTCAACATTATGAACAAGTTTTCATGTTTAAAGTGCATGTTAAAAAATTAAATTACCCAAAATTTTTTAGTAGTATTGGTTACTGACATAGTAGAATGAAGATTCATTCTCAAATGTAAATAGTAAATATTAGTAAAATTTAATCTTTTTCTAAAGATTTGTAGAATAAAGCAAGCAGTAATCTATATATAAAATTATATGATTTCTATTAGTCTGTCACATCCTCTAAAATAGCTATACATTGACTGATCAAAACCAAATTTTGGTGAGAAGCACAAACAGATAAGAGGGTACAAAGTACAGTTGGTTTTACTTGGGTGTGTAAAAACCACGAAGTACTTTTCCAAACAAATCAGCTTATTCAAATTTCATCGATTGGTTCGTGAAATTGAATGAAACAGAGTTTGTAAATCTCAACAAAAAATATTAGTGATAACTTTGACAATACTATATAGTGTGAGGATTTCAACACGTATAAACAGGACTCAAAACAAAAATAAATTCTAGTTTTATATATTTACATCTATTTATATCTACAATTTAGTTTATCTCAAAATGACATGACATTTTTTTAAATCCATACCTTTTCAGGTCATTGACACTCATGGCTTTCCATAACTTTTTTCTTTCTTTCTCACATTACAGCAATGATCAATCCATTAGTTGGATCTTTAATGTAGAGAGATCCCTTCTCTACTCAGACATGTTCCTCAAAATTTGATTTAATGGTTAGTTGTCATCTTATTCTTTTTCATATCTGCATAAGTGATATGTACAAACTTTGGCTACCACTTCTCTTGTGAGTAACCAACTTTAGTAAGGAGGTTGCAAAGTGATGTTCTGCCATTGAAAACCCCCCTTGATGTTGACAAATCCTTTGAACTTCTTTAGCTTTTACATATGGTAAGCTTATTCGAGTAATATATTTATCTCTAGATCATCTGCTTTTCTTCATTCTATAAAGGAATAAGTGAGAAATAGTTGTTCCTTGGATTTGTACAGATTATAGGCTTTAACTCTCCTTTAGATTCTCATATACAGTGATACAAGTCTTACTAATTAACCCATAGCGGGGGAAGAAGAGGTGGATCCATACCTTTCTCAATGATATTTGCACATAAATGAATATAACAAACCCAACAGGAATTGGAACTCAGCTCTCTGATTAACAATTCTGAGCCATTATCCAATACACAACTTGTAAATCCAAGCTTACAGCACCTGGTAACCCAAGCAGTCACCCATGTAGGTACTGACCAGACTTAACACTACTTAACTTCAGATGAACATACAGGAACCAATGTTTCAACATAATGTGGCCATAAGCTATGGAATCATCCAGGTTACATTAAAGCAAGACATTAGTAGGAGTTGGACCTATTAGTATGCTCGCCACAATTTTCTTCTGTTAGTCATCATGATTTGCAATCTATTATTCTGAAAAGCACATCAAACAATATATATATATATATATATATATATATATATATATATAAGAGAGAGAGAGAGGGGGGGTTACTTTTATTACAAATTCACTACTTTTAGTCATTTAGCTCACTACTTCAGTAATTCACATCTGCCCCACCCTAATGGAATAAGAATGTGTTTGCTTTGCCTGGTTTTTGCATGTCCATACATTGAGAGCACTCCTCTCAACTGAGAAAAACACTGGTGTTCTATAGATCTCCCAGTCCTAGACCCATGCTGACCATTGGCTAATACCTGCCCAGTATCGTTCATATGCAAATAGTCAGCGCCACCAACTAAGTAGGTCTTCTTTCAACAGCCCATTGTTGAAGAGGACGCAATTAATGGTGCTTACAGCACCACATACAACCAACTCAGATTCGTTTATTGGGCTGACCTGATTCTGTTACAAACAATTAAAAAAATGTATTAGTTAGGAGAAATTATTGAAGGTGAGAAAATTTGAAGTAAGCATAACCCAACAGACTGTTGTATAAATCAAGCCAGTATGGATTTCTTTTCTTGGCAAAGAAGGATCATATTGATACATATTTAAAAAAAAAAACAAAATCAAAATAATATCTTCCATTTTGTATAAGTTGCTAAGAATGGAATCAGTGTGATTTATGGTGCCTGGATTAAGCTTGTAAGCATGGTGGAGTAATGGATAGTGGCTTGGATTGAGGAATTGGAGAGCCAAATTTAAATTCCAGTAAAGTTTGCTTCATTCCCTTACATGTAAATACCCTTGGGAAAGGTACAAATCCATCTCCCCACCCACAACTATGGGTAAATAGCAGGACAGACAAGGTCCTATAGTCTTGGATAGTAACTGGTCTAAGAGAACTCAAAATACAAAACTCCAGTGGTCTATGACTAAACCAACTTCTTCACCAGACCCCGATTTGAGGAGGAGGGTAAGTGAAACCCCAGCAGTACAAAAAACAATAGCTGTTAAAGCTTGAATGAACTCCTCAGAGTCAATGCATACTACCTCAACTATGGGTTAAATAGCTTCACTTAACTCACAATTTGTGAAGCATGGTGAGTATGGCTACACCCTTAAATCAGAGAAGGGTTTCTTCAACAGGAGTGAGAATTGGATTTGGATCGAGTTGACTTGCTATCATTTCTTTTTTATTTACTACAATTTCATCCTCAAAATAAAACTCTTATTTCTTTACAGTTCTCCAGTTCTCCTTAAAGCAACACATTGAAGGATTACAATAGTGTGAATATCTCTTCTTAAACTTGCATAAACAATTTTCCATATGGATTGTACAGCAGAAGTTGGCAACAAGATTAATCTATTAAAATTCTCAGGTAATAACAAAAAAATTAACATACAGTAAGAAACCAATATTCTAACAAACTGTTGAAATGGAAATGGCTCCTCCTGAAATTACAGAAGGTATCTCGAAAAAAAAAAAAAAAAAAAAAAAAAAAAAATGATTTCAGTCTTCACTCAAGAAGAAATATGACCAAAGAATTTCTAAAAGAAAAAAAACTGACTACACTATATTTTATCTTTGCCAATTCTGAAAGCCAATCATGGCAAAACAGATATTCATATTTTAAGAGAAATAATTGAGGATTTCTTTAATTTTTTATTATTTAAATCAAGGTTCCTCAACCTGTTTTACTTCAGAGCACACTTTTAGAATAACTAAAACTCTGGGGTGAACTTTAAATTTTAATATGGAAAAATAAGTGACTGATTTAAATCCCTTGAGGAAATCAAAAGGAAAAGGATTATCAAATCCTTAAAGATTAAGGAATTTGGTATCCAGTTTAAAATATCAAATTGACATAGAAACCATGTGCTTGGTGTCTGTAGCTTTTTAAATATAAAAATAATTCATAAATTACTCTTCTGTTAACTTGTGGGTGCATCTGGTTAATTTTCAGGGCATATTAATGTGTCTGATCTAACCAGTTGAGAAAGACTGGTTTAAATGAATACAAAAAGAAAAGCAATAATGAAAATTGTGAAATAAATATGAACATCTGTAAAGGACAGTTCAATAAATAAATAAAATACTAACCAGTAAATCCTTATTGAAGCATAAGAATATTCACTAATAAGGCACAGTTTTATTAAAATAATTCTCTTAATTCCAAAATGTTTAATTGTGCCATTAGTATATACAAACATTACATCAGGATTAATTATTTCTGTTTACTAATGATTAGAATATTAAATCACATTGAACACATACTGAAAGCTTTCCTGCATACATTTTTAGATTCAATTGTGATTCTTTTTAGTCAGATAAATTCTGTATTTACAACTTTAAGAATTATATATTTCTATTTTCAAAGAATTTCATTATTGGAAATTTTCCAAGAACAAATTATGTATATATAATTTGTTCTTGGAAAGTTTCCAATAAAGAAATACTTTGAAATGTAGAAAACATTTTTGGGCAAAAATTGTTGTGATATTACTTTTTCCAAAACAGAAATATTTTTTCTTGTCCTGACAGATTAGTAATAAGAGAAATAAGAGACTTACACCAAAAAGTAATTATGATAAAAAGATAAAAATCTATATAACAGAAAATAAAAGACACTGTCTTCCGCCATGAGAAACATTTTTTTAATCATCAGCCCAAGCAATAATGCCACTAAGATACAAAGGGTTACTGAGACTGAAAGAGAAAGAGAAGACTTTATTGAGGAGAAAGAATGATAAAGAAGCAGGATTCAGGAAGACAAAGATAGCGATTAATATTGTATTTAAATTTTTAAAGATCATAGGTGGTAGGAAAGCAAGAAACTGGTTCCATAAGAAAGAAAAAAAATTATTAGAATAAAAATTACAGTTACATCTTGCTATTTCTACAGTAAAAATGACGAGACCTAGTTGCCAATCTAGTAGTATGCTTAAATTCATGCGGTTGAGGTACTAAAGAGGAAAATTCATTAGAACAATTGCCATGAAAATATTGAGAGAAAAGCCAGAGTGAAGACGTCACAGCAGAGGGAAAAAAAAAATGTCTGAAATCAAGATGCCAGATCAGGACCAATAACATTACAGACCCTTTTTTGGACTTTGTTGAGAATCTTGAGAAATATAACAGGAGCACCAGACCAGATATGACAGCAGTATTCGATGCATGGATGAATTGTAGATTTATAAGAGTGTAAGATAGATTCTGGCGCAAAAAAAAAACAAAAAAAAAAAAAAAAAAAAAAACTGTTCTTCACTTATGTTCACTAAATATACATGTCAAATATCTTAGTTCTACATTTTATTTATCCCCACCTAGTATATATGGAGCAAATTTAACTATACTTCATTTTATTAAGCAAACCAGTTCACGACCAGGAATCCCTTTATAACCAGTCTTGAATTCTTACTCTATATAGATAAATGCAAAGAAGAATCTGCAATGTTATTGTTTTTGACATCTTGGCTTCAGTCACTTTCCCCACTATAGCTTTCCTGTACATTTTCTATAAATACTTTTATAGTAATTGTTCTGATGAACTTTCCTCTATAGTACCTACACGTTATGAATTTAAGCACAGTACTAGATTGGCAACTAGGTCTCATCATTTTACAGTTGAAATGGCTAGATGCAACCGTAAGTTCTATGCTAACAGTTTCTTCTCTTGCATTTCTCACTTATGGAGCTATCTCCTGGCCTTTACTTTCTGGTCAACTTTGATCCTCAAAAATTTAAATGCCATGTTAATTGTTATCTTCTGTCTTAATTTCTGTTTTATCCTCAATAACTCTTTGTATCTTAGTGGCTTTATTGCCTTGCTTGGGGTGAAATGATTTGGAAAAAAAAAAAAAAAAAAAAAAAAAAAAAAAAAAGACGGGTATTTCATTAATTTTTGTTATATATATGGATTAGAATAATTATAATAAAAACTAACAAAACCTTTTGAAGAAATTGAATCAAATTTTCTCCAGCAAATTCTTTTACTGATTAGAAATTTTACTGATGTTATTGACTAGAAAAAAATCATACAAATGTTATATAAATATATCAAAATAATATCAATTATTCATTTTTTTTTCAGTCTACAATTTTTAGCATGATACTCAACTGACAGATTAATCTAAACATCATTATGATGGTCAGTGGTATTTCTTTTTCACAACAAAGCCTTATTTGGAACATTTTAATATCTTCACTTAAAAATTGGTTAAATAAGATATTTAATTATCAGAACTAAGGGAAGATACTACATTTCAAATTACAACAAAACAGCCTTTTAAAGTATGAAGCCAAGTGTGACAAATTTGATGACATTGAATTGGACCGGATAGACAGGCTTGGAAATGTAAAAAACAAGTTTGGTTATAATATATTTAAGAAAAAAAAAAATTGTATCCATACGAGTAGACAATATCTCTTTGTTAATAATATTAAAAAAAGCATTGCTACCCACTTCAGTAAAGAGAATGATTGATGTTCAAATGGCCACATTAGAAGGGAGAATGTTAAAGTGTTTTGTTTATTTTGTGCATTATTTGGACAAGTATACACATGATTTATTTTTATCACTAGGTTTTAAATAATGCATTCACCAGCATTCTTCAAGTTTATGTCCAGCAAACTTTGAATTTTGTCTATTTTTTTTTATTTTTTATTTTTTTATAATATTTGCCACCAATCCTAGAAATATAATTTAAGAATTTGATTCAAAAGAAATTTTAAGTACAAAATGTTAAGCAAATTTATGGGTTTGGTCTTACTGGAACATTATTCCATTCCAACTATTTTATTTATTTATTTATTTTAATAAGCAAGGCAATAAAGCCACTAGGATGCAAGAGTTTACTGAGTTAACTCAGTAACCCCTTGCTTTATTGCCTTGAGAATGTGATAAAAACTATTATTAAGGAGAGAGGACAGTAAAAGAACAAGAATTAAGACAGAAGAAAATGATTGCATTTAAATTTTTGAAGATCAAACTTGACTGGAAAGCAAGAAGCCAAAAAGAGTTCTACAAGGGAGAAGTGTGAGAGAAGAAACTGTTAGCATAGAACTTATGGTCACATCTAACTATTTCAAATGCAAAATGATGAGACCTTGCTGCCAATCTAGGACTGCGCTTAAATTCATAAAGTCTAGTTACCTGTAGAAATTCTACAGAGGTTTAAAACAATTAAAATTATGGGTAATTGAATGACAAAAATAGAAAACAAATTATGTGAGCCTTTCCATCCTTCAAAAGGAATTCTTCAGACTAAATGATTTTATTGATAGAATCATATATAACTAGGAGATGGAAACAAAATATAATTCATTACCCATCTTTTGTTTGATATATAGAATTTATATATCATGTTCTCCCATCTAAGATTATCATAACTCTTCTCATTATCTCCATCTCTTATCCAATATATAACAAGGTTATTAAATATCTACATAGACTCATAGTATGTTGACAATTATGATATCCATCATTTTCAGGTCTTTGTTTTTCTCTCACCACTTGACCGTATCTTTTCATTTTCTCCTTTATATCCCCAGACCTTGTTGCCATCTTTGTTTTTATGTAAATCTTATACAAACATGGATTAGTTTCATATATGT
This sequence comes from Acanthosepion lycidas, assembly GCA_963932145.1. Taxonomy (NCBI): domain Eukaryota; kingdom Metazoa; phylum Mollusca; class Cephalopoda; order Sepiida; family Sepiidae; genus Acanthosepion; species Acanthosepion lycidas. Next base: position 34,977,791 of record OZ010606.1, read on the forward strand.
AAAAGGGAATACAAATAATTTTATTGCATCCTGTCTTATTTCTGTTCTGTCAAAAAAATTTTTAATGTATCAGGATTTTTATGCTTTTTAATGCTTATTTGCCTTTCATTTTTTTTTGCTCAGTCTCTTAATATCCACCACGCAAGTTCCCACCCACCTTTTCCCTACCCACCCTCAATATATAAGTGGGGATGTTAAAAAGTTATCATCCCAACTCATTTACCATTTCAAATGGCCAGACATCAGAATACTAATTTTAAGAAGTGGGTTGGGCTAAGAACTTTTCAGCATACCCATAACCTGGTTTTCTTTTCATTTTTCTCTAGCTTTAAACTGTATTTTTACTCTTTCACAACTTCTTTTTATGTCTCCCCCTCTCTTTCCTCAAGTAGGCTTCTACATCTTTTTAGCAAACTACTAGAAGCCCTAATCAATGCTGAATTGCTTAAGCATCTCACATTGCAGAGCCTTCTTTCAGACAAGCAATATGGCTTTCATTTCTCTAGGTCAACTGCTGATAATTGCATAAAGAATCTATCAAGTTCTAGATAAGAATGGTGATGCTCGGGCTGTTGCTTTGTTCATCTTGAAAGCTTTAGACAGGGTTTCGCATATGGGCCTTCTTCACAAGGTGAAAAGTTATGGTGTCTCCGGTTAAATTTTTGAACTCATTCAAGTTATCTTAACAAATTGTGAAATGTAAGTGATCCTGAACAGCCACTCTAGATCTTTTTGTACCAAATGCAGGTGTCCCCAAGGGCTCTATCTTTGGTCTTACTTTGCTTTTAATTAATAACCTTCCCAATGGTATCAGCTCTCAACTTGGTATCTATGCTGATGAAATAACCATTTACTCTTGTCTCAATAGTAAGTCTGATCAGTTCAATAAGGTAAAATTGGTGGCTGATGTGAAAAAAAATGAACTTCAGTTTGTTGTTTACTGAGTGAAAGAATGACTTGTTAATTTTAATGCCTCCAAAAATAAATTGCTCTATTAATCATCTGAGAAAACCCTTTCTCCCTTCCATCAGCATGGCTTATGCTAACCTCCAAGAGAGTAACTTATTGTAACTTCTCAGGCTAATGTTCTTGGCTAAAATGAAGTGGAAAGGCTATATTGAATCCATTGCTAGGTTAGCTGATAAGAAAGTTGTTACACCGTGTTGTGCGAGACAATTTTTCTCTCCAGAATTTATCTTAATACAAGTCTGCCTTTCACCCATGCTTAGAATATTGCTGCCATGTATGGTTTGGTGCTCCTGCTATATATTTAGAGACCTGTGATAAAATCCAAAAAGGAATCTGCAATATTATTTGTCCTGACCTGGCATCTTGGTTTCAGTCACTTTCCCACTGCCATAAAATTGCCTCCCTATGCCTTTTCTATAAATATTTCATGATAATTGTTCAGATGAACACTTTGTTATGACACCTAGACTTCATAAATTTTAAGCACAGTACTAGTGACAAGGTCTCATCAATTTACAGTTAAGGTGGCTAAATGTAACTAAGTTCCATGCTAGCTGTTTCTTTTCTTGCACTTCTTGCTTGTGGAACTCTCTTCTGGCTTCATGCTTTCCAACCAACTTCAAAAGTTTAAATGCAATGTCAGTTACTATCTATTGTGACTCCTCTTTTGTTCTCACTCCTTAGTAATGTTTCTGTTTTCTAATTCTTCCACATCCAGTAACCCCCTGTGTTTTAGTGGCTTTACTCTCATGCTTGGAACCTGGGATTGGGCAGATACTTTACTCTGATTCTTGGTAGGAAATGCTTAATTGTCATTCATATAAAAGAAGTAGAATATTTGTGTAGAATCTAGGGGGGGAAATATTCAAGAAGAGATTCAAAGACCAGATGATAATAGTTTGAATAATCAAGAGAGAATTTATTGCAGAACTTCAGATATGTGACTGAAAATCTTAAATATTCTAAACAAGTTAGTTTAAAAGGTAACTGCTGAAATGCCTAGATATCCATTAGAAATTTATTTGAATTGTTATATTTGTGGTAATATTATAGAATGTTATAAATATTAACTGACATTGATTAGCATTTGCAAATGAAATTTTTGTTAAATGTTTCTTCAAATAAAGGAGTTATAGATTCAATTATCAGATATTTTAATGGAAATATACTTTTGAGATATTGTGAATTAAATATCGTAATTCACATTTTTTTTTTTTAATAATAGTCAACAAAAAGGCTCATAGATTACTGAAGTTCAATTTATTAGACAATATACCACTAAAAAAAAAAAAAAAAAAAAAAAACAGAGAAATTGAAATTATTTAAGATATTAATAAAAAAATTTGTCAAAAATATATAAATTAACAAAAAAAAAAATGATATAAAAATTGTTTAAGAAAAAAATAATTAATGTTAGAATTGTCTAAAAATGAATATAGAAACTATTTTAATAAAGATATTAAAATTGTATGAAAAATTAAGAAAAGGTTGGAATAATGTAAAAATTAATATAAAAATCATTTTTAATAAAACATGATATTGAATTGTATGAAAAACTATTTAAGAAAATTAGAATCTTACTAACATAATTCCTTTGAAAATGAAACCACCAAAATAAAGCAAGACAGTCAAAAAAAAAAAAAAAAAAAAAAAAAAAAAAGAAAAAGAAGAAGCTCCTAACTGATGTCATAAAAACCCCATCTAAATGAGGCCAGACTGTTCAAACTTTCCGTGACAAAATTTTACAGTATGAGCTTGGCTTTGATATTGTCAAAAAACAGCCAAATTTGAATTGAATAAGGTTTCTCAAATTTTCTAACCAATGAGGATAAGTATATGCCCCACCAAGGACTTTGATCCCATTAAAGTCATTTGTTTGCTATATAAGAGGGAAAACTTGGACAAAAGAATTGACCATATGAGGTTAAGTCCACACCTACTATTACTATAGAAAGGATTCAACTACATCTGCTGGAGATGAAAAAAGAAAAGGAAAAAGAACTCTTAAAAACCTACAAGAATTCTTTTTACAAAGAACATCATTTCTAAACTTGCGAGAGTTTATCTCATATTTGAGAATGCCTGTTCTGAAACCCTGAATATTTTTTCTGAAGAACCCAAAGGGAGGTTGACACATTCTCATCCCCTTTGACTTTCAACCTTTGAACCTTCGATATTTTGAAATGTGAACTTTTCAAAGTAAGTAAATTTCTTTTGTTGTTAAGAAATTGATTTGTATGAACTTTTGATCAAAAGAGAAAGTTGTTAAAATTCATTTGTTAATTAAAAAAAAAAAAAAAAAGTGTTTTTCATGGACTGTTGCATTTTAAAAGAAAACAGATTTGTATTGCAAAGAACTCTTAATCTACCTTGATGGTTTAAGGTGCACAAGGAAAATTTTGTGCAAGTTATATTTACCCAGCTTCTCCACTAAGGCAGGGCATGACACAAGGTCGTTTTAATGTGGTCGAGTGCCATACACATACATATGTGCCAAGGACAAAAATTTTCCCCCTGTACCCATGAATGCTGACATCAATATTACACTGACCCCCTCTTACTGCAATAAGGGAGGTGCTGCTGCAGGGTTAGAATCCCCAGGACTTGGTGCTTTTCCACATCTAAAATGAGAAGAAACATTTACTCCAATTCTTGCACAAAAGTTAACTTCTATTGCCATGAAATTTTGTGCAAGGTCTATATTGTATTTTGTATAATCTGCATATTGTAATAATACTTCTGTCATTGTATTTAAATGTTCATTTCTTTGCATATTTCATTTTGAGTAAGACTAAGAGTCTTGTCTTTTTCAAAAGTGCCTCTAAAGAGAAAGAGATTAGAAATCTTTTCTCCTCCTTTCCTCTATTTTTAAATGATGGATCATTTACATCATGATCAACTTTCTGCTTAAAATTTGAAAATGTGTGTGGCCTGGTAGGATCATAGTATAGTAACTGTGCACACTGTGAAAATAATTTTAAACAAACAAAATATATAGAAATACATTGTGTTTTCTATAAAAAAAAAAAAAAAAAAATTAAAATAAATTACCCTTTCATGATGAATCTTTTAACCATTACAAATCGACAGTGACTACACTACAGTCACTACACGAATAAAGTTATCCATTATTAAGGCTTCTAATTTATGATAATCAATTTAAAAAAAAAAAAAAGACGTCACTATGTTGCATCCAACCAGTGTACAAGGTTTAAGCCGAAAGGAAATTCGATTAGTTTTAAAAGGTCTCAAAATTACTCTAAATATGATAATTGGGTTCTCTGCAAAGCGTTAAAATGAAAATAAAAGGAGAAAAAAAAAAAAAAAAAAAAAAACAATCTCTGCCCTTTTTTCTTAAAGTCAACATGAAAAGGAAAAAGGGGAGATAATCAAGTTTTAAGGCGTTAAAATTCCTCAAGGGTCATCACATGCAACTTCATTTAATAAATAAAGCGGAATGTAGAAAAAGAAACTACTGCAAAATAATTAAATTCTAAGTAAGAACGAGAGATACTTTCACTTATAGTTTTCAGGAGATTGTACAGAGAAATAAAATGTTAGTTTTTTTTAACGTCAGCAGAAAAAACTGGTTCACAACAAGAATAATCACAGACCAGATAGCCTTAAAATTCGAAGCTAATATTTAAGAAAAAAAGAAAAAAAAAAGATGTTCGATAATAATGTGGATAATATTAATTTAAAAATTTGAAATTAGATTTCAAGTATCGGTAGAATATCGAAAAACTGTAGAGGGGGGGGGGACATTTAAATTAATAATAATAGATAGCAGCTTAAACCGTATCGTCCCCAACCGCAATATTTGTAATTCAATTGTAAATGTAGTCACTTTGTAGTGTTTACGGGGGTCTTAAAATTAAGAGTAAATAAAATCAATTATGGGTTACTTGAAACTGATATTTATATTTCAAAGAATAAATAACCTAATAACGGATTTTGAAGGTGTATTTAGCGAATTATATGTCTAAAAACCGCAATGATTTCTCCAGTATCCACTATGAACAGTATTTTTGTCCCAGGATTTAAAAAAAAATAATAATTAAAACTTATTTTCTGTTACTGACAAATGAATTAAAGGATCTTTTTTTCTTTTAAGAATTGGGTAAAAAAAAAAAAAAAAAAAAGGTAATCGTAATCCCGATGGCTATACCTACATTTTTTTTATTTTTTTTTTTATAAAAATAAATAAATTCCCAACTGCACCGCAGACGAAGACAAAAAAGTTGCTTACGAATGAAATTAAATAACATTTTGTTTTTGAGATATGACTGATTTAGGATCTTGGACCTATATTTTTAAAAACGGTAAAAATATCTTGAAATTTACATTTTTTTAGCTTTAAATTTTAAGAAAAATAAGTTAATAGCTGTAAAAGAAAAATTACTTCTTTGTACAATGAACTAAGCTTTCCTTTAATTAATTAGTTATTTAAATTATTAATTCAACATTTTTAGATCCCCAAATATAGTCAGTGTTTGTAAATGTAAACAAACGGAAAATAACTTTACTGACAGTAAAAGATCTTCGAGAAATCTCTCAATTTTTTTTTTATTTTTTAGGAATATTTTGGTTAATAACCAAGAAAGAAAACGAAATTATTTCCTTTACTTCTTCGGATGGCGTAGAAAATTGATATTATTCATTGAAGGACCACTATTCTTCGAGAGAAAAATGACTAATGTAAAAAGAAAAAAAAAACAAGAAACAGTAAATATTTGTTTATGGATGAAGGAATTTAGGTGGGGAATCTGGGTTGAAAACAAACAAGAACAAGGCCATACTCGACCTCCCCTTCTTGTAACACAATAAAAACATTCAGATGCCTTTTCTCACTTTTTTGACGATACAAATTTTAAAATGCGTGTACTATTCTTATTAAAGAAATTATTATTGAGAAGTAAATAATTTAAAAAACGAGATCTTTTTTTCAATACAGCTGTAAGTTAGTACTAGTAGTGTTTAGTTTACTTTACGGAAAATGAAGTTACTAAAATTTGTATCTCCCATACAAACAGTTCTGAGATCTCAACCAAACCTTTTAAAATGTACTACTTTACCTATAAACAAACTTAAGATATTTATAATAAAATGTCCGGAGAAAGGCACCGGAATTTCTAACTTGTAAGTTTAAAGCTTTGGCCTTGGCTTACCTCACATCACTTTCGGCCTTCAGCTCCTGGTCGTAATTACCGGCTCGGACAATAGATAGTTTGCCGTCTCCATAATGAATAACAAGAAGACGATTACGTGTACAGAGAACAATATTTCGTATTTTGTCCAATTGGAAGTCACTCTGGAAAGAGCAGAGTTTGTATTCCAAAAATTCTGCATCATTTTCAGAGTCGTCGCTCATTTCGTCTGCCATGTTGGACAGATCACATGATTTCTAATGCAGGGAGAAATTATTTCGTGTGTATATATCATGCCTATGACAAGGGAGGCTATATTGTTTGCAATATCCGTCGATCATTTTTTTTTTTTTTTAATTTATAGTATATAACTGATTGAGCCTAATGTATTTAAAAAAAATGATAAAATATTGAGAGATTAGAAATTTCGCCCCTGATACCATATGAGTATTTACAAACTTTTAAAATTTAAACGTAGTTGAGTGCAGGACAGTCAGAGAGATTTGAAGTCGTACAATACTCGTCTGCTAGTCTAGCTCGCTAACTAACCGATGAAATGAAAAGTGAACGAAAATCTGATCTTTGCACCTTTTTTCTATCCTGTTTGAGTCTCGGAATCAGAGTATCTCAAGCGCTGGATTGATGAGATATGATAATAAATAAATACAGACAAACAGATTGGAAGGAAACTAATATCCGAAAAATTAGTAATAAATAAATAACATTTAAAATAACAAACTCTCTTGTTGCGGTAAATTTTGTCAAGTTTGCGAAAACCCCGTGATAATCAATCCATAAACACATAGGTAAAAAAGCTAAATCTGCTATTAGAGTAGAAAAGTTTTGTTATTTGTAAATAATGATGTCGGGAATTCAATCGTCCAGACTTAAAAGTTCGAATTCCAAAATAATAAAATAAAAATAAAGAAAACATGGGTATGCCTGTTAAATAAATGGTCAGTATTTGCAAAAATATGTACAGGAATTCAAAAGAGTAAAAAAAAAATTAAAATAGTCCTTAGTTGAGTTACAGTCTTTGAATAGTTGGTTCACAAAAATCTATAGTTTAGAAAAGACTTTGATCGTCAGCGAATATTCACTGATCGTCTCTGCCGTGTTAGAGATAATTCGTTTGAAGTCACTGACACATGATTCGTTCAGAACGCGCTGGAAGGAAAAGGAAGAAGCTATATATCCACGTCTTCTCTTGTGTTTGGACGGCTTGAAGACAGTCTGACCTCTGCTCTCTGAAAATCGAGATCTTTGGGTTTTTATAAGAAATTTTTTTCCCGAAACTAGAATCGATAAAAATAGGGTTTTTAGCTTTTTTTGCTTGGTCAAATATTTCACTTGGTGATGGAATTTCTAACCAATAGACACTTTGATTTAAACGGTGTGTTGTATTGTAGAATCTTTTTGGCATGTTTATAATATTGTTTGTTATTGGGTAGAAAATAAAGTTATGATGGGTTTTAATATGATATGCAACTGTGTTGGAAATAGAGTTCATTTCCTATAATGATCTCCAACCGAGTGTTCTTGTGGAATGTTGAGGAGGTAAAAATTTGGCAAACGTTATATAATGAAAACCAGATTCAAATGTTTGTCGAAAAACATTTTCACATTAGTACAAGAAGAATCTTTATCAAAAGTTATCGAAGAGTTGCCTGACAAGTGACAACTAATCATTGCAAATAATAATATATATATAATTGAATAAAATGTAATTGTACTTTATTTTTTTAACAATATAGTTGAAAAATAAAAACAGAAATTATTTATGACTCAACCGAAGCGATTGCAATATGTGATTCCAAATCAAATACAAAGGTAATATTCTTAAAAACTTCTTAAATTAACTTTCCCATAAAGCCAAATATTTAACTAATGATGTCACTGCTAGTACAAGAATCTATCGAAGATTCACTATTTATTCATCTACCACTCTTTAACTGATAAAGAAAGTAATGAATTTTACATCTGCAACCAGTTATCGCAGTTAGATGAATAACATCAAAGAAACAAAAATTTACTTATGGTGAAGAAATTGGCCCAGCTGAGATAATTATGGAGGTTGAAGATCTTTGAGATAATGTTACCGATGAAATCCCATTTGATAGTTTAAGTGCTGCCATAATAAAACTATAAGAAAATCCGGATAATCACAGTTGCAGGAATTTGTAGTAATAGAATAAAAATGAACAAATAATAACCAAGAGACCAAAATGTCACCGTCTCCAAAAATAGATGTATATTCAGAAGCGCTATGCCTTGAAGTTATATTTCGCCCAACCAATCAGAAGACATCCCGACTACGATACGAACATCATAGTCTAGCGAGAGAATCAGAAAGAAAAACTGGATATCGTGAGCCAATGAGAAGCGAAGCGGTACTTTTGAAGTGGGTGTCTAAATATGTATATAATGAGATGGAAAATAGACATAAATCGGAACATATGATTTAACTTTGCCCATTCTCCGATGCTGCAGTCATCGTAACATACTCAGAGTCGAAATACGATATATGTGGAACCCACACAGTCTCACAAAGACACATTCAATACCTACCTCCTTCTAACACCCACTGGCGACCTTAGACGTCTACACAATCCTGCGTTGACACTAGAGGAAGCTTTAAACTAATGAGCGACTATGACGCAGCCAGTCGCTGCCAACCAGATCTACCTCACGAAACAGCGTTGGAATATCCATTTTGGTCTATTCTTTGATGTTATCCATCCATCTTTTGGACTGCTTTCACCTACGTCTACCCGCTTCCAAGATACCTTGAAGGACCGTCTTGAGTAGAGTATTGTGGTGTACGACATGCCCAAGCAACAACATCTTTTTCCTCTTTACTATTACCAAGAGAAGCTCCTGGGGCCTGCCAGTTGTGTTACTTAGCCCTTTAAGTTTAAAGAAAACTTCGCATCCCTTATCATTCGCGACCTTATGTAAAAATCATATCTGCCTGATTACGATATGAATAGCCTACCATTGTTAAGCGATCACTTCTCAGTCAACTAACTATTAGGTTGGTGCAAAAATAATGACGTAATAATGTCGTTTTTTGACGTTAAAAAATACGCCAAAAAACGACATTATTACGTCATTATTTTGCACCAGCCTAATACTAAATAGATTAAACGATGAAGACTAGCTACAAATATACACGAATAACAAATGTAACCTAGTCTATATATCAACGCAGCGCCATCTACCGTAAACATTCTTTAAACAGCTCAAAACGAAGCATTTTAGGAAATATATTTATATGGACTTTTGTCCTTGTTTTGGTGTGAGGAACCCGTTCCCAAAGTTTGTAAAAGTATTTTTGATGTACCCTCTATATAGTGTGTTATATACAAATTTATTTTGTATATATTAAGGGTCTGTGCATTGTCATACAATCCTTGCATAAGGTCAAATAAAACTATGGTTAGAACGGACGTTGTCATAAGATAAGCTCCACTATCCACAATAAAGTATTAGCAGACATAGAACTAGGCGATAGAACAATGTCCCACTTAGTTATATGAAAAATCTCTTTAGTCAGAATGACGTCAGAAAATATTTTGCGAAGTCTATGCCGAGATAAACTATCAACAAATATTACAGAGATCCTAACCCTGTTAGATAAACTAACAGATATTGCTGATAATAGGCAAGAAAACCTTTATTCAAATATATTGTGTGTGACTATAACAGAAACGATGATTTGGTTTCGTTTCTTTTATATCAACCTCATTAAGTTATTTAATGCCGAAATTTTTTTTATTGCTGGTAATATTTTTTTTCCAAAATTGTATTGCTAGTAATATTTTTTCCTTAAAAAAAAAAATCTATTCCTGGTAATATTTTTTCAAAAATGTATTGCCGGTAATAATTTTTTTCTTAAAAAATTTATATAGTATTTCTGGTATTAAAACCTATTTTTACACTTTCATAGTGTTTTGACCCCAGTTTGGGGATTAACTATTTGCCCATAGCTGGGAACCTAACAGGTGGTACCACCGCGGATCAGGGTGGGCCTAGGAACACCAGCAATTAAGAGGTAGTTCCACGCTCATCAAAAGCTCCTGATCAGAGGCCTTGGGTGTAGTTTATCGTCATACCCAGGACGCGGATGTAGTTTATCGTCATACCCAGGTCGGCAGAAACGACGGAGAACGACGAATAGATAATTGCAATTTAAGATTTGACAAGAAAATTGCAGTCACTTATGATCACATCATCACCATCATCATCCTTAGACCCATGGACGTATGGTTACTGCGCAGCTGAATACTCGATCAGCTCCCTCCACATGTCTCGTTTGCGTGCCAATGTCCGAGAACATCCAAGTCCACTCAGTGATGTTATCAACACATTTTCTTCCTCTGTCTGTCACTTCTTCTTTTGTCTAAGCTGGTAAATTGTAGGATGACAGGGGAATAATTATTGGCTCTTATGACATGTCCATAATATTTAATCTTTCTCTTCTCGATGGTGGATACGAGGCCTTCCATTGAGCCTGTATTTTGTTTGATGGTGTCTATCACTACGTCATTTGCAATGCGGTCTGCATAAGAGATGCCTAGAATAGTTTTATAGCATCTCATTTCTAATGTCTGGATTCTTCGCTGTACTTTTGCTTTTAATGTCTAAGTCACAGACATACAGAAAGAGTTAGAAGTCCAATCTATCTCTATATAAGATTCTGTGACTTCCGTTTGTCTGTCCGTCCGTCCGCCTGTCACACCCCTTAAAATAGCCATACATTGACCGATCGAAACCAAATTTGGGAGAGAAATACAAATATCGTAAGGGGGTAAAAAGCACAGCTGGTTTTATTAGGGTGCGCAGATTATTACAGTAAATTTTCATTAATTCTTTTGAAAAAAAATTAAGTTTTATTAATTAACATACTAAATACTCCCACTATGTCAAAACTAATTTAATGATTAAAATAACAAATATTTATTTAATAAAAATGTAATATTGCTTTTTTTTTTTCTTTTTTTTTTTTTTGCATATCTTTCTTTAAGTTTTTAATTTCATCGATTGGTATGCGAAATTGAACGAAACGTAGAGTTTGTAAATCTTGACAAAAATGTTAACGATGACTTTAACAATACTAAATATTGTAAGGATTTAACCAAGCGTCAGCAAAAAAAAAAATTCTAGTGTCAGCAAAAGTCTGATCTTTGGTTTAAGGTAGATTTTCTTGACTTTCCAAATGCTTCTTAGTTTTGCAACAGATGCCATTTTTATGCTGCTCTTGAAATTATTTCTATTCTGGCACCCTCTTCGCTGATAATCGTGCCAAGATATTTGAATTGTTTCACTACTTTAAGTTCTTAAGCACCGACTTTTATTAGGTTGGTGCAAAAATAATGTCGTTTTCTCATATAGTAACATATGTGAGAAAACGATATTATTTTTGCACCAACATAATAGCTTGCTTGAAAATCCTTTCTCAACGTTGGTCATGTGTTTCTTTCGGCATTAATCTCCATACTATATCTAGAAGCGGTTTTCTATCCCCATTCTTCACTAGACTGACGAGTTCCTCTTCTTTGCCAATTAAACCATCTCTGTCGTACGCAAAACGAAGGTTTGTCATGTTGCGACATTTGATGCTGACTGTGTCCTAGTGTTCCTGAAATGCATCACTCGTGATGCGTTCAAGGAAGATATTAACAAGCGTAGGAGTCAGAGGACTGTCTTGGTCTACACCGGCTGATATACGGAGCCTTTTACATGTGGAACCCTGGGACAGTACTGCGCTGCTTGTATTATCGTACAGCTACTAGATAATATCGATCAATTTTTTATATCTATTAATTGTTACCCGCAATGTCTCGTACCACGCTCAGACAAAGGTGTTTTGAAGGCTGCAAAGACTTTGTAGGGGATGCCTTGATGTTGTGAGTGTTTTTCGCATAGACTGAATATCCTATCTATGGTGCTTCTTCCAAATTCAGATCTAGCCTGTTCATAGATTATAATGTCTTTTGTTTGGGGCATCAGTCTATTTAGGATGATTTTCCACATCATTTACGTGATTAATCAAACTGATAGTTCTCTATTTTTGATGATGTTCAAAGCTTTCTTTTTTTTTGGGGTGGGGAGGATGGTAATCAAATAGGTCCATATTGTTAGCCACTCGCCTGATTGCTAGATCTTGTTACAGATTTTTGTTAATATGTCTATTACTGATTCACAGCCATGTATGATATTGTCAATGAGTTTGTCAAAGGGTGCCTATATAAAAGCTTTCAGTAATGATTCTAGTCAACATTCTATGGTTTTTGGACTGTGATCTAAATGTGGTAACTTATCATGCAGCTGCTGGATAGTATAGGCTAACTTCTTAACAGTGTCTTATTTATTCATTGTTTCCGACAGTGCCTTGTGCCAGACTCGGATTCTTTTTAGTCTATGAAGACCTTCCAGAGGTTTTATTTGTGCTACGAGCATTTTTCACATAGACTGAATATCTTTTTAAAGCATAACCTACTTGGTGAGCTTGAAGGAGTGGATCGCGCAACAGGCTTCAGGAGAGATAACAAAAAGAGAAATTTTATTAAGAGATACAAAAATCTGGAAATTGTGGAGAGCCATGATCGCTAACATCTTGAAGAGACATGGAACATAGAAGCAGAAGAAGAACGATCTTGAGTAATTGGATAGCGTAAAAAGTTTAGGAGAGATAACAAAAAGACTAAATTTATTAAGAGCTACAAAGGTCTGGAAACTGTGGAGAGCCATGATCGCTAACGTCCTGAAGGGACATGGAACATAGACGCAGAAGAAAAACGAGCTTGAGTAAATGGATAGCGGAACAAGGTTTAGGAGAGATAACAAAAAGGCAAAATTATTAAGAGCTGGAAATTGTGGAGAGCCATGTTCGCCAATGTCCGGTATTTTTTTGCATAGTACTCGGAGACTAGTCAAAGGATGTTTATATAAAAGGTTTCAGTAAAGATTCTCACCGGCATTTGAGCTCTGGTATTTTTTACCTGGGATCAAAGCGTAGTACGTGTTCCCTTTAAACTATAGAGAAGCCTGGACACGGGTGTTTCAACCATGTGGTAACACCTTTTCCGTTGCACCAAAGAGAGAGGGTTGAGGGATAATGATGTTAGACTGACATTGGTCGTGGGCACTGGACAGTTTTTTTTTTTTATTCTTGGCCTTTATACTTGGCATCCCGGTATTAAAAAAATAAGCAACTTTGTGTCGCATCACGTGACTGTATGAAGGTGGGTAATAATGGATCAATATGTTTATGAAATTTATAAGGGATGCCTGGTCCTTCGTTTCACTAACGAGAGAGAATTAATGGATAGCGATGCTAGATTGACAGGTGCTGAGTAATTTTTATCTTTGGTCCAAATGCGCACCTCTACATTGAACCGATCTTATGTCACATTCTATCACCGTGGGGAAGTGTGTAAATACAATTACCTTCTAGTTTTTCTTTTTTGTCTTTTCGAGGAACGGGGGAGATAGGAAAGAGTAAAAAATTGCTAAGAGCAGCACGAAATAGAAAGTTGTGGGGAGCCATGATCGCCTATATCCTGAAGGGACGCGGTACGAAGAAGAAGAAGAAGAAGAAGAAGAAGAAGAAGAAGAAGAAGAAGAAGATGACGACGACTGAGGTCCATATTGTTGGCCAGTCGCTTGATTTTTGTTAACATATCTATTACTGATTTATAGTTGATTAGTTTTTTTTTGTTTTGTTTTGTGGCATATCAACATCTCTATGGGTTATTTAATGTCGAAATCTAAATATTTTGCATACAATTTTATGGCGTCAATTAAATATATTTTGACGCATTTCCATGCATTCAATTACAGATAAAATGTATTGTTGGTCATATATTATAATTATGAGTCATTTGGTCATTTAACTATAAATAAGTATTGTTGGTTGGTTGTTTTTTAGTGGTATATCAACCTCTATGGGTTATTTAATGCCTAAATCTAAATATTGTGAACATAATTTTATGGCTTCAACTAAATATACACTATAAATAGGTATTGTTGGTTGGTTGATTTTGTTTAGCGGCATATCAACCTCTATGGGTTATTTTATACCGAAATCTAAATATTTTGTACACAATTTTATTTTATTTTTTCTATTTTTTATATAATAATGGTTTTAGTGATAGAAGACTTACAATTAGACCCAGAGCTGAGGAGGAGGAGAGATGGGTTCACACCTTTCCAAAAGGTATTTGAGCGTAAGTGATATAATGACCCTAACTGGAATTGGAACTCGGCTGTGCGATTAACAATTCGGAGCCGTTATCTATTACACCACCCACACATCCAAGCTTACAGAACCTGGTATTCCCAAGCCGCCACCCATCGAGACCAGATTTGACATTGTTTAACTTCAATGATCGTGACGTGGACGTAAGCCTATTCGCGGCCATGTATGATAAGTTCAACTGGGTGTTGTCAATAATGCTTATATAAAAAGTCAAAGGATGCTTATATAAAAGCAATCAGTAAAGATTTTCGCCAGCATTCGTTGGGTCCAGCTGAAATCTTTTCAGCTGTTCGGTTGAACTCTCTGCCCGAAAACAGAGAGGAACCCGGACGAGGCTTTGCCGAAGGGCAGAGTCTCGTTCGGGGAGGTAGACCGGCCCTGAACCGGTTTATACGGGTTCAAAGGGAATATTTTTGGCCGAGCCTACAGGCTCGGAGAACCCACGATAAACTCGGCCTTGTGCCACATACGACCCACGTGGGAGGGGGGATGTTAAATATACCAGCATTTGTGCTCTGGTTCTTTGGACTGGGATCAAAGTGTAGTATCTTATACAGCTACTAGATAGTATGAGCCAACTTTTTAATCATGTTATATTTATTGATTGTTACCCACAATGCCTCATGCCACATTCAGATTATCTTTAGTCTATGGAGACTGTAGAGGTTTTGTTTGTGTTGCGAGTATTTTTTGCATAGACTGAATATTTGTTTTACACTTATTCTTAACGCATTACTAAGGAGCGAGAACAAAAGAAGAGTAATCAGGAAGACAGTAGATAACGATTGACATTGCATTTAAATTTTTGAAGATCAAAGTTAACTAGAAAGCATGAAGCCAGAAGAGAGTTCCACAAGCGGGAAATACAAGAAAAGAAACCGTTAGTATAGAACTTAGTTACATAGTAAATTGATGAGTCCTCGTTGTCAATCTAGTACTGTGCTTAAATTCATAAAGTTTAGGTACCATAGGGAAGAGCTCATCCGAAAAATTACCATGAAATATTAATAGAAAAGACACAGGGAAGCAACTTTACAGTGGTGGAAAAGTGACTGAAGCTGAGATGCCAGGTCAGGACCAATAATATTGCTTGTTCTTCTTTGGATTTTATGAAGAATATATAAATATATAGCAAGAGCACAGGATCATA
Organism: Acanthosepion lycidas; assembly: GCA_963932145.1. Taxonomy (NCBI): domain Eukaryota; kingdom Metazoa; phylum Mollusca; class Cephalopoda; order Sepiida; family Sepiidae; genus Acanthosepion; species Acanthosepion lycidas. Next base: position 34,993,320 of record OZ010606.1, read on the forward strand.
TGTGGGAACAATATTCAAAGCATGAACGAATGGTAGACTTATAGATATACAGAAGATAGATTCTGGATATTTTTTTTTTCTTGCGATTATTTTAAAAAGTAACTGAAGTTGAGATATCAAGTCCCGACCAATAACATTACAGATTCTTCTTTGGGTTTTGTCAAGAAATTCAGAGCTGATTAGAGCCTCTAGGACTTTATCAAAAAGTGGTAGAAGACAAGTAGATTCATCTGAGTTCTTAAAGACTGGAATTACAAAAAGATTTTTGAGATATCTAATGTTTGGTTTCTATTTTAGGTGGGTGCGTGGTTCATATGTACAAAATTAAAGAAGAATCATACAAAAACTTATTTATTTATTCTCTTTTTTAACACATCAGCAGGTGACCTAGAGAAGCGAAAGTTATATTGCTTATCTAAAAGAAGCCCCTGCCTTCGAGATTAGATGCTTAAACAATTCAGAGTTGATTAGAGATTCTAGTGCGTTGCCAAAAAGTGGTAGAAGGCTGGTAGGATCAGATGGTTCGCTTGAGGTCTTAAAAACTGGAACTGCAGAAGAAGATTCCCAACGAGCAGGAAAGTAATAAGCAGCAAGGCGTTTATTGTAGAGTTTAGAGAGAACAGGTATCATTTCAAGAGCACATTTCTTTCGAACTATTGCAGGTATACTATCAATATCCTCTTCCCAAGCACACCGTTAAATGATTTTGCAATCGCAGTAGTCATAGTCGGCACCTGGGCGGGTCACGAGTCCAAAATTCATCCCACTCAACTCCAACGTATCGTTGTGTTTGGAGAACTCACCAGCGGCAAGATGCCTAAAACGATGCTTCAACGATCAGTTGAAAACATCCCTGACAACATCGACCCCGAGACCTAGGAAACTGTTTCTGCAAATCGGCCTTCCTGGCGTAGGACCATCCGAGTGTGGGGGGAGGGAGATCGAGAATTTCGAGTCCAACCGCCAACATTAAGAGGACCTGCGACGTGCTGTTAGAGGGAGCGGCACTCGCCCAACCGCGTCCACTATCCACACACCTCTCTGATTCCTGCTGACGACTCTTCAGAAATCGGCTGAGTCTTCACAGCCACCTCTGTCACCGTCACCAAAGGAGAGAAAAGAAATAGATAGAGAGGACGACGATCCCGATGATTGGATGCGAGAGTGTGTCGACAACGTTTGTTTCTTTTTTGAGTTTAGGTACCTTTAGGCTAGACACCGTTTTTGATCACTCCCTTTTAGCCCTTAATTATCACCGGAACCTACACAGTAAAAAGTATGAGCCCAAGCACGTGGTTCTTAGTTTTGTTATCTCCCTAACCTTACTTCCAATGCTACCATCGCCGGTATATAACTTTTCAAGCCTTTTCTCTCTACTTTATTATCACGTTATTATTTGAACATTTGTTTAATGTAGCCATCTTTTATACGTTTATTTTACGTTTGTATCTCCATATAAAGAATCCTTTTTCCCACGTGTTATCTGTTTACACACTGTTCCCAAATGTAAACGTTCATGTAACTTTCTTCCTTTCCGTGAACTCATTGAAATATTGAAACGTCTTCCTGTAGCAAACTTTATACATATTCATGTAAACAAAATATTCTCTACCTTCCTTTACCTATGATGTTACTTCTATGCTCAAGACCCCGGATGCTTTTGTTATATTCCTTTTTGACCTTTTGTCTCTCTGTTATTCGGACTAAACTAGTCTTATATGTGTATTTATTTCTTTTCCTAGTTTTACCCTTTGGGCATTTAATAAATATGACCGATTATAAAGATTTTATTTATAATAAAAAACATAATTCCAATGAATTTAAATTAGTTTTTGAAATACAGAAAACTATTTTGTTTATTGGAAATATTAAATTTAATCTATTAGATTGAAATTAAAACTAGGATAAAAGTTTCGAGAATGATTTTTCACTTTAAAAAAAATCATTTTAAATCTTAGAGATCGCATTTTTTTTTCTTCGAGGTCCATACGCGTTTACGTAAGTTGTTTCCTTAGGTTTGAAATACAGAAAAGTGTTGTTTTGTTTATTGAAAATATTAAATTTAATCTATTAGATTGAAATTAAAGCTAGGATAAAGAAAGATTTTTCATTTTTAAAAAAATTATTTTAAACTTAGGTATCGAGTTTATTTGGGGGTATGCGGTCCCTAGTGTGTGTATATATATATATATATATATATATATATATATATATATATATATATATATATATATATTATGCGTGTAGTTATTTCCTTTTCTTGTTTTACACTTTGGGCTTTTAATTTACCTGCTGATGAACAGAAGTTCGTCTTCAGTGTCTTAATTGCCTTAAGGCAGGGGTGTTCAAACTTTTTTCAAAGAGGGCCAGATTTGATGAGGTGAATATGCGCAAGGACCTACCATTCTGCTTCACATTCTTTGAAATATTAACATTAAATGCAAATGAACTATCTTGTGAAAATTTTATTGCAAATAACATATTTTCATTTCTTCACATGGGTGACAAATAAATTTAAACAGGTCTTACCAAAATCACCCAGCCTGGCATATCTGAAGCCCATATAAGATGAAGTAAAATATGTCTGAAAAAAAAAAACCTACAGGAAAACCGATAGTGCCCTGCTGGCGAGCCGTCGATGGCAACGCCAGCGGTCCTCTGGTGGCAGCCACCGATGAAGTTCTAGCGGTCTGTAAGTGGTAACATTGCCGAGACGAGCACGCCGGCGGTTCGACAGCGGGCCACCAGCAGTAAACGCTAGTGGCATGCCACCCAGTGACAGATTTGTGACTTGCGTGTAGGGAACTTCCAGGAAGATATTATTGGTAATTAATGTTGTCTGTCAACTTTTAAGCCAAAAACGTATGAATAGGAACATAGACATCAACATTCATCTTATTAAGAAGTAGAAAACATAAAGTGATACAAGTCCAAGTGTCCAAATATATTTATAACTGATTTCGACCAACACAAACCAAATTTAATTCACTAAGATTTTAGAATTTATTCATCTCAGATGGCCAAAACAAATAACTTGTCTGCACTAATGAGAAGGGTGGTACTGAGTTCTGGACTGCAGTATGTAGGCCAGGTCTAGTTCAAAGGCAGTGTTCTGGTTCAAAGGTAGTGATTTTAGAAATTGTCTGGAAATGGCCAAGGTTAGGGTCACACCGACGGAGGGCAGCCAGACAATGCTGTTGCCATCTTTTTGTAAAACATGAAATTGCATTTCTTAGGTGCACTTTGACTGACTTCTCTGGCAGGCCGTAAGTGATACATTCTATGACAGGGGATGGGGGCCATATGAAATTTGATCTTGGGTGTAATTGCAGCCCCCACCCCGAGCGATCTTTGGATATGTGTACTTTAAGGCGTTTAACTGGCTGTCTTTAGGTACGCACATCGTATGAGACAGACGCGTACTTTGGAAGCAGAATACTAACTTTGAACACAAAAATCGATATGAAAAAATGTATATTTGTCGTATCCAAGCTACAATTCCTTGGGCAAAAATAACTGATAAAAACAAAAATAACGACCATTTCTGAAAAAGATGCGGTAGACAATTTTCCAACGCCGTCTTCCTTTCGACGCGTCAAACGTTTCATAAGTCAGATCATTTCGATTTATTGACGTTTCATTCTAAACTATTTATACATTTTGCAGCCATTAACTGATCTTTTTGAAAACCAAGTCTGAAAACATTAAATTTAATGCTGCAACGATAACAGTCTTTGTAAATGCAAAGAATAACTCACATTGCACTAAACTCAATTATATATAAGACGATCCAAACGCCAAGTTATTATTGACCACACACGCGTCAAACCACGCATTTGGTATCGCCCAATCGCAAAGAAGAGGAAATTAGAAAATATCAATTTCATTTTTTTCCCGCCAAACTGTTCAAGGTAAATATCGACATTATCACGGAAATTTCTTGACATGTATCTAGAAGTTAAACAGTTTAAATCTTTATTGGAAGTTAGCCATTTCACCGTATTCACAGGTCTTAAGCCACAAATGAACATAAAGGCGCAGATAAATATATCACAGTGCATATCTAGATATATAGTACATATCTAGACGAAAAAACGCCGTATGAGATACACTTTTACACAGCATAATCGCTGATATCATTACTTTCAAATCAAGCTATATCATTTGACTCTTATATTGCAGCGCACCTTGTCGATATAGTACATATCTTGACAAAACACGTCGTATGAGATAATATTTACACAGCACAGTCGCTCGTTATTACTGCAGCATCCAGCTATACCATTAATATCACAGAGTACCTCATAGATAGAGTACGTGTTTAGACGAAACAATGTCAAATCTTGATGAAACAACGTCATATCAGATGCTTTTTATGCAACATAATCGCTAATATCATTACTGCCACATAAGCTATAACATTTGACTCTGATCTCATAGTGCACCTCGTAGATATATTATATATCTTGAAACAACGTCGTATCAGATGCTCTTTACGCAACACACTCGCTAATAGCATTACTGCCATATCAAGCAAAAACGTGACAAAATCACAGACAAAAGACTAAACTATTAGGTTGGTGCAAAAATAAAGTCGTTTTCTCACATATGTTACTATGTGAGAAAACGACATTATTTTTGCACCAACCTAATATTACGGACATAATTCAATTAATTTAAAACATGTTCTATTCAGTTAAGCACATCTCCAATTTGGTTTGAAAATTCACAAAGAATCCAGGCTGTATATACCAGCAATTTAATCAAACGACTATTTCATGATTTCCATAATCTACAAGACACGAGCAAGCACATTACAATTTTTAAACATTTCAAACTAAGCAAGAAAACAATGCCACTAAGAAGACAGGGGGTTACTGAGTGTGAAAGAAAAAAGAAAAATGAAAAAAAATTAAGGAAAGAATAATAAAAGAACAGGTATTAAGAAGACAGAAGATAACGATTGACTTTGCATTTTGATTTTCGATGATCGAAGATGACTGGAAATCGAGAAGCAGGAAGAGTGTTCCACAAGTGTGAAGTGCAAGAGAAGGAAATGTTAGCATAGAACTTACGCTTACATCTAGCAATTCCAAGTGTAAAACGAGGAGACCTAACTGCCAATATAGCATTGCGTTTAAAATCTCAGAGTCTACGTATCAAAGAGGAAATTGCATAAGAAAAATTACCATGAAAATATTTATAGAAAAGTTATAGGGGTACTGTGTTTGGAGTGTGACTGAAACCGAGATGCCAGTTCAGAATCGATAACATTGCAGATTCTTTTGGGGATTTTATCAAGAATCGCTAAATACTTTGCAGAAGCCCCAGACCGGATGTGACAGCAATATTCAATACATAGACAAAGGTTAGACTTATGAATCTGTAAAATAAATTCTGGTGAGAATAATTGTCTAGAAAGATACAGTGAACCAACTTTCCTGGAAGTAGATCTAGCAATTGATTTAATATAATCTTGCCACTTCATGCCAAGGAAAGCGTTAGTCCGAGAAGGCGCAATGCGTCACTCTCCTGGAGGTTAGCATCAGCCATGCTGATGAAAGGCAAAAAAGGTTCTCTCGGACGATTAAAAGAGAGCAGTTTCATTTTGGATGCGTTAAAATTAACAAGCCATTTCTTGCCCCGATTAAGAACAGATTGCAGGTCATTTTTAGATCAGCTGCCAATTTGACATCAAATTTACCATTAAGACATTACACCACATTAAAATTAATGGATACAGGCATGCACATATGGATTCGGGATCCAGAGAATCAAAGTAAGTATAATCGAGGAAGTATATATTGAGATAACACACCCATAGCGCACACACACTTGTCAGGGTACGCACACAACAGTAATAGTTTGGACTCTGACGAGCCAACATGTGTAGAGGTTCTGGATTGGTCGAAGGACCATTCAGTCGAGACTCGGGAGAAATAGATCTCTTGGTTTCTTTTCACCTCCAATAAATTGAGAGTCAAGTTCCCACCTGTTCCTTCCTTTGAGACCACATACTGGACTTTTAAAATCATAACTTTTATTGTCTTATACGTGTAGTGGATGGGTTAATTATGTGGCAATATTTGTTGAGAATAAGTTGCGTGTCAATTAACTATTTCCACTAACATCAAAATAAAATACAAAATTCAACTGAATTGTTTTAAAACGTAACAATTAGATTTATTTAGGTTGGTGTACAACATGCAAAGAAAAGGTAGGACAGAGTCGTGTCCCTTTGATTTGGAAATATTTGTACCAGAGTTCATATTACGAACAAGACATATTTAATTAGAAACTAATAAAACATTCAAAACAATGTACAAGCAGAATATTTGGTATATGTTATGTTGGAAAATATGTATGATGTTTTAGGTTTCAGAATGTCTTTCTTGTAATCGTTCGTTAATGTTGATATTAAAGTTGTTAATATTAAGTGTCTTTTAAACAGAAAGTTCTTAAGAAGTAATTTACCTTTTACTGTAATATTGAACTTGTAATTCAGAAGAATAAAGTTTGGAATTGTGAGTTCTAAAGTTGAAAAACGTCTTGTCAGCAATGACTAAGACGGAAGTTGGCGAAGGTTACATCTTGAGACGTGCGAGAGAGATGAATGAAAATTACTAATCCTTTCTCTAAAGAGTTCATGCGTGTTTTTGCTTTTATACTGGCTCCCAGCACATGAGCGTGAAAACAGATTGGTCGCGTGCAAGCGGTTTGATTGGTCGGAACTGACCAATCAGCAAGCCAGATTGGAGGTGAATGACCAATGAATACTTGTTATATTGTATGAAAGTAGAATTTTGCTTATCAGATAGGAAGAGTGCATTTCCTAAAAAGAGGTAAGGCTGGTTGTGTTGTGGAAGATTTCACATACGTAATAGAACATTCAAAAAATGTAAAGGTTTTGTATGTTGTATATTGTTTCTCAGTACAATAAATGTTATGTTTGAACTATACTTATTCTTTCCCCATAATATCTACTAACTTAAAACAGTGTAAGTTTTTTTTTTTAAATTATCCGGATACACATCAGCGTAATTAAGGTATAACGAATTAGAGATTAGTTAAAGAGAAAGGAAAAATTCACGCTTTCACTAAAATGATCAATCTAGCCAATCAAAAATTAGTCCAGAAATAATACATTTTTTTATCCAATCAGATTACATTTCACCTGAATCCTTATGGGTTACACTTTAGCGAAGTCACTGTAGCATTATATTTTTAAAAGAATGTATTAGTAGTATAAAATAATTCAAAATAATAATTAATTAAAAATGTGAGAAAATAAATGTTAAATCGTCTGAGTTTGTCTTATACATTTACTTTTGGGAGAAATGTATTTAAGAAAAAAGTCAGACGGTTTAATAAAATAAATCATTTTGTGTACAAAAGTATTTAGATTTGGCTTTAAAAAGAACCGCCAGAAATAACTGGCATGGTGGGTGATTGGGGATTCATTTTTAAATTCAGGAATAAATACATTACTCTCGCATTTTTTATCCAATGAAAAGAGTGGTTTTCGCCATCGTAAATTTAAAGTCGATGTCCGCTTGATCCACCTCTGCGGATATCTAAGTCGGGCCAGTGGATGAACAGTTAGAAGGTAGTTAGCCGGCAGAAGAGAAGGCGTGCTGGATGTAGGATAAGGATGTGATACGTCACACAGAAGGGATTAGATGTCTCTAGCTACCATGGTCGACTGTCAGAAAGGAGACAGGAAAGAGTCAAATACGAACTTGGTTGCGGAAGGGATTTAGGATTCCTCGTGTGAAAGTCGCCAGTAGAGCAAAGGGTAGAAAGGTCTCGACATTCTTAAAAAGGCAAAATTATAAAAACAAATAATTTCCAAAAGATCGTTAAACCTCTCAGGAATTCTCGTCGAAAAAGCATGTAGGTTTTTTTCGCTTATCTGTTAGGTGAGTTCACCCTTTTTTCTAAGAATAATTTCTTCATGTTTCCAATAGTTTTCATACGCCTCAATTTTTTCTTGCGCGATTTGAAAAAATTGTATGTAAATCTTTTTAGCGCTAATTATTTCTATAATTTTGTTACGTTATCTTGCTTTGTCCTTAATAAGGCGCATGAAAGGAGAATTTTGGTTAAACCTTTTTTGCAAAATTTGTACTTTGTTGCGTTGTTTCGTCTCGCATTTATTAACATCAGTATTTACTTCACTTGTTATTATTTCAGTTACCACTAATACACTAAAACAAACATTTCCTCGTTGTTTATCAACCCCACTAAATACAAGCTTAGTAGTAGTATTGTAGAGTAGCCAGAAATGAATAACATCATATCAGAGGAGCAAATGACAAAATTAAACACAATGCGCAAGGGCTTCGCGCAGAATTCCGGGTTTCAAACATACTTCAAATTTTCAATTTAATAAAAATGAACAGACAATAAAATCAGCTCCCGCCAGTAAATAAACAGAGGATTCTTGAGCCTACACAAGATCATACAAAACAAATATTCATTCAACTCGCCAGAAGGACTGACAGCATTAAAGAGACTCGAGTCAACCTCGGCGTCTTGTCTTTCTCGTCAGAGCAACAGCGGACTCCTTTAAAGATCTTGTCTTCCAACTCCACTTTGTCTTTTCCTCACTGAAAGACTATTCATGTTTATTTGCTTACAATCAAGGCGAAGAACTTTCTAACTTTCATTTCATGAGTTAAGATTTTATGTATCCTACGTTTAAATAAATATCATTTTATTTGAACTCGCAACAGACTTTTCTCTCATTTTTTAAAAAATTCAAACGGTGACCCATGGAATCTTTCTCCAACAGTATTTCTCATACTTTGGATATTAAAACGAATACTCGACATTTAAATTCAAAGTGCAAATGAAATATAAATTAGAGTCTAATAACATTCAGACCCAGTAAGCAATCGAGAATAAAACAACATTTACCCCCCAGGATTTTGAATCCGGCTGCCAGGAAGAACCAACTAACCAATAGTTCTGGCTCTGCTATTGCTGAGCATATAATAAATAGTAGGAAATGTGTGGTTAATTTTAGTGCGGACCGTTTTTTTTTAATGTTATCTAGGTCTCACTCCACATTTCACCCCAAGGTTCTAGAGTTCTTGTATATCAGATCTCGTGAGCCTTCCCTTTGTAAATAGAGGGTATGCTTGCTGGGTCTGAATGTTATTGGACTCTAGTTTCTTGAAATTCATTTTTTTTCTCTTCCATTCCATTCGTTAATTTAATTTACACGCTTTTATAAATTTTCTATTCCCAGAAAAATAAACTTGATAAGTCCTGGGATCAAACCGTTTTTTTTTTGTTTTTGTTTTTTTTAGCTTTTTCTTTTATAAAAAATGCCTTATAAATTTTGTTTTATCCTAGCTATTATTAAATTCTGTACCGCAAAAAAAAAAAAAAAAAAACTAATTGAAATATAAATTAAAACACTAAGTCAGAGGAGAGAGAAACATTTATTTATTTAAAGAAAGCACATGAAAATTAATATAAATAAGTCATTCAATTTCAACTGGACTCTACGCGTAGATGCAAACTTCCATGTCAGAAATTGAGAACAAAAGCTATTTTAGAAATGTCAGCCTTTAAGATTTTGGAATAGTTATTTATAAATAACTATATCCATGATTATAAGTTAGTATTTTACAGACCGACTTTACATTTTGAGCCAGTAGGGATGTTCGTGTAGCGGAAAAACACACATTACACATAGAGATAACAAAATAAAAGCCAAATTTACACAATTATTAGAAAATATATATCTCTAACTACATCCCAATTTTCGTCTAGCTAATTTACACAGACACCGCACTCAATTCAAAACAAATTTTAAAAGAAACACAAATGTATCAGACTGCTAGGCATTACTGAGGCGAATCTCGTTTGCTACAGATTCTTTCAATTACGTCCGCGTGTTTCCCTTATATAGGCTATAAGAAGCTGCACACCAACAGAAAGCAGAGAGAGACTTCACGCACACACGCACGGCTGACTGCCCGTCCGACTATAAGCCTTTGTAAACGACCTCTTGTAAACGCAGTTAATGAACGGACCCTATCAACACGACAAGCACAAAGCGATAACGACCAAGCAGTCAACCGGGGTTAAGCAAAAGTGAAAACTCCCTTTTCACGCTCTCACTTCACACCTAGTACACCGCACATTCAACCCGCTACAATATACTACTTATCAGAGACATTTTTATAACTTGTATATAAAAAATAAATATTTGGTCATTTATCTAAACAAGCGTCAAAGTTTGTTTCTTCTACTCCAACCAGCGCCCTACCTCGAGATCAACACTAGTATAGTTTGACTCACTTATTATACAACTATCATGTCTTTCAAGTATAATGTATTATAAAATTTATGTGGAAACATTTCAACTCTGTGATTTTACCACTATCTAAACGCAGTCTTTAATAACCAATAAAAGTATTCAAGAGGCCTTTTTCTCGATATGCCTTCATTTTGAGCTTATTTATGGTGACGTTATGAGAACAAACTTGATAATTATCATTTACACCGAAAAACAAGATTCTGAAACGCTAAGTGGACAACTAGAAAATCCGGACAACATAACCGAAACTAAAAAAAAAAACCTAACAATTTGTTCTGAAACCAACTCAGAGAGATGCAAACCAAGCCTTCGTCACATAGACTGGAAGGATTTTTCTAAAGTTATCAATTGTAAGTTTCACTTTTAAATGAGCATCCTTGCTTTACCCGGCTTAATTTTTATGAGTTTTTATACGCTTCTTTCTCTTTCAACTTAAACTATTGTAAATAAACAAGTTTTTCCTGTTCAATTTCACACTAAGTAAGAGTCCTTTTTTGTGCGTCTAATAACCTAACTAATCATTTTACTTTTATGTTTTTCTATATGGGAAAATTCCCATAGGTTGATATGGGAAAAAAAAAACAAAAAAAAAACAGTAAGTCAAACGTTCTAATAAAACGTTGGAAGAAGATCGGACAACAGGACTTGTATTTGTGTCATGAATTTAGAAAAACAATAAACAGTTAGTCAGGTAGTTGCCATTCTAACAAACAAAGCGAAGATTGTTTCTATCATATGTATAAGTATGCCATATTCTTATATAGGCAACAATATATGACATACATCTATAATTTGGCAATAAATATATACGAAGGATTAAGGAGAATCTAATGAGATTCAATTGATGATTCATCTATCTATCTATCTATCTATCTATCTATCTCTCTATCTCTCTCTCTCTCTCTCTCTCTCTATATATATATATATATATATATATATATATATATATATATATATATATATCTGAGACGAGATATTGTAACTATTTACACTATTTACATTGTTCAAACTGTTGTTCTCATCTTTATTGTCATATTCACGACATTTCGGCCGTTGTACGCTTCGGCTTTCTTCAGGTGATATACGTTGGAATTTCGAATCCATTACACACACACACACACACACACACAAACATATATATATATATATATATATATATATATATATATATAAATATTAAGACATTTTTATGTTTATACATTCTTTTTATAGATACAAGTATTTAAGTAAATGCTCTGTATATATATACATTTGTATGTGTGTGTGTGTGTGTGTGTGTGTGTGTGTGTGTGCAATGGAATGGAGTTGCCGACTAAATAACGCACGGACAAATTATATGTAATATTAATCTTTCATTTTTGACTCGTCAATTAATCTCGGTCAGTCTTCGTGCGCGGCCCCGTAGAGTCCTCAACTGAATGTCGTCCTTACATTCTCATTCTGAGATGTCTGCGAGACAGCCCAATTTCTCTGGGGCTCTTGTTTATATAACTACGTAAATTACGATTTTTCCCACGTCTGCAAAGCTGGATACAGGTGTGAGGCCACGTTCTTCTGCATTCGACGGCCGGGTGTTATCTCGCGTCAACCATGCACCTGGTTTTCCTTGATCTGATGTGAAATTGAGTGCGAAGCCCATTCTAGCATAATACTATATATCTTTGTTTTGTTATAGTGAGAAAAAGTAAGGATACATAATAATACTCATAAGAAAGAAATAATAGATAATACAGAAGAGGCAATAATGCTCTCATGCGTTTAACGTCTGCTTCAGTGAAATGAAAAACCTTGTCAATTCCGAATCTTTTCATTTGTACCCTCTTACTTCTTTAAATAATGATCTGCATTCATACTTATGATTGTCAGTGCAATATTTTTTTCAAAGCAGTTGTCAAAAATTAAACAAATCCCAGTTCGTCAGAATTCATAAATAGGATTGAATAAAAATGTCTCATTTGTGTAGGAACAAATAGTGTTTACAATTCTTTCAATCATACGGAAGCCTTGCCAGAAAGCTAGTCGAAAAACTATCGCTCTCGGCTGTGTCCATGGGATAGAATGTCGGATAACATGGAAATGTGCTAATCACTACCACATTATATACACATAGTACATAGAAATAATGCAACAAGTATTCATTGGTTAATCTACTCAAAACTAGTTCGCTGATTGGTCAGTTCCGACCAATCAAACCGCCTGCACGCGACAAATCTGCTTTCCCGCGTTTTCGATCTGAGCCGGTCATGTGATACACGATCATATATAAACAAAACACGTGTAAGCTCCCTCGTGTTTCTCTTCATTCACCTTTCTGCTTGCTGCCAAGATGTAATCTTCAAGAACTTCCGTCTTGACCATGCAGTCAGACGTTAAAGACCATTACCATTTCACGCAAGTACGAACTCTAAAATCTCTTCTGAACTCTTACCAAGATATACAACTCACATTTCCTAACATGCTAAAGGAATTTTATTCTTCTAAACTACAGTTTAATATTTACTTCTTCTTTGTGAGCTCAAGTACAAATATTTCAAAATCTAAGAGACATAACACTATCACACATTCAGCCTAATGCTTGTACACCAAACACTAATAAATTCAATTGTTATGTTTTGAAATCATTACATTCTGTTTTGTATTTTATACTATGTGCTATTTTACGTCAAATATAAATTGCATTGCGTCCACGCATTGTCCTTAATCCCACCTTTCCTAGCCAAAGTTAAATGTATGTAGTACATAATGGTGACAACCCGCTACAATATTGGTAACCCCGTCGCAACAGAAACCCGAATCTTTCTATGACTCCAAAATAGATACAGTGTAACCCGGATATAAGAGACCCGGATATAAGAGAAACCCGGAATAAGAGAGATTTTCTCTGGTCCCAAATTAGAGCCATACTTACCTAAACAAAATAGACCCAACCCGGATATAAGAGGAACACCGATATAAGAAACTTCTTCTCCGGTCCCGACAACTCTCTTATATCCGGGTTACACTGTATATAAAACAAACTTAAGCTCAAATATTTAACGATGCAAGAAGTAAATGTCCCTGGTATTTTATACTCGTAGAATTCGAAAGGAACTTATTCAGTTTTTAATTATAATGCGTCATAAAATTAAAATAGGCAAATTGTGAAATTTTCACGGATACTGCTAAGAAGTTAATCTGAATTAATGCTATTTGCAAATTTAAATAAAAGTACGTATGCTTTGAATAAAGGTTCATATATTTTCGAACAAGGATTCATATGTTTTGAATAAAAATACTTAAAAATGTTTGAATTATTCTATAATTTAGCATCCTTTCACAAACGCAACATAAAATTACCAAAAAGGCGGATGCGTACTACGCCCAAGCCTTGTTGGGGCCCCCGGGAAATGCTTAGTGACTCTATCTTATCATCATTAGCTTTTTTTTTCTGCCTATATTTATATACGTTACAAATTAAAATAAGCACAAGTGACAATTAAAAAATTAAAAATTTGGGGGATGTTTTTTTTTTGTCTAAATCCGTGAATTTGTTTTGCTTATGCTAAGTCTCGCAAAAACGCTATATAAAATTCACTATTTTTTGTCCATAATGTTGAACGTGTTAAAATTCTTCAACTTTTTAACTAGAAAAAACCCCAGGTGGATGTTAGAAATTGCCGCAAAACATTGTTGATTTATTTCAGATGGAATGATCTATTATGACGGGTGTCGAAGTTAACTCCTCCTTAATTTTCTAATTGTTCACAAGGGGACGCTCTCCCTACACTATAAATACTAGGCGATTTCTTGCCTCGTTTTCTTTTTCATTTCTTCATTTTCAGCGAAGACATCTACAATGTAATCTTTCGCAGAAGATTGCGTCTTCCCATTTGTGGGAGACGCCATGAACATTATACACACATACACGTACGTACGAACATTCACCAAAATACAAACTCTTTACATTCACACACAAACACAAATGTTAATGTCTATGTCCATTGTAAATGTTGTTGTTTAATACATTTACTTGTTTGTATCTATATATCGGTCTTGTTGGTTTTCTTTACACGTCTTTATGGTGGATTCAATCCCTGAGTCCGCCATGTTCTTGTAGTTAGACCTTCTAGCAGGAATAAACAACCGTGTTCCTAATTTAACAACACGTAAACCCACGGTCCGCTACACATGTCTCTAATTTGTATTTGGGTACATATTTATTTTTAACTTTTCTAGTTGAATTGTTCACCTATATTGCATATGATCAATTACTGTATATAATCACGTTACAACAAAATTTGTATTTTATATGAATACTACTTTAGGAAAATTGAGCTCTAGTAGATTCGGGGGTGAGGGTGTATAATAGATTCGGTGGGGGCCCACGATACCCTTGTATCGACCCTGATTACCAATAGAATACATACATGATTCTTGGTTTTCTCTCTTATTTTACTCCTCTTTACCTTATTCTTTTTGTTAAGGTGACACCCAAATATGACCCTTAAATAAAAGGGCGTGGCTAAAGGTGATTGACAACTAATGTATCAGCAAATCAGTAAATATTTTCTTCTTATATACAGAAGATCATGTAATTCATTTTCTTGTTTGTTTTTAGCTGTGTTCTCTATCAAATAATTGTGATTAATATAGGCTCAGAATTTTAATGGGCATGCCTTTGAGGTATGCTTTTTTTAAATTTGAAATATTGAAGAAAAAAGTAACTTCCAATAATAACAACAACCACAAGAATCCAATATTTTCCGATAATTCCGACTTCTACTTAATTAGCTCTGTTTCTGAAAGAAGAACGGTAGAAGCAAAAAAGAGAAATCGTCTTAAAACAAAACGAAAAAGAGAGAAATTTTTAAAAAGCTGGAAAACGAAAAAGAAATAAACTATAATTTGGACGAAGGGAAAATGTTACTAATTTAACAAAACTTGGTGATTGGATAATAATAACAAGAGCAATTATTTGGTTTTAGATATTTTTTCTAAAAGCATGGAGCTGCCGGTGATTCACTAATGGTAGATTTATTTCAGAACATTTCTAAAATAGTTTAAAGTGAATAATAAATAAATATTTGTCGATACAGATCATTATTGACAGGTTATTTCTTCCTTGTGTTTTTGGACTTCCGAAAATGCATTCATTTTTTTTATGTGCTTGATTTGTAGAAAAAATATTTATAGAAAATCAACGAAATAGAGAATCATAAGGAAATATATCATTTCTGAGCATTCATTTTATGATAACTAGAATGTTCCTCTTTATTATATGGACACACACACACACACACACGGGCAATAACATGAACGGTACATATATACGAGACTGAGTTAAAAAGTAACGGAATTTTGTCATAGGAGGCGCGTGCATTTCTCAATGAAATTATTTGAAATTTGGTACAGATTTAAAGACACGTACACACTTGATCTTTAATTATTTCATTTTGCTTGTTTTTTTTTTTTTTTTTTCAGATCTATGAATAAATTAGCGGATATGAAAATGGCTAAGGAAGGCCGTCAGAAGCAAAGATCAGTAATCGAGTTCTTTGTTGCCGAAGGAGAAACTCCTGTAAACATTCACAAAAGACTTCCATCTTTTTGGGTCCAATGAAAGAGGCACTGACGGGAAAACGTTATGCTGGCGATGAAGAAGTAAAAAATGCTGTAAAAAATTGGATACATCAGCAGCCAGCTCAGTTTTACGAAGCTGGGATACTTGCCCTCTGATGTAGTTGGAACACAGCCATTGAAAGAGGTTGTGACTATTTTGACAAATAGGGATGTGAACCTATGCTATATCTTCATGTATAATATATTTGATTGTGTTCCTTATTTCTTGGATAATAAAGGATCTTGCATTACCTTTTGATTTGCCTTCATATGTCCTTCATATATTTTAAAAGTCTTATATATATATATATATATATATATATATTTGGTTGGATTGATGTGAGTTTGTGACCCTGGGTTTCAGGCTTTTGCGATCGTACGATCGCAAAAGCGTGAAACCCAGGGTCACAAACTCACATCAATCCAACCAAATATGTTAGCTCTATCTGACGATCGCAAAAGCGTGAAACCCAGGGTCACAAACTCACATCAATCCAACCATATATATATATATATATATATATATATATATATATATATATATATATATATAAGACTTTTAAAAGATATGAAGGACATATGAAGGAAAATCAAAAAGTAATGCAAGATCCTTTATTATCCAAGAAATAAGGAACACAATCAAACATATTATACATGAAGATATAGCACAGGTTCACATCCCTGGTTAACTTTGGCAAAATAGTCACAACCTCATTATAACATTCTCCCACGCATTTCTCAGAAAAAATTCGCAACAAGCTATCAAGCCGCTGGAGCCGATTTTGCTGTTAAAAAAACCCCAAAAAACTATAAATAGAAACAGCAAACGAATTTTCATCGCATTTTGATACTCACACACGCAAAGATACACACGGGAATTATGTGTCGAAATTGCCACCAAAGAAACAAATTTTCTTTATGAGAGATTAGAAAATTTCATACAACAAACTTTTTCACTTAATATCTTTCATAGAAAAATCTTTTGTCTAAGTTAAATTCAATCTTTCAATCAAAGCCAGACAACTTTTTAGACATTGAACATTTCTGAAACAGCAAAGAACTTTTTTTCAAAAATATACCTTTGCACACATCATTACAAACAAAGAAATTGTAAATTGTGTATATAAAATTTAATCTGTTGTTTCAAACATGTATTTTCTGTCGTGATTGAATATCGTTACTATTTGGCCATTTCTTATAATTTATGTTTGTGGATATTGCATATTTTATTTGCAGCACAATATTAAATATTCATGCATCCTTCTTAGATCCACTACACAAGGATTCAAGGAAGGTCAAATCTTCAAACAAGAACCAAATATTTCAACGAACCGACATAAGAATTTCACGCAGACGGGAAATCGATTACCTCATGAGAAGAATTTTCGAAAAGGAATAGAAACATGTTAACAGAACCTTTCTATAAAAGAAAAACTATAAAATATCCCCGTGGCGTCTGTAGTTCGAAAGTACCCTTTTTAGTGTAGAATGCTTGCTTTCTTGAGTGTTGTAGTCACCAATGTTGAAGTGGTTAAATAGATAAATATGGCTGCGTGTTGAGAAGGCAATAAACATTCATACATAATATTTAAAATATCATGGAAAAAACAATGAAAACCAATTTTGTTTTAACGAATAAATATATGTATATTAAAATTCAACAATAATACAAAGTAGTTGTAATAGGAGTGAAATAGGGAGAAAAAAATAGCTTCCCTTTAACAGTAAGGAAATGTTTTAAGGAAGATTTGTCTGAGTAAAATGTTCAGAGTTCAATGTTGGAAATTGAATATTTCTTTTAGAAAATTATTCAGTTGTTGTAACTTACAGAGTTGATTTAACTTGGTATGTCCACAAAGAACTGGTGGTGTATCAAATAAAGTTCTGTGTTGTATGTATGTACGTGCGGAGTGAGTAGGATGAAAAACACGAGTGAGTAGATGAGATCTATTGTCTCTGGTTGTACTCGACTGTGGTTCTGGAACTACTACTAACTGGTTTTTTGGAATGCATCCAATATTTATATTACCTAAGGTGGCTCCCAGCACAGACGCTGGATACATTTTTGAATATACACGAAAAATACCCGATTGGACGAAAAATGGACCAATCAGTGATTTTATAGCAAAACTTGTTTGCGAGCAAAGTGTAGGAACAAAATTCAGTATGGTGAAATGCGATAGATAAATTGTCCTGTTATTTTTAGTATGTATTTATTAACCAATTAGAATTGGAGAAAATGTAGACGTGGCACTACATTAGCGTTCCAATTCAGTTTTAAATTTATTCTCAACAAATCAGTGGTTAAAGAATAATGCACTGCTCTCAGACAAGCAATATGGTTTCCACTACACCCGATCTACAGCTGATGTGCTTACGGCCATCACTGAAACCGTCTACCAAGCCCTTCAAAATAACGGTGAGGCTCATGCTGTGGCCCTAGACATCTCCAAAGCGTTTGATAGAGTTTGGCGTGCCGGCCTTCTTCGTAAGATCCAGGGTTATGGCATTAGAGGTCGATTGTTTGATCTAATACAATCATTCCTGTCAAACCGTGAATTGAAGGTAGTTCTCAACGGATTCTCCTCCAGTTCCTATCCCACGAACGCAGGTGTTCCCCAAGGCTCCATCCTTGGCCCCACTCTATTCCTTGTTTTCATCAACGACCTTCCTGACGCCAGAGATTCCCAAGTTGGCATCTACGCGGACGACACTACAATTTACTCCTGCCTCAAAAACAAATCTAGTGTCGCTGACAAAACTAACCTGGCCGGTTGTCTTGAAATGGACCTACAATCGGTTGTTAATTGGGGCAAGAATTGGCTGGTCAACTTTAACGCCTCAAAAACTAAACTACTCTTTATTAATCACCATAGAGATCCTTCCCTGACCCCACCCCCATTAGAATGTCTGATAGTCAATTTGAGAGCAACTCCCTGCATCTGCTCGGTCTCACGCTGACTGCTGACCTGAGATGGAACATATACATTGAGTCAATTGCTTCTTCCGCCGCGAGGAAAGTTGGCTCTCTGTGCCGCACCAGGAAATTTTTCTCCCCGGAATCGATACTTCAAATATACAAATCAACCATTCGCCCTTGCATGGAGTATTGCTGCCATATATGGTCTGGGGCACCTTCTGTTTACCTCAGAGTTCTTGACAAGATCCAGAGACGGATATGTAATATAATTGGCCCTGATCTGGCGTCTCGTCTACAGTCACTCTCTCACAGACGCGCCATCGCCTCTCTTTGTCTTTTCTACAAATACTTTCATGGTAATTGCTCCGATGAGCTGCTTTCACTGGTTCCCAGACTCCATGAATTCAAGCACCCTACGAGGCTGGCATCCCGCTCCCACCCTTACACTGTAGAAACTTTTAAATGTAGCCGTCTCTTCTACTCCAATAGCTTCATACCTGGCACCTCTCGCCTGTGGAACACCCTTCCCAATTACTGTTTCCCTGAGAGCTATAATCTCCAACTATTCAAATGTAATGTCAATCGACACCTCCAGTTACCTTGATCTACCCACTATCCCTCTCCTCATCCTTTCTTCTATCACTCCTATCTGCTCTTTCTCCAAATCTTCTGCAACCCCCTGCATCCCAGTGGCTTCACGCCTTGCTCGAGGCGTAATGCTTAAAAAAAAAGAAAAATACCATATGTCTTCTTAAAAAATGAAAAACTTTCTGCAAAAAGTGGATCACACAGACCTTGCTATTTTTCTGAATGCTGATTGGCTAAATAATAATAAATATGAATGACGCCTACGCAATCAGGTTTTGCCGCCAATATTTTTGAACGGCAGTCTGGGGTCAGCCAAGTGACAGAGAGCCAAATAAATAAGGAGCGCGAACGTATCCCATTTAGTGAGACCAAAGAAAAGTCAACCAGATACATCGCTACCACGCTAAAGAAATTTAACTTGCATATTCCAGTTTTCTCCAATTCTTCACCAGCAAGAAAATACTTAGAAAAAAAAAAGAGTCTTCTGAAGCTACAAGTTTACTGAACATATTTTCAGGATATAATTCAAAGAAACTTTCTCACTCAGGTCTATTCAATGGAATTTACTCTTTGGTGAACATTTTCTTTTGGCGGCAAGATTTTAGTACGAAACAGAAACTCCTTGAAACATCAAGTAATAATATAAAGTTCCTTTTTACCAAACATTCTCACAATATTCCTATTACACAAAAGACATTCAACTATTTCACAAAGAACATTTCTTGTAAAAACAAACTCTTTTTCATTATGAGACCAGATAAAAAATTCCTTCTTTCAAAGAAAAATTTTCAATAATTAAATTCATAGGTAAGGGTAAACAACTCTTATTTTGCATTGTATATTTTGTACCAGAAACACTGTTTTAAAAGGAACATTATAAAGCATTTGAATTTGTTCAATTAAACAATATAACCTTTGAAATTCAGCATTACTCGGCCAAATATTCTGAGCAGTTTATTCTTGATAATTTGTATTATTCCCATATTGTTGTTTTATATCATTGCTGTCATCTTTTGTATTGCCTTATTAGCCTTGTACCATTCTAAAGTTAAATGCTTGTGGAGAAGTGAAATTTTATACACGCAGCCGACCTTTCTGATTAATTTTCAAATTTATCTAACTGTTGCGGGGCCGATAAGGATGTCGCCCCCGCAAACTTTTTGAAGAAAGGTGTGAGCAGCCAAGACAATGGGGGACAAAGGCAGAGGTTTAAAAATAACAAAGGTCGATTTTTTATTTTTCCAATATGTACAAGAGTGTATTACTATTATCTGGAGAAAATGCTTGGATCGGTATCGGGTCCGGTATGACTGGTTTCGGTCAGGAGAAGTTAATCGGCTGTATCGGCGGAGGCTGCCGAGTGTAGAGTTGGCGGCGGCGGTAGCTGGTCGACTGCCGGATTGGAGAGTTGTCGACGGCAGTAGCTTGTTGATTGACGAGGTTTGAAGATTTGGCGAGTCGGTTAGGGCGAGTCGCTAAACAGGGCCGAGTCCAGGACGGATCAACCGCGGAGGCGGGATCGCGCCGAAGTGTAGCACTTGACGAAGCGAAGCTGGAGTTAGAGAGGCGATATACGTCTTCCTCGGCAGATCGTCTGCGGAAACGGAATCACGCCGAAGAGTATCTCTCGACCAAGCACTTTGATCCCGGCCGCCGGCCCGAGCAGATTGGGTTGTGTCAGAAAAAAGGGGCTAACAATATGTGGAACGATTTGTTCAGGGAGTAGAAAACTGTAGACATAAAATTACTCCTCATGTTGTTTGTTCGATGTTTGGGAAGCACTGCCTAATCCGATGCTCTCAAGGTACGGTTTTGGATTCATCAACCATATTGGGCCAATCGTCCAGTTACTCGCGCCCTGCTGAATTTAAATCTGTGAGTTAAGGTGTTGTGAAGGTCAAGGTCGTTTTTCTAGAGCGGCTAATGGCGGCCGCGACATAACCTTCACCTCCGCAACATACCTAAGCCGTGACCGCCGATAGAGAAGGCCTGTTTCATTGGGTTAAGGAGAAATGTGACGTCATCATATTGAGTCCGACTTTCAAGAAGCGTGTCGTTTGTTTTTTGTATCAGATTTTTTACGTCGGCATTTTAAAATTATTAATACTTTCTTTTAAATATTGAATTAATTTAAAGCAAAAACAATGCCTTAGAGATGCGTTCTATCAAATTGCAAAGGGAATTATAAAAACGGCCCTAAAGTTAAAGTACATGTATTTTCTTTCCCTAAAGATAAAAAATTATCTGATGTTTGGATTCGTACAATCAGAAGAGATCATTTTTCAGTTTTCACTTACTAAATTCAGCAGAGTGAGTATATCGGTGGTCACGCCTAAGCTCCCTTCTTGCTGTGAACCTTATTTTTTTTCTAAACGTATTTTCTGACTTATCCAAAATTTGCATTACCCTGTCATAGTTTTTTTTTCATTTTTCGAAAATTGTTTTGAAATCTTTTTCTTTAAATCACGTGTATAATGCTTGATATGTTATCCTGCTTTATTTTTTGTATCAGCCCATCTTGTAAAATATTGTTTATTTTATGTTTTGTAATAAATGTCTTTTTCTTTTAAATTTGACGTAGTAGCTGAGTCTCATTTGTTTGCGCCTTTTTAACATTCAGGATAAAAAAGTTCATATGCTCTCTTTTCCTATTCCACCCCAACAAAAATAAATTCTTATATTATGCAAGTAATTAATTCTTTATTTATTTATTATTATTTATTGTTTTTATTTCATTTTCCAATCTCCTTCGCATTTATTGCAAAAAGAACAAATGTCAATAGTGATATTTTTAAATTTCCTATTAACATTTGTTTTAGCTGAGTACAGTAAAAATCCGAGAGTGAGGGGTTTTTAGTAATGATTGAACTCACGACAGTATCAATAGTGCTTGAGTAGCTTAAAACCATTACTCCATAGTGAAACTGTGGGATTAACTCCCTCGTCTGCCAATTTAATCTTTCACCCCACGGCTAATTTTTACAATTATTATGGCCTTTTGTATTTTTTGTTAATTGGGTAAAAGCACGGTGGAGTAATGGATAGGGGCTCGGATTGAGGAATTGGAGAGCTGAGTTCAAATTCCAGTCGAATCCATTACATTCACTTATGTGCTAATCCCCTTGTAAAGGTATGAGTCCTCTTCTCCCCAATTCTTCAATGGCAACTGGTCTACCACAGAAAGAAATGGCAACCTACTGTGGAGAAAAATAATCTGATACACCTGTATCACGCATGGCACATGACTGACTGAAACCTGCTCTCAATTATACAAGAAGGAAAAGCAATACCTGTTGCTGGACTTACTGGAGATTATCTTCCTTGTGTTCTGTTCATGTAAAGCCATTCAAAAATCCTGATGTCCCATCAAAAAATACAAAATAAAGCTTAGTTGTAGACATGAAACCTTATTCTATATACTACTGATTATATTTATTCAGTTGAGCTAGCTTAGGCATTCATGAGTCTGTCATACCAACCATCACAATCCTGCATCAAGGAAGTTCATTAGGGTGGCATTCTGTGTCATAACATAATTGGTCAATGTAGGAGATTACTGAGCGACCAATCCATCTTGTGCCATGGCGAGGTGTCTAGAGTAGATCACTTGCAAGTTTTTATTTTGCTTGAAGTACTAGTGATTTATTTCAGTTTAACTACATTTTAAGTCTTTGTCAGAAGTAGATCTCTACGGCCACAACTCGTTAAAAAAGGGCTACTACAAATTAGGATGTGTTAGTAACATAACAGTGAGCAACTTGGGGGGAAAAAAAAACAAAGATTAGCAACCTAAATTTGTTATGTTCCATTTTGCATAAGTACATTTGGGAAAGGTATGAATTAATCTTCTATACCCCCACCAGCTAGGAGTTTATTAGCAGAGAAGAATGTGATCTCTTGCCCTGAGGAAGGAACCAATCTAGGAGAAAAAGTGTAAATTAAAAATCTTGTCCTAAGAACACCATTTTTGTTACAAACTTGATAGGTTACAGAACTCACGATGTTGCGACAGAAGTCAATCAATTCAACAATTCTAAAAACTATGGAAAAAGGAAAACGAATGAAAAGCAAAACGTCTTGTGTGTCTAGGATGAATTTGCAAATTACCACCTGCATTAGATGTCTTTTGGATCTGCAGGGTGTCCAGTGTCGCTGTGTGTGATTTATTTCTAAAATATTTATTTGCAAATAAAAATATTTACTCTTTAGAGAAAAAAAAATTATTGTTGTTTCCGGTTTCAAAAGAAAAAGATTTCTTTTTATATGTATGATCTTCCTTATTAAAAATCGTCAATTGTTTAAAATGAGAAAAACTTTACCTTAAAGAAGAAGTTACAAAATTCAAGAAACATTGCACTTAATCATTGTTTATGCATGTGGTTATATATGAGAAGATGTGAGTGAACAAGTGAGGACAAAAGGAAACAAAATTTTAAAAATATGTTATTTTTCTTATGCAATTAAACATGCCATCCAGAAAGACCAAATGGGCTACAATTTGCCCATGACATTCCTATACTGATGTGTCAAAAGTCATGGGATAGGTGCCCAGTATTGGTGACGTTCAGTAACTTAATTCCACAAATAGTTGGAAGACTTCTGGCAAGATATTGAGCAAAGTTTTCTTGACTGCTGTCTACAGCTTCCCAGTATTTGTAGGTGCAAGATTCTGGTTGCAACTAGACCTTTCCATCACATCTCATAAATAGCTGATTCAATTGCATATACCTTTCTATGACTAATTAGTATTATTAGATTCAATTGTAAAACAAACATTTTTGGCCTAAGTTACAAAAAAGTTTGACCTTGTTTACAAAAAAATAAAGACACATGGTCCAGTGGATAAAAGCATTGGTTGTATGATCCAAAAAGTGACTTGACTCAAATAGTTGTGAGTTCAATACTTCGCCACAGCAGAGGGAACAAAAACTTAAATTGAATTACTAAAGGGAATTAACTGAAACACGTATCCCCAAAAAGGCAAAGCACAAAGAATTAGAACAATCTACCCACCTAAGTATATCACCTGAAGAAGGCTAGAGTGTATAATGGCCGAAATGTTGTGAATATGACAAAACAGTCTGAATGGTGTAAATAGTTACAACACCTCATTTCAGAAATATTGACAAAATAAAATAAATAGAAAACAATAATTACATTAGAAATTTGGGTATTATACTTTTATTGAACTTGAAAATCTTTTCTCTCCCCACCCCCACCCCCAATACAACATCATGAGTCAATCAACAGAAATGAGAGAAAACATTGTCTGGAAAAATTTTAAATTACCATTCTATAGAAGATTGCCGATTAGTGTACTTATGTGCAATATTGTAGAAACAATATTGTCATATCCACACTGGTTAAGGCTAAATATTTTGAACAAATATGAAGCATTGAAAACCTAAACCTGGTTTAAAATATCAAAGAGTTGTTTGTTATGATTTTATCCAATTACTGATATGAGGTTTTGTTGCTTCATATAATCATTAAATTATAAGTAAATAAATTAATGTATTCATTGAAATATTATCATTAGTAGTAGCATTAAAATTAAATGTAATAAAATGTTAAAATTCCTTTAATTTTGTTTCAGTTATAAATTTAATTTGATATTCATTAAATGCACCGAATTCTTACAGATGACTTTTCTTCCTATTATTAAGTTAAAAACACAGTTTATTGTTTGATTTTTCAGTCATCAGCAACCATTAGTTTTTTATCACAAAATTTCAAG
The DNA here is from genome assembly GCA_963932145.1 of Acanthosepion lycidas. Taxonomy (NCBI): domain Eukaryota; kingdom Metazoa; phylum Mollusca; class Cephalopoda; order Sepiida; family Sepiidae; genus Acanthosepion; species Acanthosepion lycidas. The sequence goes on from OZ010606.1 coordinate 35,018,496, forward strand.
AGTTGGCATTTGATGTGCTCAATAAAAAAAATAAATAAAAAAAACCCCCAAAAAACTGTAAATAATTGCACTGATGAAGGAAATAGTTTTAGCCCCATCCCCCTACCAAATACCTTGAGATAATCAACTGAAACAAGAGAAAACATTGGAGAAATTTAAAACTAAATGAGAAATCAAAAACCAAATTGTAACCGATATAAGGTACCTAAAGTGAATAATGCCAACAGTTCTTCAAAAATGTAGATTTTTTTATGTCAGTGATCATTAATTAATTTTATTCTAAGGAATCAGCAGAAGGCAATTTTTTTTTTTTACAGAAATGCTACAAATGTCAGTGCTATTTATGATAAGACCATTTAAAAAGAAACTGCAAAACAAAAACAGTATCTTAAGGATTTTTCAAAGTTAACATGACCAGAAAATGGCATATTTAAACCATATTGACTTCATTTGTTGATAGCTTATGTCAGAAGACAGTCGATTCTACCTTTAAAGATTAAAAATATTTCAGTTTTAAAATTTTGAATTTCATATATTTTTCAGCAGAAAAATATTGTAATGCATATATTAGGTTGGTGCAAAAATAATGACGTAATAATGTCGTTTTTTTGACGTTAAAAAATACATCAAAAAACAATATTATTACGTCATTATTTTTGCACCAACCTAATAGAATAATTCCAATGAATTGCATTCAGTAAATGTACACAATGAAGTTTATTTTTCTATAAAGTTGTTTAATGATATTTGAGAGGCAATAAAGTAGCAGTTCTCTGAAAAGCAAATTTAAATTAGTTTGCTTACCAAAAATTGTATATACTAATTTATTCAGATTATTCTCCACATCTTGGTTGTTTTAATATTCTCAATATTTTGAGCACTCTATTCTATTACCTTCTTCAGGCATTTGTTCATTTAGTCTTCATAATGTTTCTATTTGTTTTGGGTAATTTAAAAAGAAGACAAAATAGCATAGAAATAAATGATAATCTCCAAGTAGTAAAAAAATAAGCAAATATTTAACATAATAGTTTGAGGATATAATTATTCTGTCATATGTACCAGTAAAAAATTAAAAAAAAAAAGATAATGGAATTATTAGCCATTATCACATACAGCAGTATGTAGGTATCTATGCTAATGATACAACCATTTACTCTTGCCTCAATAGTAAGTCTGATCAATTCAATAAGGTCAAATTGACAGCTGATCTTAAAAATGACCTTCAATCTGTTGTTAACTGGGGCAAAAAGTGACTTGAGTTTAGCACCTACAAAATGAAGCTGCCCTCTTTTAATCATCTAAGAGAGTCTTTTTTGCATTCCATCAACATCGCTGATGCCAACCTCAAAAAGAGTGACTCATTGTACCTTATTGGGCTAACACTTTCCACTTACTTAAATAGAAAGATTATATTGAATCAATTGCTAAATCTGCAGCTACAAAGTTGGTTCACTGCATCATGCTTTTTATCACTGGAATCTATCTTGCATTTTATAAGTCTACCATTCATCCATGCATTAAATATTACTGCCACATCTGGTCTGGTGCTTCTACTATGTAAAATCCAAAGAATGTAGAATGTTACCAGAACTTGGTGTAGATTCTTGCCTTTAGTCACTCTCCCATAATGTAGATTCCTTGTGTCTTTTCTGTAAGTATTTTCCTGGTAATTGTTCTATGGTACTTAAACTTTATGAATTTAAGTGTGGTATTAGATTGTCAGCAAGGCTGGTTTCATTATTTTTTCATTTTTGAAATGGCTAAATCAAACAGTTTCTCTTGCAATTCTTGTTTGGGAAACTCTTTTCTGACTTCTTGCTTTCCAGTCAACTTTGAGCATCAAAAATTTATATGCAATATTAAATCATTATCTTCTGTTTTCTTAATAATATTTTCTTTTTCTCATATTCTTTCACACTCATTAACCCTTTGCATCTCAGTGGCTTTATTGACTTGCTTGGGGTGAAATAATTAAAAAAGCAAGTAAAATTATTTTTTTTGTTTATTGACTTCATATTTGAATATCCTAAGAAATAACAGTTTTAACAGTCCATTAAGTTTTCTTTTAACATTTGCTTTCTTATCTTACTCCTATCACTCCTATTTCTTATCACAACTTATTGTTATTTCAAATTTTTGTTCTGTATCCGTTCCAACTTTTGGGTGGACAAGAAGAAATATCATTACAAAGACTGAATGCAAATAGCACCTGAAAGAAAGACGTGTTACAGAAGCTGAATTTTTGATATAAACACAATGAAGATGAAGACAACAGTCTGAATTGACCATTGTACAATAACAAAAATTATAATAAAAACAGTTTTTTCTATTTCAGTATAAACAACAAACAACACATTAGGAGGAGTTGATTTATTTGTCCCCAGAAATAGAAAAAGTCATTAACTTCATTAAATATGATTTTTTTCTTACTTTTATCCATTCCAAGGCTTGTGATAAAATGACTGATATGATATATCCTGACAAAGCAAGATTGAATATATGAAAACCAGTAGCCAATGATTTTTCCTTATTTTTGCCAGTTTTTCTTCTTGAACAAAATATTGACAACAGAAAAAATGTTAAATATTTAACTGGTTTTCCCTATATTCCATCTTTGTACAAATATCTTTTTCTTACTAATTTAGACTTCCATTAAACAAACACCAAGCTATTTAAAAGTAATTAACTGAATCATTGTGGGTGAAATTACATCCTACTTTTAAAGCATTGTTATCTGAATTATATCCTAATATATATCTTGAAACAGAGAGGTTGATATTCTGTGCTGCCATTTTGTTTAGTACCCGGACTGCACAACACATGGAAGAGTAGTTCAAAATGAAATACAAAGAAATATACCTTAAAAAATTAAAATTATTTTCCTGTCAAAAATATAACTTATGCCAGCTTTCTCTTTCATTCACTTTTAATACTTTTAAAATTTAGTTTTGAAATTTGAAACAATTTGTAAATATCAGTTGTTAGATAATATAATAATTTAATGTGGTCTATAAACATTTGAGAGATAAATGTAATAACAATCAATCAGTTAAGATTGTATCTTTAATGTTTGATTTTTTTTTTATTATTAATCTATTTAAATAATGTGTTTTGAGGGATTTAAAGATCCCAAATAATTTTGAGGACATCATTTATTATCAAACAATAAATTGAACACCCAATGAACTAATGACTTCCACTGAGATTCAAATACATGTTGCAAAAAAAAAAAAAAGTTAAGTCTTCATGGTTGAGAAATTAAGGTAAACAGTTAATGTTCCAGGTCTTTATTTGAAAAATATTGGAAGCAATTCCCTAACAAGTTTCTATATTATTAATTCAGTAATTAGAAACCTCAAAAACTAAATTTTCTTTTGTTACTTGTAGGTTCTTGGGTGCCCAATTACAAGCAGGTAGGGAACCTTATAATTGAGATGGTTGGAATTTTTCTCAATATGCAATAAACTGGGGTGGGTCTTAATAAAGTGGGGTACTGGAAAATTATTTTACCACTTAAAAAGTTAAAATAGAAGTAAAGAAACGTTTTTTTTTTGACAGAACTTAACAATACAGTGGAGGTAATAGGTTTCAACACACATCATACCGTAAGAGTAAAATCCTAAACTGGCTATAATAATCAGAATTTCCTGTTTGAGCTTGGGTGGAGAGTCTGAAATTAATAAACAAAGTGGTCTTAACAAGCCCCTGGATTGGAGTGGGGTGGGGATTCGAAAACTTCCTTTAACTGTCCCCCTATGATGCAGCTAATGCCATAATCAAGATGTAGACATTCCACACAATTACAAAGAAAAAGATTAGAAAGGAAGCCCCCATCAATCCTGGAAAGAGTGATAACAGCTACTGGACTTGAGAAATCTATTTTCCTGAAAAATTGTTTTAAGAGAAAGATTTTATAAATTTTAATCAAAAACAGTACTGGCTTCCCCA
>OZ010606.1:35027446-35132446 GCA_963932145.1 Acanthosepion lycidas
ATTAATATTCTACGCAAGGGGAAAACGTTGTTACAAAGGCTAGATGGACCAATCAGAACCCAAGTACAGGAAAATTCAAAAAGCTCGATAACGAAGTCATGTTATAATATCTATTCAGATGTTTAGTATTAAAAAATAATTTATTCCAATGAATAATTACTAAATTATATGATAAAATTTAATATTAAAATTTAAAACTGCTAATTACAAAATCAAAATTTAACATTTATTCGCTATCAAGTTTACAACTATAAAATTACTGAGGAGAAAAGAAGAAATATATATGTTATTCAATTTATTTTTTCATTGAAGTTACTTTAGCTATATTTAATATCCGGTCTTTTTACAATGTATATACATTTTAATCCTCATGGTGTGTAAATGGGGTCCCAAACTCACGCGTAAAACAAACGCAGTCAGATTCTAATACATAAGCACCAAGACATATACACACACAAAAAAGGGGACAAGACAGAGAACATCTCCACCGTCTGTCATGAAAAAAAAAAAAAAAAAGGGGGGGAATGAGAGAAGGGAAACCAACACACACGTACATACATACATAATTAAAGGTGGATGCACTTTCCATACACATAGATACATATAAATACATGCACACACATCCACAGACATTGACCCAGACAGTTGGATACCCCAACCAATAAATATTTAAGACAGAAAATGTCATTGCATGAATGTTAACAACCTATTGAAATCTAACTTAAGCGAGTAAATATACAAAGATAAAAATGATCAAAATTAATATTATTTAATATATTAAAATATAGTGTATGTAAAAAAAAAACAAAACCGGACATTAAATTCAACACCCATCGGTAGCTACGGTGTAGGTTTGCAGTTGTATATATGTATGTTGACACCTACTATATATGAAATTGTTTATGTGTACGTGTAGGTAGGGAAACTTGGGTATGTCATTATGGCCACATGAGTTAGGATATATGTGTGTATATATGTTTATTTTTGTGTATTGCTGTGTATATATATATTTATTTGTAAATATGTGTACACATATTTGTGTGTATAATTGTGGGTACATATATGTGTATGTATGTGTATGTGTACTTGATACCATGGAAATGTATACGTATGTATATGTTTATGTATGTATGTGTAGATATTTCGGTGTGTATGTATGTATGTATATTTATGTATATGTGTGAGTATGTGTGTATGTATATATGTATATGTATGTGTATATGTATGTGTATATGTGTATATATATGTATATATGTGTGTATATGTATATATATATATATATATATATATATATATATATATATATGTTTGTATGCGTATATATGTGTGTGTATGTGTGTGTGTGTGTGTGTGTATATACTTATATGTATATGAGGTGGACACCGTAGCTACCGATGGGTGTTGAATTTAATGTCCGTTTTTTTTTTGTTTTTTTTTTTACATACACTATATTTTAATATATTAAATAATATTAATTTTGATCATTTTTATCTTTGTATATTTACTCGCTTAAGTTAGATTTCAATAGGTTGTTAACATTCATGCAATGACATTTTCTGTCTTAAATATTTATTGGTTGGGGTATCCAACTGTCTGGGTCAATGTCTGTGGATGTGTGTGCATGTATTTATATGTGTATGGAAAGTGCATCCACTTTTAATTATGTATGTATGCACGTGTGTGTTGGTTTCCCTTCTCTCATTCCCCCCCCACTTTTTTTTTTTTTTCATGACAGACGGTGGAGATGTTCTCTGTCTTGTCCCCTTTTTTGTGTGTGTATATGTCTTGGTGCTTATGTATTAGAATCTGACTGCGTTTGTTTTACGCGTGAGTTTGGGACCCCATTTACACACCATGAGGATTAAAATGTATATACATTGTAAAAAGACCGGATATTAAATATAGCTAAAGTAACTTCAATGAAAAAATAAATTGAATAACATATATATTTCTTCTTTTCTCCTCAGTAATTTTATAGTTGTAAACTTGATAGCGAATAAATGTTAAATTTTGATTTTGTAATTAGCAGTTTTAAATTTTAATATTAAATTTTATCATATAGTTTAGTAATTATTCGTTGGAATAAATTATTTTTTAATACTAAACATCTGAATAGATATTATAACATGACTTTGTTATCGAGCTTTTTGAATTTTCCTATACTTGGGTTCTGATTGGTCCATCTAGCCTTTGTAACAACGTTTTCCCCTTGCGTAGAATATTAATTAATTTGAAACTTTTAAAACCATTTATTTTACATTCAACGTCATCACTTGATAAGACACCGAAGGTGTTGAAACAAAATGGCTATTTTTGTAGTGATTTTATAACATATTTATGTTATAAATTTTTTTTTTTTTTTCTTTAAAAATAAATAATTATATATAATATATATATATATATATATATATATATATATAAAAATCAAGAAAAAAAACATAAAAAGATCAATTTTGGTTATAATTTATTTTGTGAATATTTTTATATTCATCTCTTCAGTCTGAAAGTTCTTAATAAATGGAGACAATTCATATCCAGACCGATATACTGGATTAACAGCACAAAGAGGGAGATGAAGAAAGAAAAAACAGACTTTTGAATAAAATTTCTTTTAAAACATGAAAGAGAAAGAGAATGAAGGAAGGAAGGAAGGAAAAGGGAAGAAATAAATGATTAACTAGTAGTAAAACTAAAACTTGGCCAAGAATTTTTTGCCTAAAAAATCTTTTTAATTTATGTTAATTTATTTATGTTAGATATTATGATTATTATTACTTTTATTAGTGATATCTTTATATAACTATCTAATTTGAATTTGTGAGGATTTATGCTGCCTAAAATAACAAGCTCTATTGAGCAATTTGTTGTAACCTTTTCAACGTCTGATCACATACTACATCACGCGATGTACAAACTTGTTCGACCCTTTTGAGGAAAAAATTCCTCGCCAGGTCATTCTATTTTAGTTTTACTACTATCTCCTCATTTATTTCTTTCCTATTTCTCCTTTCCTCTCCTCACTTTCTTTTGTCTTTTAAAAGAAATTTTATTAGAAAAACTGTTTTTTCTTTCTTCCTCTCCGCACTTTCTTCTCCTGTTAATCTAGTATATCAGTCCGGATGAATTGTTTCCATTTATTAAGAACTTTTGGTCTGAAGAGATGAATATAAGAATATTCACAAAATAAATTATAACTGAAATGTATGTTTAAGTTTTTTTTTCTTGATTTATTATTATGATGCTCTGTAATTTAAATTTACATTGAGCTCTTTGGATCAATATCCTCCTTGGAATTATTCCTACCAGTCACAAATTGGTATTCTATATATTTTTTTTAATTAATTTAAAGAAAAACAGACCGCTGTAAGGGTCCATTGTAATAGTTTATTTCACCAGAGACCTTTTAAAGTATTCTGGATCTTCAGACATCACTTTCAAACGGTGAAACGAAAAATGAAATGAAAATTTACACTTTTGACGGGTAGTATTAAGTTATGTAATTTAACAGAGAGGGTAGCGAGGAGTGGTGTGAGAGAGATGGTTGAGTTTAGAGAGGGTTTATTTTTATATTACTTTCTATTATACTTAATATTGAGGAAGGAGGGGGTAGGGATCAGACACTGACCTATTTAATTGGGAAACTAAAAGGAAATGATATATTGAAAGGGAAGGAGAGAAAAGAGAAAATATATATATATATATATATAGTGACAGTAGGTAAGGTAAGTTTTTATAAAGATGTAAGTATGCCCACAACAATGTTAAAAAAAAAAAAAAAAAAAAAAAATCTAAGTTAACCTTTGATTAAAATAGTCATTACAATTTTATGCTTACTTTTATTAACCACCAAAAAATTCTGTTGTCTGTTTTTGTTCAGTTCACCAATGCCACCAAGCAAAAATCCAACACAAGTATCCTGAAATATTAAATAATAAGAACAGATAATATATGTAAACAAAATAAAATTTCTATACGAGTTTCATTAAAGATGGCTGACAAGATAAGGCCTTTTAAATTTACATGTCTCTTAAGGAACTACATTCCTGTTCAATCCAAATTCATGAATAATTATACTGACATAACATTGCAAACACTTCCAGAAGACACAAGTTACATCATTCTGTCCATAGCTCAATTAGGACCCATTTAAACATATACAGAAACCTACCAAACTCCATCAGCGACATACTCATAGAAAATACAACTATAATAGCCTCATCCACATGTAAAAACAAACAAAAAAAAAGACTAAAAATAATGGAAGCATTAATAATAAAAATCTACATATTTGGTTAAAAAAACAAAAAAAAAAAGGAAATCCTTAATAATGGCTAACAGAATAGCCAAAAGCACTTGAATATGTAAAAGATTTGGACAGTTTTTTTTACACACTATATGTCCAGAAAAGAAAAATTGAATAAAAGCTTAAATCATAGTATCTTGTCTGTTGTCTTTAATGAAACTTGTATAAAAGAGGGATTGCTGCCCAAATACGTTATATATATATATATATATATATATATATATATATATATATATATATATATATACATACATACATACATCATAAACAACATATATAGCCAGTTACGCCCCTTGATTTTCATTTTTTTTCATTTTTACAAAACATAAGCATCAACATGTAGAGATAGAAACAGTTAAAAACTTTTTGAAAAGCTAAGCGAAACCAGTTAAAGTAAAAAAAAAGTTTTAAAAAAAGGAAAACAACAAATTATTTTTCTAAGACAAAAACATTGAAAATCCAATTGTAAGTAACAAATTTTTTATTTTTCTCTGTAAAAATTCATAGGTGCCTTTTATTTCCAATCTTCATTTTAGTCTATATAATAAATTTTTGTACAGAATCTTTGTAATAAAATTTATATATATATATATATATTTAAATTGGAAATGTTTTCCAATTTCTTTTTGAATTTGTAGGTCTGATGATTTGGATTGTGATTACAATTCCAATGAAATAAATTATGACCACGGAATATTAGTTTTTGAGCCTTTTATATTATATACTTACTCTGTCGTGGACATTGAGTTCTACCTGGATTCTATCCTCTTGGGAATATATATATATATATATATATATATATATATATGTGTGTGTGTGTGTGTGCGACAAAGCCTGTTGCATATCAAAGTGACTTAAGTTCAAATCATACTGAAAATACTTATTCTGTTGATTTGAGTTAAGCAACACTGAGTTTGATCAGTATTTAGATGGGTGGCCAATTAGAAACAGTAGTTACTGAAATACCTTGTGCCCTTGTACTAAAAGATATATTGTATGGTAAATTACAAAGCAAAATTAATAAATAAATTTCCTTGAAAGAATATGACAACACTCTGAAAGTAGGTTCTTTTTTTGATCAATCTAAGCTACTCATAGTTTGTGAATGTTACAACAATCTAAGCAATATCATACCTGGTCAATATTTAGATGGGTGACTGCTTACAAACACCACTGACTGTTGCAGACAAAGCAAAACTTAGTAAATAAGTTGTCACATACGAAGGTAAAAATGACTGACATTGCTGGTGGTAGAGTTAGATTTTTGTTTCAAAGTAAGGCTTAATGCCAAAAATCAGGTCAATTATAATAACCTCAACTAGAAAAAAAAATTGGAGGCCTACTGCTATTAGGTTGGTGCAAAAATAATGTCGTTTTCTCACATAGTAACATATGTGAGAAAACGGCATTATTTTTGCACCAACCTAATAGAAAAAGGGTTCACTGTGTCATGCTAGACAATTTTTTCTCTCCAGAATCTATCTAACACATTTATAAGTCTACAATTCATCTATATGTTGAATATTGCTGCCACATCTGGTCTGGTGCTTCTGTTATGTATTTAAAGATTCTTGATAAAATCCAAAAAAGAATCTGTAATGTTATTGGTTCAGACCTAGCATCTAGGCTTCAATCCGTTTCCCATCATCCTAATGTAGCTTTCATGTATCTTTTCTATAAATAGTTTCATGGCAATTGTTTTGATGACCTTTCCTCTTTGGTATATAGATTTTATGAATTTAAGTGTACTACTAGACTGGTGGCAAGGTCTCATCATTTACAGTTGAAATGGCTAGATGTAACCATAAGTTCTATGCTAACAGTTTCTTCTCTCACACTTCTTTCTCACTTGGGGATCTCTCTTCTGGCTTTTTGCTTTCCAGTCAAGTTTGATGTTCAAAACTTTAAATGCAATGTCAATTGTTATCTTCTGCCTTCTTAATTCCTGTTCTTTTATCATTCTCTCTCTTTAATAAGGTTTCCCTTTTCTCACATTCTCTCTCGCTCAGTAGCCTCCTTGTTGTCTTAGTGGTTTTATTGCTCTGCTTGGGGTAAAATAATTTTTTTTTTTTTTTTTTTTTTTTTTTTTTTTTTTAAACGAAAACTATCAAACACTGTGCCTTTTTATCCTGAAAGTAATACCTGCTTGCTACTTTATTTGAAATTATTAATCAAAATTTGCTTTTTATATCACCACAGAGTAATTGTTACTGTAAGTAAGAATCTATGTAAGTTTCTGTTTATATTTCAGGTGTTGCCGAAAAACTGGATATGAAGCAGTGAACAAAAAATGACTCTTGACCAATGAAGTATTTACTCGATCCCCCCCCATTTGGACGAGATGTGACACAAGGTCTTTTTAAAGTGGGGACACGAGTGCGTACACCCGGGCAAGGGACAAAAACTGCCCACAGCCTCCGCAACCATGGGTTGTGTTGACCTTGGTGCAAGCAACGATCCCTCCCTTTGGTGCAATGGGAGGGCATAGCCTTGGGCAGGTGTTCCCCAGGGTTGGGCACCTCTCAGTATAATTTTCTCAGTTGCCCATCGGTCCATTGACAGAGAAGTCCCTGAGCGCACTCTGCCCAAAGACAGAGACACAACTGAGAGATGATAAGCCTGCGTTAGAAACTCCTCCAAGGATGTACTACTGGTGACTCACACAGAAGATTCAGAAATGTATTGGTTGGGGGGGGGGGGGTGATGAGATCAACAGGCGAAAATGGGTGAAAACCATTTACAGAAGGTAAAACCAGTGTTGAAGGCAATCTGCATGGTTGATTAAATGGCAAAAAGAGTTTTATCCAAAATTAATTTGGTAGAGGAAAAGTTGATATAACTTTAGGTAAGCTAGCAAAAGAAAGTCAAAAGAAGACAAACTTAAGGATAGTTGTACAAAAACAAATAAATACCAATACAGAAAAACTTGGCAAATGTGGGAAAAGTTGAAAGAAATAATAATACATATATAACGACAAAATCCAGAGATGGATATGCAATATGATTGGCCCTGATTTGGCCTCACAGATGTGCTGCAACTTTCCTCCATCTTTTGTACAAATACTTTCACGGTAACTGCTCTGATGAGCTACTTTCACTGGTTCCCACACTGCATGAATTTAAACGTGCTACTAGGTTGGCATCTCAATCTCACCCTTTTACCGTCAAAATGGTTAAATATAGCCGTCTCTTCTACTCCAATAGCGTCATGTCTTGCACTCCCCATATGTGGAAGTTCTTTCCTCTTACAGCTATAATCTCCAAATATTCAAAAGCAATGTCAATCGACATCTCCAGATGCATTGATCTATCCCCCGTCCTTCTCTTCGTCTTTTCCTCTATCACACCTCTTTACTGTTGCTCCCACTCTCTGTAACCCCTTGCGTGCTAGTGGCACTCCCACCTTGCTTGGGGGGTGAAATGCTTAATATATAATAAAAGAAATAATAATAGTGAATGAGCAGTCCTAGAATGATGACAGTAGTGATCAGGGGGTCACTCCAGAAGACTCTGACTGTCATGTTACATGCAACCAAAGGAAAAATAAATATGGCCACTCAAAACAGATGAGAGAACGATATTATCTTGGTAGGCATTCTGCTGTAGGCAGAGATAGTAAAAAGATGATTGGTTTGGTTGTTTTTATTTAGCAGCCTCTATGGGTTATTTAATGTTGAAATCTAAATATTTTGTATGTAATTTTATTTTATTTTTGGGGGGGGGGGAGTGGAAGATATAATAATGGTTTTAGTGATACAAGTCTTACTAATTAACCCATAGCTAGAGGGAGAAGAGGTGGATTCATACATTTCCCAAGGGTATTTGCACATAAGTGAATATAACAAATACAATGGGAATTGGAACTCAGCTCTTCAATTAACAATTCTGAGCCATTATCCATTACACCACATGCACATCTAAGCTTACAGCACCTGCTATTCCCAAGTGGTCACCCATTTAGGTACTGACTAGTCTCAATGTTGCTTAACTTCAGTGATCGTATGGGTGTTTCTAGTCATTCTACTGCTTTGTACAAGGATTAAACTTATGACTACCAATTAACAACATATCAATCAAATAGTGGAATCTATCTCTATTGGCTGAACAAAAGGTTTTGCTTAAAATTCCCAGAAGGTTACAAGATACAACAGGCCTGTAACTATAACAACCAAGATGCGGACACCTGTTCAAATGAATCAGTGTATAATAAATAATTCAGTTTATTTAAAGTCAAAAAATATTTTTAGATTGTAAGAATTGGGGGTGGGGATGATAATGGTTTTAGTGATACAAGTTTTACTAATTAACCCATAGATAGAGGGAGAAGAGGTGGATTCATACATTTCCCAAGGCTATTTGCATGTAAGTGAATATAACAAATACAATAGGAATTGGAACTTGGCTCTCCAATTAACAATTCTAAGCCATTATTCATTACACCACATGCACATCTAAGCTTACAGCACCTGGTATTCCCAAGCGGTCACCCATCTAGGTACTGACCAGGTTTAATGTTATTTAACTTCATTGATCATATGGGAATCGGTGTTTCAACATGATGTGGCTGTAAGCATAAAAAGATGTTTATCATAATTTATCTTATAAGTGTAAAGAGATTATTACTGCCATCAAACATTTTTTTTATGTAAGGTACATTAACAATATGAATAAAGAAAAATAACTATTTGATTAGCTATAATTATAATTAAAACAAACTTTTTGCTTAAATTCTGACAGATTAATTAGTGAGAGAATTTTAAAAAATTTGTTATGAATAAAAAGAAAAGAAAATGAATTCAAATCACGGTTGGTCTATATTACATTCTTCATAAACCAATATAAGATCCAGTTGAAATATGAAGGATAGTTTGTTTTTTTTTGTTGTTTTTTTTAAAAATAAAATCAGTCATTTTCTTTTATTTTTGCCTTTTAAAAGACACTGAAAATAATTAATAAAATTAGAAGAGTTGTCTGCATAGCAAACACATAAAACACCACAACAGAGAAAATCCTAAGGCAGGCTTATTTTTATCTCCAAATGTTTACTTCTCACTTCATTAAAATCCATAACAGCTGACTCTCTCTCAGACTGCCTTTGTAACGCATAAACAAAACCATACACATTAGGAAAAAAAAAAAAAAAATCAATTGGTAATATAACATGAAATATGATTTCAAGTATATATAAATAATGAATAGATGTCTTCTACAGCCTTGAGAGCATTCAAAATAAAACTGTCATGTCAATACAGGTAATTGCTGAGCCAGATGGCATGGAAAGATATTGTTTAGTCATAGTAACAAAGATATTTAAATATTGGAAGATAAAGCATACTTGACATATTGTCTATAACTCTGAGAAGAGTCATTAACATATCTGACATTATTCAGATGGCATAATATGCATTAAATCTTTTATTCTTGGATTGTCTAAAGTGGCATATGGAGACAATAGATGTGTTGAAAGCATTTACCTGAACTTGTTGGTTTAGAACAACAATACTCCTCAGTGGATCAAATAAAAAAAACATAGGTTCAACAATCCTTTGGTAGAGCACAGGACTTCAGAGATAGAGGAATAAGAAAAACATACACCCGAATAGATCAAATAAAGCGTTAACCTCAAACTAGAATTTTCATTGTGTAATATACATTATATACAATAAATCTTCTATGTGTTGTGGAGTAAATAAGACAATCCCCACACAAATGAACTATGCAAGACGCCTTAAATAAAGAACTCAAAGTGCGTCAAGGGAAGTCCAGTGGAGTCAGTTGATGAGAATTTCTAATGATGTCATGGTGAGTAGCCTCAGCAGACATAGTATTATAACTGCTAGGAGTGAGTTATAACACCCCGAAAACCAGGTTCAAATCTCTCCATTGTCAGAGATGTGACCTTTGGATAATATCAGCCTGGGGAGATGATCTCAGAAGGCGACACATTTGGTAAGCGTCTAAAAACCACACTACAGGTTGACTCAAGCCTTGTATGTAAAACTGGGTAGATGGAACTGTTTAGAAGCCACTGATGGTTGTGTTACATGTCACTGTGACCAAGCATCAGAGCATGTTAACCTTGTTCAAATTGTTGATCTTGCCAGATTATGCACTCCAAGAAGAAACTAACTGTGGTCCACTCAGTATAGTTGTGGTATAAACTATAGGTTGACTGAAAGTATTGAAGAGACACAGTGATATGTGTCATATGAAAAAGTCATTGTTAGTGAGTTTGATTCTCACCATGTGCTCCACACATGTGGCCCTTTGTCAGATTAAGCAAAGTCTCATAAACATCTTCATGGGATGCATATTACAGAGTGAGAAGGTTAGGCATAAAAATTAATACTAATGAGCTTGGTCCTTACTGATTGCTCCATTTTTGTGACTGTACCAGATTAAACTAATATCTATATACCGTGATGGCTAAAATTATTAATAAATATGATCCTCATTGGAGGTCCATATTTGTAGCCTTGTGTCAGACTAAACTAGTTCAAGATATTGGTGATCATGGCTATCCACAATTTCTTGTCCCTTGCAGCTCTTAATAAATTTTGTTTTTTTGTTATCGCTCCTAAACCCTGTTCTGCCATCCATTTACTCAAGCTCACTAGGTAGCTTATGCATTGTTTTCCTGTCCCTCTTGTCATCAATATATCTTGTGAGTATCAAATTTTCCAAGCTCTTTCTTCATTATGTGCCCTAGAAATTTCAACACTCTCTTTCTGATGTCAAGTGGCTTTTTTGTTTCCATTTTCTTTAAAACTGTCATTACTCACATGTTCAGTCCATGGTATCCACAGAACCCTTCTGTAGAGCCACATTTCTGTTGATCTTAATCTGTGTAGGAGGATTGACATTACATAACAATTCAGTACTCGTTTGGTTGTTAGTAATGAAATTTTCCAGTTTCTTAAGCTTTTGAAAAGCATCTTTCAAAACCCCAATGTACCTTTTGCATTTCAGTGTTGCACTTTCCATCCTCTGTTAAAACACTTCCCAGATATTTAAATTGTTTGATTTTGGGATCATCAATTTGTAATTTTCACATTGGGCTGTTCCTTTTGCTAACTAACTTACATTCTATCTTCTTGCAATTAAAAAATAAACAAATACAATACAAGGGCACATAACCTGTTTTTAACACTTGTCTGTATGAAGTTTCTTAGGTGAAGCATTGCTATTAATATTTTAGTATTTATTAGATGAAAGGCTAATTGAAAATTATACTATTATTCTATTGTGAAGTACATGTTTAGAATCTAGTTTGATCTTATCTTGCAGTGTCTAAAAATGAAGCATCTAAAATAAGTGTATTCTCAGAATGTGCAGTAAACATTCTCATTTTGTCCAGTAATGAAAGGATCTTATCTAAAACCATGTTTCAAGGAAAAAAAAAAAAAAAAAACCAGGGCTTTTTATATGACAGAGATTGATTGATTCGATCAACTTTTTGTGGGCTATTTAAAACAAACATGTTTTGGATTGTAAGAGTGATATGTTCCAGAAAGGGATATATTTGAAGGAAGTAGCTAAGTGGTTTTGGCTACTATAACCAAATAGAATATGGTAGCAGTAATTGACTGGTATGCGTCGTAGTCGCACCTAAGAAGTGTAGATCAATGGCATAGTCCAATGGGCTTCGGTATAGACTTAGCTCTCAGACTAAGGCTCTTTGACTCTCCTACACGTCCGTTGGTATTTATGGTGGACACCAGCCAATCATATTCCTGTGAGGGGGTACACAGGTTTACACATATTCCATTATATCAAAGAGGATGCTTGTAGTACCCAATGTTTCCAAGTGGTCTTCCATTTCTATCTAAGTACTGACCAGGTTTGATGTTGCTTATTTTTGTTTATTGAATGGGAACTAGTGTTTTAGTGTGATTTGACTGTAGGTGAAGAATTGAGGGATATTATACAACATTGGTTGGAGAAATTGTACAATGAGCAAACAAGTTCAGATGCAACAAGTACTTCTTAAGCAGTATCATAAAAAGATTCTGTTACTTATCTGAGTGTCTCAACAAGTTTATCTCTTAATATCTTTCATGCTTTATTTTTATTCATTTTATTTTAGATGTATAAATTTATATCTAATATACATATAACCATCCTATTCTGTCAGTAGTTGCAGAGTAGTGTGAGCATATATATATATATATATATATATATATATATGTGTGTGTGGATGGATTCTTCTGTTAAGAATGATGTTTTCATAAATTTTTTTTTTAACTGAACAGCCTGCACAATTGAATTGAAGAAAGTGTTTTGTGTTTCTTGTATCCTGTAATGCACACTTTTTTCATAATAGGACCATGTGCTGTACTGCTTCTCAGTGTTAACTACAATGTCCACTTAGAATTTATATATATATATATATATATATATATATATATATATATATATATATATATATATATAAAATTATCTAATACAAGCCTCAATAGTCACTCAGTGTAGAGGGTTACTGATAAAAGGAAGGATTAAAAAACGTAAATTAAATTATATATATGTGTGTGTGTGAAAATATATAGAAAATAGGAAAGAACTGGTTAGGTAAATAATCCAAAGTTCTTTAGTATTTTTGTTATTATTTTAAAAAAAATAGTGCTCGATACAAAAGTAGAGCATAAATATAATTATTTATTTAAAAATATGATGCCAACACGCTACATAAGAGTTCTCATGTTTCAAAACAAGAGCTGAAAACTATAATTATTTGAATTAAAGTAAGCTCTGTTCCATCTTCAAGCGAAATTTTTTTTGCTTGAAGTTTTCGGCTCTTGTTTTGAAACATGAGAACTCTTATGTAGCGTGTTGGAATCATATTTTTAAATAAATAATTATATATATATATATATATATATATATATATATATATATATAAATAAAAGCAAAAAGTACTTTTGTCTTCCCGCTTAATAATAAACATTTAGACGATATAAAATGATTTTCATCAAGTTTGGGGCATTTTTTCATCAGAGTATTCTTTTTTTTTTCTTTTTTAGCGAATTAATCGAGATACCTAGCCAAGAGTCGTTCACATGTTTGTACATTTCTAGACATCTATCTATGGTAGAAATACAAAAGTAAAAAGATTGAACTTTTATAAAGCCAAACAATAAAAGCCAAAAAAAGTTTTATATATTTCATTATTTTTCACCCTTACAATAAAAGCTAGAGATACAGGTCATTATAGTTCAAAATTAACATTCTTCTTATTTTTTCAAATACCCATTTTCTATCCTAAAAGGCTAACTTTTTAGCCTAAAACACATCAAAGGCACATTTTCTATTCTATAATTATCCTTCCCAATATACATTTTGTGTCGAATTTGATTCTCAAACGTGTTACTTTTTGCACATTGATACACATTGACACGGGACGCGTAAAAAAAAGTATCAATTTTTTTCAGCATGAACTCACCCACCGCTGACTAGAGATCAAAAGGATCTTTTACTTTTAAAAATTTCTCTAATTGTTCAAATTTTAAAAAGCAATGACAAATTTTTCAAGATTCAACTCAAATGTATTTTATTACTGTAAAAATAATTTATTATTTTCCTTTCAATTACAAATTCAATGAGTGTATCTTTGACGGAGATGTTTACTTGTCTCTAATGCCTATCTTTGCTATTCCTCTTTTTATTTTGGAGAGGGTAGCAGCTAGAAAGACACGCCTTCATATTCTTTCTACCTTTCTTTCTAGTCACTTAAACGAGAAAAAACAGAACTTCGAAGCCGTGAACGCGTACTAACCAAGGAGACAACACGCTTTTCAAGGTTTCCAAGGCCTGTACGAACCTTGGCTGTCGGAGTGGAACTATCTCCGTTCTGGAGTAAATGAGGGTGATTCGACTCCCTGGAAGTAGCATAGTGTGACAACAGTAAAAAATGTGTCTTACTCTTCTTAGCCGTAAAAGTCCGAACTGGTGCTCATCTGGAAACCTTTAAATCCCTAGGATAAATTATAAATACTGACTTTTTAATTTAAATTTATTTTATTATTATTTTTTTGTTGTTGTAGAGGTTCAAAAAGTCAATGAGTGACAGTGCTAATGAATGTTTTAAAAAACGTCTTTTTATGGATTAATAAGGCTATATATCCTTCAAATAAAAAAAAAAAATTTCACATCAAAGAAAACATTTAAAATTAAAAATGATTTCATTTAAAATGCGTTTATCTTTTCTTTTTTTTTTCATTTTTTGTAAGTCCATTGTTCGTAGTTTCTAAAATTACGGTTTTACTTTTCTAGCAATATCATATTTCAATTTCTGGAGGGGTCAGCAAAGTCACCGTGAGTAGGTGCGAAAAATTTGAAAGAGTAGTAAAAAAAAAAAAAAAAAAAAAAAAGTCAAAACATTTTTCATCCGCAAAACGAAAAAAATAAATAAAAAAATACAACCACTTCTCAAAGCTCACTAGAGACAAACAAAACAAAACAGTAATTAATACTTTAAAGTAAGGCTGAATGAAATAGTAAAAAAAAAAAAAAAAAAAAAAGAGGAAAAGAAAACTGAAATAAAGCACGATGTGACAATATAATATCAAGTTTTTATTGCTTGAAGGGAAGCAGTAAATTGTAAATGTTTGGTGCATTTAACAGTTAAATTGTAACTAACTTCCCTGTTTGATGAAATATATTGTAAAGAAAACTTCAACAAAAAACAATTGAGAATAGAAAAAGACAGCGAGAAAACGGGTGCAAAAAAATGAAAGATTTACATTACATTTTTATTTTACAATCATCAAACAAACCATAATTATCAATATTTATTTATATTTCCCGAGGGCTTAAAACAGACTGAAATACAAGAGGTAATGTAGAGCATTTATTAATTTGCAAGTAACCGTTAACATATCCAACAAACAAAAGATTTGTAATTAATTTTTTTTCTATCATACGAGCTTAAAAAATATACCGTCATCTTTGGGACGACAAGGGTACACTAGCATTTTTAATTTTTTAAGTAAATACATCTGGGACAAACAAATACAAACGTGTGGGTGGAAGTCTTACTACTACTACTACTACTATACAACAACAACACAATGCAACTGATATAAGAAGCTAAAACCCCACCATAGAAAATAAATAATAATAATAAAAACAATCATGAGACTGCACACAATATTAGAATTTCATGACACTTTAAAAAATGAAGTCTAAAGTAAAGTTCAATGATTCAACAACAAAAACTAAAAAGTAAAAGAAAAGTCTATAGTTTAGATTAGGAAATTCAAAATAAACAGAAAAAAAAAAAAACAAAACCGGGTTCACTGATTAACCTTACAATAATAAAAAAAAAAATGGATTATAAATAAAAGTAAAACAAATAAAGAAAAAAGGCGTGATGCATATTTTGTGTTGTGAACCTAAAAAATAAGTTTGTTTTTTTTTTAACGGAAAACACTTTAATTACACTTTTAGACTAGTGCATATTCATTATTCATTGTAATTAAATTATCTAAGTCAACTTTATTATAACTGATCAATAAAATTATTTTCATTGTTTCGTAAAAATAGACTTTTTCATTGTAGGGTTGATTTGAGTTGACCATTCATAAATAAAATACAATATACGTAAAAAAACTAAACACCTTGAGTCACTATTTCAAAAAGATCGGGATAAACACCTTGGCAATCGGGAAGCAAAGAATTGATTTGGTTCGAGGCAAATTTATAAAACTAAAACATGCTGTTTTTCTCCCCTTTTTATTTTAGCGATATGTTGATTCTAAAAGCCAAAATAATAAAAAAGGAGAAAGGACAGGTTTGAAGGTCAACAACTGAAAAATCATAATCGCTAATAATTATTCCACTTTTTTCGATAAGAGAATTGCATTTTTACAAGTTGACACCCAAAAACACTACACAGTACTGAGTACACTTTTACTTTTATATTATATATATAATAAAAACAAGTTATAAAATGCAAGTTTATGATATATCCGAAGTGAAGTAATTACAATACGAAAAGTAAAACGTATACTTAAAATTTAAAAATCATGAGAATAATATTCAATTGAATAAAAAGAAACTTACGAATGAATTTTTGAAAATTTGTGTGTTAAAGAAACATTTTTAAAACAGTATGGTTAAGGACCAGGGAGTGATGTCACGAAATCTATAGCGTATCCATTACTACTTGAGAGAAAAAAAACTGATATGTAGTAAAATAATATCTATATTACTCACTTCATCGCCAATAACGGCTAAAAGCTTGCCTTTTTGTGAAGACATTTTTCACAGCTGTTTGTCACGGGATCGAGTTCTCAAATAATAGCAGCAGCAGGTCAAGAAAAAAAGCCAACAGGAAGCAGTTAGAGTTATCGTTCTTTAATTTATTCCGCGTCATGTTCAAAGTTTATCAGGAATAATTTCCCTTCTCTTAGATGTTACTAGCAGTAGAGTCCGGCGTTGCCCGGGGATGTAACAGTAAGAGATAGATTAAGTAACGACCATCATAAAGACTGAAAAATAAAATTGACAAATATTATTGTTTAAGGTTGACGGCGTCCGTCAACCTTAAATAATAATCTTTGTCAAAATAAGTATTAAGTAACAAAATCATGGGTTCCAGTACAGATAAAACTCCAGTGCAACAATACCAGGGCCGTACTTTCTGGATCGTTTTTTTGGGGGTTAACCCCGCCCTCCAACATTTTTAAATAAATATTTTTAAATAAGTATTAATTTAATTACTATGCTCTATTGTTTTCAAGCAAATAAAATCGATTTATCTAAGTTAAAGTTAAGTTCATGTATTTTTAAAAATTTATTATTTCAATAAAAAAGTAGTAAATAAATTAAGTTTTAGATAGTTATTTTTTTTAAAGAGCAAAAATATAGGGGAGGGGGCTTAGCCCTTAAATCCCCACTCCAGAACGGCCCTAAAATCAATTTTCAATCGACTTTTATTTCATAGTTACCGAATTTTCCTACCTTGTCAAAATTACCGAATTTTCCGTTACCGAATTTTACGGGCACCATCTCGTTTATATCCCCCCCTCCATCAACGACTACACCAAATATAACGCCATCAATAAAAACATTACTTTAATCTAATTAACTCCTAGAGGACGAGGAGGATTACACAGAATATTTCCACGTTGTCATTCAATTACCTCATAGATAGATAAATAATAGGTATCACTTATGGGACTCAATTGTAATGACGAATATATAATCCTAACTAACCATTTCTTAAATATATCCATAACAGTCACGAATTAATTGATGAGGTACTCTGTGGATCATCTCAGTGTTTGTCGGGTAGTTCTTTCGAACAAGCTTGCAGCATTTGGGCCCAAGAATTACTTTCTCTCTCGTTAGACACATCAAAACAAAAAAGCTGCAATAAAATAAAAGGCCAATTTTACTAATTTGAGGCTCTCTCTGGATCAGCATCGCCTCGCCTGTCTACTATTTGCTTCACAACCGAGTAGTGGCGCCTGGCTCAACGCAGTACTCTCTTCATCTACCGGTGCCCTTCCACAGCATGCAGCAATAAATGACATCATCAGAAGAGGTTTAGATGCAGATGGGTTCCCTCCCCAAATCAGATGGCATTACTATTTTCCCTTTTAAAATGGGGAAGTCGTTGATTTAGGATTCGACCTGTGCACATACATTTTCGGCCGGTCATTTGATCAGGTCCTCGGTTGAGCCGGGTTCAGTTGCCCGAGACGCAGAGATAAAAAAAAAATAGTTAAATATTCTTCTCTTGCTGACAGATTTTTTTTTTTTTTTTTTTACTCCTGTGGCAGTGGAGACTTCTGGGGTTATTGGACCTCATTTGATGGCGTTTCTTCGGAGGATTGGCGCGATGGCGTCTCGATTAAGGGATGAGCCCCGCGAAACGGATTGGCTCTTGCAGCGTGTCTCCCTGGCGATGGTTCGAGTTAT
Organism: Acanthosepion lycidas; assembly: GCA_963932145.1. NCBI lineage: Eukaryota > Metazoa > Mollusca > Cephalopoda > Sepiida > Sepiidae > Acanthosepion > Acanthosepion lycidas. Next base: position 35,045,673 of record OZ010606.1, read on the forward strand.
GTTTTCTCCATCATTGTGGCTGGCAGAGGATAGCAAAAAAAAAAAAATGTTTATATTTACTTTGTTCAAACTTTTTTTTCAAAAAATAAAAAATTTGCTGGCATTTAAAAAGAATTGATGAAAAGACAATGACAATGTTCAGCACAAAAAGATTGATAAGGATAAGCTGAGCTTCATGTAAGAAATAATGTCGTCGGGGTATTATTCACTTAGAGTCCAAAAAGATTTGGTTAAAAAGAAAAATGTTGACAACGCGATCTTTCGATACATGATTGACGAGGTAGATTTTTTTTCCCTTTCTGCGGTAGACCAGTTGCAATCCAAGGCTATAGAATCCGGTTTGTCCTTCTATTTACCCATAGCTGTAGGGAGAAGTATAAGAAGAGGATTAATACCTTTTCCAAGAGTAGTATCATCACGTAAGTGAATGTAATGGATTCGACTGGAATTCGAACTCGGCTCACCGATTCCTCAATACGAGCCGCTATCGATTACTCTGCCTCCTCAGAGTAAGGATAACAAGAAAAAGTTTTGAAACTCTGGCTGTTCTACCCCACCTACCATATTCATCTGACCTTGTACCAAAAGATTATTAACTTTTTCGATTGCTTCAAAACGCTTTGACGGGAAAACATTCTCTAATGAAAACCAGAAAAGAGTTCGTCGAAAGCTTTTCCACTCTAAAATGTGCAGGGTTTTACTCAAAAGTTATCGAAGCTGTCTGATAAGTGGCAAAAAGTAACTAAAAGTAATTAATGGTGAATATATAATTGAATAAAACGTAATTGTTGCGGGTACTGTTTTAGTGAGGCTAGAAGCGGTAATTTTCACATGTAAATGACGGGATGTCATTATTTGCAGAAGTCAAGGGAAATAGAATACGTGAAAGGAATGAATTTCAACACGAAGAAACTTTCTGGCATTTTCGTACAAACTAATAAAAGATTAACAAAACGAGAAAAATATATTAGTGTGTACACAGTTGAAATGGACGAAAAAACATTAAACTTAGCTGTTAGGAGATATGTGCCTGTACGTGTGTGACATGCACGCTTCTCTCTCTCTCTCTCTCTCTCTCTCTCTGCGCGTGTGTGTGTGTGTAAAAGTTCAGCTGTAAACCAATTGGGGGAAATATATTATCTCCAGTGGAGGCAAGACCCATGTTGGTTGAAAGAAGGAGAATGCGGAGAAGGAAAATATATTCGTCCTATTATTATTTAAATAGCGCCATCTAACATCGTCTTAACAGACCAAGTGGGGGTAACCTCTCAATATATATATATATATATATATATATATATATATATATATATATATATATATATATATGTATGTATGTATGTATGTATGTGTGCGTGTTTGTTGGTTATATATATATATATATATATATATATATATATATATATATATAGAGAGAGAGAGAGAGAGAGAGAGAGAGAGATTTAATAGGCTAGAAATTTCAGGAATAAAACTCAACAAAATGATAACACTAATAAGATTGATGGTATTTATTTTGACTAAATTGAATATATATATTTGTCTATATTTCTTGATATGAGTGAGGTATTGTAATTATTTACACTATTTACATTGTTCGGACTGTTGTCTTTTGTTGCCATATTCACGACGTTTCGGTCGTAGTATGCTCCGGCCTTCTTCAGGTGATCAGAATTTCGAACCGAACCTTTTACTTAGTCCACCAGGGTGGACGGTTCTAGTTCCATGGGCCTTGCCTCTTCCGGATGTCTCATTTATCTCCCTTTAATTCAACTCTTCAAGCTTTTGTTCACCTCTGCTGCAGCCAGATAGTGAACTCACAACTCTTTGGGTCAAGTCACTGCATTGCAACCAACACTTTTATCCACTGGATATCCACCATGTGTCATTGAGGACATCAGTGTATGAATTTGGGGGATTTATAAACCTAATGTCTCAGAATCATTTCTTACCAGAGCTCATATTGCAATTTTGTTGTTATTATTGCTTTTCTCTAGCACTCCGTATTACTGGTTCCCATATTGTATTCATTTCTCAGGAAAAGGGAGATAATCGCCTTCTACATCCCTACATTCCCATCGCCCTCCCTTGAAAATGAAGACACATACTACAAGCATCAGGTGAACGATGAGAGTTTTTTAGCATATCTTTGTTTTTTAAGTTCATCTTATATATATATATATATATATATATATATACATATATATATATATATATATATAGTGTAACCCGGATATAAGAGAGTTGTCGGGACCGGAGAAGCCTCTTATATCCGGGTTTCTCTTATATCCGGGTTTGGTCTATTTTGTTTAGGTAAGTATGGCTCTAATTTGGGACCAGAGAAAATCTGTCTTATATCCGGGTTTCTCTTATATCGGGTCTCTTATATCCGGGTTACACTGTATATATATTGTATTTCCTTAAATGTCCGTATTCCATTATCTTCCAATTCCCACCTCGAAGAAAAATGAAAACAGTTATTGCAACCGTAAGGTGACCAAAGAGAATTTTAACATCTCTTTTTTTTAAGCGCGTCTTATACATCGAAAAAGGCCATATTTTTTAAATGTCCCTATTCCACTATCTTTCAATCCCACCAAAAGAATAATAATGTAGACTGTTGCTATAAGCGTATAGTAACCCAAATGAGTATTAACATTTCTTTTATGAGCGCCTCTTATACATTGAAAAGACTGTATTTTCTTAAATGTCTATATTTCACTATGTCACTATTTTCTTTCTATTCCTTTTTCACTCTTTCTTTCTTTTTCCTATCATGTCTCTCTCCCGCTATCTAACTTATTTACTTTGTCTCTTTTAATACAAATCCAAGCTAATTTCAGGTTATCAGTGCATGCCTAATTTACAAATTCGTGACACAATAAATATAAATTAAAGGAATTAAAAGCCTCTACAGTTCTAGGTCACCTTTGTTTAAGTTGAGAAGTAAAAAAAACAAAAAACAAACACCTTATGACAGTCATTCTCAACCGCTGTGCCGCGCGATCCTCTTAAGCGTGGCGTTCAACATTCTCAACGATATATATTATCAGAGCCGGCGTGCTTTAACCCCGAAAACCCCGGCTAGTGGTGGGTGAGCGTTTTTTTGAGGCCCGTTGTGGCCTCTGGCATTTTTTTTTCCAGCACTGCTTTATGGCCATCCGCCATTTTAAAAAAATTATTTTAAAACTGATGTTACATTGTCAGTCATCAATTAATAATATACATCATAGCCGGTGCGGTGCGACGAGGTTGCAGCCCCTCAAAAGGCTAGTTTCAGCAGTGTTTTTTTTTTTTTTTGCTTTTTGTATATTTTACTTTTTTTTCTACCCAAGTTATATTGTCTATCATCAACTATAATAATCCACAGGGCCGGTGCTTAATACCCCGAACCTCTCAATCCATGCCTGTTGGGAAGGGGGAGAAGTGCTGATTTCAACAGCGCTTATATTTTTTAATTGTAATTTTCTTTCGGAACAGTTCTTTTAAATCAATTAAAAGTGTAATATATCTCATTTTTTTTTATTTCGAGGGCAACCGCCTCGGAGGATCTCTTATTTCTTTTTTTTTTTTTTTGTTTTTACTAATAGTAATACCAACCAGAAGTTCACGGCTAGTAATTAAAATAAAATTTTTAGTCCCTATCTTTTACATTTCTAGAAAAAATAATATATAAAACCGAGAAAATGATTGTTTAAAAAATAAAAATGTTTAAAGATTTCAATACATGAAAAATTTTTCAGAAAACTGAAATACTGTTTTTAAAACAATTTTTTAAAACAATCCCATTTATTTTGTGTTGGAATATTTGTAAAACTTTTTTTTTTTCAGAGAAGATGCATTGGCGATTAATCTTTATGGAAATATAAAAAATTGTGACTTAAACAGTATTTTTCGAGTAAAATTTAGTCATGAAAAAATTAGGGTCATTACAAAACAAATAATATTTTCTGAGATTTCATTAAACAATGAAACAATTCCTTATAAAAGTAAATAATCAATCAATATGTACGGAAGTCTTCATTTAAATTGGATAATTCCCTGATTTTGGTAATTAAAAAAAAAGTGTTGTAATCCTCACCTCAATTTTCTTCGTGGGTTTGTGGCCCCAGGCTGGAAAAATTTGAAGTAGAGATGTAGTAGAAAGTGGGGTCCCGTATCAAAGTTTCCGTGGGAGGTGGGGGGTGTAGTAATGTTATAACGTTAGTATTTAAATAAATGAATAAGTATTAAACTTTTTACCCCACATTAGCTAAAAAGGCTTTATTAGTTTTATTGCAATTTTCTACTTATTCATGTGAATTTTAAATAACATAAAAATAAGAAAGACTACGCTCAACTGAAGAAGAAACGAACGTCTGCTTATCGCACATTCGACCAAACATTGAAGAAATCGCAAAAAATAAAACCCCACCAGGCACAGGTTTCACACTAAATAAACTGAATTCGTTCGTAAATACGCTTTTAAGTAGGCGCTCAAGGGGGTCGTCAGTGATGTTTTGACTTGGTTCATCAGGGAGTTTCGAGTCTTTCAACATCATACTTCCCATCACCAAGTCGACCCAATCAGGGGAGATCAACCCCTGATTCCCCCTTTTGATTAAACACTAACAGCTACTCTGGCCTTTTTAAAGAATAAGAGGAAGAAAGACCACATGTTCCGCACATCCGATTGGATGTTAGTAACAACCAATCTGCTGCGCGGACTAAGTTTTAAATGGCCCGCGGTTGGGACTGGTTTCTTTTCTTATTTCGGTGGATTGCAGTTTCGATGGTTAACTGAGGAGGTAATCTTAATATTCCTAAATCTTACCCTATTTCCTTGAGTATTTTAAGGTTTAATTATTTGCCGTTTTCACTTTGTACTTTTTCCTTTTTTGACGGGGATACTTGAACTCAACGCTATTATTATCACATTTTATCGTTTGCCTGTTTCTTAATAGAAATAATATATACAAAAGAGGGAAATGTTCGTATAAATAAAAGATAAAATAAATTAGACAAATGTCTTACGTTCGAATAAAAAAAATATTTTTTAAATTATATTTATATATATGTATCGCTAAAAACCGATGACAAACTGATAAATAAAAATGATATATATACAAACGATATATTTGTATATATAAATATATCGTTTGTATATATATCATTTTTATTAAATGGTTGAATAGAAACATTGAAATAAAGTTCATATTTTGCGTGAGTATTTTTTTTTTAATCTGTGGTTTTATTTCATAACATTTAAATGTATACCCTTTACAAATTTTGCTAAGTATGAAGTGATATTTTCATTTGCTCCTAGGTGTGACGTTGCTTAAAAAGGTTGAGAAACCCTGCCTTATGACATTAAGGACCTTGTAGTTGACCGTGGGGTGAAGATATAAAGAACACACGTGGGTTAAAATTTCCTGCTAGCTGGTCCAGCTACATGAGAATGTTGGACTTTAATTAAGTCCAAAGAAGACAAAGAAAACAAACAAGACCGATAATTATATATAAATAAATATATGTATTAACAACAAGTTACAAGCACATGGACAGTTACATTGAGTTTGTGTGGTGAATATTATGTGTGTGTATTGTGGTGAGTGTTCGTACGTACGTGTATTGGTAGTGTTCTTAGCGTATTCCCAGAATTTGGGAAACGATGTATTGGTGAGAGCTCACATATTGGTATTAGCTGAAATGAAGAGAAAAGAATTACCCCACCTCCACGCGAGGTGGTATACGGCTCAAGGTCTGAGGGGAGAAGAGAGATCGAGGCAAAAGGTCACCCAGTATTTATAGCAAGGGGAGAGAGACCTCTGGTGAAGGCTTAAGGAACTAAGGAGCTAACTCCGACAACCTCATGAATAATGCAAACATTCGATAATCATATGCTATGACCACATTCATTCAAGCGAGATTTTGTTCGGATGTTTATAGACTGTTTTTTTTTTCTTTTCCGGAAAGTGTGTTGCAAGACTACCGACTTTTGTTGCGAGGTGTGGACGTTTTTTTAGTATCTTGACTAATCTCTTAGAATTGAAGTGCAGTACTAAACTAACGACGATGTCTCATCAATTTACAATTGAGCTGGCTAGATGTAACCGTAAATTCTATGGTAACAGTTTATATTCTCGCACTTCATGCTTGTGGAACTCTCTACCGGTTCCATGCTTTCCAGTCAACTTTAATCTGCAAAAACTGAAATGCAACGTTAATCCCTATCTACTGTCCTCCTGATTACTCTTTCCTCTTTTCTTGCTCCCTAGCAATTGTTCCTGTTTCTAACTCTCCCACACCCATAACCCCTTGTATCTCAGTGGCTTTACTGTCTTGCTTGGGGTGAACTCGATTACAACAATATTCAGTGATTCCTATTACATTCATCCTGCAAACATTATTTGGCGGACTCATGTGAGTCCGGGTAAAATGAGTAAAAAAACATGGTTTTTATACAAGCAAGAGTTAATGCATGTATTAACAAAAAGAAATTACAATAATGTATACACAGTTGAAAGGAAAGGACATTAAAATCTTAGCTATTAAGAATATGCTTTTTTGTACGTGTGATACACGCGTGTGTGTATGTGCCTGTGTGTGAGAGTTCACTCGTTTGTGGACCGGGGAAACGAACGTGTTCCAGCAGGGACGCTCTCACCTACGATCTACTACACCTTGGAGGAAGAGGAAGAGAAGGAAATATTTGTCTTTTGATTTAGGCATCGTTTGAATGATAAATGTTTGTTGTTTGACTTAAACAGCGCCAGCTAATGGAGATTTGACGAAGCCAAATGAGATAACCCACAAGTAATCATCTATTCAGCTATTTAATATTAATGACCCCCCCCCCAAAAAAAAACAAAAAAAACTGGCATATTTATACGCTGTTAAATTCGTCAATACATAACAAACACATTCGGTTCAATACCCACAACACACACAAATGGCGGGATGATCTCATCTATTTTCTGTTCATTATGGTCAAGAACTAAATCAAATTATAACAAAGCATGCCTACTAAGATAATGGTACCATAGTTTTATTCAAGCCACTACCTCTTAGAACTTTACACATTTATAATAGCGTCCCATACCATTTTTCAAAAGATTCTGAAAAATCTTCTTTGGGGATCAGAATCAGGTTGCTTCATTGATTTTTCCTTAATCTTGAACCCGGCCTGAAAACGCATGAAAATGCATGGCCATGATAAAAAAAAACAACCCAAGACTAACAGTTGCTGGATCAAAAAGGGTGCTGATAAACGTGATTGCTATGATGTTCTGTTAAAATAAACTTGCACGTGACATGAAGAATGGATAGGTGCGCATTGCCATAATGAAAAACTAACAGTAGCTCGATGCAAAAGGGGTGCTGATAAACATGATTGCTACGACGTTCTGTTAAAATAAACCTGCACGTGACATGAAGAATGGACAAGTGCCTTGCCATAATGAAAAACTAACAGTCGCTGGATGCAAAAGGGGGTGCTGATAAATGCGATTGTTATGATGTTCTGTTACAATAAACTTGCACTTGACATGACGAATGGACAGGTGCATCGCCATAATGAAAAACCAACAGTCGCTGGATACACAAGGGGTGCTGATAAACGTGATTGCTACGATGTTCTGTTAAAATAAACCTGCACGTGACATGAAGAATGGACAGGTGCATTACCATGATGAATGCGACGGTAGAGAAAGTATAGAAATACAAGCAAATTATAACTTAAATTAAAGTGATTTGTTTTATGAGTTTTTTTTTTCTCGACAGATATAATTAGTTTTCATTCAAGTCAACTTCATTTATCAAATAATAAACTTTGAATATTGCAGTCTTTGTTCTTCCCGCATAGAATTAATATTCAGTATATATATCGTGCTTTTTTTTTTAAGTTCAGTTTTTCATTGCCTTCAGTATTTTTATTTGAAATGTGCCTTCAAAAATACTGTTGACATGTGGTATTATCCTACTTGTATGTCAAAAATTACTTCTGCTAATAACTGCTAGATGGCGTTGTCAAAGCAGTATAAAAGAAAACGCGCAAAAATCCCATTCACTTTTTTTTCTCTTTTAGTCACATCGTGAAAATTGTAAATAGGAAATTAGCTTTAGATTTCATAGAGGAATTGTGGTGTTATGGCGAATGAGATATGAAATATAAGTATAAATGTGGTATTTTGAGGTGTTGCGGGGCCGATAAGGATGTCGCCCCCGCAAGCTTTATGAAGAAACGTGTGAACAACCAAGACAATGAGGGGACAAAGGCGAAGGTTTATGAAATAATAATGTCGATTTTATTAATGCCAATTGTACAAGAGTGTACTCTGAAGAAATGTGTTCAAGTTGGTGTCGGGTCTGGTATAACTGGTTTTGTTTAAGGGTAGCTGCTTTCGGTCGTATCGGTAAAACGAATATAGAGTTGATCGGCGAAACGGATGTAGCTGGTCGACTGCCAGATGGGAGAATAGACGGGAACAGCAGCAGGTTGATCGGTGTCCCTAAACAGGGCCAAGTCAGAACAGTGATACGACTTTACTGGGCGGATCGGCCGCGGAAACGGGATCGCGCCAAAGTGTATCACTTGGCGAAGATGGAGTCCCTAAACAGGGCCAAGTCAGAACAGTGATAGACTTCACAGGGCGGATCGACAGCGGAAACGGGATCGCGCCAAAGTGTATCACTTGGCGAAGACGGAGTCCATAAACAGGGCCAAGGCAGAATAGTGATAGACTTCACAGGGCGGATCGACCGCGGAAACGGGATCGCGCCAAAGTGTATCACATAGCGAAGCCGGTCAAAGAGGTGATACGTCTTCCATGGCGGATCGACCGCGGAGACGGGATCGCGCCGAAGAGTAACACTCTCGACAAAGCACCAGAAGCTCACAAAGGCAGCGTACTACACCGAGCAGCTTGGATTTAGACGAAAAAAAGAGGTTAATGATATTTGGAGCGATTTATTCAAGTACTCCCCGGATAGAGGGAGTAGAAAACCGTAGATATTAAATTAATATCAATTGTTGTCCGATGTTTGAGAAAGCGCTGCATAATCCGATGCTCACGAGATACGGTTTGGCACCAACGATATTGGACTAGTCGTCTGGTTTCTCGCATGTTGCTTGACTTAAATCTGCGAGATCAGGAGTTGTGAAGGTCAAGGCCGTCTTTCTAAGGAGCGGCTAATGGCGACCGCGACAGAGGAACGGATAATTTTCGGATGCATGGGTCAGTACTTTCACAAAAAAATGTCCTTCTTCTTTTTTTACATACAAATAAGCAGAAATTTAGTATTGATTTCTAATCAATAACTATTACTGATACCAACTCAGAAGGGCAGATACTACACTTTAATTCTTGGAAGAAAACACTAATGGTCTTACATGCCTTTGACTTGAAAATGAACGCCAGGACTATTATTCTTTATTGGTGAAAAATGCCCCCGGAACATCCTTATTCCAACCACACCGTTTATTAGATATAAGGAAATTATAATCTACTCCTTAATTTAATCTGCTAGGACAAGGTGTTTCCTTTGAATATTCTATTAAACTGTGTGTTTAGATTAAAGATGACACGTGTGGATTTTTTTTACCAAAACGAGTAATCATCCAGGCCCGTCTATTTGAAAGTCAAAGGTATAAACACGTAGAATATTACTATAGATATTATGTGGGTTACCTCCACTTAGTTTCGTCAAGAATTTGCTAGGTGGCGCTGTCAAACAACTATAAAAACGAGACAATTCCCCTCTCTCTCTCTTCTCTCTTTTTTCCGCCCAGCATGCTGTAGCGACGACACTAACCGGGACCTTCCCTCCAGTATGGGGATCTCTTTCCTCTTATTCACTAAACTTTTTTACGCACACAAGCGCATGTACGCGTGTATCCAACAATTTCTACCCTTCAATATTTTCTTTATTTTACGTGCATCATAGTGTATTTGCTTTCAATTTTACTCAGTTAAATAAAAACAAAAATATAAAATATCGCATTGTTGGAATTCATTCTGCTTCCTTGCACCGTTCATTTGCATGTGCAACTTTTATTTGCCATTGCTTTTAGTCTAGTAGTGGTGCCACAATCGTTTGATTTTCTTTTTCTTTAACGAGTATACTCGTGTTTCAATCGTTTCTTTATCACAGAAATCTTTATTAGCGCACATAACGACTAGTTATCTCCCTTGATTAATAGAGTGATTAAGTATTAATTTAAAACTAATAGATAAGGCAATAAAAGAAAACGAGAAGAAAATTTAACTATCTACTGTATAGTCATGCATAGTTATTAGCAAAAGAAATAATTCAAGATTAAACAAACGTACTGGTAATGTTAAATTCAAGCAGTTAAAGAATCTCAACTATCTAGGTAGTGTGATGACAGATCACAGAAAATATAACACAGAAATCTAAAGACTCATATTAATAGCGAAATATGCTTTTCAGAAAATTAGTAAAGTATTAAAATATCGGAAAATTTCGTTATGCTATATTCGCAAGGATTAATGGATAACGGCTTCGCTTGAGGAATCGGAGAGCCGAGTTCGTATTCCAGTCGAATCCATTACATTAACTTACGTGCTAATACACTTTGGGAAAGGTATGAATCATCTTCTTCTCCCGCCAGCTATGGGGTTATATAACCCTGGATGGCAATTGGTCTACTGCAGAAAGAAATGGCGACCTACTGCGGGAAAAAAATGGACTCGTCAGTCATGTATCGAAAGATACATGATCGCCTAAGCGTGTATCACACATAGCACCTAACTGACTGATATTCGCGTATATAGTAACACGAGAGAACAAACGAAGCAATAAGCATCGCCAGTGAGTCGAAAAGAAAAGAGAAGAACTATTAAGATAAAATTCTTTCTATTGTCGATATAGAGGATCAGGGCGGAATGTCTCTTTGTGGGCAATAGAAATTTAAATTGATGTATGTGGCGCTCGATTGACCGAGTTCACTGGTGGTGACGTTAATATCTTGACCGCTCGTCTGCTACTCTTTCAGTGTCGTGAGCGTCGTCCTTAAAAGCAGACGAAAAGTTTGTGCTTGTGCGTGGGAACAGCTGTCCGAGGCGGCGTCCTCTCATTGCACCAGAGAGAGGGATCGGTGCCCGCACTGATGCCAGCGCAACTGGCGGTTGCGGGGGCTCGGGGAATTTTTGTTCCGCGTTCGTGTCTCCACCTTAAAAACTGACCTTGTGTCGCATCTCGTCTTTGTGGGGAGTCAGAGTAAATACCGTGTGTTTATGTTTGAAAGCTCATTCTCCTCGGGGAAAGAAGTCTTTCCCAGTGAGGACAAACGTTCATGTTTCAAGACTACTGTATCTTGGAGTAAAGAAGGAAAGGGAAAGTTTATGTCCCTTCTTTTATAGTCCTTAAACAGCACCATCTAATGGGCGTCTTGGCAGACCATGTCGGGAGGGGGCAATCCGTACACAAAAGAAAGCGAGAAGAAAATCTAGCTATCTACTGTATGCATAGTTATTAGCAAAAGAAATAACAATTGAACAAACGTACTGGGAATGTTAAAATCAAACAGGTACAGAATTTCAACTATCTAGCTAGTGTGATAACAGATCACAGAGAATATAACATAGAAATTTAAAGGGGGCAATCCGCACACTTTCATTTTCTAATCATCGAATCATTTGTCTCAGCACCGTATGTCCATTCCGTAGACATTATTTCACTTTCCGATTTTTTAGTGTTCATTGAAGTACGACACGTATCATCTTGTGATGTGGTTTCTTAAAAAGTGTATTTAATTCTTTCCACCGATTGATAAAATGGTGAAACATCGACTTAAGAAGACAATTCAGAGCGATGATTAATTTAAGGAAGCGAATTTATCTTTATGCTTTAACCACTAGCGAAATACTTTCATATCTATTTAAAACCAACGCATTTTCAGTAACGTAATTGATTAATAGTTAATTATTACAAGCAGCAGGTCGGTTAGGTATTAATCGTTAGAACTAAGACAGGTGTTGGGTAATTGGAAATGTCAAATGTTTATTCAGAATGTCATCAATTCCTGAACGACGGAAGGAACAATTCTTAAAACCGTTTTACTTACAAGTATTAATCATTTTCATCTTTGGGAAGTTAACATCTAGTCACCTCTTTCAGAATTAGAAAAACTTCTTAATGTGCAAGAAGAATTGTATATCTCATTAATCCTGAAAAGGAAGTTAGGATAATTGCGTATTTTTCACAGAGGCCAGTGGCCGGTGTTTGAGCCCCAGCGTAATGAAGTAGGTGTGCTGGCAAGAAGATTAATGAATAACATGAGATTTGAACTTTCTCATATTTAACATTACATTTTATTTAACTCCTTTACTTTATATTTACTCACCCACCTCCCACGAGGTCAGGTTGCGACACAAGGTCAGTTTAATGTGGGCAGCCCGAGTGCGTACAACCAGGCAAGGAACAAAAATTTCCCGAGCACCAATGCCTCTCTCTGGTGCAATGAGATGGCGCGGCCATGGACAGCTGGTACTCAGGGCCGGTACCTCTCAGTATAATTTCTTTAATTGCGACTTTGTCCTTCGACGGAGCCGCCCCTGAGCGCACTCTGCCCAAAGGCAGAGACGCAACTGAGAGATGATACAAACTACTCGAGAGAGTAATTTGCACACTGATTTTCTAAGCGTGGCTTAGATTTGACACAAAGCCGAAAGTATGGGACACCTAGTGAGGATCGATCTCACTACTCAATCGTATCTGATCTAGTAAGACAGGATTTCTAACCATTACACCACGTCAAGGTGCCCTGGACTTAATGGCATTTTGTGTCAACTAGTGGGTTCCCGTGGACCACTCACCCAAACGTAGACCTTACATTCTTGTCGGTTTTGTTTATTTGTGGAGCGACATTGTGGGTCATTTAAGGGCGAAATTTAATTTTCTTGTGAGAAAGAAGGAAGTGTTGTGAAAGCAATTAATGGTTGAGGTGGAAGAAGGCATTAGCGACCACGCTTCAAGAGGACTGGTCCAGCTGAAGATCATAAATCAACACGGGGCAAGAAAGTGCTAACATATTCAAGGCATATTCAAATCCATAACAGAACATTCCTTTCTGAGCCTTCCTGGGAAGAATTTAAGCCGAAAGAACTTTCAAGTTAACTTTCCAGCAAAATACTTCAAAAGACCCTCGAGATAACAACTTGTGAAAACAAAAAAAAACATCGTCTTGAGACGTCCTATTATTCATTACTAGCAGTAGAGCCCGGTGTTGCCCGGAGATGTAACAGTAAGAGATAGATCAAGTATCGACCATCATAAAGACTGAAAAATAAAATTGACAAAGATTATTGTTTATGGTTGACGGACACGCATATCTTAATTAGTTTTTTTTTTTTTTTTTTTTTTTTTACGAATTGGTCAAACTCAAACAAAAACATTGTTTTCAATCGTTATGAGTCTACCGATTGAATAGAATTTTATTATAAACAATTGTCTTGTAAATGGAATTTTTAAAGCATTCTGAATGTAAAAATAAAGAAAAAAGTGTGCAAGACAATAAGAAACATTACCTGCCAAAAAAAAATCAAGTTTTGTTGAAATCAGTTGAAAAATATAGGAAATCCGATCCCATATATAAACGAACACACAGACACACACAAACAACCTGGGTTTTATAATAAGTATAACTCGATATGAGTTGTCCCTCTTTCATTCTCGACAGCGATGCCTCTTAATCGTGTTTTCAAATTGATTTCGTGCAAAAACAATTGTGTTTTTTTCAATTTTTGGTGCTGCCAGAACCACCGCAAGGTAATTTTACGTAGTCCTGTAAAGTTTTGTTGAAATCGGTTGAAAAATGTAGGAAATCCGATCCAATATATAAACGGAACACACACACACACACACACACACACACACACACACACACACACACACACACACACACAACCTGGGTTTTATAATAAGTATGAAAAATTTAGAGGGAGCAAAGAATTGCACAAGACAGAAAATAGAAAACGGACCCAATTCCTTTCTTAAGGAATTGGGTGCGTTTTCTATTTTCTGCCTTGTGCAATTCTTTGCTCCCTCTAAATTTTTCACTTTTTTCTATTTTTAAAGGGTGTAATATGTTTTGTCTTTGGATCCGACACTTTTTCTAAAAAAATTATAACACTTTTTCCTTATATCTGATAGTTGTCTCCTTTTTGTAAGCTCAGAAAATCGTTATCCTGCTGTAAGGGGCACACAAAAGGAAATATTTGTGCAACCTTTGTATTTGTCACCTTTTTTGTAACATTGTAAAATAAAAGTTTTTCCTTTTTAAAATTTTACATAGTGGTCGTTTTGTTTTGTTTTGTAATTTCGCCCCTATTATCGTGACTTGCTGTTTCTACAAACTAGGTTTTGTGTCTGGCACAAAGACTTGGATTTGGTAGGAAATAAATTATTTATAATACTGTATATGATCCATTATTATACATTATTGGATACAATAAAAGTTTGTATTTTATATGAATACTATCTTATGAAAATTGAGATAGAGTGGGAGATGTATCATAAATTCGAGGTGGGGGGTGAGGCACGAAACGCTTGCACCTGTCTTGGTTCTGAGTTTCCAACATAGGAAACCAGTCGCTAACTTTCTTATCTTTTAAACTGCCGGTATATGCTAGAATATACTCAGATCATTTGTAAACACCTATGCCGATGATATGACGATATACGGGTTCGCCTCTAAAATTCTCGACCGTCAGAGATTGGCGACTGATCTCTCTTCCAATCTTACACAAACTACCCAATGGGGTAAAAACTGGTTGGTTACATTTCGATATTACTCCACCTCTTCACTTCTGTCTTCTAAATTGTGTTGACTTTTTCATAAAGGACCATAGCTTTAAAGGATCTTCTCGAACATAAAATCCTTCCTATTTTCCACCTGAATGTAGTTATTAATGGCTAAACCTCCATAGACGTAGCGGTCAAAACAAGTGTCCCCCAGGAGTCACGCCACGGAACAACTATCTTTTTGATTTACATAAAAGATCTGCCTTAGTAACATTCAATGCCTCGAAAACCAAACGAGCTACATTCCATCATTGCCGATCCGAAGCTGAACTAGCGACGTCTCGATGAACGGATGTTTATATTTAGTTGGTGAATATGACGACTGGAGTAGAATAAACCAACCGAATTCCAAGAGGATTTCCGTGTTATTCCTATTATAAGAAAAAATAAAAAAGAAAGTGAGAATTAGTTGGTGAATATGGCGACTGGAGTAGAATAAACCAACCGAATTCCAATAGGATTTCCGTGTTATTCCCATTATAAGAAAAAATAAAAAAGAAGGTGACAATTAGTTGGTGAATATGGCGACTGGAGTAGAATAAACCAACCGAATCCCAAAATTATTTCCGTGTTATTCCTATAATAAAAGATAAAAAAGAAGGTTATAATTAGTTAGTGGATATGGCGACTGGAGTAGAATAAACCAACCGAATTCCAAAATGATTTCCATGTTATTCCTGTTATCAGAAAAGTTTCAAAAGAAGGTAATAATTAGTTGGTGAATATGACGGCTAGAGTAGAATAAAACAACCGAATTCCAAAATGATTTCCGTGTTAATCCTATTATAAGAAAAGATAAAAAATAAGGTTATAATTAGTTGGTGGATATAGCGGCTGGAGTAGAATAAACCTACCGAATTCAAAAATGATTTCCGTGTTATTCCTATTATAAGAAAAGATAAAAAAGATGGCGATATTTAGTTGGTGAATATGGCGACTGGAGTAGAATAAACCAACCGAATTCCTAAATGGCTTCCGTGTGATTCCTGTTATTAGAAGAGATAAAAAAGAAGGTAATAATTAGTTGGTGAATATGGCGACTGGAGTAGAATAAACCAACGGAATTTCAAAATGATTTCCGTGTTATTCCTATTATAAGAAAAGATAAAAACGATGGCGATATTTAGTTGGTGAATATGGCGACTGGAGTAGAATAAACCAACCGAATTCCAAAATGATTTCCGTGTTATTGCTGTTATAAGAAAAGATAAAAAAAGAAGGTGATAATTAGGTGGTGAATATGGCGACTGGAATAGAATAAACCAACCGAATTCCGAAATGATTTCCGTGTTATTCCTATTGTAAGAAAAGATAAAAAAGGTGATAGTTAGTTGGAGAATATGGCGATTGGAGTAGAATAAACCAACCGAATTCAGAAATGATTTCCGTGTTATTCCTATTGTAAGAAAAGATAAAAAAAGAAGGTGATAATTAGTTGGAGTATACGGCGACTGGTTTACAATAAACTAACCGAATTCCAAAATGATTTCAGTGTTATTCCTGTTATATGTAAAGATAAAAAAAGAAGGTGATATTTATTTGGTGAATATGGCGACTAGAGTAGAATAATCCAACCGAATTCAGAAATGATTTCCGTGTTATTCCTATAATAAGAAAATATAAAAAAGAAGGTTATAATTAGTTAGTGCATATGGCGGCTGGAGTAGATTAAACCAACCGAATTCCAAAATGATTTCCGTGTTATTCCTATTATAAGAAAAGTTAATAAAGAAGGTAATAATTAGTTGGTGAATATGGCGACTGGAGTAGAATAAACCTACCGAATTCCAAAATGATTTCAGTGTTATTCCTGTTATCAGAAAAGATAGAAAAGAAGGTAATAATTAGAATAAAACAACTGAATTCCAAAATGATTTCAGTGTCATTCCTATTAGAAGAAAAGAAAAAAAAAGTTTATAATCAGTTGGTGGATATGGCGGCTGGAGTAGAATGATTTCCGTGTTATTCCTATTATAAGAAAAGATTAAAAAGGTGATATTTATTGGGTGGATATGGCGACTGGAGTAGAATAAACCAACCGAATTCCAAAGTGATTTCCGAGTTATTCCTATTATAAGAAAAAAAAAAAAGGTGATATTTAGTTGCTGAATATGGTGACTGGAGTAGAATAAACCATCCGAATTCCAAAATGATTTCCGTGCTATTCCTGTTATCAGAAAAGACACAAAAGAAGGTAATAATTAGTAGTTGAATATGACGGCTAGAGTAGAAAATACAACATAATCCCAAAATAGTTTCCGTGTTATTTTTATTATAAGAAACTAGGTTATAATTAGTTGGTGGATATGGCGGCTGGAGTAGAATAAAACAACCGAATTCCAAAATGATTTCCGTGTTATTCCTATTATAAGAAAAGTTAATAAAGAAGGTAATAATTAGTTGGTGAATATGGCGACTGGAGTAGAATAAACCTACCGAATTCCAAAATGATTTCCGTGTTATTCCTGTTTTCAGAACAGATACAAAAGATGGTAATAATTAGTTGGTGAATATGACGGCCAGAGAAGAATAAAGCCACCGAATTCCAAAATGATTTCCGTGTTATTCCTATTATAAGAAAAGTTAAAAAAAAAAGGTTATAATTAGTCGGTGGATATGGCGGCTGGAGTAGAATAAACCTACTGAATTTCAAAATGATTTCCGTGTTATTCGTATTATAAGAAAAGATAAAAATGTAGTTTATAATTAGTTGGTGGATATGGCGGCTGGAGGAGAATAAACCTACCGAATTCCAAAATGATTTCCGTGTTATTCCTATTATAAGAAAAGATAAAAAGGATGGTGATATTTAGTTGGTGGATATGGCGGCTGGAGTAGAATAAAACAACAGAATTCCAAAATAATTTCAGTGTCATTCCTATTATAAGAAAATATAAAAAAGTTTATAATTAGTTGGTGGATATGGCGGCTGGAGTAGAATAAACTTACCGAATTCCAAAATGATTTCCGTGTCATTCCTATTATAAGAAAAGATAAAACAGTTTATAATTAGTTGGTGGATATGGCGGCTGGAGTAGAATAAACCTACCGAATTCCAAAATGATTTCCGTGTTATTCCTGTTATCAGAAAAGATACAAAAGAAGGTAATAATAAGTTGGTGAATATGGCGGCTAGATTAGAATAAAACAACCGAATTCCAAAGTGATTTCCGTGTTATTCCTGTTATAAGAGTAGATAAAAAAATAAGGCAATAATTAGTTGGTGGATATGGCGGCTGGAGCAGAATAAAACAATCGTATTCCAAAATGATTTCCGTGTTATTCCTGTTATAAGAGTAGATAAAAAGAAGGTAATATTTAGTTGGTGAATATGGCGGCTGGTGTAGAGTAAACGTACCGAATTCAAAAATGATTTCCGTGTTATTCCTATTGAAAGAAATGATAAAAACGAAGGTGATATTTAGTTGGTGTATATGGCGACTGAAGTAGAATAAAGCAACCGAATTCCAAAATGATTTCGGTGTTATTCCTGTTATCAGAAAAGATACAAAAGAAGGTAATAATTAGTTGGTGAATATGACGACTAGAGTAGAATAAACCAACCGAATTCTAAAAGGATTTCCGTGTTATTCCTTTTGTAAGAAAAGATAAAAAAGAAGGTGATATTCAGTTGGTGAATATAGCGACTAGCGTAGAATAAACCAACCGAATTCCAAAATGATTTCCGTGTTATTCCTATCATGAAGGAATTATAAAAACGATGGTGACAATTTGTTGGTGAATATGGCGTCTGGAGTAGAATAAAGCAACGGAATTCCGAAATGATTTCCGTGGTATTCCAGTTATCAGAAAACATACAAAAGAAGGTAAGAATTAGTTGGTGAATATGACTGTTAGATTAGAATAAAACAAACGAATTCCAAAATAATTTCCGTGTTATTCCTAGTATAAGAAATGATAAAAAAGAAGGCTATTAGTTCATGGATATGGCGGCTGGAGTAGAATAAAACAACCGAATTCCAAAATGATTTCCGTGTTAATCCTATTATAAGAAAAGATAAAAAAGAAGGTCACAATTAGTTGGTGGATATGGCGGCTGGAGTAGAATAAACCTACCTAATTCCGAAATGTTTTCCGTGTTATTCCTGTTATTAGAAAAGATACAAAAGAAGGTTATAATTAGTTGGTGGATATGGCGGCTGGAGTAGAATAAACCTACAGTATTCCAAAATGATTTCCGTGTTATTCCTATTATAAGAAAAGATAAAAAAGAAGGGGATATTTTGTTGGTTAAAATGGCGGCTGGAGCAGAATAAACCAAGTGAATTCCAAAACGATTTCTGTGTTTTTCCTGTTATAAAAAAAAGATGAAAAATGTGTTTATAATTTGTTGATGAATATGCAAACCGGAGTAAAATAAAGCAACGGATTTCCGAAATGATTTCCGTGTTATTCCAGTTATAATTAGTTATAAAAGAGGGTAATAATTAGTTGGTGAATATGACCCCTGGAATAGAATAAACTAACCGAATTCTCAAATGATTTCCGTGTTATTCCTGTTATAAGTGTAGATAAAAAATAAAGTAATAATTAGTTGGTGAATATGGCGACTGGATTAAAATAAACCAACCGAATTCGCCAATGATTTCCGTGTTATTCCTGTTATAAGAACAGATGAAAAAAGAAGGTAATAATTAGGTGATGAATATGGAAACTGGAGTAAAATAAAGCGACGGATTTCCAAAATGATTTCCGTCTTATTCCCGTTATAAGATTAGTTATAAAATAAGGTAATACGGCGACTGGATTAGAACAAACCTACCGAATTCGAGAATGATTTCCCTGTTATTCCTGTTATAAGAATAGTGAAAAAATAAGGCAATAATTAGTTGGTGAATATGGCAGCTGGAGTAGAATCCCCAAACCGAATTCCAAAATGATTTCCGTGTTATTCCTGTTATAAGAAACGATAAAAATGAAGGTAATAATTTGTTGGTGAATATGGCGCCTGAAGTAGAATAAACCAACCGAATTCCAAAATGATTTCCGTGTTAATCTTGTTATAAGAAAAGATAACATACAGATAATAATTAGTTGGTGGATATCACGACTGGAGTAGAATAAAACAAACGAATTCCAAAATGATTTCCGTATTATCCCTGTATTAAGAATAGATAAAAAAGAAGGTAATAATTAGTTGGTGAATATGGCGGCTGGAGTAGAATAAACCAACTGAATTTCAAAATGATTTCCGTGTTATTCCTGTTATAAGGAAAGATAAAACAAGAAGGCAATAGTTAGTTTGTGAATATGGCGGCTGGAGTAGAATCGCCCAACCGAGTTCGAAAATGTTTTCCCGTGTTATTCCTGTTATATGTATTCTTTTCATTGTCATGGAGGGGAACAGCATTTTCCTGAAATAGTCTCTGTAGCACCTATTGCCGAGCAATATCTTTGTTTAGTCCTTTCATTCTTAACTACTGTAAATTGTTTGAGGTTGATGCATTCATCATTAGTATTGGTTACCCGAAACAGAAATCACTTCTGACTTAATGCAATACAATTGAAAATGTAATATAAAGCTAGCTAAACTTCAAAGACCATTGTAAGATTTCGTTAACATTTTTCTAATCCTTTCATCTCAAGTAACATGATAAAGCCATTAAAACACAAGTTTTATTTATTTATTTTTTTTATAATGATATTCACCCTGTACAAAGCGCAAGATCTACTCGAAGTAGAGGGCACAGTTTATTGGGGTATGTGGGGAAGATAACGCTTATTCCTAGATATGAAGAGGTAGCGATCGCAGAAGCATCCTCTTGGGAGTCGGTTTCACAAAACAGCGGTTCTTTACTGAGATTGAAAGAAAATGCGAAAAGTTTGCTGAATAGAAATGAAAATAAAAATTAGGTTTAAAAATATCAGAAAATGACGACTGACATTGAATTTAAATTTTTGAAGATCGTATTTGACTTGAAAGAAAGAAGCCGAAAGAGACTTCCACAAGTCAGAAGTGTTAGAGAAGAAACTATTAGAATAGAATTTACGCTTACATTTAGCCACTTCAACATTAAAATGATGAGACCTAGCTGCCAATCTAGTACTATACTTAAAATTCATGAAGTTTGGCTACCATAAAGGTACGCCCAACAGAACAATTACCATGGAAATATTTATTGAAAATGCACAGAAAAGCAATTTTACGGCGGTGGGAAAGTGACTGAAGCTGAGATGTCAGGTCAGGACTGGTAACATTGCAGATTCTTTTTTGGATTTTGTCACGACTGCGTTGGAAACTTTTACAACAAAGTAATAAAAGTAACAATTTGGAAAACGAAATCCGACATGATAGTAAACATTTCCTCTCTTGCTAAATTAGTTTGTTGTTGTACACGTTAACTTTGCGCTTATAAGAAGAAAGGAAGACATTTGCAAGGAAATGAACAAAACCTGAGCTAAGCATTTAGAAATATACAGCTTGTTTGATTTGGACTCTTAACTCAGATAGTGATGGCGGTGGCGGTGGTTGTCATTGGCGTGGTAATGGTTGTTATAGCGGTCGTAGAGACGTTGGCGCTGGTCTGGCTGAGATAGATGGAGTGTTAGTAAGGAAATACATGATGATCTATAGTGTATGTGGTGCGACAGTTTCCGCCATTGCTGCTCGGAAAAAAAAACACCTGTCATTTTCGGGTACCCAAACTTAGAAAATTAATCATCATATTGGCCACTGTGTGAAAGATGAGAGGTAAAGAATTGAGAATCGCGGGAAAGACAAGAAAGAAGATGAAGAGTGTATAGTGAGGGAAAGACTCTATAGTAGCGAGTTGGAACGCTTGCCTCTGTTTCATGTTTAGAGGAAACCAGCCTGTCTATGCACGGATACAGTAAATCATATCTGGGAAAAGTATACATGCGTGGAACTACTTAACATCCTCCGCTTCGAGCTGAGACATTTTATCGACCAATTTCCATAAGAAAAGTCCCCTTCCTTTTAAAACAAACCAATAATGACACTTTCTAAGCAACAAAATGTATTAATCGACTCAGAAGTTTATGAACGAGCAGTTAACAACGTTTGTCCTCATTGATTAGTTCAACTGTAGCACCATAGAAAACAAAATGGCGGCTATGTTTATATAATTTTGCAATTGCCTTGTACTTTGGAACAATATATATATATATATATATATATATATATATATATATATATATATATATATATATATATATATATATTTCTTAAATATTAGAATGAATATTAAACTAATTTTTAAAAGAATCGGTATCACCACATGCAAGGCAGTAAGACAAAAGAGGTTACAGAATGTGAAAGAATTAGGAACGGAAATGTTGATAATGAGCGGGAAGAGGAAAAAGTAATCGGGAGGACAGTAGATAGCAATTGGCATTGCATTTAAATTTTTGCAGATTAAGCTGGCTGGAAAACATGGAAGCGGAGGGAAGTTCCATAAGCGAAAAGTGCGAGAAAAGAAACTGCTAGCATAGAATTTACAGTTGCATCTAGTCATGTCAACTGTAAATTGATGAGATCTCAACGCTAGTCTAGTACTGCGCTTAAATTTTAAAAAATCTAGGTACCATAGCGAAGAACTCACCCGAACAATTACCATGAAAGTATTTATAGAAAATACATAGAGAGGTAACCTGACACGGTGTGAAAGTGACTGGTGCTGAGTCGCCAGATCAGGAGTAATAATATTGCTGATTCAAGGAGCTCAAGTTAAATAGCAGGGGCAGCGGACCGTATGTGAAAGCAATATTCTAAGCATGGACGAATGGTAGACTTATAGATATGTAAAAGTAAAGTTAACAATTGATCCTCTTTCTTGACACCATACTCTAAGTCGGGGGTGGGCAAACTTGCTTAATATAAGGAGCTGCGTACGATAAAGTTCAGATGCATGAAAGCCGCAAGACATGAACAAAATTTACATATACGTTTTTTACATACACATTTTGTGACAAGATTTTTATATAAATATTAAGAAATGCATGTATGCAATAATATTTATTCATGCATGTAGTTTTTTTAAATTGTTAATTTGTATTGGTTTCAGTAATCTCAAAATACGCAGACACACACACACACACACACATATATATATAAAGAGGTCAAGTTTTCTGTCACTCCTCCTACTCCAATATAAAACATACTTAAGAGAGATATAAAATTAACCCCTCCCTATACTTTATATTGTCTGGTTAACTACCACTCTCAACCCCCTCTATTAAATTACAAAAATTACACTACCCACCAATTTCTAATCCCATTTTTTTCTCAATTCGTTGTTGGAAGATTTACCTGATGATCCTGAATCCTTAAAAAAGGATTTAGGTGAAATAAATTATCGTAATGGTACATTAAAGTGGTTTGTTTTTCATTACATATTAGCTCTGTCCTAACATTGAGCTCTCAGGATTTCATCCTCTTTGGATTTACCAATTCGGTTTACCAAGTTCCTTACAACTTAAATATATATATATATATATATATATATATATATATATATATATATATACCAAATGTTTTCAAAATCTTGATATATATATATATATAAAGAAATATAGTCTTAAGGTGTGCTATATTTATGGAATAAAGTGCTCAATATCAGAGATAGAGCGTGTGTAAATATAAAAGTGAACATAGAAGTCAACACTTAGAGGCGACAGTCTGTTTCATAGCATGAAACAGACTGTCGCCTCTAAGTGTTGACTTCTATGTTCACTTTTATATTTATATATATATATATATATATATATATATATATATATATATATATACCAAAAGTTTTCAAAATCTTGATATATATATATATATATATATATATATATATATATATATATATATATATATATATATGAACAATAAAAAAAATTAAAAATTAAAAAATTAAAATCTTCAGACACACTGGGTTGTAGATTAATATTCTTTCGTTTTTTTTTATTATTATTCCATTTAGATTACTCGACTAGTTTCGGCCGAAATGGCCATCATCGGGAGGAGAAATATTTCTGCTTGCTGCTAGCACTAAACTACAGAAATGAATGTCTTGATGGAGAAAATGAACTTTTGTCTGTAGTTTTCATTTGTTTTTTTATTTTTTTTACCTTTTTAACATGAATCTTTTAACACTCCTTGTGTTGGTCAAACAGTCTCTTTTAAGTTGCCATTTGAGATAAGAGCTGGATAGACACATGCTGCTATGAATTCTCTGGTCAGTTTGACAGTTTTATTGGACTTGGTGAGGGGATGTGTCTCTGTTTAGTGTTTGTGTGTTATTTGGTTCTTAGGGAGTGAGTGAGTATGATATGTGTAAGCGTGTGTATTGCTGTGGGTGTGTGTTATCATTTGGCTCATTAGGGAGTGAGTGCGTATGATGTGTGTAAGTG
The DNA here is from genome assembly GCA_963932145.1 of Acanthosepion lycidas. Lineage (NCBI taxonomy): Eukaryota > Metazoa > Mollusca > Cephalopoda > Sepiida > Sepiidae > Acanthosepion > Acanthosepion lycidas. The sequence goes on from OZ010606.1 coordinate 35,069,853, forward strand.
TGTATATTCGTGTGGGTGAGTGTATAAGTGTGAGGCCTCCACACCTCCGTAAGCCTGTCTGTCTTGTGTGGGTGAGAAATGTGGGTAGGTTTTTTTTATTTTTATTTTTTTTAATTTATTTTATATATATATATATATACCAAATATTTTCAAAATCTTGATATATATATATATATATATATATATATATATATATATATATATATATATATATATATATACCAAATGTTTTCAAAATCTTCACTGATGATTGTTTTAAGGGGCCCAGCCAACATATTTCCACGAGCCGCATATTAAAGATCAAAGAGTCGCATGTGGCCCGCGAGCCGTGGTTTGGCAACCCCTGCTCTAAGTGAACATAATTTCATTCTAGGTTCGTTTGAAAGATGAAACAACTTATTAAGTAGTTTACCAATGCTGTCAAAAATGACAAATAAATTTTAGTCATTTTCTTCTTGTAAAATATCAGAAACGTTTCTTGCGATTTCTTGTTTATGTTCAAGATTTCTTAAATATTTAATAAGACTAAAAGTAAAATTAAGTTAAGATAACAATTGATTCTCTGCTTTGGCCGAATACTGTAAACAAAATTAATTATGCTTCTAGATTTGATTAAAAGACGCGACAATTTATTTAATAGTTTTACACACTCCGTCAAAAACTGGCAGAAATAGAGGGTGTTTCAAAAGTCTATGTCACATTCTAAGAATGATCGTTTGGATGTGTGTAGTGTAACCCTCGGCGATCAAATTGAGCACGTGTAAAAACCTATATAAAAACGGAAATATTAACTTTCAGGAAATAGGAATTGTGTTTTGATATCCTCAATAGTAAGATATACAGTGTCGTAAGTGACACAGATTTTTTAAACACCCTGTATATTTAAGTCGTTTTGCGTTTACATTGTACTTGTAAAATATCAAAAATTTTATAGTCTTACATTTTTATTGTTTATATTCAAAATTTCCTTAAAAAATAAAGTAAAATTAGATAATAAATAATTCATCATCAACCTTGACCTTATTATTATTATTCTTTGTATCGTGTCTGTTTGGGACGTTGGCTCATGGCTCTCCCCAATTTCCTGTTCTTTGTAGCTCTTAATAATTGTTTTTATCTTTGCCATCACAACTAAACCCTGCCCCGCCATCCATTCACTCAATTTCGCCAAGTAAATTATGCATTGCTTTCCTCTGTCTCACCGTTAAACTGCCCTGTTAGTAACAACTTTTCCAAGCCGTCTTTCCTCATTATATGCCCTAGAAATTTCAACTGTCTTTTCCTGGCTTCAAGTATAAGTGTCCATTTTTGTTTTTAGCTTCTCTTAAACTTCGTCGTCCATAGTATTCTCAGCATCCTTCTGTAGAATCACATTTCTGTTGCTTCAAATCTCTGCTTCATCTGTGAGATTGTACAGCATTCACTGCCATATAGATTTTACTTATTAGTTCAGTAGTCTTTTCTTTATTTCTAGAGATATTTTACTATTTCTTAATACTTTGCTTAGCTTTTGGAAGGCATCTTTCGCTATCCCGATGTGCCTTCTGATTTCTGTGTCGCACATTCCGTCATTATTAACACACTTCCCAGGTATCTAAACTGATGCTTCTAAAGTCAAAAATAAAAATAATTTTGGTTTTAGATTTAGCAAAAATATACGACTATTTATTTATTTGCTCGTCATAAGAAACAAAGAAAATGTCTAAAATCTAAAACTTTAAGTTGCCCTATATTTTCTTGTTTATATTCAATATTTCCTGGAATGTTGAATTAAAAGTAAAATTAAGTCAAGATTAGAATTGATCCTCTGCCTCTTTACGACGCTTTAAATGTATAAAAGAAAAAAAAAAAAGAAAAAAAAAAAAAGAAAAAAAAAGAAGGTTGCTTTGCATTTTATTATTTTTGTTCATTTCTTGAATATTAAACTGAAAGTAAAATAAGTCAAGATAACAACTAAGCCTCTTTTTTGTTCTAATGATATAAATGAGAAAAAAAAAGAAGCTTATTCCAGATTTGGTGAAAAGATGAGACAATTTATTTACTATTTCGCCCATACTTTCAAAAATGACAAAAATATATTTCTTTTCAATTCATTGTTATTTTAATACCTCAAAAACTTAATCTGTCTATATTTCATCTGTCTATATTTCTGAGACAATAATATTGTAACTATTTACACTATTTATATCATTCGGACTGTTGTCTGCATCTTTATTGCCATATTCACGACGTTTCGGACGTTGCACGCACCGGCTTTCTTCAGTTGATATACGTTGTAATTTCGAACCGTACCCTTTATTTAGTTCACGGTGGTAGATTGTTCTAATTCCACGTGCCATGCCTTTATATATATATATATATATATATATATATATATATATATATATATATATATATATATATATATATATATATATATATATATATCCCAGTTTCAGTTAAATCCCCTTAGTAACTCAACTCTTCAATTTTTTTTCTTATGCTGTGGCCAGGTACTGAACTTTTGGGGTCAAGTCACTTTTTAAATTACTCCAATCAATGCTTTTAAATACTGGGCCACGTGTCCATGGATATGGCACTGAAAATGAGGACAACAGTCCGAATGATGCAAATAGTTTCAACACAAACTTCATATTCAACATTTTGTGAATATTAAAATAGAATAAAATAAAATAAAAATTATTTATTGTTCATTGATTTGTTTTCTACGGCTTATCAACCCTTTGCAGGTTATTTAAAACAAGAAAATATTCTTACATTGTAAGGATTTTGTTCTTTGAGATAATAATGGTTTAGTGATACAAGTCTTATTAACCCATACCTGGGAGTGGGGAACATGTACATTCATACCTAATCATAATTTTATAAATAAACATGAAATTTTAACGTGGATATAAAGTGGGGGATCAATTCCATATTACAACAAATATATAAACTGATCCCTTACACTGTGACCACGGTAGTTTTTATTCATTTATATTCCCGTCCTGGGTATTACGATAAATTACATCCGCGTCCAGGGTAAGACGATAAACTACATCCAACAGCAAGGCCTCTAATCAGGACGTTTTGAGGAGCGTGGAACCACCTCTTAATTGCTGGTGTTCCCAGGCCCATCCTGAACCAGGGTGCTTGCACCTGTTAGAGTCGCAACTATGGGCAAATTGATAAGCCCCAAACTGGGGTCAAAACACTATGAAAGTGTAAAATAGGTTTTAATAACAGCAATATTTTTTTTTTTGAGGAAAAATTATTACCAGCTTTACATTATTACCAGCTATATCTTTTTGAAAAAAAAATTATCAGCTATACATTTTTTGAAAAAATATTACCAGCCATACATTTTTGAAGGAAAAAAAAACATATTACCAGAAAGAGATTTTTAAAGGAAAAAATATTACCAGCCATACATTTTTGAAGGAAAAAAAATATTACCAGAAATAGATTTTTGAAAGAAAATATTACCAGCAATAAAAATTGTCGGCATTAAATAACCCCTTGTGGTTGATATGACGTAAAACAAACCAAATCATCATTTATATTCCAGAGAATGTAAATAAATCTAAAAGCCCGTGTAGCTAATCAGTATTTGATTGATTGATTCGTTTTCTACGACTTATCAACCTTTTGCAGGTTATTTAAAGCCAGAAAATATTTTTAGATTGTTAGAATATTTTTTATTGGAGACAATAATTGTTTAGTGATACAATTCTTACTATTTAACCCATAGCTGGGGAGGGAAGTGGTGGATTTATACCTTTACCAAGGGTATTTGTGCGTAAGTAAATATAACGAACCCAACGGGGATTGGAACTCGGCTCTGCGATTAACAATTTCGAGTCATTATCACACCCACACAGCACAAGCTCATGGCACTGGTATTCCCAAGCGGTCACCTATCCAGGCTCGACGTTGCTTAACTTCGATGATCATACGGGAACCGGTGTTTCAACGTGATATGGCCGTAAGCCTTAAACAAAAGGGAAACTTATATAAAGATAACTGATACTCCGCCTTGACCTCAGTGCAATAAATAAAAATAGTTACAGTTCCGTGGGTGTGGGGGGGGGATTATCATCTCTCAGTCGCGTCTATGTCTTCGAGCAGAGTACGACTCATTTGTGGCTTCTGTCTGTGGAAAATAATATTTTGAGGTGCTCGACCCTGGGGAACAGCTGCCCGAGTCTGCACTCTCTTATTGCCCTAGAGTAGGAGATCGGTGGTCGCCATCGAGGCCAGCGAATTTTTGTACCTGACCCGAATGTACGCGCTTGGGTTCCCCATGTAAAACCCGTCCTTCTTCCATCTCAGTGGAAAGGCTCGGCTAATTACTACAATTTATTTTAGTTGAATGCGGATAGAAAATGAATTCAATAAAATACACAAAACTAGACAGAGACATCTGACAAGGATGTTAATTTTACATTGTATCTATATTATGAACCCAACACCCCCACCTTCTAACTTGATAGATATGAAATACATATATATATATATATATATAGAGAGAGAGAGAGAGAAAGATCTGAATAGAATTATATATATATATATATATATATTAGGTTGGTGCAAAAATAATGACGTAATAATGTCGTTTTTTAACTTTAAAAATACGTCAAAAAACGACATTATTACGTCATTATTTTTGCACCAAACTACTACTTTTATTTTCTTTTTTACGAGTGGACCAATCTATTTAAGTCGTGTTCATATTTTCAATATACAATTTTATTAATCAGCTAATGTTTTTGCAGTGACAGTGACCCCCCTTAGCCATTCCGTGCTCTCGTTTTATTATGTGCTTGATTAAGTTAATTTTCCGATTAATTATTCTAAATTCCTAAAAGAGATAAAGACTACTTAAATTAACTGGTCTGATCATGAAAAATAGAGGAAACTTGGGTGACGGAAATAATTTTGTAGATTGTCATTCGTTAGACGTTTCTGTCTGTATTCCTCAATCCGAGCTACTATCCATCACTCCCCGATGCCCCCACCGAATTAGAATACAATATTTGAATAGAAAGAAATACAATATTCTGTACGATTTAAATATTTCTTATAGCCAAATAGAGAAACGAAGAGAAATAAGTGTATGCAGACAATGTGCGTCTGCCGACTTAGCTTAGGACAAAAAAATAACCTCCGCTTGTCTTGTCAGCAGTCCTTGTTGAATAAGTCCTTTTAAGTCCTTTTAACCAAGTAATAGTAATTAAGTAATAATTTATCTTAAGGTTGCCGTTCCTGTTCTTCTGTCATTTCATGTCACTCTTTAGAGCTGATGGTAAAGGGTAGATTTTCGTTTAGAACCCACTGAATAAAGTAGTAAAAGAAAACAATTATATGGTTCTTTGAATTTATATAGCCATTGTCTCGTGACCCTTGTAGGGGCCGTGATTTGCCCACCTTTAGTCATTATGCACTCCCGTTTTATTATGTACTTGATTAAGTTGCTTTTCCGATTAATTATTCTAAATTCCCAAGAGAAGCACTACTTAAAATTGACTAATCTGATTGTAAAAAAAAGATAGAGAGAAATAATGTTGTAGATTGTCATTCGTTAGACGTTTCTCAAGCCACGGCATTTGTCAGAATCGAAAAATATTGATATTTTATTAATTTACAAGGAACGTCCTCTTCATAAAATAAACACAATGGGGGCACCTCAACGTGGTGTAATGGTTAGCAAGCTCTAGAACAATTACAACTGAGTAGTCAGTTCTATCCTCACTAGGTACCCCCATACATATTCGGGTCGTGCCACATCTAAGCTACACTGAAAAAAAAACCACCGTAAAATAAAAAGTATCAAATCGATTTAAATTTATCTGCACTTTTTATTTATTTATAAAGGTCAGGTTTGAATTTGTGCTTACGTCATGATATAATTTATATTAACATGCTATTTTTAAACATTTTTTTTAATTTAAAATTTTACAAAAATCTTTTGTGGTTTTCTTCAGAGGCACTTGTACAAATAAATCAATACTTTAGCTGATAAAAGCTAACCTTTTAATCAAACATTTTAGCTATGCTGAGCCGGCACTGTGATTCTATCAACTAAGATAAAAGTTAGATCCAAATTCACCAGAGATTTTTCCGTAGCGAATCCACTGGTATCAATTATGAATAGTGCAAACGGTTGCTACCCTTTCATACCCGCTGGATATCTTCTAGAAGTAAACACACACACACACACACGCCACGCATATTAAAGCTAGCAGAAAAATAGGGAAGAATTTTCTTTTGAACTATTTTTGTAGATTCCCATTCATTAGACCTTCCTCAAACCACAGCATTTCCTGGATCAATATTGATTTTTTTTATCGATTTAGAAGGAGGGTTCTGTCCATAATATAAATACAATATAAAATTAATCTCTCACTATTTACAGAGTTATTAGACTTAACTGTTATTTAAAAATGTAAAATTATTTACATCATTACTATCTGCATATGAGGATATTTGCTAAATATATATAATAGTATGGTTATTGGTATTATGAAAATCTTTTGAAATAGTTTCACCGTGAGTATTCCTGTAGTATATAACTCCTATAGTTTTGTGATTTCTGTTAAACTTCTTAGCACTTTGCAACGTTGTGTTCCTAATAGTCAGTAACTCAATATCTTTTTTTCTCTTTTGGAATAATATTTCTTTTGTAATCCGCGGCAATCTTTATATCAGGAATTAGAATAAAAATACCAATAATCATACTATTATATATTTGTGCAATGACCTGTTCTTACTTATCAATCAGCTCTTCGATACCTTTTGAGTAAAATTCCGCTTTTTTAGATATGAAAACTTTCGACGAACTTTTGAATCGTGATTTCATTAGCAAAAGTTTTCTTGATCATATTTGCCAACAATATTTATTATTTGTTTATCCAATTTCTTTTCGTTACTGGACTAATTTTGCGTATATATACAACGTGTGATGGATAAAGTGTCGTCTAAATGACCCAAAAATGAAAATAATACTAACATCACTTTTTAACAGTTATATTTACCAAAATTACACAAAAATGTTTTGAAATACTAAAGAGTAAATTTATTCAATAAAATCGCCATTGCTTTCAGCCACGGCCTCCAAACGACTTCGGAATCTTCTGCAACTCTTCTGAACCGTTTCCTTTTTTAAGTTGGTGAATTCTGCCATAATCCTTGCCTTCAGTTCGTCTTTCGTGTTACAAGGAGTTTTGTTGGTCTCCCGCTCAACTGCGCCTCACACATTCAAGGGAATTGCAGTCTGCGGAGTCAGGTGGTCAGATGTAATGGGTGATGTGGTCGCAGAAATTGTCTGAGTCATGACTGGGTTCTCCTGCTTGTGTGATATGGTGCAGAGTCCTGTTTCTAGACATAGGGTCTTCTAGCAGCCATCCTCTTGACTCAGTGCATCACTGTCTCCTCAAGCCACTTGATGTAGACCAACAAATTCGTTAGTTCTTTTCATATCAGAACGATTAGATTGTGTTTTCCAAGGGGCCGTACCTTCGTAATCATCATTAGACTCACCCAACTCTTTCCGAATCGTCTGAATTGTCCTCAGATTGACACCCGAACACTCTGAAATGTTCGTATTGGTGCTTCCGGCGCGAATGCCAAACATTACAGCATGCAGTTTACAAATTTATGGCGGAGTGAATTGCGTCATGGTGCTCTTTTTCTCAGAGACAACGGACCTTACTATAATGTACAGTCGACAAAATATAAAATGGCGACAATTTACCCAGTGCATCCTGTACTCGTGGATAGGTCGAGATTTTCAGCTGTATTTCAGTGTTCTACTTGCGAGGGAGTGCCAACGATTACCTCGTAATGAAGTGAGGGGGGAGTGCCGATTAAATGATAATATGAGGCATGAACCGCCATTACTTAACCTTTTTTCCATTCCAATATATCTCAGTCAGTCGCAACCAGAAAGAAAGGTAATAATCAGTTGGTGCAAGGTCAGTTGAATATAGCTGGTGAGGATAGATGAGATCAACAGAGTTCCAAAATTTTTCCTGCGTCATTCTTGCTGTATGGACTTTGCGATCTTGCAGGAGAACTTCTACGGACACATTACAGCTGCCGGATGTATGTGCATTTTGCATTTAAATGCGTTTTCCGGACTATAAGTAATACCTGAATGATCGCACCACACAAATATTACCTTTCTTCAATGGAGGCAAGCTTTTGGGGTCACTGTGGAGATTTATCCTAGTCAATCCACTGTCTTTTGCGTTGAACATTGTCGTATGTGAATCTACTCTAAAATTATTCTTAACTAACGCGTATGATTAGTAGTTACTTATGACTTGACCTAATAGTTAGACGATACATTCATCATTACAATTGGTTCCTAAAACGGAAGTTACTTATGACTCGACCTAATAGACAATATATTCATCATTACAATTGGTTCCCAAAACGGAAATTACATATGACTCGACCTAATAGACGATACATTCATCATTACAATTGGTTCCCAAAACGGAAATTACTTATGACTCGATCTAATAGACAATCATTACAATTTACAATTGGTTCTCAAAAAGGAAATTACTTATGACTCGACATAATAGACGATACATTCATCATTAGTATTAATTCTCAATACGGAAATTACTTATGACTCAACCTAATAGACGATTCATCCATCATTACAATTGGTTCCTAAAACGGAATTTACTTATGACTCGATATAATAGACGATACATTCATTACAATTGGTTCCCAATACGGAAATTACTTATGACTCGACCTAATAGATGATACATTCATCATTACAATTGGTTCCCAAAACGGAAATTGCTTATGACTCGACCTAATAGACAATATATTCATCATTACAATTTACAATTGGTTCTCAAAAAGGAAATTACTTATGACTCGACATAATAGACGATTCATTCATCATTACAATTGGTTCCTAAAACGGAAGTTACTTATTACTTGACCGAATAATTAGACGATACATTCCTCATTACAATTGGTTCCCAAAACCGAAATTACTTATGACTCGACATAATAGACGATACATTCATCTTTACAATTGGTTTCCAAAACGGAAATTACTTATGACACGATCTAATAGACAATATATTCATCATTACAATTCAGAAATTAGTTCTCAAAAAGGAAATGAATTATTACTCGATCTAATAGGCGATACATTCATCATCACTATTGGTTCTCAAAACGGAAATTACTTATGACTCGACATAATAGACGATACATTCAGGTTTACAATTGGTTCCCAAAACGGAAATTACTTATGTCTCGACCGAATAGTTAGACGACACATTTATCTTTACAATTGGTTCTCAAAACAAAAATTGCTTATGACTCGACTTAATAGTTAATAGTTGTAATCATTATTACAATTGCTTCCTAAAACAGAAATTACTTATGACTCGACCTAATATTAGGTTGGTACAAAAATGATGACGCAATAATGTCGTTTTTTGACGTATTTTTAAGGTCAGAAAACGACATTATTACGTCATTATTTTTGCACCAACCTAATAATTAGGCAATACATTCATCATTACAATTGGTTCCCAAAACGGAAATTACTTATGACTCAAACTAATAAACGAAGGAGATTTGAAATCTTCTCTGTTTAAACCATTTTTCAAAATCTGCATTCTAAGTGTTAGCATATGGTCGAATCGGGTGTGTTTTAAGTCTTTGTTTGCTATGGATTACTTTCCGCAAATGACTATAATTTCATCTTCAAATAAATTGCGTTCATCTTCCAACATTTCTCTAGAATGAAAATTAGCAAACCACTTTCTTACTTACCAGCCATAACTCTTTAACCATAAATATTTCATTTTTTTCTACATGTCCCCATAACTATTACTTTACTTGAAAAACCATAGCATTATTCGACGCATATGTAATTTCAATTCAAGTATTAGTGACGTTAAGGAATTTATTTTTTAATCCACTGTGTACGTTGTGACTGCCGTACAAATACTAAACTATATTATTATAATCCAAATTTATTATTAACTGCCACGTAAGATTTGTAGTTAGGATATATTGATTTTCTAATTTTCTTAGACGTGGCACAAGACCGAAAGTATGAGGCACCCAGTGAGGATCGAATTCATTATACAGTCGTAACTGTTTTAGCGAGACAAGCTTGCTAACCATTACACCACGCCGAGGTGCCCTTAGGATGATATATTGGTCATTTCAATTTGATTCCTAAAACACAGAAATAACTTATAACTCAACCTATTAATAAATGAAATATTTTAATTATATATTAAATAAATATATTTAAAATGATATATCTATTAGAAACATATTTTTTAAAATAAAATTAAAAGAAATAACCAATACTTATGTGAGGCAAAAAGTTTAAAAAAATAGAACGGGAGTGTGGTGAACGCTCGATTTGTTTGACTTGGCAGTTTTTTTTCAACACACCTGCAGTTTCCGTTGACAAAGAGCGATAAAAATGTACCTGTCTGTTTTATTACCTCACACAGGAGATGTTTCTCGAAATTCCGGAAGGGCCCAGCAGGTGATACTTTGACTGTGCCAAAGATGGTGGTGGCATTTTATGTTACCCAAAACAAAGACTCAATTGACAACGTGATATTTTTCAACCATTGTCAAGTCACTAGAGTAAGCGCGAGTTGCACATATATGCGCATGCGTTAACTTATGCATCTTGTACCAAATATATCGACACACAAGTCATACACTTTGGTATATAAAGATACTTTACTTATTTGAAGAACTCGGGTAGATTGGTTTAAAAACTGACATTACTTCGTCTTATCACAGATTAAAGCGCATTTCTTAACTATCTAATTGATATTTATTTTAACGTGAATGTCTTAGGCACATTAACATAATTAATCTCAGTAAATGCTGTATTGGAGGCACGGTGGAGTACTGGATGACGGCTCGGATTGAGGAATCGATGAGCCGAGTTCGAATTCCAGTCGAATCCATTACATTCACTTACGTACTAATACATATGGGAAAGGCTATACGCTTATTCTCCAGCTAGCAGGACAGATCGGGTTCTATAGCCTTGGATGACAACTGATCTACTGGCAGAAAAAATGGCAATCTACTGCGGGAAAAAATCTACCTCGGCAATCATGTATCGAAAGATATATGATCGCCTAAGCGTGTATCACGCATAGTACATAAATGTTAAAAGCTGTATTTATATTATAAAACAAAATAGACTTAATGCATTAGTCGTCCAGCGTAATGAGACAGAGCATAATCCTGTCTTGCAGTTTTAATTAAACGAGAAGGTAATTTATAAAAAAGAAAATCTACGGAAATTGCATTAATTTAAGAGTTTTCGATAGTAAATACATGTCCATGTTCATATAACATTTCACCTTTCTTACCAAAACCAGCACTATTAGAATGTGGGATATTAAAAAAAATAAAATAAAACAAAACAAAAAACAAAAATCAATGACAACAACAAAACAACAAAAAAAATAAAACAAAATGCAATAAATTAAAAAATTATATATGTGTGTGTGTGTGTGTGTGTGTGTGTGTGTAAAATTTCAGATAAAATTAAAGATTTGGGAGAAAAAGAAAGAAAGAAAGAAGAAGTGGTATATAAATGATGTAGAAATAGATGCGAGAGAAAAAGAAAGAATGAAAGAAAGAAGAAACGGTATATAAATGATGTAGAAAAAGATGCGGGAGAAAAAGAAAGACAGAAAAAAGTGAGAAAGAAAGAAAGAATGAAAGAAAGAAGAAACGGTATATAAATGATGTAGAAAAAGATGCGGGAGAAAAAAAAGAAAGAAAGAAGAAACGGTATATAAATGATGTAGAAAAAGATGCGGGAGAAAAAGAAAGACAGAAAAAAGTGAGAAAGAAAGAAAGAAAGAATGAAAGAAAGAAAGAAAGAATGAAAGAAAGAAAGAAAGAAGAGACGGTATTTAAATGATGTAGAAAAAGATGCGGGAGAAAAAGAAAGAAAGAAAGAAAGAAAGAAAGAAGAAACGGTATATAAATGATGTAGAAAAAGATGGGGGAGAAAAAGAAAGACAGAAAAAAGTGCGAAAGAAAGAAAGAAAGAAGAAACGGTATTTAAATGATGTAGAAAAAGATGCGGGGGAAAAAAAAAGAAAAAAAGAAAGAAAGAAGAAATGATATATAAATGATGTAGAAAAAGATGCGGGAGGAAAAGAAAGACAGAAAAAAGTGAGAAAGAAAGAAAGAAAGAAAGAATGAAAGAAAGAAGAAACGGTATATAAATGATGTAGAAAAAGATGCGGGAGAAAAAGAAAGTCAGAAAAAAGTGAGAAAGAAAGAAAGAAAGAAAGAAAAAAAGAAGAAACGGCATATAAATGATGTAGAAAAACATGCGGAAGAAAAAAAAAGACAGAAAAAAGTGAGAAAGAAAGAAAGAAAGAAAGAATGAAAGAAAGAAGAAACGGCATATAAATGATGTAGAAAAAGATGCGGAAGAAAAAAAAAGACAGAAAAAAGTGAGAAAGAAAGAAAGAAAGAAAGAATGAAAGAAAGAAGAAACGGCATATAAATGATGTAGAAAAAGATGCGGAAGAAAAAAAAAGACAGAAAAAAGTGAGAAAGAAAGAAAGAAAGAAGAAACGGTATATAAATGACGTAGAAAAAGATGCGGGAGAAAAAGAAAGAAAGAAAAAGAAGGTTAGAAAGAAAGAAAGATAGAAAGAAGAAACGGTATATAAATGATGTAGAAAAAGATGCGGGAGAAAAAGAAAGACCGAAAAAAGTGAGAAAGAAAGAAAGAAAGAAAGAAAGAAAGAAAGAAAGAACGAAAGAAAGAAAGAAAGAAAGAAAGAAAGAAGAAACGGTATATAAATGATGAAGAAAAAGATGCGTGAGAAAAAGAAAGAAAGAAAAAAAGAAGGAAAGAAAGAAAGAAAAACGAAAGAAAGAAAGAAGAAACGATATATAAATCATGTAGAAAAAAATGCGGGAGCAAAAGAAAGAAAGAAAGAATAAAAGAAAGTAGAAACAGTATATAAAAGATGTAGACAAAGATGCGGGAGAAAAAGAAAGAAAGAAAAAGAAAGAAAGAAAGATAGAAAGAAGAAACGGTATATAAATGATGTAGAAAAGATGCAGAAGAAAAAGAAAGTCCGAAAAAATTGAGAAAGAAAGAAAGAAATAATGAAGAAACAGTATATAAATGATGTAGAAAAAGATGCGGGAGAAAAAGAAAGACCGAAAAAAGTGAGAAAGAAAGAAAGGAAGAAAGAAAGAAAGAAAGAATGAAAGAAAGAAAGAAGAAACGGTATATAAATGATGTAGAAAAAGATGTGGGGGAAAAAGAAAGACAGAAAAAAGTGAGAAAGAAAGAAAGAAAGAAAGAAAGAAGAAACGGTATATAAATGATGTAGAAAAAGATGCAGGAGAAAAAAAAAGCCAGAAAAAAATGAGAAAGAAAGAAAGAAAGAAAAAAGAAAGAACGAAAGAAAGAAAGAAGAAGCGGCATATAAATCATGTAGAGAAAGATGCGGGAGAAAAAGAAAGACAGAAAAAAGTGAGAAAGAAAGAAAGAAAGAAAGAAGAAACGGTATATAAATCATGTAGAAAAAGATGCGGGAGAAAAAGAAAGAAAGAAAGAATGAAAGAAAGAAAGATAGAAAGAAGAAACGGTATATAAATGATGTAGATAAGATGCGGGAGAAAAAGAAAGACCGAAAAAACTGGGAAAGAAAGAAAGAAAGAAGAAACGGTATTTAAATGATGAAGAAAAAGATGTGGGAGAAAAAGAAATACAGAAAAAAGTAAGAAAGAAAGAAAGAAAGAAAGAAAGAAAGAAAGAAAGAAAGAAAGAAGAAACTGTATATAAATGATGTAGAAAAAGATGTGGGAGAAAAAGTAAGACACAAAAAAGTGAGAAAGAAAGAAAAACGAAAGGAAGAAAGAAGAAACGGTATATAAATGAAGTAGAAAAAAATGGGGTGGAATGAAAGACAGAAAAAAGTGAGAAAGAAAGAAAGAAAGAAAGAAAGAAGAAACGGTATATAAATAATGTAGAAAATATGCAGGAGAAAAAGGAAGACAGAAAAAATGTGAGAAAGAAAGAAAGAAAGAAAGAAAGAAAGAAGAAACGGTATATAAATCATGTAGAAAAAGATGCGGGAGAAAAAGAAAGAAAGAAAGAATGAAAGAAAGTAGAAACGGTATATAAAAGATGTAGACAAAGATGCGGGAGAAAAAGAAAGAAAGAAAAAGAAAGAAAGAAAGAAAGAATGAAGAAACGGTATATAAATGATGTAGAAAAGATGCGGGAGAAAAAGAAAGTCCGAAAAAAGTGAGAAAGAAAGAAAGAAAGAAAGAATGAAGAAACAGTATATAAATGATGTAGAAAAAGATGCGGGAGAAAAAGAAAGACCGAAAAAAGTGAGAAAGAAAGAAAGAAAGAAAGAATGAAAGAAAGAAAGAAGAAAGGGTATATAAATGATGTAGAAAAGGTTGCGGGAGAAAAAGAAAGAAAGAAAGAAAGAAAGAAAGAAAGAAAGAAAGAAAGAAAGAAAGAAAGAAGAAACGTTATATAAATGACGTAGAAAAAGATGCGGGAGAAAAAGTAAGACAAAAAAAAGTTAGAAACAAAGAAAAAAGAAAGAAAGAAAGAATTAAGAAACGGTATATAAATGATGTAGAAAAAGATGTGGGAGAAAAAGAAAGACAGAAAAAGTGAGAAAGAAAGAAAGAAAGAAAGAAAGAAGAAACGGTATATAAATCATGTAGAAAAGATGCGGGAGAAAAAGAAAGTCCGAAAAAATTGAGAAAGAAAGAAAGAAAGAAAGAAAGAAAGAAAGAAAGAAAGAAAGAAAGAAAGAAAGAAAGAAAGAATGAAGAAACAGTATATAAATGATGTAGAAAAGATGCGGGAGAAAAAGAAAGACCGAAAAAAGTGAGAAAGAAAGAAAGAAAGAAAGAAAGAAAGAAAGAAAGAAAAAATGAAAGAAAGAAAGAAGAAAGGGTATATAAATGATGTAGAAAAGGTTGTGGGAGAAAAACAAAGAAAGAAAGAAAGAAAGAAAGAATGAAAGAAAGAAAGAAGAAACGGTATATAAATGATGTAGGAAAAGATGTGGGGGAAAAAGAAAGACAGAAAAAAGTGAGAAAGAAAGACAAACGAAAGAAAGAAAGAAGAAACGGTATATAAATGATGTAGAAAAAATGCGGGTGGAAAAGAAAGACAGAAAAAAGTGAGAAAGAAAGAAAGAAAGAAAGAAAGGAAGAAAGAAAGAAAGAAAGAAAGAAAGAAAGAAAGAAAAAACGGTATATAAATAATGTAGAAAAAGATGCAGGAGAAAAAGAAAGACAGAAAAAAATGAGAAAGAAACAAACAAAAAAGAAAGAAAGAAAAAACAACAAAGAAAAAAAGAAAGAAAAAGGAAAGAAAGAATGAACGAAAGAAAGAAAGAAGAAGCGGCATATAAATCATGTAGAGAAAGATGCCGGAGAAAAAGAAAGACAGAAAAAAGTGAGAAAGAAAGAAAGAAAGAAAGAAAGAAAGAAAGAAAGAAAGAAGAAACGGTATATAAATCATGTAGAAAAAGATGCGGGAGAAAAGAAAGGAAGAAAGAAAGAATGAAAGAAAGTAGAAACGGTATATAAAAGATGTAGACAAAGATGCGAGAGAAAAAGAAAGAAAGAAAAAGAAAGAAAGAAAGAAAGAAAGAAAGATAGAAAGAAGAAACGGTATATAAATGATGTAGAAAAGACGCGGGAGAAAAAGAAAGACCGAAAAAACTGAGAAAGAAAGAAAGAAAGAAAGAAAGAAAGAAAGAAAGAAAGAAAGAAGAAACGGTATATAAATGATGTAGAAAAAGTTGCGGGAGAAAAAGAATGACAGAAAAAAGTGAGAAAGAAAGAAAGAAAGAATGAAAGAAAGAAAGAAAGAAAGAATGAAAGAAAGAAAGAAAGAAAGAAGAAACGTTATATAAATGATGTAGAAAAAGATGCGGGAGAAAAAGTAAGACAAAAAATAGTTAGAAACAAAGAAAAAAGAAAGAAAGAAAGAATGAAAAAACGGTATATAAATGATGTAGAAAAAGATGTGGGAGAAAAAGAAAGACAGAAAAAAGTGAAAAAGAAAGAAAGAAAAAAGAAAGAAAAAAGAAAGAAAAAAGAAAGAAAGAAAGAAAGAAGAAACGGTATATAAATGATGCAGAAAAAGATGCGGGAGAAAAAGAAAGACAGAAAAAAGTGCGAAAGAAGGAAAGAAAGAAAGATAGAAAAAAGAAAGTAAGAAAGAAAGAAAGAAAGAAAGAAAGAAAAAAGAAAGAAAGAAGAAACGGTATATAAATGATGTAGAAAAAATGGGGGAGAAAAAGAAAGATAAAAATAGAAAGAAAGAACGAAAGAACGAAAGAAAGAAAGAAAGAAACAAAGAAAGAAACAAAGAAAGAAACAAAGAAACAAAGAACGAAAGATGAAACAGTATATACATGATGTAGAAAAAGATGTGGGAGAAAAAGAATGACAGAAAAAAGTGAGAAAGAAAGAAAGAAAGAATGAAAGAAAGAAATAAGGAAGAAAGAAGAAACTTTATATAAATGATGTAGAAAAAGATGCGGGAGAAAAAGAAATAAAGAAAAAACTGAGAAAGAAAGAAAGAAAGAAAGAAAGAAAGAAAGAAAGAAAGAAAGAAAGAAAGAAGAAACGGTATATAAATGATGTAGAAAAAGATGTGGGAGAAAAAGAAAGACAGAAAAATGTGAAAAAGAAAGAAAGAAAGAAAGAAAGAAAGAAAGAAAGAAGAAACGGTATACAAATGATGTAGAAAAAGATGCGGAAGAAAAAGAAAGACAGAAAAAAGTGAGAAAGAAGGAAAGAAAGAAAGATAGAAAAAGAAAGAAAGAAGAAACGGTATATAAATGATGTAGAAAAAATGGGGGAGAAAAAGAAAGAAAAAGTTAGAAAGTAATAAATAAAGAAAGAAAGAAAGAAAGAAAGAAAGAAAGATTAATAATAAAAGAACAATGAAGAGAAAGAGATTATTGGCAAAAAAGCATGAGCGGAAAAAATGTTTTGAAATATTGAAAGACAGGAAAATAGTAACGAGAAAAATAATAAAGGAAGAATGAAATAAAAAAACGGAAGAATAAGAATATAGCGAAAAAATAAAACTGATTGGAATAAGAAATCGATTTGAAAGTAAAATTAGTAACAAACAAATTAAAAAAAAACAAACAACAGAAATCGATAAATAAATAAATAAAGAATGGCAAGGAAATTCAATGAATGACAAGATGGTTCGCTAACTGATTTGCGCAAGAGCAAGTTAGGTGTGGTGGACCGGCTTTGTGAATGGTTAGCTGTCTTAGAGATGGAATTTTACAGTAAAAAGCAAACAAGGGAAAGAGGGATAAAAAAAAATTACAAGGTCTCGAAAACGTAAGAGTGTCGGAGAGGGAAATGTAAATATGTGTGTAAGGGAGTGAGTGAGAGAGAGAGAGAGAGAGAGACGCAGGGAGAAAGAGACGAAGAAAGAAAAGGAAAAGAGACCAAGAGTGGGTAAAAGACAAAAAAGAGAAAGAGAAAATGTAACTGAGCGAGAGAGAGAGAGAGGGAGAGAGAGAGAGAGGGAGAGAGAGAGAGAGAAAAGAAAATAGTAGATAAAAAAAAATGTCAACAAGGCTTTCATCGGATGACAGTCTTGGCACCAGACACAAATTCAGAGTTCTAAAATCACCGCAACTAAAAGAGGATGCACCAAAAATATGGCAGGTTGATTTATTATTTTTTTTTTAGAAAATCAACATTGCACTCGGTGTGAAAGTTGGGGTTTGAAGTGATAAGTAATAGCACCAAAAATTAGATTCATTTAGATCCTTAGCTTTTACCAAATTTTTACTATCGTCTTAAAAAATGTACAGAAATACTTAATTTCCGCGTGTTTTTGCTTACAAACTGACTTCAAAATTTTACTATTTCAAGAGTAAATCCAAATAAAGCAGCTATTTTTGTATTGGATACATTGAATGAAAAATAGATTCAAACCAAAATTTTAATTATGAATCACCATAACCAAAATAGTTTTTTTTTTTTACTGTATTCAATAAATGAAAAGTTTTTAAAAATTGTAAAAGATTACAAAAAAAGGCCACTCAATGAATAAGATTTGTTCACACATTTGTTACATCATTTATTTGCTCACAATTAATATAAAAACAAATAACAGATAAAAGTGTATATAACACCATAATACTGCTGGGCACAAATTATACGACAAAATGTTTTTAAATTTGTATTGTTAATTTAAAATCAGACTAAAACTACTGTACTGTATAACTTATTACATCATAATATGGCTACATTGTTCTGTATAATTTTCCTTTGTAGTAAATGAAGGTATTAGGTTGGTGCGAAAATAATGTCGTTTTTTGACGTATTTTTAACGTCAAAAAACGACATTATTTTTGCATCAACCTAATATTATTTCATGGCACAGTGACTTATTAATAAAGTGCTTGTGTCGTGCATCCTGTTAATATACAATTTGTAAAGCTTCAGTAAATTATGGATTTCATAAGGCTGTGCTATAAAGCATTCACTGATCACCGGAATTAATTTGTAACACTACGATTTTGAACTTAAATTTAATATTTAAACTAATTTCCGAAAAAAAAAAAAAACAAAAAAAAACAGTAACGAGTTGGAAAACAATATTTTTTATTATTATTTATCATGTCAAATCCCGATTTTAAAATTGAGTGCAATATCAGTCAGTCAGTTATGTGCCATGCTTTGGCCATCAAGTATCTTCCGATACATGACTGACGAGGCAGATGTTTTTTTTCCGCAGTAGGTTGCTATTTCTTTCTACGGTAGACCAGTTGCCCATAGAACCCGGTCTGTCCTGCTATTTGCCCATAGTTAGTAAGAGGATTTATACCTTTCCCAAGGTAGTGAATATAATGAATTTCCATAGAACCCGGTCTGTCCTGCTATTTGCCCATAGTTAGTAAGAGGATTTATACCTTTCCCAAGGTAGTGAATATAATGAATTTCCATAGAACCCGGTCTGTCCTGCTATTTGCCCATAGTTAGTAAGAGGATTTATACCTTTCCCAAGGTAGTGAATATAATGAATTTCCATAGAACCCGGTCTGTCCTGCTATTTGCCCATAGTTAGTAAGAGGATTTATACCTTTCCCAAGGTAGTGAATATAATGAATTTCGAACTCGGCTCTCCGATTCCTCAATCCGAGCCGCTATCCATTACTCCACCGTGTTTCCGTGCAATATCATGGTTGCAAAAGAATTCCAAATTCCTAACCTGCCACTATCACAAGACTATTGGTTCTCTGTTAGATATTGAATTCATACAGTTGCCAATACTGTTCAATTTTCGAGTCTCTTAAACTATTTGCTCATTTCAGATGCGCCCCCACCTACACACAAACACAAGACCACACACACACACACACACACACACACGCGCGCACGCGCAAACACGTACAAAATACTTACCTGAAATACGTGTACATCAATTCACGTATTCCCGATAATGCGTGGAAATTTACGCTATAAAATATTTTTTTTAATCTCGCGAAGGTCATTGATAATATGTTCCAGAATTGGCAGTGAATGCTGGACAATCTCATTATAAATGAAGAATGGACTTGATGCAACATGGATGTGGTTCTACAGAAGGATGCTATGGACCGAACATATGAACAACGTCGAAGTTTTAGAGAAAATTGAAGTAAAAGGACATTTATACTTAACATAAGAAAGAGACAGTCGAAATTTCCAGGGCACATAATATGGAAAGAAGGCTTAGAAAATTTGACACCCATAGGACATATTGAAGTCAAAAGGGATAGAAGAAAACAGTGCATAACCGAGCTAATAGGAACTATTGGACTTAGCCAAATATTCGTCCAAATACACCATAGCCCTTGAGCTTGTGTAGAAGGTCAGCATGCCAAACACTGTCCAACGCCTTTGAGATATGTAGCGTCACAGTCTGTGCTTCGTCGTGCTCATCTAAAGAAACATAGACAAATTCAGTGATAGCTGTTAACAAATAGGCGATAGTCCTGGAAAAACAAAACAAATTGTTTGTCCCAAAGGAGGACATGTAACGTAAGATGCTTAACCAAATTTTCTTAAAACATGATGGACTGGATTCTTCTTCTATGTGCCATGCCCCTTCAAGACGTTGGTGATCATGGCTCTCCACAACTTTCTGTCCTTTGTAGCTCTTAATATTTTTTTTATTTTTGCTATCTCTCCTAAACATTGTTCTGCTATCCATTTACACAAACTCATTAGCCAGGTTATGCAATGTTTTCTTCTAAGGTAAAGCGTTTATAAAGGGATCCGCAAGTCAAAAAGTTTGAAAACCCCTGAAGGGAGTATAAAATTTTCTGTACTCCCCTTACTCCCATCAAATGGAAAAAATATAACAACGCTGGAAAAAATAAATCAAAAGTTAATTAAATTTCATTTGTCTGCTATATTTAACGAAAGATGTTTAAAAGAAAGGTTGTTGCCCAAATATGCATTAATATACATACATACATACATATATATATATATATATATATATATATATATAGAGAGAGAGAGAGAGAGAGAGAGATAGATAGATAGATAGATAGATAGATAGATAGATAGATAGATAGATAGTTAATTAATTGATGCGCTAGTAGTGTAATAGTTAGCTTTAGGAAAGGTGTAAATCCACCTCTTTCCCACCTCAGATTTGTGATAGCAGAGAAAACTAGGTGATCTAACCAGTCTAGGAGAAGGCCAACTCTGAATTCAAAACCCAGACACCCCAATCTTTACAACGATGGCTAGACATGGGGTACTATCCATGTAGAAATACATGGGGATATATATAATTATACTATAATGCAGATCCCAAATTAACGGGACCGAATGGTTCATCCCCAATCACAACTTTGGATAAAAAAAATGTGAGGCATTGTTTAGTCTATTCCCTCAAATTGTGTCACACATTCACATAGTTTTATTTTTTGTCACCTGGAGACAAACGAAGTGTATAAAAGCGTTTTATTTACGAATTTTCAGATAATATTCGTTGGAATTATTTCCAAGACAGATTAATTACCTCAGATATTTCATTAATGTTTTGATAGCAATAATCACACGCACAAAGACACACTCGCAAAGACATACACAAGCACAAACACACGCAAATACACACGCAAAAGTATACACACGAAATCGTACACACACACAAACACACACATATACAAACACAGGCACACACACAAACGTACACACGCAAACACACACACAAACACGCACATATAAAAACACAGATACACACACACACACAAACACACACATGGAAACACGCACATAAACAAACGCACAAATGTGCCTATTATACAGAGTGCTCCTCCCAAAATTGACATCATTTAAATGTTAATATCTGTGTAACTCCAATTCCCAGGCAAACGAAATTAAATAGACTTCATGTTGAATAATAAAAGATTTATTTCTCAAATTTCGAACAAGATATTTAAAAGAATGTAGATTTTATAACCGATTTCACAAAGCTTCACTAATGTCCAATATACGCACCACTTGTGACACGACACACCTCAAGTCGGTAGTCGAGCTCCTGCCAAACACGCTGTAGCATGTCTTGCGTAACATTCTCCAGCACCTCAGTGATTCTCTGCTTAAATTCCTCTGGGCTTGCAAGAAGAGTGGGGATATAGACATGTCACATAGACTCATAGAAAAAAACACAAGTGAACGTGGTGGCCTTTTCAACAGCACATTGTCATTATCACTAGCACATCAGATGCATCTTCCTGATTGATTCTCATTAAGATAAGTCCGTACAGTCAACTTAATTTTTTACACATTTTGTTAAAATTTGAGATCATTTGAGTGAGAATTGGCTATGTTATTAAGCTACAAAACGATGGCATTTTTTTTTTTTTGGAAGAACCTGTATTTTAAGATATTTTCACTGATTAATTTCCTTATTCAACTGTTCTTATTAGTAGCATAAGGTAATTTTAGTTGAGCAAGGTCAGGTTTAATAAATTCTCAACTTTGAGCCTTATTTCATGCTTATTTTATGTTTAAAATATAACACTAATGAGAGTTTATTGATGCTTAATAAAGTTACGTTAAAAACAATATGAGCCTGCTTTATGCTTAGAATATTTTTAATTGTTGGTCTGATCTGAACTTTGCTATATTTATAACCTTCAATGCTAATAAATACTATATTGAACCATACTTCATGCTTAAAATGTTTAATTTTTCGACTGTTCTGAACTTTGACTTCTTCATAAGCTTCATGCTAATAAAAACATTGAGATAAACTTCATATTTAAAATATACATAATTTTTTAACTGATCTGGGTCATATTTATTTTATAAGCTCTAATGTTAATAAAAATAATTGGGCTAAACTTCACATTTAAAATACGCTTAATTTTGGGGCTGATCTGTACCTTGCCATGTTTATAAGCTTCATCCTAATTAAGATAGTGAATTTACATGTAAGTTATTTCGCATATGTATAAATTATAGTTGACTCATGATGTGGCAACAGTTTCACGAAATTCATTCACTTTTCATCGAAGTAATCATACAATATTTACATTACACTTTTTCTTTTTATTAGCATTAGATAATTGTAGTTGAGTCTGGCCAGGCTTAGCAAATTCTCAAGTTTTAGCTTTCTTTCAGATTTATTTAATTCTTATAATAGAACACTAATGAGAGTTATAAAATTCAGTTATTTCAGTGGGTTGTGTTAAAAAAAATGACCAGATTTCACACTTGGTCTAAAGATCGCACTGAATCGTGAAACTGACAGTTACCATGAAGTGTTGATTCCTCTGTCCACATTGTCTATCTCTCTATATCTCTCTTGATATATATATATATGCATACATACATACGTACAGAGAGAGAGAGAGAGAGAGAGAGAGAGAAAGAACATCTCTTCACGGTAACTCAAAAATAGTTTGACTTATAAATAAGCGTAATATTTTTATAAAGTGTTTATAACAACCAAGTAAAATGAAATTAATTAAGGAAAGTTCATAAACTGAATACGTAGTGAAAGAAAAGAATGGAAAACTAGATAAAAATGAAAAAAAAGAAAGAAAAAAGGAAAAAAGGGGAGAAATAAAAAGAGGTAAAGAAAGAGAAGAAACGTAAAAAAAAGCAAAAAGAAATTTAAAAGAAAGAAAGAAAGAAAGAAAGAAAGAAAGAAAGAAAGAAAGAAAGAAATTGTCTTGACCTGACATCTCGGCATCAGTCACTTTCACACCACCGTAACGTAGCTTCCCTGTGCCTTTTCTATAGATATTTTCATAGTAATTGCTCTCGTGAGCTTTCCTCGTTGATACCTAAACTTTTTTTTTTAATTTAAAAGCAGTACTAGATTGACGGCGATGTCTCGTCACCTTCCAGTTGAAATTGCTAGATGTAACCGTAATGTCCTTGCTATTAGGTTGGTGCAAAAATAATGTCGTTTTTTGACATTCAACTTCAAAAGAAAAACGACATTATTTTTGCACCAACCTAATAAAAGTTTATTCTCTTACACTACTCGCTTGTAGAACTCACTTCCGGTTCTTGCTTCCCAGTCGACTTTGATCTTCAAAAATTTAAATGCAATGTCAATAATTATCTTCTGTCTTCTTAATTGCTGCTCTTTTATATAATGTTTTCTTTTTCTCGGGCTCTCTCACACTCAATAACCCCTTTCCGCTATAGTGGCTTTATTGCCTCGCTTGGGGCAAAATGATTAAAAAATAAAACAAAATGGTGCATAAATAAATAAAAAAAAAAAAATGAAATACAAAGAAGGAATTCATGAAGGAAGGAGGGGGAGAGAAAAAGAAGAAATACAGAAAGGATAGATCGAATAAGAAAGAAAGAAAAAAAAAAGGAGAAGATTGATGGAACGAAAGAAAGAACGGTACAATTGAACTGGCACCGTTTGATCAGCTATTTTCTCACCTGAGGTGACACATTTCTTTCATGTCGAGTATTGGCGCCAAGATCAAAAAGATCGCTCACAAACTGCTCACCCAATGGCAACATTAAGATCTAATTAAGGCCGATCACACATGGGCGGGGTGCTCTTGATCGTTACTGGCATTTTTCACAACATCAACATCAGGTGATTAAACCTGATGAGTCGTCTTGGCAGGAAGCTCGTGTGTCTATTACCTTAAGTGGCCATCGACGTGAATAATGTAACGGTCATCTTGAAAATGTTCGCGTTGTTACGTTCAGTCATGTGTGAATTACCTCCCATTGGCACTTGTCTTTTATCTGTGGTGAAAACTCATAAAGGAGGAAAGTAGGCGTGTTGAAGGACGGACTGATTGCTTTGCATTCAGTATTTTCATCTATATCGGACATGCTCGGTGGTTGAAATGGTTGTGTGCTTAACCTCTGCCGTTGTCAGCTAACATTTGAACTTGATGAATGAGAAATCGGTGATCTGAGTTCGATTTCCATTCCAGTTCATTACATTCATCTTATATTCCGTGCTAAAGGAATAAATACTTAACACCAGGTGGATAATAGAAAAAAGGTTTCTTGTACACAACCAGTACAATATGAAATACGGTGCAGTTATATACACACAGGTCAATCTAGTCGTGAGTGCCACTAATTGGAAGGTCAGACGTGCTTGCGTCTCTCTCTCTCTCACTCTTTTCTGAGTCTCTCGTAGACAACAGACTTTATAGGTAACTACCTATAGGGTAGTCATGGGGGTGACTGGTTATTTCATTACATCAATTCACTTAAGCACAAATACCCTTGGGAAAGTTATGAATCCATCTCTTCTCCCTCGTTCCAGCTATGGGTCAAATAGTAGAACTTATATCTGGAGAAATCATTGTTACCTTCCAAAATTGGTAATGCAGTATTAACTAAAAAATTATTCTGACAATCTAAAATATGTTCTGGCTTTAAAGAATCCACAATGGTTGATAAACCGTAAAAAAAACAAACAAAAAAGATAAAAACAAAATGAACCTCTACTGTTATCAGCTAAACATTTGAATGGTAAAAAGTTAGTTTGACAACCATATTAGCAGAGACATGTGCTTGTAAAATATGTGATACTAAGTTGGTGTATTTATTACTGTTCTATTGTTCTGATAAATAGGTGGATGTGCGGGTGATCTAATTGATAGTGACTCGGAATGAGAAACCAGAAAACCAAGTTCGGATTCCAGTCGAGATCTTTACCTTCACTTACGCACAAATACCCTTGGTAATCTCTTTTCCCTCCTTCCAGCTATGGGTTAGATAGTAGGACTTGTATATGGAAAATTCATTGTTGCCTCCAAAAATTGGTAATGCAATATTCACCCATCCCCTAAATTATTCAGGCAATCTAAAATATGTCCCGGCTTTAAAGAATCCACAATGGATTGATAAACCGTAAAAACAAACAAGAAAGACAAAAAAAAAAAAAAAAAAAAAAACTCTGCCGTTATCAGCTAGCATTTGAATTTGGTGAAAAGTTAGTTTAACAATAGTCTTGCTCCGTATATATTAGCAGAGACATGTACTGGTAAAATATGTGAAGTCTCTTCTCATTGGTGGATTTAGCGGAGTGATTCTCAGAGTGGAATTATGGGGGATTTAACTTTTCGAACACCGATTGGAAAAGTCGTTAGGTCAGGAGTTCTGTAAGCCATTAATGTCTTCGTAGAATCATATGTACAGTTATGTCAGTAGTGGTGTGCCTAGGGCATGACCGGCATATGACCGCAGGCTGGTTCTCAATACAGAGTTTTCCTTTCCGTCTTGCCAACATCGGGGCCAATTGTTAGCGTTCAAGATCAGGTAAAAAAAAAAGAAAGAAATAGAATTTTGAATGCTATTTTTCAAGGCCGGTAATACACACACACACACACACACACACACACACACAAGGTCTCCATAAAGTTTGTGTGCACTTTAAAAATTTTATAACCTTATTTGTATTTGCCATAGAAATAATCTGTAAAAAATGTTATAAAGTTTAATGTACCTAGTTTTAAGTATAGCTAAAATAACTAATGTAATTTCAGGCATTACTGTAAATCGGTTGGCAAATGTTTTCCGTGAACTGCAAAATCGTATTAACCTTTGTATTATCCTTTTGTATACAGGATGTCCAAAAAGTTTCACCCTATTTTTATTTCATTGTATTATTGAAGTTTTATTTTTTGTAGTTAGGTCCCCGAGACATCACGAACACGGCTTTTAGACTGAATCAGAATCAAGGAATTGCTGCAGTCTGACATCACTGTCAGTGTAGCTGAAGCACGTGGTCGCCTCATTGAAGAATGGGGCGAAACTTTTTGCATACCCTGTATAATGTGTGTGTGTGTGTGCATATAATATATATATATATATATATATATAATAAAAAGGCTTAAACACTAATATTCCATGGTCATAATTTATTCCATATTCATCAGACCTACAAATTCAAAAAGAAAACGGAAAAGAATAACTCCGGAAATAAAAATAGAATTTAGAGTGAATATGAGAGTGTGGGACGAATGTTAGTTCTAAAGAGAGGGGTAACATTTGGGAGATTAAAACTTAACAGAGAGGGGTTATTTTACAACTAGGTGTGAGTGGAAGGGGGAAAATGAATGTTGTCGTATGTCAAATACATTAAAGATACATTTCGTGGTGACATACACATACCATGGACGATCTGATGTTAAAGATCAGAATAAGAAGGAGGGAGACGTAAGGAAAGAAGTGGCGGAGGAGAAAGATGGGGCGAGTGAAATTAAAATTGAAAGGGACGCTGTGTAATTGAGAAAATTTGACAAAAATAATATCGACTACAGGTTACAAATCAAATATAAACATATAAAGAATAAGTATGACGATTATCTAATCTAGCAAGGACCTATATTTTTATGTTCAAAACACATGCAAATACACACATACACAATAACTTATACACGTATATACATACACATAGGCGTGTACCTACATACACACATACATATACCCATGTACACATATACACATATATCAACATATCCACACAAATACACACATGCATATACATACACACACACATATACACACACATATATATATATATATCTGATTCATTATCTAGCTCTATTTCTGATACTAAGCGCTTTCTAATAATATACAAATAATTACAACTACATATATATATACATATACACATACACATATACTCACATACATACACACACACACATATATATAAATATATGTACACATATACACACACACATACATACATGTACATACCTATATATATATATATATATATATATATACATACAAAAATGCACACACACATACCTACATATACATACATACATCCATACGCATCCAATCCTTACACATTTACCCACATATATACATACGAACATACGCATACGTGCACATAAACATATATACCTGAAACCCTACATTTCTATACAATTACATACACCCATTTAAACAAATAAACAATGTATCCCTGTATCTATCCGTCTAGCTATACATACATACATATATACGTACACATACACCCATATACTTATATATATGAGTACATACGTACCAAAACATACACGCATATATATATATATATATACACACACACACATCCCTACATATACATCCATCTACATATACCTACATCCATATATGTATACACGAATATACATATACACACATACGCATGCATATACATATACATCCATATATATACATACATATACCTATACACACACACCTAAATATATACCCACATACACACGCAGCTGCTAAGTACATACATACATATATACATACACATACACATATACATGCATACACACCCATATATACACATATACCTGCATACATACATACATACATACATACATACATACATACATACATATACATACATATAAATTAGAATTTAAAATCTAAATAAGTAAAATTTCAACAATTTGGGGGTTAAAAAAAATAAAATAAATAAATAAATAAAAAAATAAAAAAAATTTAAATACATAGCGCATCACATAAACATACACAATGATCTATATAGAGATAAACAAAATAAACATAATAGTCATTCCGTTAAAGTATCATGCCCGATGTTTTGAACCAAGATGGAACTGACATAAGTGATAAAATGTTACAAAACGGTGTTTATGTTTTGAATCGTTTCTTATGTCTACATTTAGAAAATATCTCATTACGAAGATTCAGCAGTTCATCTTGATTCTTATCTTTGATAATAAAAATTTTTTCCACCATGCACAGATCACACCGATTGCGGAAGTTATTAGGTGTTCTGGCTCTTGATAGGTATCTCCATTTCAAAAGTGGGGTTAATCCCTTATACACCAGATCCCAGTAGTGTTTGGATAAGGAAGTTTGACTTCTGAGACATCTATATCTAAAAGAGCGTCTATGGTTGTATAGACGCTGCTTCCAAACACCGGCGGATATACCTATATATCTTTTTTTCTCGTTTATATTTTCCTCGGGAAAGATTGTTCATCTTTTTTTTATTCAAAAAATATACATGTGTGTATATGCACCTGTGGATTTTGCATATATATGTATATTTACCACTAATATTATCTATCTATCTATCTATCTAGCTAGCTAGCTAGCTATATATATATATATATATATATATATATATATATATATATATATATATATATATATATATATATATATATATATATATATATAAGACATTTTTATGTTTATACATTCTTTTTATAGATAAAAACCGTAAAAACAAACAATTATTTAAGTAAATGCTCTGTTTATAATGAACAGTATTAAACATTTACCGGCTTGAATGTCCGAGAAATCTTCATAGAAAATATTCGTCCTCCGACATTTAGGTCGGTAAATGTTGTTTAATACTGTTTACAGAGCATTTACTTAAATAATTGTATCTATAAAAAGAATGTATAAACATAAAAATTGTCTTAAAATAATTGTCGGACTCTGTCCATTTCATAATGTGTGACGTCATATATATATATATATATTTCTTTTTTTTATATGTTTATATTTGATTTGTAACCTGTAGTCGATATTAATTTTGTCAAATTTTCTTAATTACACAGCGGCCCTTTTATAAATGCGCCTCGGTTTTAGTTCCCCATCTCTCTCCCCCCACCCCTTTTTCTTTTCCTCTCCCCCTCTCATCTTCTGATCTTTAAGATTATATCGTCTATTGTGTGTGTATGTCACCACAAAATGTATCCTTTCCGGTTACATCTTTAATGTATTAGACATCCGAGAATATTCATATTTCTCTCACTTAAACCGTCTTTGACTCCCCTCTTTAAAACTTCTCTCTGTTAAATTTTAACCCCCGCTTTCATCTTTAGACCTTCCTGTTCTTCTCTCGTCTGTTACCCCTCCCTATAGCTTTCATTTACTCTAACATTCGTCTCACACTCTCATACATACACTCTCACTAAATTTTATTTTTTATTCCTGGAGTTGTTTTTTTCTGTTTTCTTTTTGAATTTGTAGGTCTGATGAATTGGATCGTATTTACGATTCCAATGGAATAGATTATGACCATGGAATATTAGTGTTTAAGCCTTTTTATTATATATATATATATATATATATATATATATATATATATATATATATATATATATATATATATATATATATATATATATTACTCTGAAAAGGGTACTATTCTGACAAAGTAAATATGGTCACCTCACTATTGATGTAATTTCAGACAGATTTTACGACTTAAACGTCATTTTTGTGAATACCCATATTTGAGTAGACGCTCCGTTTTTTTATTAAACAGTATATTCATTCATTCTTCTCTACCGGCTTGAATATTCAAGAAATCTTATTAAAAAATATATAAGTTCTCTGGCAGGATGCGAACCTGTGTCCCCCTGGGAAGGGAAAACCATCGTTAGATTCGACGTGGCTTAGACCTGTCAAAGAGCGTATAAAATTTCTCGAATATTCAGGACGATAGACGAGAATATATGAATATGCTGTTTAATAAATAAACGGAGCGTCTAATCAAATATGGGTTCCCACTAAAAATAACGTTTAAGTAATAAAATTAATCCCAAGCAAGGTGATAATGTCACTAAGCCGCAATGGGTTACTGGGAATGAAAGTGAATGTGTAGTCTTTAGTGAGAAGAAAGAACAGGATTCAGGAAGACAGTAGAATATATATATATATATATATATATATATATATATATATATATATATATATGTATGTACATATATATATATATATATATATATGTATATATATATATATGTATATATATGTATGTATATATATATATGTATATATATATATATATATATATATATGTATATATATGTATATATATATATATATATATATAATTTAAAAGTGGGAATTAAAGTCAACATTCAGAGGCAACAGACTGTTTCAAACTTTTTGTTGCCTACTGAGTGTTATATCCACTTTTATATTTTATATTTACATAGACTCTATCTCTAAGATTGAACACTTGATCCCATAAATATAGCATACCTTAAAACTATATTTCTTCACACACACACACACACACACACACACGCATATATATATGTATATATATATATATATATATATATATATATATATATATATATATATATGTACCAGGTGTAACAGCAAAATTGTGCATTTGTTAGATAAAACTCGGAACCGTTGTATCTTAGAAATGATTAAAGATATCTTACTGGAATTCTTAAGGATTTTATAACGCTATTGGACTCTGTTTCGAGCAATGAGAACGTATAATTACTCTCCTGGCTTAAAAGAAGAAACGTGATAAAATTGATAATAAACGAAAATGACATGTTCATCATTAATTAATCATAGCTAAGGATCGCAAGCTCATAAATGATTGAAATAAAGTTCATATATATATATATATATATATATATATATATATATATATATAATTCCAAGATGATTTTCCAACTTATTCAAGATGATCTTCGCTCACTCTAACCTTCTAACTTTCTGTCCTGCAATAACAAGCTACTTCACACTTTTCCCGCGCGATTTCATTTTCAAGTTTTTTTCATTGTTCTTTGGACTGTCATAGCTGAAACCTCTCTCTCTCTCTCTCGTGCCAAACATCTTATAGATTGAGTTGAATCTTTTCTAATAGATGTCTTTATCTCTAAGTAGAAATGATGATTCTGGAACTGGATCTGGCGGTCACAAGTAAATTTGTGACCGCCAGATCCAGTTCCCTCTTTTTAAAACTTATTCGCCGTTCTCTTGATGGTTCTTGAATGAAATTTGACGATGGAAGCCAGAGTATGAATGTTGGCAGCATTACTGAAGGCCCGAATGATTTTTTTGGTCTCACTATTGCTTTGAGAAGACAGTGGGGCTGACACAAAGCGATTCTGTTCTCTTTCTAGCTGAATGACTGAAAGGGCTTTTCAGTGATTCTTACGACAAATTGTATCAAGATGGCTAAAAATCTTCTCTGAAAATCTGGAAAAAGAAACTCAATTAGTTTAGTGTTTTTTAGATATTAAACATTTTGTGGGATAGACAATTATGTTGTAACACGAATTGGATTTTGTTACATCCGGTATATATTTCTTTATATATTGGCAATATATATTTCTTTATATATTGGGTATATATATATTTCTTTTTTATTACTATAAACGTTATTTATATTTATTTATAGTTATTGCTATAAACGTTATTTTTAATACGTACAGGTGTTTGAATTTAGTGTAGTTGTTATTAATTTCATTGTTTAATAAAATATAAAACAGGAATAACAACAGAAACAGGTGTACCCACTAAAATAACGTTTATAGCCATAAGAAATAATGTCGGATAAAAATTTATTTCAATTATATATCTATAATTCTTAAAAGGTGTGTGTATGCATGTGTGTATGCGAATGTTGTTTATGCGTTTCCACAGTTTTCATCCGATTTCGATGAAATTTTTTTGTTTTATAGATAATTCTTCAGTGCCGGTTTTAAGTCAAAATTCACTGGAAAAAATGACAACCTTGAAGGGGAAAAATCGAAAACACTGATTTTTTTACACTTTGCGCAAAAATCAAAGGCAAAATTTAATGTCTGTAAAAAGCAGCGTACAATCAATTTAGATAGTTGAAATCTAACTGAAAAGATTATTAGAATTTAAAAAAAAAATTATATTATAAATAAAAATTATCGTATATTATTATTATGACGGTCCATGGAAGAGGTTCCTTCCTTGCAAGATTGAGAACGCAAAAGCGGCCCTTATCAGTCTCCCCCATTCAAATTGTTACCCACCCCCATTTGGGGATGTACCTCAGTTGTACACAATTGTTTTTACTAATATTGATTTTCGGGTGGGCTCTTTAAATTTCTTTCTTTTTATGTGCCATGTCCTTTCAGGACGTAGGTGATCATGACTCTTCACCTCCCTCTATCCCTTGCAGCTCTCAGCAAGCTCCTTCCCTCTGCTTCCTTCCTCAGACCACATTCTGTCATCCACCTGCTCAAGCTCGTCAGGAGTATATTGCTGTCTCGCAATACTCTACTCAGCTTTTGGAATGTGTCCTTGGCAATACGGATCTCAGTGTTGCACTTAACGTCTTCTGTCAAGACGCTTCTCAGATATTTAAACTTCCTCGTCTGCTTGATTCTAATGTTCCCAACCTGCAAATCGCATTTCGGGCTCATCCTCTTACTGATGACCATGCATTCTGTCTTCTTGTAGTTTGTGCTTAGTCCCTTCTTCTCACTCTCCGTCGCTACCTTTTTCTAGGAAATTTTGTAATTTCCGTGTCAAAATTTAAAAAACGTAAACTGCTCCAATTGAAATTCCCAGTAATGAAACACCCGGTCGAAGACGGGTTATACTGCTAGTATATATATATATATATATATATATATATATATATATATATATATGTAATAATAATAAAATATAATTTTAAAGATATGCTATATTTATGGGAGAAAAGTGTTCACTATCAGTGAGATAACTTATATAAACAGTGTGGACATAGGTATTAACACTGAATAATAACTGTTTCATGCTTAAATTCATTGTTATTCCAAAAAAATGATCAAAGCAATATTCACACGTAAAAATAATTATTCTTACAATACAAAATATGTTTCGGCTTTAAATAACTCGCAAAGAGTTGATAAGCCATAAAAAAACAAAACAATCAATCATTGGTAAACGCAACTCTCAGATCAGATCATATAACATACTAAGTTACAATTGCATTTGTGAAGCTTCGTCACCTATGAAATGAGAAAGTTATAAAATTGGACACCAGTATATAGGTTTATAGAGCAGCCGTTTTGACCACACTTTTGTATGTTTCTGAGTCGTAGACCCCATACAGGTCCCATATTAATAAGCTGGATGTCTTTCATAAAAGTTGTCTCTACGCGATCTGTGGCTATATTTTTGACGATAGGTGGTCCAATGCTGATCTTCTCACGTAATGCAACATTGGTGGAATTGAGACTTTCGTGATGCGGTCACAATTTCGTTTGGCTGATTATGATGCAAGGATGAGTGACAATAGAATGCCTAAGGTCCTCGTGTATAACCACCTTGACAATGGACAAAGGATTGTTGGACGGTCCTGGCTCAGGTATGATAACAAGCAGAGTAACCTCTAAGCTATCAATGTGTCTCATACTAACTTCGAGCCAGTTCCCTGGATAAAATTACTGGAGATGTTTGTGCCAGAATAATATCAAAAATTTCGAAATCAATCCTATTGACCGACTAAGAGACGAAAGACAATGCAAAAAGCGTCAGCAAATATTACTGTGGCTATGTCCTAAGATCCTCGCTGATGCACAGTATATGTGGTATGCAGGTTACTAGCGCGGCTGAAGTATCACATACGACACAAGCATAAAAACTGTATGATGTTATCGCATCCTCATACGTCGAAATCGGCAGGAGAATCCGTCATATATATATATATATATATATATATATATATATATATCATCTCACAATCCTCACACTTGCTCCATATGTGACGTTCTTTGTAAATCACTAGAGGGTCTTAAATGCCACTTAAGATTATCGCACAAACTTTCATAACTGAATCAATAAGCTGTCAGATCCTCATACGTCGAAACCGACGGGAGAGTCTATTATATATATATATGAGATAATGATATATATTTTTATATATCAAGAACAATATTGCGGGAAAATGTATGACAAAGTGGAGAAAGTTTTCTTGTGACGCGTTTCGTCTTTAGGACTTCAT
This sequence comes from Acanthosepion lycidas, assembly GCA_963932145.1. Lineage (NCBI taxonomy): Eukaryota > Metazoa > Mollusca > Cephalopoda > Sepiida > Sepiidae > Acanthosepion > Acanthosepion lycidas. The sequence continues at coordinate 35,104,108 of OZ010606.1, forward strand.
CGGACTAAAACAAGACATCAAATGCGATGGTTCACCAATTTTGGCATAACAAATGCTACTCGCATCAAAGGAGAAAATAATCCACTACGACGAAAATGTCTAGAGAGTGCCTTGATTGCAAGGTCATCTACAGTGAACTTGCGCCTTGGTTCTTACAACATTTCACCATTCCTGGCAGAACTTCTATTATTACAGTGTGGAATATCTACTAACAAAAGTGATGGAAAGTAAAAGAACCTAATGAAATCGGCTAGATGAAAAAACAAAAAAATGAAAAAATACCAGCATCCCTCTTTCATGCGCATGCGTAGTTGCACCAAGATAACCAATTCATTCTGATGAAGTCCTAAAGGACGAAACGCATCATAAGAAAACTTTTTCCACTTTGTCATACATATATATTTAAACAAAAATTTTATATCACAAGATTTATATATGATTTTAAAAATGACGGAGCGCATTCTTTTGAAAGGACTTTTTTCGTCCAACACTTCTTTAGAAAGATACGTTGGAAGAACTATAATCAAAACGGTGTAAATGGGTGGTGGGTGGTGAGTAAAAACAATTTTCTGTTTTACATTCACTAGGAGCTTATTTAGACGAATTGGTGTTTTTAGTGATAACTTTATTTTAGTCATGGCTTCTTATTTACTCCCCCTCCTTTCATCTTTTCCAGTTTCGCCGTTTCGATTATTGTTATTCCAACGTATCTTTCTGAAGAAGTGTTAGGCGAAAAAGATTCCTTTAAAAGAATGCGCCCCGCCAAAATCTGTGTGTTATGTATGTATATATATATATATATATATATATATATATATATATATATATATATATATATATATATATATATATATATATATATATATCCTTCTTTCATGCCCATTTCATTGAATATGACAGACAAGGTGCTTTGATTTAGTCTTTTATACACTTTCTCATGCGATCTAATATTTTTTCTTTTCAGATGATAAAAATGGCTAAAAATAATGGAAGCCTTATTAATAAAAACCAACAAAAATACTTAGTAATATCAACTATGAACATGAACACAATATCTTGACTGTATTCTGAAAAATTAAAACATTATATAAATACATACATGCAACAAACTATTTCTTATTTAATAGTTAAAATAATTCATCCCTGAAAATGGTTAAATGTATAGCCGAAAGCGCTCGAAAGAAGAACATTCGGACAGTTTTTATATAATTTATCATCTGAAAAGAAAAAAAAATTAGATCGCATGAGAAATTGTATAAAAAAATAAATCAAAGCACCTTGTCTGTCTATTTAATGAAATGTATGTATGTGTGTGTGTGTATATATATATATATATATATATATATATATATATATATATATATATATATATAGTCTATATATATAGTCTATATATATATATATATCTATATATATATAGTCTATATATATAGTCTATATATATATATATATATATATATATATATATAAATATAAATATAAATATAAATATATATAGATAGATAGATAGAGAGAGAGAGAGAGAGAGAGAGAGAGAGAGACTAGACTGTTTCGCTGTATCACAGCGACTCAGTGTAGCTAGACATCCGATTGCTTTAAGCCGGGACCGAAACCCGATCGATTTGGCATTAGTAAGAGTAAAATTGATGCTAATTTGGCCTGTTATCTATAAGGGAAAAAAATATCTACACCGTACAAATTTTATTTTGAAATGATATGCCACTTTGGCTTGTAGATAACAAGCCAAAGTAGAATCATGTTTTACTATGTAGATATCATTCCAAAATAAAATTTGTACAGTGTAGATATCTCTTCCTTGTAGATAGCAAGCCAAATTAGCTCCGAAGTATTCCTTGGTTCTGTCACTTCCTACTCTAGATTAGAAATGGAATGTCTAATGGGGGACTAACACAGACAGACATTGGAGGACATAATTTACCTCCTTCGGTGTATATAAACAGTTGAGTGGCCAGGGGCCGGGGATATCTTTGTATTTGTATCTCGTTAGTACAAGAATAAAGTAATTACGAATTACTACCACCATTATTGTTGTGATTATGTTACACCTGCAACTTTATTTTTTCTCGACCAGCATTTATTCACCATTCTCCTGGACTTTCTACCACACCCAGGAATGTGGTACCATCCACTTTGGGAACCCCAGAGTTAGGTTAATCCTTTTTTCGGGTTAGTTTTTTGCAAGAACATTTAAGATGTTGACGTTTTGAATGCAAAACTCACTCCTGTCAGACCGCTGCGCTGAACATAGAGCCATATCCATCTCTTAAGAGGCAGTAACACCGGTAACATGTCCAGCGATCGCTTCAACAGTAATCGTATTAAATCAGCGGCATGCAATTTCGTGATTAAAACATCTTGCACACCTATTTTTCCGTTATCCAACCAACCGGGAATTGCCCACAAGTCTTTTCTTTCTCCTAATCCTACCTTATGATTCCCCCCACCTCTTTTCTAAATCATCCTGTTCCTACATCCGGTTTCCCGGCTGGTTCAATCCGGAATTTAGAGAATCACCGATCAAGTTCACTTTGTTAATGTGGCGAGTTGTGCTGCACTCTTCACTGATATAGCAGGAAGATAAAGATTGGTGGTTGTAGGTGGGACAAAAGCGTGTTGGCAAAACTAGGAAGAGTTTTAGGAAGAAAAATAAAAATAAACTGGATAAAAATATTAAAGAATAAAAGATAAAAGAATGACATGGATGGAAAAGGAAAGAAAGGGATTGCTAGAAGGAAAGGATCATAATGATGATAAAGAAAAAGGATTGACGGTGTTAGAGAGAAAAGAAAAAAAAGATAAAGAAAAGATTGATGGAACGAAAGAAAGAGCGGACGGACGAAAGAAAGGATTGCTAGAAAGAAAGAATCAATGGAGGAATAGAAAAAAGAAAGAAAGAAAGAAAGAAAGAAAGACTGGATGGAGCAATAGAAGAAAGAAAGAATGAATTGATAGAAAGAAAGGATCAATGGAGGAATAGAAAAAAGAAAGAAAGAAATAAAGAAAAAAAGAAAGAAAAAGAATTGATAGAAAGAATGAATTGATAGAAAGAAAGGGTCAATGGAAGAAGAGAAGAGAAGAAAGAAAGAAAGGATCGATGGAGGATAGAAGAAAGAAAGAAAGAAAGAAATAAAGAAATGAGCGATAGAGGGTTAGAAGAAAGAAAGAAAGAAAAAAAAAGAAAGAAATTAAGAAAGGATGGCTGGCGGAATATAATCGAAAAAGAAAAGAATCATAGAAATAAATAAATAAAGGATTGAGGGATGAAAAAAAGAAAGAAAGGATTGATGATAGAATAGAAGAAAGAAAGAAAGAATGAAAGAATGAATGAAAGAAAGAAAGAAAGAAAGAAAGAAAGAACAAGAAAGTCCAAGTTTGGTATCCAATGTATAGAAAGAAAAATGGACAGAAAATCGCACAAAAAATGAAAAGTAAGCAAATATTTAAAAAATTGAAAAAGAAAAAGAAACACCGAAAGAAACTCGAACGAAGAAATGAAGAAAGAAATCAGAAATAAATAAATAAATAAATAAAGGAAAGAAAGAAAGAGTTTTAAAAAAGAAAAACAAAGAAAACGTTTCGAAAAGAAAGAAAGAACTCGCTGTAAAAAAATGTATAAAAATCTAGGAAGTGTATGGACATTGAAACGTAGAATAAATAATTCAAATTTCCTTTCAAAATCATCATGTGGAATTGTTGTCTGCCCGGAGTTTTTAATTGCTCTTTTATTGACAATTAGGAGGTTAATCATCGCGCACATGTGCAGCTGGGTCAGGATCGTCGTCAGGTGGGGTCGGGATAGCAGTCGCTGGGGCCAGAGATACCTTGCAGCCGTCGCCATACGAAATAAGCGAAGGGAGAGCATGACAGATCGGCAGGGGCTTCGACCGGGATTATCCAAGAAGGCACGGATGACTGCAACCAAAGTGCTCTCCGTTTGCCTGAATGCGTGTGTGCCACAAAGATTCCGATTAAAAGTGAATTTCAATTTGTCACTACATTTTTTTTTGTGTGTGTATCTGTGTTATTTTTTACTAACATTATTTCGATCACTCACCAACTCTCTTGTTTCTTTTCGGTCTTTCTTTTTGTGCTTCCTTTCTTTCTTTCTTTCTTTCTCGTTTTTTCATTTTTTTTTTTTTTGAGATTTTGTTAGTATTAGCGAAAAACTTCCCGTTATATTTTTATTGTCGTTTATTCCTGTAAGCATTCATTTTTCCTTAATTCTTCATTGTTTCACACCTTCGCCAAGTTCCTTATTTTTTATAAAATGCTATCTTTTCAATTTACCTTTTTTATTTTTTATTTTATTTTTTACTTATTTTTCTTGATTTTTCTTTTTTCCTTTTTCTTTCTTTTTTCCTTTTTCTTTCTTTTTTCCTTTTCTTTCTTTTTTCTTTTTTTTCCTTTTTTCTTTCTGTTCCGTTTGCTTTTTGCTTTTTTTTTGCCACGAATTCTATTTGGCCTTCAATTTTATATCTTTAAATTTTCTTCATTCTTTTCAATTTTTTCTTTCATTCTTTCTTTTAATCATCATTTTTTGTTCTTTTTATGCACTTTTCCTTCCCTTTTCTTCCTCCCTTTCTTCTTTCCTTTCTTTCTTTCTTTCTTTTGCTTTTTCTTTCTTTCTTTTGCCTTTGCTTGTTTTCTCTAATTTATTCTCTTTCTTTTTAATTTTCATTTTAGCTTGAAGCATTTTCTCTCACTTTTTTCTTGTTTTCTTTTCTCAGATTTTAATTTCTTTTAGCCTTGTCATATATTTCCTTTTCTTCCTTCTCCCTTTCTAATATTAGGTTGGTGCAAAAATAATATCGGTTTTTGACATTAAAAAATACGTCAAAAAATGATTCCTTCATAGCACTCTTGTCTTCTTTTCATTCTCACCAGTCTTATTATTCTTCCCTTCCGTATTCTTTGCTTTCATTAAATGAAATTCATCTCGACGTGAAAGAAAGGGTCACTTTCATCATTCACATAAATAACCTGTCAAATCAGTCACTTAAAATAACACCAAGTTGTAATATAATATTTCCAATATCTTTCCGCCAAACCTGGATCTTATTCTTTTTTTATACACAGTCCAGTACGATTTGTTCATTACTTGTGTAACTTTAGTCGAGTCAAAAAACAAAATTCCCATTAATATTGTTTCAAAATGACAGCGCGCGAAACGCCAGAACCCTGCAGACGACACTAATGTCTCCTTTGAACCTTTTCATTTTCTTTTTCCTTAACTCCCGCGACGAAACAAACAAACAAATAAAATCAGGTTTGCTTCTGCTTCCTTCCCATTAAAGAGCAGCTGGTTTGTTTCTGAAGACGTGCGTGTGCATGAGAGAGAGAGAGAGAGAGAGGGGGGGACGAGAACGTATTCTGGTGTGTGTTTTTTGTTTTGTTGAGATACGCCATTTTGTTTAAAAGATTTGTATTTGTCTTCCGAGCTTTATTTCCAGTCAATGTACTGACCGTCACTCACATGTGAGTAACGAGGAAGTTTTAAGAAAAATGACAGTCAAAAGGTGAATCAGAAAGAGATAGTCGAAATTTCTAGGACGCATAATGAGAAAAGTGGGATTGGAGGGTTTGACACTCACAGGACGTATTGAAAGTAAAAGGAGCAGAGGGAAAAAACGGGTAATCTACCTAACGGGTTTGTGTAAATGGGTGACAGAACAGGGAATGGGAGAAGTGGTGAAAAGACAAGCCTTACTAAGCTACAAAGGATAGGAAGTTGTGGAGAGCCATGACTAGCCGTGTGGCTAGTACATGCACGAAAAATAACCAATCTCATATTTTGCCATGCAGCCATTCGAGCACTTGTTTTTATACGATGTTGGCTTCACCAGAGGTAAAATTATAAAGTTAACTAATTGTGGAGAGCCATGATCGCTAACGTCCTGAAGGGACACGACACATTTTTTGTTTTTAAGCGTTTCAGCCCAAGCAAGGCGGGAAGCCACTAGGGGTTACAGAAGATTTGGAGCAAGATCAGATAGGATTGATAGAGGAAAGGATGAAGAGAAGGATAGTGAATAGATCAAGGCAACTGGAGATGTCGATTAACATTACATTTGAATATTTGGAGATTATAGCTCCCAGGGAAACTGGAATAGGGAAGGGAGTTCCACAGGCGAGAGGTGCGAGGCATGAAGCTATTGGAGTAGAAGAGACGGATACATTTAGGAGTTTCGACAGTGAAAGGGTGAGAGCGGGATGCCAGCCTCGTAGGGCGCTTGAACTCATGAAGTCTGGGAACCAGCGAATGCAGCTCCTCGGACCAATTTCCATGAAAGCATTTGTAAAACAGACAGAGAGAAATAAAAGAAGGAACAATTTCATTATCGGTCATTTTATCCCTTGTTTGACTCAAGTTTGTCTTCTTTTTGGTATTATTATTAATAGTATTATTATTAATAGTATTATTATTAATAGTATTATTATTAATAGTATTATTATTAATTCGGATGTTAAGAAAAAAAAGAAAACCAAACCAAAAACGACATACTCAATCAACTACGAATCTATATATATATAAAGTTGTAGCCTCTGTCTGTCTGTTAGTTTGTTATCGAACTCTTTTTGCACCAAGCTAATAGATGGGGAGGGTACTGCAGAAACAGTTAATTTCACTGAAAAAGTTCTAAAACGGTCAGCGTCAAAGAAATATAAGCTGACACTAAGAAAAATGATCCACTGAAAAAGGTGATTTCAGATTTATATGATGAACATTTGTTATTTCTTTCTAATTTTGGAAAAAGGATAAAAAATATTGGAGGAAATCAAGAACAAAATCGTCAACAACAGACCATAATTTCTCAAAATGTGGACATTTACTGGATGAAATAGGATGCCAAACATTTGATACCTTACCAGACCTTGAAACTAGGACCCCTGAAGATATTAAAATAACGCTTTTGCATGTTGTTGCAAGAAAAGATTGTCTCACAGATGAGGAAATATTTAATAATTTAAGTTTATATTTTCAAGAATATGGATGTTTTTTTTAAAGAAATATATTGTTAATTTAAAAATTCCACTGGATACGTCATTTCAATTGTTGTTTTTCTGTTTTATAATGTTTGGTGTTGTTAAATTGAAGACTTATAGAAATTCTTTGATAAAAATCTTTGTTAGTCCCTGATACGTAGCATTTTAATATGAAAAGAGAGGAGCATAAGATCATATTGTCAAGTATATATTAGGTTGGTGCAAAAATAATGACGTAATAATGTCGTTTTTTGACGTATTTTTAACGTCAAAAAACGACATTATTACGTCATTATTTTTGCACCAACCTAATATATTTTTAAATCATTGTATATTTGATTCACCTAAGACAACTCAAAAACCTGCACTAAAATTTTAAAAATTACCTTAAAATTTTATCTATATCTTATAAATAAAATTCTAAGATAATTTTAAAACTTTTATAAAAGGTTTATAAATGACTATACAATCCTCTTTAAATAATAATCACTATTAAAAAATTCATATTTTTTCAAGTAGTAGAAATATGTACATGAAGCTGTATTAAAAAGACATACTTATCCATTCAGAGAAATATTCATCAGATATTTTTATTTTCAATTTCTCTCCTTTTTCGATATATTTTATTGGTTAACTTCCCAAATTATCCTGTTAGTTAATTTTGTGTTTTTGTTAATGTAAATTGATTTTAATTATTAAAAGTATGTATACTTGTAATATCTATTATTAAATCATAACGAAATAAGTATTTTCTTTATCTTCCGTGAAACAAATTGTACATTTAAAAAAAAAAATCACAATAATTTTCATAAAGATTATCAAAATTATTGTCAATTTACATTTTTTGTAAAATATTATCAGACTTTGTTGAAACAGGATTTTGTAAAATGTTGAAATTGCTTTCTGATTGTATTATACAATTATATTTTCTGTAATCAATTGGTATAAACAAATTAACTCCTTATTTTTTCAATATCATTTAAATATGTCCCTAATTTATTGGGGAATAAAGTGATTTTTGTACATTTAGTTATTTTATGGTAGAGGAGGTTATTTTTGCTCTTTCTTTGTACATTTGCATTTATGGAAATAAGTCAATAATTGTAAGTTGTTTCTTAATATTATGTATAGTTACCAATTAATTAATTAATGTACATTACTGATAAGTCCCTTCCTAAAAATGCTCTCAGTAATTGTTACTTAGTAGTAATTTAGGTCTCCTCATGCCCGCCCCCAATCGTAGACTCCTGTCGCATGGTTACTAGGCCTGGGTTAAGAATTGCCTTGATTTTAACTTCTATAATGATTTAAAGGAATCTATTTCATCTTTCTTTAGTCCCTACTTATTCACAATTGTCGATTTCAAGACCAAAGTGGATGCTTGAAACGAACGTTACTATCAAACCTTATATATATATATATATATATATATATATATATATATATATATATATATATATATATATATATATAACTCTTCCAGTGGATTTGGATAATAGGCACTTGCTCCAAAAATAATAATTTTCTTCAATTTTTTTTTCATATTAAAATGTTTTTCCTTAAATTTTATAAAAGTTAATAGGAGGCTCCAGTTTGCTATGTAAGTTAATTGTAAATTTATCTCCTTACGGAAGTCAAAACAAAATAGGTTTATACGACGTGATTTCTCAAAATATAAAACAATAACTTTTTTAAACTTCGTAATCTGTAGTGCTTAATCGATTGCAATATATGAAAAAAGAAATACAGATCAAGAATTTCAAATTACTTTTTTTTTCATCACGTTGTATGAAAATATTTGTTTTCAAGTGATCAATTTACAATGAATTCATATAGGAGGATCAATTTACAATGAATTCATAAAAGAGGATCAATTTACAATGGATTCATAAAAGAGGATCAATTTACAATGAATTCATATAGGAGGATCAATTTACAATGAATTCATAAAAGAGGATCAATTTACAATTGATTTATACAGGAGGATCAATTTAGAATGAATCCACATATCAAACTTAATCCTCTCTAGTCATTTTTTAAGCTTTAATAAAAAAAAATCGATATTCGTAATCTGTAATGATTAATCTATTTTCTTCTATGTACCGTGTCCATTCAGAACGTTGACGATCATGGCTCTCCACAATTTCCTGTTCTTTTTAGCTCTTAATAACGTTTGTCTTTTTGACATCTCTTCCAAACTCTGTAGATTGTTGCTTTCCTCTGGAATATTGAACCGGGCTCTCTGATTCCTGAAAACGAGTCACTATCCATTACTCCATTGTGCTTCATTTTGAATGAAGTTAATTCAAACTAAACACTCCTAATGCTATTTAATGACAAATAGGAAATATATTTGGCCAATACAATTCAAATTAGGTGGGCTCGATGTGAACACAGCGTGAGTAGACAGTTCGTGAGTTACCCAACTTGGCCCTGTCAGTCGACAGACGAATATTTAGCAATCACCTCAGCAAAAACTTATCAATATTCAGCAGAGAAACTGATCTCAAACAGCGATTATTTATAAATATAAGGAAAAAAAATCCTTACAACAAACTTTGCATGATTCCGACTAGCGTTGGACATTTAAAAATATCCATTCATTTTTTTTTTTCCTTTTTTCTCTCTGCCTTTCGTTTCCTTTTGAGATCATTTTGAGTGATGTGTCCCGGAAATAGTTTGGCAGATTCACAAATGTACGCAAAGGCAGTCGGCTTTTCCGCACGAAGATTAAAAGAAACAAACCTGTTGGATGCTTACAGAAAAAAAAAAAAAAAGAATGACAAAAAAAAATCTACGAATAAATCGATAAGCCTAATAAACCTTTCTTGTCGCAGGAAATAGTGTTCGTTATAACAATAGAAATTAACAGAAAATAACTAAATGCATTTGTCGATCGCTTCGTTAATTTTATTGGCTGCTTATTGTGATGCTACTGATGGTTTTATGGTAAAAGAACCTGTTTATATGATAGTGTTCTTTAATTAGGAGTTCAGTCAAACGATCAAGTTTGTCATCATCTACTGAAATTGTATCTATCAGGTCATCCCATAAGTTCTGTCCGAATTTTAACTTTTTGTTAAAATGAACGAAATTTAAAGAGTATTTTATAATGTCTAATGGAGCGGAACATTATTTTTATGTTTAGATGCATTTAAACTGATCAAATTTTATTTCAGAGAATAATAAAATTAAATTTTGCTTGATTAAAACCCTGCTAACATGGAAGTACCCATGAATCACTTGAGGCACATAATGCTTTATGAGTTCAAGAAATGAAACTCAGAAGCCGAAGCGGCTAGAAACATCCACTCAGTTTATGGAGAGGAATGTGTGAATGAAAGAACTTGCAGATGGTTTGCAAAATTCAGAGGTAGAGATTTTACCCTTGAAGATGAAGATCGAATCGGACGTCTAGTTGAGTTTGATGAAAAGCTTCTTGAAGCAGCCCTTGAAGAAAATCCTGCTTTATCAGTTGAGGAATTGGCAGTGGTTCTCAGTTCAAACCATACAACTGTTCATTGGCATCTTCAACAACTTGGAAAATTTCCTAAACTTGGAAAATGGGTGCCTCATGAATTGTCTGAAAACAACCTCAAATCCCGAGTTGACATCTGCTCTTCTCTCCATTCTGGCCAACTTGTTTCACCTTTTTTGGATAGACTTGTGACTGGCGACGAAAAATGGATCTTTTATCAAAATGTTAAGTGTCGTAGACAGTGGCTTGGTAAAGGGGAAGGACTCCAGACACAGCCGAGAAGGGAACTTCATGGGCAAAAGGTTCTTCTTTCAATCTGGTGGGATTGCCAAGGGATAATCCACTTTGAATTCTCACCACCTAATGCAACAATTAATGCTCAAATATACTGTCAGCAATTAGAGCGTTTGAACCTAGCTTTGAGGAAAAAAAGACCTGCTCTAGTGAATCGAAAAAGGTGAAGTTTCATCAGGACAATGCGCGACCCCACACAGCAAGAATCACGTCACAAAAGATCGAAAAACTTGGTTGGGAGAAAATTCCTCATCCACCTTATTCTCCCAATCTTGCTCCTTCAGACTACCATTTGTTTCGTAGCTTACAGAATCATTTGGAAGAAACAGCTTTTGTAACGCAGGAAGAGGTTAAAACTGACATTTGTGTGTTCTTGAATCAAAGCCAAAAGAATTTTACAGATATGGAATTAGTAAGCTTGTTAATAGATGCAAGTCATAGATAATCAGGGAAAATACATTGTTGATTGAATCTGTAATTAAATGTAACATTTGGTCACTTGTTTTCTTTATTCAAAATTCGGACAGAACTTATGGGATGACCTAATATTTACCTCCTTTGTTATAGAACCTTGATTCAGGAAGAATTGAAATTAATTTCGAATTTATGATTTTTCCGACCAATCAATTTAACTATAATGGAAATGGTTCAGCTAATAGGTAATTAGCATAAAGTGAGCTATAACTATAGCTCACGGACAACTTTGAGTCAGTGTATATCTACAGCTTCTAAGTTTGATCATCATAACAAAATGGCGTCGCCTGACGGAGCTCTGTTGAACACAGAATAATCTGGAAACGTAAAGATTTGGATAAAATGCTTTGAGGAACGTGTCAGAATAAAGAAGTTACGAGATGACCAAACACCTGAAGGATAGAAAGAAATCACAGATTTATTTTTGGTCACTGCGGGATGCGAAGCCATTTTGCAGATTTCGTTAATGACTTACCACTGTGCCATGTGGATAAAGGCGTTAGTTAGATCCAGTGACAGGACCCAAAGAGTGTGAGTTCAATACCTAGTTAAGGCAGTGGAGAACCTTCAGAGGGAAATTAACAGGAGATAACTGATAACTGACATCCATTAAACATGGCACGTAGAACTAGAACAGTCTACCCCAGTGAGCGAAATACAGGGTTCACTTCATTCCAACCACCTGAAGAAGGCCGGAGCGTGCAACGGCCGCAACGTTGTAATAAATATGGCGACAAAGATGAGGACAATAGTCCGAATAATGTAAATAATGTACATAATACCTCATCTCAGAAATATAGACAGATATCAACAGATATTGTGAATTTCATGAATTAAGACAAGGAATAAACACAGAGGAAGAAGTAATTCAACTTTGATTGGTACAATGACTGTACAACACCTTTCATAGAGTGGAAATTTTAGAGCGGTCGCAGACAAATCAAATGACTTTAGAAGCTTGTATTGACTTCATACAACACGTTTCTTGTCACAAGAAACAGCGTTCATTATAACAATAGAAAATAACTAAATTCATTTGTCGATTGCTTCGTTAATTTTACTGGTTGCTTATTATGATATTGCTGATGGTATTCTGGTAAAAGAAAATGTTTATATGATAGTGTTCTTTAATTAGGAGTTCAGTCAAATGATCAAGTTTGTGATCATCTATTGAAATTGTAGCCATTTAGCTCCCTTATTATAGAACCTTTATTCATGAAGGATTGAAATTAATTTCGAATTTACGAATTTCCAACCAATCGATTTAATACTCACCAACAAAGCGGTAAAAGGTTGAGAGCAAATCAGAATTGCATAAAACCACCATAAGCACGAATCCAATGTTACCTCTTTGCAAGTTGCTGACATTGTTAAACCATTTCTTGGTCACTCGTTAATGCAACATTTTTCTTCTATATTCTTCCTAACGCTCGCAGCTGTATATATATCTATTAGGTACTGCCATTTTTTCACTGAAAAAACAACGTAGCTCAATGAAAAAAGACCCCAAACTAAAAAACAAAAACAAAAACAAAACAAACAAAAAAAAACAAACAAACAAACAAAAAAACAAACAAAACAAACAAAAAACAAAGTTTTATCGTCAAAATGCTAAGGTTATTATTAAGAGGAAAGACCAAAGTATTTTTTTTTATTAAAATTTTTAATCCTTTCTAGCACGTTCGAAATTTTGGTTAAATATCTTATTCTTTTTGCGTTAACGGTCGACCTAAGAATTATGAATAGTCTTTAGAGATTTTTTGCCGCTGATTGATATGGAAATTCTTGCAAAAAATCAAATAATTGTCGGATTTTAATGAAACTTTCAGGACCTATTCACAAATGAATTAAATTATTTTTGAATTTTTTTCTTTTTAGAAAATCTTCGTAAAATATTTTTTACACATGTCACGCCCAACTTACTTAATTTCATGAAATTTTGAGAAATTAAATTTTCATCCCAAAATTTCTTATATTAGTTAAAAGCAGAACTCCTTGAACAATGTAAATCATAATTTTTTTTTCAAACTGCTACGAATCGTAAAATAAAATGCAGTAAAACTGAAATTATTTAATTAAAAAAACTTTTAATTGCTTTAATAAATAAAATTTACTAAGGACACCATTGTCTTAAGAAAACATTTTTTTCGATGAATAATGAATTTTTACAAGAATTATTTTCATTTCTTTTAATTTTAATTGTTATAATTTGTTATAATAATTTAGAAAAATCTTTTAAAATTCTACATAAGTTTAATCTCGTTATTGTTATTAAATGAAATCTATATTTACTAATAAAGCGTAATGCAAATCATTTTGCACAAAGATTTTTGAAATAATTTGTAATTTTTTATGTATATAAAATATTATGTAAAATAATCCTTTTTGAAAGTATGGTTGACCATACATGACATAATGAGAAAATAAGAGCAATGACTATGATAAATTTAAAGTCAACATTCCTAAAATTACATTACGGTGAATATTTTCCAAAATTTTTAAGATTACTTATTGGGAAAAAGTATTATGGACAGACGAATCTAAAATTGAGTTGTTTGGACGTAATTCTAGAAATCATGTATGGAAGAAAGGTGGCACTGCCTTCAAACAAAAGAACACAGTTCCAACAGTAAAATTTAATTGTGGCAGCATCATGGTTTGGGGATGTTTTTTCTGCAAAAGGTACTGGCAACATATCAGTAATAGATGGTAGAATGAAAGCCACTGCATATCAAGATATTTTGGAAGAAAGTTTAATAATTCTGGTTGAAAATCTTGAATTTCTGTTGATTGGTTCTTCCAACAAGATAATGATCCTAAACACATTGCAAAATCTATGAAGAAATTGCTTGCTAAAAATAATATCAATATCCTGAAATGGCCAAACCAGTTCCCAGCTTTAAACCAAATCAAGAATCCATGGCATTATCTGAAAATTCAAATCCAATTGAGAGCTCCAACAAATGTCTTGGATTTGAAAACAATATGCGAAGAAGAATGCAACAAAATACGGACTAAAATTTTCAAATCACTAATTGAGAACTACAAGAAGAGGTTGGTTGCTGTAGAAGTGAATAATGGCTATTCTACAAAGTATTAATTAAAGATTATGTATTCTTTCTAGTATTGTATGAATACTTTTTTCATCCATTAAAATGGATAAATGGGATTTATTTCAATTAAATCAATTTTTTTCTGTTTTCTATATAACTGATATAACAACCAGCTATATATATATATATATATATATATATATATATATATATATATATATATATATAAGCATTTGTTCGAAATCAGTCGAGATCAAAGAATCCACAAGATATACAAATATAACCAATAATATATATATATATATATATATATATATATATATATATATATATATATATATTGTGGACTCTCTCTCTCTTTCTTACTCTCCCTCTCCCTCTATCTCTATCTCTCTAGAGTCCACAAGATATATTCTGGATTCTGTGATCTCGACTGATTTCGGACAATATATATATATATATATATATATATATATATATATATATATGTATATAGATAGATAGATAGATAGAGTCCACAATATCTCTCTCTTTCTCTCTCTCTGTCTGTCTGTCTGTCTCTCTCTCTCTCTCTCTCTATATATATATATATATATATATATATATATACATATATATATATATTCAGCTGTATGGATATATATATATATTCAGTTGTATGGTTGTATGGATATATATATATATATATATATATATATATATATATATATATATATATATATATATATATATTGTGAATTCTATGATCTCGACTTATTTGCAACAAAAAAAACAAAAAAAAAAACAAAAAGAAAATCATAAAAAAACTTCAAAGTTAATGATTTTAGTTCTCGCATTTTTAACTATCGGATTTCAATGTCAGGCACCAAAAAGAAAAATGTCTTCCAGAAACTAAGCAAATTATTAAGATATATGAAAATGTCCTTGAAAATAATGAATTGTTTTGTCAGATCTAATTTCCTATATGGCAGTGAATGTTGGACAACCTCCTCTCCTCACAGGCGAAGAAAAGGCTAAAAGCAGCAGCGATGTGGTTCAATCGACGAATGCAAAGAATATTGGGAGTAACGAGTGGGGTGTTAAGGAGGAGTAAGAACTACAGGGAAAATGTTGCTAACAATCAGAAAGCGTTTCATTTCATACAATGATTATACCGCCCCCAATATGTTGTCTTCTATCAGAAGCTTATCTTTATGATAAATCTCCAGCTGATTCTTTTGACTCAAGTATTCTTAAAAAGAATCAGATGAAGATTTTTTTAATCTGAGAAAGCTTAAGGTTCGAGCTTCTTCTTTTTTAAGAATTAATTCTATTGGTGGCCAATGTTGCCACAATAATTTCTCCTGACGTAATTGATGGCCGGAAATTCGGCTTCCGCTTTTTGTTTGCTTGACTTTATTTTCTTTTGTTTTCTGCACGTGGCACGTCCCCACCACCAACACCCAACGCAGACGTTTTATTCTGCTAATTTTTTTTAATTTATTTTTTACTTTTTTATTTTATTTTATTTTTTTATTTATTTTTAACTCTTGTTATTTTGAGCTTTCTCCGACATTAGCACTTATCTCTCCTTCCTCAAACTTATGGATAATTTTTTTTTTTTTTCGTTATTTACTCATCTCTTTCAACATGGCTAAGTATATATGACTTTTCTTTCTTTCTTTCTTTCTTATGCTGTAATTTCGTCGTTATGTCATCATCTCTCTTTATCTGGCTAAATATATATGACTTTCTTTCTTTGTTTCACTCAATTTGGATCTCCACTTCTCTTCAAATCCTTTTCTTTCTTTCTTTCTTTCTTTCTTTTACTGTAACTTCTTAATTGTACTCAACGCCCCTCTTCTTTCTATTGTCCCTCTTCCTTATCCCCTATTTTATTTCGGATCTGTAATTACTTCCTTTCTCTTTACCCAACCTATTCATCCTTTTTGTCCCTTTCTTTTATTTTCTATTCACATGAAATCTTTAATGTTAAATCAGTTCTATTAAATTGTGCTTGTTTTCCTTTTCTTCATTACAGTCGGGACGATATTAAAGGAAACAATTTAATAAGGTTTTTCCAAAAACATGCGCATGCGTCGGTTAATCGCTATTTTCCGAAGCATGCACAGCTCATCCCAGCTCAGCTCAAATGGCGAACCTTTCGCTGTCTTGAACAGGTATGAAAATAGAGTTTGTTAATAATCGGAGGAAAAAAAAGATGCAAGTTGAAAATTTTGCGAAGAACTATAGCACATTTTTATTACAATTACAATTTATTCTCAAACCCAGACACAAAAAGAACACAATATAAAATATATATTTTAGGCAGTAATGAAATAACTTACGACATTGTGTTGTGCAAGATATTTCCATTCAAAATACGAGATTTCATAAGCTTGGTGAAAAGAAGAGAGAGAGAGAGGGGGAGTGGAGGAGTGTTGCCTTCAAGACCTAAATCTAAATCTCAAGTGAATTCATAGTTAAAAATGCAGAAAATTGTTCGGGCCCTTGTGTCACTTAAGAAAGTATCTGACTCATCCTGCTATGGTCTATCTTTACAAAAATCATATCAGATCAAAAGTGGCTTATTGCTGCCATATCTGGGCTGGAGTTGAACCAATTCTCATTTTCCAGCGTTGAAAAAGCCTTTACACGGCATTGTGGGTAATTAATTATTTTCTACCCTACAGCCCCTTTCCTACAGACGAAACGTTGATAGCTTCTCTTTACTCTACCGCTATTTCTATGGCAAATGTTCAGACGTGCTACATTCCTTAGTTTCATCGGTTTCAGACTTTTACAGAGGGGACACGTCATGCCATGTACACAGGGTAAACTCATCATTATCCCTCTCTTATTCCAATGGTCCAAGAATTGCTACTTTGTGGAACAGACTCCTGAAAAGATGCTTTCCCAACCACAACGATCTTCTTCAATTCAAGGGTTAACCGTTGTTTTTCCTATATGTAATCATAAACTTTTACTTCCTCAGCTTACGCTCAAACAACAATCTAATTTAGTAAACCTCTACATTGAGTGGCTCTTGGGGATTATATTGGGCGGAAAACTAGTAAAAAAAGACTACTTGTTGTTGCTGTTTCGCTACCTTGAGTCGTCTCATTTTTCATCCATTATGACAATCACTAAAATCAGCAAACAAATCCAGTTTTAATAAAGCAAAAAAAAAAAAAAAAAAATATCATTATTGTTCCATTTTCCATATAAGGGGTTCTATGTATAAACCGGAATTTGAATTGTATCTTCAAGAGATCCAACCTGACCTAGTGCATCTTTTCGAAGAATCGATTAACCTATCCCAGTGCTAGAATTCTGGAACTATTAGGTTGGTGCAAAAATAATGACGTAATAATGTCAAAAAACGACATTTTTGCACCAACCTAATACTTAAACAGACTGGTCCACTCGTAAAAAACTTTTTCTGGGAAATAATTTTTATAGATTAGCATTTTTTAGATCTTCATTAGGCTGGGATACGTGTCAGGGGCGAAAAACGTTCATTATTTTATCGATTTAGAATGGGGGTTCTGTTTATAATATCAATTCAGTAGCAAATCGATCCCTGACTTGTACAGTGTTATTTACTTAGGCTAAGCCACTTAGCTTTTATTTGCAATGTTTAGAACTATTCCAATACCATTGATAACTGTATATTTTCCTAATTTTCTTACAAATGTGCATCATTAAACGATCATGTAGAAATAATTTCTAATACTGTTACCATCAGTTTACAGGATATTTTATCTGGTCGCTGATTCGAAAGAGATGAAGATATTGCAAAAATTTCCAAAAAGTTAATGTAAATATTCTGATGACTAATCAGATTGGTAATTAGCCGTTTCCATGCAGGAAAGAGTAATGGATAGTGGCTCGGATTGAGGAATCGGAGAGCCGAGTTCAAATTCCAGTCGAGTTCATTGCATTCACTTATGTGCTAATAATCTTGGGAAAGGTATGAATCCAAATTAATAATAGGACAGAGTGGGTTCCATAACATTGGATAGCACAGATATGAATTCAACTCTTCTCAATAATAGGAAAGACTGGGTTCTATAGCCTTCAATGGTAAAGGTATGGATCCGACTGATTTCAATGATAGAACAGGATGGGATGGATGGTTCTCCTAGACTGGTTGATTTGGATGGCAACCGGTCTAGGAGAATGAAAACTTTGAATTCTAAACTGTATTTAGCCCTGGCGAAGTACATACTATTTCGCTAAGGCAAGGATCGTCAGCATCGACTCGATGATCCAGACTACGGTCGACTCCATTTTTTATACAGGAAACATTTGGCACACATGACTGAACTTTTAGCGTTACTGTCAATTGAAATTTATAAAATATTTCGCTTTAAAACGTTTTTCAGAAGAATAGGTTTCTGAAGTCCACTAACTGTTATCGCTCTTTCTAGTACTGATGGCGGCTTCTATAGCCTTCCTGACATTTCGTTTGTAGTAATGTGGAATGTCAACATCTTGATTATGTCATTATTTCCTTTCCGAATTACATACGCTATCCATTTTAGTTGTTGCTGCCATTGAAAGTCTTCAAGTGATTCTTTGTTTATGATTCTGTAGCACCAGTCTATGAAATCTGTTGAGGGATAGTCTTTTATTTTATTCATTCGTTCGAAGCCATTTTTAATTATTGATCTGAGAAAACGGTTGTATATAGCTATACATTTCTTAGTTAATTGGATACTATGTATGACATCCGCATGAGCGTCTAGAACTGACGTGGCTATTTAAGGATACGACTCGAGTTCTTACAGTGAATTTATGTTTGTAACAGATGCATGCTGGAAACTTTTGCATTAACCAAATATTTACAATTTAGCTGAACTATGACGAAAACATGGGAAAATAATTTGTTGACTGAATGAATACTATGAATTTATTGGAAACATTTGCAAAAACTTCATAAAATGAAATAAGTAATTTAGCTCCAATGCGGCGTAAAGTCACAGAAATGCCAAGGGAAATAATTTGATGACTGAATAATGATGCCATGAATTTACATGAATAAAAGATTTTGTCAAAGATATACTGGTAAACTTTTGCATTAAGTTAAAAAATGTTGTTCCGAAAAAATTTCACTCCGACCAAGAAGCCAGTTAAAAAAAAGATAAATAAATATAAATGCGATACCCAAGGTTTAAAATGCATTTTTAAAAATGAAAAATCTTTTGAAGTTTTTCTTTTAGCTTTAATTTCATGCTAATAGTTTAAAGTTAATATTTCGGTTTGAAACACAGTAAAATACTTTGCTGTATTTCAAACCGAATTTACATTGATTGGAATTATCTTTTTTATTGTAAGTAAAATCTATATAATCTTCCATATCGACAAATCTGTCAACACAACATAATTCCCTTTATTAAAAAAAATCTTTTAAAAAATAAAATATACCTTTCTAAAACATCATACGAGAAAAATTAGCTGATTGAAAGTTTAATTAATCTGAATTGAAACATATTACTTACCTTTAATTTAAAATATCGAAGAAAGTCATTTTTCTTGCATGGAGGTGCGTGTTTTTATGAGGTGTTGACAGATCTAACGACAGTCTGATGTTTGGGAAATTTAAGTAAGAAAGAGAGAATTGAAATAAAAGTACATGACGAACACAACCTTTTTTATAACTATTTTTAAACTATTTAATAAACTTATAAATTTTAAATATTTTATGCATTCTATTATTTATTAAATTTGGCTTTATAGTTTTACTCATGAAGACGCTTATTAAAGATATGTTAGTATCACCCAATAAATTTTAAATTTTCTATAGTTACTCTTCTTATTGTCTGATAGCATAAGCAAAAAATATTTTTACAAAGGTTTTCTAAAAAAAAAAGAAACGTTTAAAAAATAGTTTCATTCATTTGTGAATAATTCCTGAAAGTTTCATTAAAATCCGACAAGTATTTGACTTTTGCAAGAATTTCCAAATCAATGTGTTTCTTAGCAAAAAGACGCTCAAATTTCCTGTACAAATTTATGGTCCCAGGTTGACACCAAGGAAACAAGATTTTTAACCAAAATTTACAAGATTCTAAAAAGGATTAAAAAAGAAAATAATTTTGACATCAAAAATCATTTGATCATTCATCTTATTGATAACACAATGGTTTTGATGATAACATTTTGTTTTTATTATGTCTTGTACATTTTTTCATCATGTATCCTCTTTTTTTAGCAAATTTTTGGAGATAACTAAATAAATAAACAAATAAATAAATAAAATTAAAAAAATAAAATATAAAGTTTGGTGTTTTGGTTATTTTGGGAAGTGCATCAAGTTGAAAACTTTTCAGCTCCTCACCTGGTAAAAATGCTTATTTTTCCACCAAATAACGATACTAAAAAGTGTTAAGAAGAAACGATAAAAGAGGGGAGAATAAGGGAATAAATTCTTGCTTTATACTTTATACTTGATGTTTCTATAAATTCAAAATCGTTTTATGACGGAAAACATGTTAAACAATCTAAAAACTAAATTAGTCCTTCTTAAAGATTTAAATTTTTTTTTTATTAATTAAAAAAAAATGTACAGGCTTTTTTTTTAACATCATTTGTTTATAAATGTAAGAACGCTTTCCGACAGACAACATAAAACATGAATATTTTCCCGCCTTTTTTTCCCTTTTTAATTTGTTAACAAAAAATATGGTGTTAAATACGCAAATAATAAAAATCTTCTGTAAAGTTTGCATTTTTAGATCCAGAAAAAGATGTTGGAAGAAAAGAATATTTTGTTATTATGTAATTTGGGATTTCTTTTTTGAATAAATAAAAGGATTGTTTGTAACAGAATGCAAAAGGAAGTTTTTAGAAAATGAGTATGAAATAAAAAAAAATGCAGAGAACGTGTCTTATTACAATTGTGCAGTAGCATTATATATATATATATATATATATATATATATATATATATATATATATATATATATATATATATATACAAGAAAAAGATTTCAAAATATTAACCATCTCCATAAATACAGATTTTAAGCGTTTGTAATCGAAGGAAATAAACAAATTCAAGTAAGGCCCTTCTAAAAAGATGTGAAGAAGCGAAAAGAAAGATGAAAGGTATTGTGTTTGTATCAATTTACTTTGCGAAAGAATAATTTGGTACAAGGCTCGAACTTATAAGACACTCAGTAAGTATTGGACCCTATATAAATAGTTGCTATACTTAGCACAACAAAAGACCACAAGTATCGTTTAGCCAGTGGGGATCAAACTCTATACAGGCTGCAAATCTAGCTTACTGACCACTGTTCCACGCCTGGGCATCAAAATAAATATCTATTATGTTTAACCTATTTTGGAACAAGGCCGCAAATGTAGATCACCCGGTGTGGATCGAATTCGCTGCCGAAGTTAATTGATCTGCGGAACGAACTTGCTAATCTAACAGGGCGGGGTTCGTCAATTCACTGTTAACGACTTTTAAACTGAGTATATGAAACGCTATCATAGGAGCATCTATATATTAATACGCTTGCGCCTATGTATGTTATGCGTCACGCTCTGTATCACAGACACTGAGACGGAAACTGAAAGAGAGAGGGACATAGAGAGTAGAACAGAAAATGAGAGAGAGAGAGAGAGAGAGAGAGAGAGGAGGGGGAGGGGGAGGAGGAGGGAACATAGAGAGACAAAAAGAAAGAAGGATTGGAGAAAAGTTCATCTTAGATAAAGGCAGTTGTTTGAAGTGAGAGGTTAAATCACGTTTCGTGACCTAATGATACGTTGAGGACAAACTCGCCCCTGAACTGCAAGTGACCTTTAGAATTTAATACCTGTCATGAATAATCAAGAGTAGTCTCTCCTTGTTTTGTTACTCTCCTCTTTGAGAGAGCTATTTCTGTTTACTGGGGCTATAAAAGGACACTATACACGGACCTTGTATTCTCAGTTGAATAAAGTTCTCTTAAAGCCTATACCTGCGTATTTTTGTCATTATTGTAATGATAAAAATACGCAGGTATAGGCTTTAAGAGGGCTTTATTTAACTGAGAATACAAGGCCCACGTATAGTGTCCTTTTATAGCCCCAGTAAACAGAAATTTCTTTAATAATCATAATCATTTTCTTAATAATTATAATCATTTTGTAATCTAATGAAAACTGTTTTCTAATCAAAAATCATATTAAACCAAAGCTGCGTTAAGCGTCCAAGAAGAGAATGGAAAGAGAGAGGGACATAGAGCTTAGATAAAAGCAGTTGTCCGGATTGAATGGTTAAACAATCTGTCTCGCATTCACTGCCATGTAGGAAGTACAGTTAGAATGTCATGTTTGAGTGCGTTTCTCTGTGTGTGCTTGTGTGTGTATGTCTCGGGGCGGGGAATCAAATCTGCACTTACCACTTCAAACAAAGCACTCCGCTTTATTCTTAATTAGACAGAAATTGTGGCTGTGTTTCCTTCCTTTTTTTATGGAGGGGCGTGAACTGCTGGTGAACCGGAAGTTATCCGGGATTGGACAATAAATTGCCAAGAAGAGTCGTATGGTGTGTAGTTTGGAAGATGGAAAAAGTTGTAGCTGACGAAAGGTACACAAGTCGATACCCGATCAGTATCGCCTGGGTCACCGTGGAGAGAGGGTACAATGCTGAAAGACCCGAAACCCCTAATGAACCTCGGCTAGAAACATCACTGATGATGTGTACTAAAGCATCCAATAGATGTATTTTACGAAAGAACTCTTTTCTTTGTTTCAAACGATATTTTAATAAGCTCAAGCATCGGTATCACAAAGGTAAGGCAAACGATGAAGAATGAAATCACTAACAAAGGCTTGGGAAACTGATTGTCTACCGATGAGACTTGAAATTACTATGGGGTATCAAAATATTTTCCTTTTAATTTATTTTATCTTTAAAGTTCTTTACTTTAAAGTTTATTTGAAGTACATGTCTAAAGACTATTTAAGATACTACCACTACTATAATAGCTATAGTACCACTATAGTACTCTAGTTATTATTATTGAGTGAGAGTGTGCCACGCCAATAAAGTAATTCTATTCAAAACTCGATATACCCATCATGGCGCCCAGTCTTATAAGAATCAACTAGGCACATGTATCAGAGCCAAAAGTGTGCGATATGGTGACGGGTTTTGATAAGGTGAAGCCTAGTTAGAAATACCTTCAGGTTTGAGTAATACAGTCCGCTAACACTAGCTCCCATTGAGAACATTTCCAAGTGTCTAGACGTGGTTTCAAATACCATCCTTCAAACTTAAAGAACAACTTTCTCGATACTTAGCCATTACTCTCGCCCATGAACAAAGATGTAGTGTGGATCAGTCCATAACAGACATGCCTAACTTTATTATTATTATTTTATTTTATTTCTAATGTGCACTCATTTCTTTCCGGGTCCCGACTAGAGACCTAAGGTCAGAAATGGCATCATGACATTTTCCACTGAGCAATTAAAAGAATTATTTTACATAGATAAAGCCCTTTGTAAGGTGCGGGCTGTACTCGTGAGAACAATTTTTTGTATTTCTTTAAGAAATTCCTTCAATGAGTCTATTTGAGAAGACACTCATTTTAAACGATTTATTTCGTCTACCGTTCTGCGTAATCAAGAAAACTTAATAAAGGTAATGTACCCTCTGGCAGGATTCGAACCTGTGTGCCTCTTTGCAGGAAAGAAACCACCGTCTTATCCGGCGTTATCTTACCGCTCGGCTATGAAGAAATTCAAAAGGCGAGCGGTAAAAGCACGCCAGATTTATGTGGTTTCTCCTGAAAAGTTTCGAATCCTGCCGGAGGGTATATTATCTTAATTAAGTTTTCTCGACTCTCATAAAGAAGACCTTGGCGATGAAACAATATACGTGAAATGAAGAGAAAAAGTGGAGTTACCTGAACATTTTTCAATTATCTGAACTAAACATATTCTAATATTTCATCTCAGGCAAACGTTTTCAGTCTTTAGAAAACCGTACTCCATATATGATAACAATCCTGATAAAATCAGTTCAGTTAATTGTTTAATTTAGTTACGCTTTTAACCAAAAGCAACCTTACAAATACATTTACTTTAAAGAAGCCTCGAGACATAGCACCAGGTAAATGCGAGGTCAGGTGAAAATAAACAAAAAATGCTGCATTTTTTTTTTTTCATCAAAAAGTAACTGGTTAAAACTTTGAACAAAGCGTTTGAAAATGTTAATTTATGATATAAGTGTGAAATTTATTTCAGAAAATGTTCTTTTTCTCCATTTCTTTTAAATTACTGGTATGATGATAAACTACATCCAGCAGCAAGGCCTCTGATCAGCAGATTGGAAGTTTTGAGGAGCATTTAATTGCCGTTGTTCCTAGTTCCACTCTGGCTCGGGGTGGTAACACTTGCTAGGGCTCCAGCTATGAGCAAATAGTGAACCCCCAGCAATACATTTTTATATAAAAAAATTATCAACAATAAATATTTGTAGTGAAATTAGCAACAATCCCTATTTATAGCAAAGTTACCAAAAATATATTTTATCTGTAGTTGAAGGCATACAATTGCGTTCAAAATATTTCGATTTCAGCATTAAATAAAGGTTTTGATATGCCGCTAAACAAATTCAACCAACCAAACCAAAATATAACTTCAACAAAACTACAACATAAAACACACATATCACCGCCTCTTGTAATTACGACCGCACAAATGCACAAAAGCTGAGTATTATCTGCCATGTATCCAATTGTGAAAGCAGAACAGCATATATATTTTATTACTTTTAAGCTTCCAAGAAAATTACATTTCGGCATCAAATGACCCATAAGGTGTTGATATGCCGTTAAACAAACAAATCCAAATCCAACCCATTTCGATAATTTTGAATTATTCGAACACATTTTTTTAACCGCTGTCCCAATGTGCCCGGATAATCGAGGGAGTACCGTATTACAATATAAATTGTATTAATATAGAAAGTGATTTTTGCATCGAGCATAACAACCACCTTCGGTGACTTTTAAGTAAATTATTATGCATTTGCTGTGCGTAAGTTATGTGTGCGCTGTACGCATGTAAAGTTAAGAGCTATGCATGGTGGTTGTATACAGCACAAACCAATTTATATAGGCTATGGGTGTTCGTGCGTGCGTATGCGTAAATACGTAATATATTAAGTGCACGCCTGCGTATGTGTGCATGCAAACGTGTGTACACGTGTGTCTGATTGTACGCGCGTGCACACAGTGCATGAACTGCCAAGTGGAAAAAGAAACACGTGTGCGCATGCGCGCCGACCATACGCATCTATTAAGGGGCGTGGCATTTAAAGTCTCACACCAAAATAAACAAGCGTAGATGAAAATGGTTATAGCGAACGCCGAGACTGAAAACAGCCCACCCACTACTCATGCTGTTGATTACAGTGGGCGGGCGTTCGAATAGAAATCGTCCTACACTAGATGTGTAACGACTTCACATATCCGCTAGCAAAAAAAAAAAAAAAAAAGTAAGGGGGATAAAGGAATTTACGTTTTTTGTCTTGCTAGCATTGAAGGTTTTCCATACGACCAGTTTTTTTTTCTGTACGTTTCAGTGTATAAAGTTATTTTGCGTACGTCTTTGAAGCTTTGAGGAACATGCCTTCAGTAAGAAACTCGGGTGTTGACTTTTTATCTAGCCATTGTCATTCCAACCACCAATTTTTTTCGTTTTTTAATGCACTGACAGGTTACATCACGCCTGATGTTTTCATCTATGTGCCGTGTCTCTTCAGGGCGTTAACGATCATGGCTCTCCACAATTTCCTGTCCTTCGTAGCTCTTAATAAATAGTCTTTTTGTTATCTCTCCTGAACCCTGTTCTGCCATCCATTTAATTAAGCTCGCTAGATAGGTTTTTCCTATTGTTTTCCTCTGTCCCTCAAACGAAAAAATTCTAAATTTAGTATTTGAATTGAATTTTATTATTACTATTATAATAGTTTCGTCTTTTTTATGTCCGTGTATATGTTTCTATTTGATTGTATAGTGTCACGGAAGACTAAAAATAATTTTTGAAAATACAGTGTAACCCGTTTATAAGAGACCCGGATATAAGAGTAATCCGGATATAAGAGAGATTTTCTCTGGTCCCTAATTAGAGCCATACTTACCCAAACAAAATATACCAAACCCGTACATAAGAGACTTATTCTCCGGTCCCGACAACTCTCTTATATCCGGGTTAAACTGTAGATTTTAAAAAGACACCTTAAAGTTTTAAACTAGAATTTTGAAAACGTAAAACGCCAAAACGTAAAAGACTGGAGAAATGACCGCGATAATTTAGAGAAACGAAATATTAAAGAGGACGAAAGATTTAGACAAAAATAAAGAGATAAATAAATAAAAATTGAATAAAGTAAAGAAAAAAAAAGAAATTAAATAATACGCAAGGTTTGAAAGGAAGAACCAATAACCAAAAATAACAGGGTCTTGTGAGATTTGCTAAGTTGGCACTGTGGCGGGAAAGTAACAGTTAATATGCAGTATTGATTCCCATACCCACATTTTTCTTTCTTTCTATCTATTTATATATTTATCACTTTATATATATATATATATATATATATATATATATATATACACGAAGACATACATATCTATGCACATACACATGTATATATATATATATATATATATATATATATATATATATATATATATATATAGTTGCAGTATAAACCACAGGTGGGCTCTGTGGGTGTTGAGCAAAACACAAATGTTCCTGAGCGAGCGTCTGCAATAGGGATTGGCTAGCCGCACTAGTACAGGTGTATACATATGTATGCATCTATCTATGAAATGAGATATATATGTATATTTATATGTGTATGTGTGTGCGTATGCATGCGTATATATATATTCATGAATACACATACATGTCATTAGATCTGTGTCTCAATGCGTCAGTTATCAGATATTATATATATATATATATATATATATATATATATATATATATATATATATATAAGGGTGTGTGTTTATGTGTTTGTATGTGTCTCAGTGCGCAAAAAATGACGCTCCCCAAAATCGATATTTTAATGAGCAAAGAGCAAAATATATTATGGGGTTCAGTAATCAGGCCGAGAAATTTTTAGTACGGTGTGTGTGTGTGTGTGTGCATATATTTCTGGGTACTTTGTACGTCAAATCTGATAAGACGATTTAATCTATTACGCCTCTTGTCCTCAAAAATCCCAACGCATTTTCTCACAGAGTTTACATTCAGACTTGAAGAAGCGAATCCAACACACATCGAGACGGCGAAAAGTTTCATTTTTAAGCCTCTCTCTCCCTCTCTCTCCCCCCTCTCTCTCTATATATATATATATACATATATATATATATATATATATATATATATATATATATTCCTTAAAATTTAATTTATTTATAAAGAAAGAGTGCTCAGCATTGGTCATATAAGCCATGGTCAGAAGAATCAACACAGTATCAAATCACGCATGCAGTACTGATTCGTGTGTTGTCCGTTCTCTCGCTCTCTTCATATATATATATATATATATATATATATATATAATATATCGCTAGCTTCATAAATATACAAATAGATGTATCGACATAGAAAAATAGCACACACCTAAAGAGAGAGGATCAGACACATATACACACACATATCCCCTCCTTCCATCAATCATTTATCTATCTATCTATCTATCTATCTATCTATCTATCTATCTATCTATCTATCTATCTATATATATATATATATATATATATATGATAAAAAAGAAACAAATAAATAATATAAATATTAATTATATTATCAATATATATATATATATATATATATATATATATATATATATATATATATATATATATATGTGAAAATATTGTAGAAAATAGGAAAGAAACTGGTTTGGTAAATAATCTAAAGTTCCTTAGTATTTTTTGTAATTATTTTTAAAAAATAGTGCTCGATACGAAAGTAGAGCATAAATATAATTATTTATTTAAAAATATGATTCCAACACGCTACATACAAAAAATTT
>OZ010606.1:35134946-35147446 GCA_963932145.1 Acanthosepion lycidas
AAGAAATAAGAAAGAAATAATATAAATACTAATCATATTATCTATCTATCTATCTATCTATCTATCTCAACCGCTTTCTATCTATCTATCTATCTATCTACATATAATATATAAGAAATAAGAAAGAAATAATATAAGTACTAATCATATTATCTATCTATCTATCTATCTCAATCGCTTTCTATCTATCTATCTATCTATCTCCATATAATATATAAGAAATAAGAAATAAATAATATAAATACTAATCATATTATCTATCTATCTATCTATCTATCTATCTATCTATCTATCTCAACCGCTTTCTTTCTATCTATCTATCTACATATAATATATAAGAAATAAGAAATAAATAATATAAATACTAATCATATTATCTATCTATCTATCTATCTATCTATCTATCTATCTATCTCAACCGCTTTCTATCTATCTATCTATCTATCTACATATAATATATAAGAAATAAGAAAGAAATAATATAAGTACTAATCATATTATCTATCTATCTATCTATCTCAACCGCTTTCTTTCTATCTATCTATCTACATATAATATATAAGAAATAAGAAAGAAATAATATAAGTACTAATCATATTATCTATCTATCTATCTATCTATCTATCTATCTATCTATCTATCTATCTATCTATCTATCTATCTCAACCGCTTTCTTTCTATCTATCTATCTACATATAATATATAAGAAATAAGAAAGAAATAATATAAGTACTAATCATATTATCTATCTATCTATCTCAATCGCTTTCTATCTATCTATCTATCTATCTCCATATAATATATAAGAAATAAGAAAGAAATAATATAAGTACTAATCATATTATCTATCTATCTATCTATCTCAACCGCTTTCTTTCTATCTATCTATCTACATATAATATATAAGAAATAAGAAATAAATAATATAAATACTAATCATATTATCTATCTATCTATCTATCTATCTATCTATCTATCTCAACCGCTTTCTATCTATCTATCTATCTACATATAATATATAAGAAATAAGAAAGAAATAATATAAGTACTAATCATATTATCTATCTATCTATCTATCTCAATCGCTTTCTATCTATCTATCTATCTATCTCCATATAATATATAAGAAATAAGAAAGAAATAATATAAGTACTAATCATATTATCTATCTATCTATCTATCTCAATCGCTTTCTATCTATCTATCTATCTATCTCCATATAATATATAAGAAATAAGAAAGAAATAATATAAGTACTAATCATATTATCTATCTATCTATCTATCTCAATCGCTTTCTATCTATCTATCTATCTATCTCCATATAATATATAAGAAATAAGAAAGAAATAATATAAGTACTAATCATATTATCTATCTATCTATCTATCTCAATCGCTTTCTATCTATCTATCTATCTATCTCCATATAATATATAAGAAATAAGAAAGAAATAATATAAGTACTAATCATATTATCTATCTATCTATCTATCTCAATCGCTTTCTATCTATCTATCTCCATATAATATATAAGAAATAAGAAAGAAATAATATAAGTACTAATCATATTATCTATCTATCTATCTATCTCAATCGCTTTCTATCTATCTATCTATCTCCATATAATATATAAGAAATAAGAAAGAAATAATATAAGTACTAATCATATTATCTATCTATCTATCTATCTCAATCGCTTTCTATCTATCTATCTATCTATCTACATATAATATATAAGAAATAAGAAATAAATAATATAAATACTAATCATATTATCTATCTATCTATCTATCTATCTATCTATCTCAACCGCTTTCTATCTATCTATCTATCTACATATAATATATAAGAAATAAGAAAGAAATAATATAAATACTAATCATATTATCTATCTATCTATCTATCTATCTATCTCAACCGCTTTCTTTCTATCTATCTATCTACATATAATATATAAGAAATAAGAAATAAATAATATAAATACTAATCATATTATCTATCTATCTATCTATCTATCTATCTATCTATCTATCTATCTATCTATCTATCTCAACCGCTTTCTATCTATCTATCTATCTACATATAATATATAAGAAATAAGAAAGAAATAATATAAATACTAATCATATTATCTATCTATCTATCTATCTATCTATCTCAACCGCTTTCTTTCTATCTATCTATCTACATATAATATATAAGAAATAAGAAATAAATAATATAAATACTAATCATATTATCTATCTATCTATCTATCTATCTATCTATCTATCTATCTATCTATCTATCTATCTCAACCCCTTTCTTTCTATCTATCTACATATAATATATAAGAAATAAGAAATAAATAATATAAATACTAATCATATTATCTATCTATCTATCTATCTATCTATCTATCTATCTATCTATCTATCTATCTATCTCAACCGCTTTCTATCTATCTATCTATCTCCATATAATATATAAGAAATAAGAAAGAAATAATATAAATACTAATATCATCAATAAAAGACTGATGAAGTTTTAAGAATATCAAAACGCCTTTTAACATGTAAAATAAAACAATAATTTATTCTTTCTATATGTGTGTGTGTGTGTGTGTGTCTGCGTGTTAAAAATTCAGATAAAACATATCTGTAAAAAGACAATATGAATAAAGAGAAAAGGAAAATGTTTCTTTACCAACGCATTTCGTCCTTTGATGAACTTTCTCAAGCTAAATGTAAGGATTTTATTTTGCAGTATGCTTTTAGAAACAAGTAAAATATCGTTAGGTTTGCAAAATTTTAAATTTAAGAACGCTCATAAATAATGTTCAGGCTAAATGTATAAAGTAAAGGCAAACTATCAATTGTCGGTCGGTGCTAAGTGATGGAACTTAATGCCTAATAAATGAAAGTCAGTAAATATGGTTATTGTTGTTATTGAATATTTTTTATTTTCTTACCTTTTTACATATATCTATTCATTTACTTTATGAAATGGACAAAGTCCTACACTTATTTTAAGACAGCTAACCGAACGCTCTTCTGTGTCCAAATCGGTTAAAGGCACGTCAAGCTAAATGACGGTTCCGTATAGGTTATAAGTTCGAATCCTGTCGGAGGACGAATATTTTCTATGAAAATTTTTCGGACATTCAGGCCGGTAAATGTTGTTTAATACTGTTTATTATAATCAGAGCATTTACTTAAATATTTGTATCTATAAAAAGAATGTATAAACTTAAAAATGTCTTAAAATTCATTTTCTTATTTATTATGTTAATGTGATTATTATTTATTATTTTATTTTAATTTGATAAATTATTTATTTATTTTAAATAATAGAAAGCTTTTGCTTCAAGCGTTTTTCATTAATTTAAAAAAATTATGGTTATGTATGTTTCCTTGGAATAGAAGTATTTCTTTAACTTCTGTTTATAAATACATGTTATATAACAAAATTCTTACATTTACCTTGATACGACCCATGAAAAAAAGAAACGCTATGGTAAAGAAGAGTTTACCTTTTCTCTTTATTCATAGAATATCGTGTTGATATATATTTCCGTGGTTTATACATTTTGGATTATGTTGCACGTAATTTACTTGCCTAATAAGACTGACATACCCAAAACAAGTTATTAGCAATATTTTTAGTAAAGAGAAATATTATCAGCGGAATTTAACTTGATATATTTCTCATATAAATATATTCTGAAAATTTTACCAACATTGGTTGGTTAATACTAATTCCGTGAAATACATCTGTCTGGCAAACACTCCTTCTCCAAGGTTACCCAGTCGATAGTGATCAAATATTGACTTGTCTGCCAGCCCGTCATCTACAACTCTTCTCGTAGTGTAAGGCTCTCCTGACCCACTGCGACTCCTCCAGCTTTTATTTTCCAATCTCAAGCAACTTCCGGTTCACCAGATTCTTTGCTCTTCCATAAAAAAGCATCCGTATTGACCGTAATTTTGTTAGAAATCAAGTTTATTTCCTATAATAGGAGTCCAGCATTTTTTCCCCTGTTTCTGAAGAGATTTTTCGATTCCTGTAATACGTTTCTGAAAAGCATCTTTCGCTATTCCTTATAGCCTTCGAATTCCTGAACAACACTTTCCGTTGTGTATTATGCCGCCCAAATTTTGACGTTCCCGATGCATAACTCATATCTAAGGATGTTCCTTTTGCTAACAACGATGCATTACGTCTTATCACAATTGATGGTTAATCCTTTCTTTGTGTTCCTATCGTCTACATTGTCTACTCGCTCTCTCAGTTTTCTTTCTGAGTTTGCTATTGGTACAATAACATATGCGTAATGTCTATTGTTAAGGTGACGTCCATTATGGATTTATGTCAAGGTTAGCAGGATAAATATTTGTATTTTTATAATATATATATATATATATATATATATATATATATATATATATATTATAATAATATTTTTTGTTTAAAAATATGATTCCTTCGCTACATAAGAGTTCTCATGTTTCAAAAACGTGAGCCGAAATCATCCAAATAATTAATAAAATTAAGTTGGATTGAGGTGTTTAGTCACGTTTCATCTTCAAGCGAAATTTTAGGAATCCTAAAATTTCGCTTGAAGAGGAAACGTGACTAAACACCTCAATCCAACTTAATTTTATTAATTATTTGGATGATTTCGGCTCACGTTTTTGAAACATGAGAACTCTTATGTAGCGAAGGAATCATATTTTTAAACAAAAAATATTATTATAATATAAGCTCTACTTCTGTATGGAGCACTGTTTTTTAAAAATAAAAACAAAAATACTAAGGAACCCCGGATTATGCACCCAACGTGTTCTTTTCTATTTTCTGCATACCTGCACAAGGATACATATATATATATATATATATATATATATATATATATATATATATATATATATATATATATATATATATATATTAAATAAAAACAGACCACTTTAAGGTTCCATGTAATAAATTATTTCACCACAGCCCTTTTAAAAGGACTGCAGATCATCAGACTTTACTTCCAAACAAAAAATGAAAAGAAAATTTACACATTTTTGACGGGCCGTATTAAACATATGTAAATTAACGAAGTGAGGAAGTGAGGAGGGAGAGAGAGAAGACATGAGTGAGTTAGCAGATATTGACACATTTAAACGGTTAACTTAACGGAAGTTATATATTAATATTGAAGCGGTAGAAGGAGAAAAAAAACACAGAGAGAAAAAAACATAGAGAGAAAAAGAGAGAAGGAAGTTAAGAGAGAAGAGAAGAGATGTCACAAACTTTCTTTGTAAAAAAAGCTAGAAACAGACGCTGTTATTCTTCTTTACTTTGAAAGTGTTATTTGGGGGGGGGTCATAAAGATTATTTATTTAAATTGTTTGCTCTGGATTTACATTGAGCTCTCTGGATTTTATCCTCCTTAGGTTTACCCATACGCATTACCTAGTTTTTCCTAAACTATATATATATATATATATATATATATATATATATATATATATATATATATATATATATATAATGTTTATAAATGTATGTATATGGTCAGAAGCAGTAAAAATACAAACTGAATTTACATCAGTATTTGGTAGGCTATTTTCAGCTCCCTGTTAGTGAAACATTTTCATCTACGCTTGTTTGTTTTAAGTTTAAAACACCCCTAATAGATACATATGGTCATCGCGCATGCGTACAAGCGTTTTTTTTTTTTGTTTGCTCTGCTATATTTCTTTCTTTGAGAAATTTATGAATGCTATAAAATGGTGTTAGTGAATTACTCGTCATTAAAGCTGTTCAACAGGCTTAAATATTTGGTTAGCCATTTATTTGATATACACAATATGATAATATAATTCTTATTTTAACATTTCAAAATGTATTTTTAAAACTGTAAACGTTGTTCACTTTACTCCCAAGCTGTGATCTATATGTTTAGGTTGTTGTCATTTTGAGGGAAGAAAATGGCTTTATTTGAATAATTTAATTATAAAAGCTATCAACAAAGAAATTTCTTATTTATAAAGTTAAAATGATCATAGTTTACAAATGAATATCAAAACACAATTATTTTAACAATTTGATTTTTAAAACTGAATAAGCAACTTAATTATCCCCATTAAGCAATAACAGCTAAGACAGGTAAGACCGGTAAGATATATGCTGGTAGATATAAATTGGCGAACCCGCATTTCATATGCTGAGTGTTTTTATCGTCCGCTTCACCTGGCAGTACTCCCCGCTTAGCAAGAAGAGAGGAAGAATTAAAGTCAATACCTGATGCCTAAGGCGTCCTGAAGAGGG
This sequence comes from Acanthosepion lycidas, assembly GCA_963932145.1. Taxonomy (NCBI): domain Eukaryota; kingdom Metazoa; phylum Mollusca; class Cephalopoda; order Sepiida; family Sepiidae; genus Acanthosepion; species Acanthosepion lycidas. The sequence continues at coordinate 35,141,251 of OZ010606.1, forward strand.
GATGCAGAAGTTGCTTGGCAATTCTTGTGAGATTTTCACATTAATTCTGGATCATATTTTATTCGAATGTGCGTACGAATAAATGACAAACTGAAGTTATTTATCATCGTTTTATGTAATATTTGCTCCCTCGCACATAAACTTTATTTTTTTCATAAAAAAAAAAAAATGGGTCCTCCAACAGGAATCGAACCTGCATCCTATACGGAACACGGTACATAGCCTGACGTGCCTTTTACCGATTGTGCCACAGAGGAGCGTTTCGGTTTGCAATGTCGATTTTGCTGTTTTTAAACTATTAGGTTGGTGCAAAAATAATGTCGTTTTCTCACATAGTAACATATGTGAGAAAACGACATTATTTTTGCACCAACCTAATACAATTCTCCATGATTTTGTCTTACATTCATAAATCATGGAGAATTGTAGTTTAAAAACTATAAAATCGACCTTGCTAACCGAAACGCTCCTCTGTGGAGGCCGAATATTTTCTATGACAATTTCCCGGACATTCAGGTCGGTAAATATCGTTAATAATGTTTATTATAAACAGAGCATTTATTTAAATATTTGTAGCTATAAAAAGAACGTATAAACATAAAAAAATGTCTTAAAATAATTGTCGGACTTTGTCCATTTCATAACGTATAAACTTTGATATATATATATATATATATATATATATATATATATATATATATATATATATATATATATATATATCATAACGTATAAACTTTGATATATATATATATATATATATATATATATATATATATATATATATATATATATATATATATATCATAACGTATAAACTTTGATATATATATATATATATATATATATATATATATATAGTGAATCCCCCGTATTCGCGGGGTTAGGGACAAGATTTGACCTCGAATCGTTAGAATCCGCGAATACCCCCCACCCCGAAATAAAAGTTCTTATAAGTACCTATTTTGATTGTTAAAACCCCATATGCCTTAAACTTTCATCCTAAATACTTTAGAAAAATTTCAGACACTTTTAAAATCATTTTTAAATAATAGTATTGTTAACCATACACTTACACCGCGTAAAATTTTCTTTCATACGCACAATAATTGTTAATTACGCATAGATCTATACAACCATTGGAAATACTGTATAAAATATATGTAACAAGACATAAAATATAAAGTTTAAAACATTTTCTAAAAACAGAACTGTGATGATGCCCCCACACTTAGCATAAGCCACTTTTAAAACTCCATCCGCAGTTGCTAACAAAGAAGAAAGCCCAAGCACTACGCATGTTTTGGGGTTTGTTTTTTTACAATGACAATTTACGATTCTGCCAATTTTTACCACAAAAAATGGACTGTTATATGTTTTAAGTCACTTAAATAACAGGAAAATAATACAAGAATATTTGAAATATGTTCTATCGAAAAAATACGCAGATCGAGGGAGCTCTCAGCGAATAATTTGTACATATGGTCTTCAGAAAAACACGCGAATATTCGGGGTCTCTGTAAATAACAAGTACATATGTTCTAAAGAAAAATCCACGAATGTGTGCAGCCGCGAATGCTGAAACTCGAATAGGCGGGCGCTTTGTGTATTTTGGCAGCAAATTCTCTTTTAGGCATGTCTACTTATTTTTATCATAATCCTTTCATATTCACGAATATTTTTCCGTATATTACAATTAAATAACTAATGGCTTTATTTAATTGTAATATACGGAAAATATTCGTGAATATGAAAGGATTATGATAAAATAAGCAGACATAATGTTGGTAATTTATTCAATCAGACATGCCTAAAAGAAGATTTGGTGCCTAAATACACACATTTTAAATTATATAATCCAGTAGCCCACCAGAACAACATCACCTAGCAATTTAAACGTGTCCTTGTGAAAAGGTCGATCGAAGTAATTAATGGCCATATTTAATTGAAATATACGGAAAAATATTCGTGAATATGAAAGGATTATGATAAAAATAAGCAAACATAATATTTGTAATTTATTCGATCACCCCCCCCCACACACATATATATATATATATATATATATATATATGATGTGCAAAACTCTGACCTGAGATAGATACATCGATCCATACGTAAATAATCTCCTCACGTTTTTTTTATAGACTATTGCTATATAAGTATATATATGTAATTTCTTATATCAGTATGAATTGGGATCAAATCCAAATCCAATACGTATCGGCAAGATCTGTGCAAGGGAATCGTGCCCCACCCCACCCAATCTATGATACGGGTATTCCCATTCTACTACATCTCAATTTTCGTAAGGTAGTATTCAGATAAAATATAAATTTTATTATAACCTAATTATATGGATCATATGCAATATTATCCAATAATGGATCATATGCAATCTAGGTGAACATTTCTATTAGAAAAGTTGAAAATAAATACAATGTATCTAAATACAAATTAGAGACCTGTCATAATAGATCATTCCATATAAAATAAATCCACAACGTTTTGTGGCAATTTTTTAACATCAACTTGAGATTTTTCTTGTTAAAAAGTTTTATAATTTAACACATTCAACATTATGGATAAAAAATTTATATATAGCGTTGTTTTCGAAGACTTCGTGGATTTGGATGAAAATATAAGACCTAAGAATGACATCAAAATCTGAGAAAAGTTTTCATTCATAAATAGTTATTTGTGCTTAGTTTAATTTCTAACGCATATATAAGCAAATATTGATAAGACAGAGTCACAAAGCACTGCCTGGGACACCCATCCAGGCATTCCCCACAAGTCGAGGGTTGTACGCGCCGTTCCTGTGGATTGTAATCCGACAGAATGATAGGTTAAAGAAACGTAGGAAACTTTTATCAATCTAATGTTTCAGTTTTATTAAAGCTTCATCAGACAATGAAATATGATAAAATAGAAATGCTAGTATTTTTATTTTTGTGTTGTTTGATTAATGAATTTGAACAAGGTGTATAGTTATTTTAAATAATAATAATTTTAAATAATAATAATAATAATAATAATAATAATAATAATAACAATAATAATAATAATACGATAAGACCCCTATCAAAATACGAAAAAAGAAGGAAATTAATTTTTTTAAGTCCAATAGAAAATATGTGTAAATATGTAGATGTATTTTCATAATTCATTTTTTGTACGCGTGCGTGTGTATGTGAATATATATATATATATATATATATATATATATATATATATATATATATATATATATATATATATTAGATTGTTTCAAAAATAATATCGTTTTTTGACGTTAAAAAATACGTCAAAAAACGATATTATTTTTGCACCAACCTAATATAAAAGTGAACATTGAAGTCAACACTCAGTGTATTATTTCAAATTCGATATGGGCACCAGATTTCATTACCAGCTTCTTGTTCCGCGCAGAAAACACGTCAACTGATTTCATCAAGATCTCTTGTGATATGGGACATTCCTGTTTTCGCCTTTCAAGTTCTTCCAAAGTTTTGGTTTGGTAAAGTAGACTTACTCCTTTAACCTACTCCAAAGAAAAAGTCACAGGGTGATAAGTCATGTTCTCTGGCTAGCTACACAGACATAAAATCACCCTGTAGATATTTCATTTTCTAATTAAATTCATTTTTCTTTTGGTTTTTTGTAATGTATTCGTTTTTTATCTATTAAATTCACTTTTTACAAATTGATTTATTCTCATAAGTATTGTAAATTTTCTCTCAGGAAAGTAATGGATTTTTATTAATCCGACAGATATTTTATCACTTTAAACCTTATTTTTTAGTGGATTCCCGTATTTAAGTAGACGTTCTGTTTATTTATTAAACCGTATATTTATATATTTTTGTCTACCGGCCTGCAGAGAGCGTAGTATTTTAGTATGATTTATCGAACATTCAGACCCTGTAGAGGACAAAAATATATAAATACACGGTTTAATAAATTTAAACGCAGGGTCTACTTAAAGAAGAGTATCTTATAATTAAATGAACGGCATCTCTACCTTAACTGTAAATTATAAATATTGATATATATATATTGTACTATTAGTTCATCTCTCCCTTTCTCTGTACTATTAGTTTATCTTTTCTCTGTCTCTCTCTCTCTCTCTCTGTCTCTCTCTCTCTCTGTCTCTGTCTCTCTCTCTCTCTCTCTCTCTCTCTCTATATATATATATATATATATATATATAGATAGATAGATAGATAGATAGATAGATAGATAGATATATATAAATAGAGAAATGAATCTTTCTAAATATATTCTACACATATTATACCTTAAATATTATACTATATATGTGTGTGTGTGTGTGTGTGTGAAAGCCTGGAACAATTAATAAATAAATAAATAAATAAATAAATAAATATATATATATATATATATATATATATATATAGTACTATTAGTTTATCTTCCCTAGATAGATAGATAGATAGATAGATAGATAGATTGATAGATATAAATAGATATATAGATAGAGAGAGAGAAATAAATCTTTCTATATATATTATACACATATTATACCTTAAATATTATACAATATTAGTAGATATTATATATATATATATATATATATATATATATATATATATATATATATATATATATATATATATATATGAAAGTCTCGATCAATTAATAAAAATGTCTATATATTATACTATTAGTTTCTCTCTCTCTCTACATATATATAATATTTTCCTGTTGCAGGTTTGACCAAACACGACTGTCAGTTTCCTGCGTGGTAGTCACGCATTTGTTAGGCGGTCCCGTTGGAGCCAACCAACTTGTTTTTTTTTTTTGTTTTTTTTTAGTTTTAGTTTAGATCAATAAATTCGTAACCTGACACGTAGTGGAATTTTTCATTTGAAAAATTCATTTAAAAAAAATCTGTTTGGTTAATGGATAACTTTGGACATAAAATTGTTTTGAATAATAAATATTTGTTATATAAAGTAAGTGCGATTTTTAAGCCTGCCGGTCTATTTATACACACGCCCGCTCTCACACATATATTGTATATACTAAATGCTTTTAAGCTATATATAAAAAAACATCACAAATTCGAAAAGGACTAATAAGAAAGATTTTATTTCCTATAATATATATATATATATATATATATATATATATATATATATATATATATATATATATATATTAGTGGGGCGTGAACCGGACAATACGCAAACCTGTCTACTGTTGAGAGAAAAATTAAAATATATAAATAGTAAATAATATTTCAGAGTTTAGGTGAAGATGTTAGAAGCATAAATTTGAAGAAAACTTTAGAAGGAACCGGAAATTCATTCCTAACTCGGAAACAAGATATAAACCTTGACTTCTGTTCAAAAGACCTGGGAGGAGTGTCTACACATAAAATATAAAACTGGCTAAGAAATATTATTCGTTAAAAATAAATATTTATTTTATATGGTAAGAATACAGTGGAACCTCGGTTGACAAATTTAATTCGTTCCTGAAGGCCGTTTGTAACACGAAATGTTCGTAAATCGAAACTGTTTTTTCCAATAGTAATCAATATAGAGAAAAAAATTCATAGTACAAAAAAATTGGAAAAGAAAAGCACAGCCTAACACACGAATGTATACAAAATGGCGGTCGACTCAGAAATGATTCCGTTCGTGTTAATTCGGTTCGGCAATGAAATGAAATTTTGTTCGATAATCGAGGCATTTTCATCTCGAATTTTCAGTTCGAAAACCGATTTGTTCGACATATGAGAAGTTCGAGAACCGAGGTTACGCTGTATTTCTGATTAATCGCATGAAATTCTGTACACGTTATTTTTCGGCTAAAAAAATAATATCTCAGTAATTTTTGAACATAAACCGACTTTCTTCTTTACTTATAATTTTTAATTTTCAAACTGTTTACAAATAACTTCTGTCCGATAAGAAAACTTTTACAATCCATTTTTTTGTTTCAGTTACCCATTTCGATCTACCTTTAGATCAGTTCAGATCATTGATAATATTCAAAAGAAATATCAAATTCCGTTGCTTCTTCTTCTCCTTCTTCTTCTTCTTCTTCTTCTTCTTCTTCTATGCATCGTGTCCTTTCAGGATGTTAGCGATCATGGCTCCTCACAATTTCCTGTCCTCTGTAGCCATCCATTTATTCAAGTTTGCTGAGTAGGTTTACGTTGTTT
>OZ010606.1:35152446-35157446 GCA_963932145.1 Acanthosepion lycidas
TTTCCTCATGTTTTGAGTTTTTTGTATTGTGTTTTTGTGTTGCTTTGAATAGGAGCGTTTATTCAGATCCTTTGCGTGTTGAGCACGGCTGGCATTCACAACAAAAAAATGTACTATTCTACCCACTAACTCTATCACAAAACCGAAAATAATTTATTTAAACTCAATATAAAATTTGTCCCAACTCCATCTAAAACAATAAAAGATATAATCGATACAAAACAAACAAATCAACAAAGCTAAAACTTGAAGGTGGTATTTGCTCTATCAAGTGCAAGGGTTGCTAGAAAGAAAATATTGGAGAAACCTCAAGAAGTTTAAACAAAAGTCTATATGAACTCAAAAGAAACATTAAAAAAAAAGACAAAAAACAAAACACACATACACACACGCACAAAACGCACTGGTTGTTCACCGTAATGAAACTGACCACAATTTTGACATAAAAATGCTACACTAATTAAAAGCGAAAATAATTCACTAAGAGGAAAATGTCTAGAAAGTGATTTAATTGCTAATTCAGCTTACAACGTATCACCATTCTTGGCAGATTTTCTGTTCTCGCAATGTGGGATATTTAAAAACAAAGATGATGAAAAGAAAAAGAATATAGATGAATATGGATAGATTGCAAAAGATTATTTAAAAAAATATTCTTTCAAAATTCATTCTCCTTTCATGCACAAGGAGAGCCAAGTTCGAATTCCAATTGAATCCATTACATTCACTTACGTGCTAATACCTTTGAAAAATATATTAATCCTCTTTTTCAGCCTCTAGCTATGGGTAAATAGCAGGACAGACTGAGATCTATAGCCTTGGATGGCAACTGCTCTAGGAGAAGGACAATTCTGAATTCAAAACTTGCGGAGAGTTGTTTGGGGACCTTGTATTCGGCCCTTTAAAAAGTGTGGATGGTTCTGCACAATAATCAAATAATATGTGCTGGTGTTTGGCTGTCGGTTCCTTGACCCTCATATATATATATATATATATATATATATATATATATATATATATATATATATATATATATATATATATATATATATATATATATATATATATTTGGTTTGGTTTGCGGCATATCAACCTCAATGGGTTATTTAATGCCAACAAAATTTTCATTGTTGGTAATTTTTTTTCCAAAAATCTATTTCTGGTAATATTTTTTCCTTTGCAAAAATCTATTTCTGGTAATAATTTTCTTTCGCAAATATCTATTTCTGGTAATAATTTTCCTTTGTAAAAATCTATTTCTGGTAATAATTTTCCTTTGCTGGTAATATTTTTTTTTAAATGTATAGCTGGTTATGTTTTTTTATTTTTTTTTTCAAGTGTATTGCTGGTAAAAAAAAAATTATAGCTGGTATTTTTTAAAAAATGTATTGCTGGTAATAATTTTTTTACAAAGTATTTCTGGTATTAAAATCTATTTTTACACTTTCATAGTGTTTTGACCCTAGTTTGGGTGTTAACTATTTGCCCATAGCTGGGACCCTAACAGGTGCTACCACTCCGGGCCAGGTTGGACCTGGGAACACCAGCATTTAAGAGGTGGTTCCACGCTCCTCAAAACCTCCTGATCAGAAGCCTTGCTGTCGGGCGTAGTTTATTGTCTTATTCATGACGCGGATGTAGTTTATCGCCATACTCAGGACGGATATATATATATATATATATATATATATATATATATATATATATATATATATATATATATATATCAGATTAATTCATCGAGTCAAGAAGAGTCCTCAACAGAATGCAGAAAGCACTGAACAGCCGTTTCGTCCTATATTTGGGACTCATCAGCTATTCAGCGTTGATCTCAGTGTCCACTATTATAAATATATATGTATGTATGTATGTATGTATGTATGTATGTATGTGTGCGTGTGTGTGTGTGTGTGTACGCGTGAGAGTGCACGGAAACGTTTTCAATCCGACTAAGTATAGAATTTTTAAAGAAGAATTTTGATATTTGTTCAAATTTAAGAAAGCGACTCAGATTAATATTAGGTTGGTGCAAAAATAATGTCGTTTTCTCACATATGTTATTATGTGAAAAACGACATTATTTTTGCACCAACCTAATAACTTTTTGACACTACACTCATACTTTGAACTGACAGTCTCCGTGTAGCGATGATTCCTGTGTTCACAATATCTATCTACAAGGCGAGAGAGGGATACAGAGATATATAAACATTATTAATGTATTTTATTTTTTAATCCAAAGTATTTTATTACTTTATAAGTTATTATTATTATTGTTTTGTTTCCTTTAATTTCTGTTGCATACTCATTTCCTTAAGGTCAGGTATGGCTTCATGATATTCTCACTGACCATTTTTGGAAAAAAAAACCCCTAAAAACAAACCTTATGATCACGCACATTTTACACAGATAAAGCTCTTTGTAAAGTGTGAGCTGGACGTGTTAATGCATTTTTTTTTAAATTTCTTTAAGTTTGAGCAATCTGGGATCCCTTCATTTAGTCCATCGGAACCTTTTCCAATCAAACAGAGGGCTCCAACTACAACTGGATTATTGATGTCCTAATGTGGCACAATTTTGAGATTTCCACTTGAAGATCTTGTATTTTGATAATTTTTTTTAAGATATTCAAAGATACATTACAGTTTGCAGGGGCTGCAATGTCAATAAGAAGGCACATTCTATTTTTCGTCGTCTCTGATTATGATGTCTGGGCGATTAGCTTTCATTACTCTGTTTGTGTGTATTATAAAATCTCATAAAATTCTTATAGGTCCTATCTCTTTAACTGGGTCTGGGTGGTGTTCATGCTGACCTTTCGCAGTTTATTATTATTATTATTATTATTATTATTATTATTATTAAACTTCCTTTAGTTTCTGGTGTATACTCATTTCTTTCCGGGTCCCGAACAGAGATCTGATGGTATCATGACATTTTCTGCTGAGCAGTTTTGAAAAAAAATCGCATTTATTTTACATAGATAAATCCCTTTGTAAGGCGTGGACTGTACTTGTGAGTACAACTTTATTGTATTTCTTTAAGGCATGGGCTACCAAGGATTCTTTCAATGAGTCTATTTGAATCTTTTCAAATCAATCCGAGGGCTCCAACTACAACTATGTGCCACATTTTTGAGATTTCGATTTCAAGGTCCTTGTATTTTGATAGCTTTTTGAAGATCTTCAACGATACATTGCAGTCTGCAGTGACTACCATGTCAATAAGAAGGCACATTTTGTCTTTGGGGTCTCTAATCACAATGTCAAGGCGATTAGCTTTGATTGTTCTGTCTGTGTGGATTGTAATTATTATTATTATTATTATTATTATTATTTAATTCATTAGATTTAATTCTTTACATTCCGGATAAGAAATTGAGGTGATATGGCTTTCGAGAAAATCTGAACAAATGAATGTGTTTAAAGGCAAATAGAACGTTGCTTAACTGTGAAACTCTCCATAACACACACACACACACACACACACACACACACACACACACACACACACATACATATATATATATATATATATATATATATATATATATATATATATATATATATATAATACTAATAATCTTATAAATATAAGCAGCTATACTCGTCCGGCAAAACGTTAGGTGTTTTAGCTTGTAAATGGACAAACTAATACCCAAGGGGAAAAAAAGGGGGAAAAAAAAGAAAGAACTAAGAACATGTACTTCCGGCGAAAATAATCGTCTACAATCTAAGTTCAGAGCCCAAAGAAAAAAAAACTCTAAAAAAATAAAAATAACTAAGCAAAGTGCTCAATACGCTATAAGTAGAGCAAACTAAGTAAACCTAAAGAGCCAGACAAACCTACCTAGGTTTCACCTACAGGGATCGAAAGGGTAATTTACCCTGACGATCCGCGTAGGTGAAACCTAGATAGGTTTGTCTGGCTCTTTAGGTTTACTTATATATATATATATATATATATATATATATATATATATATATATATATATATATATATGTATGTATACCGGCTGTAACAGCAAAATTGTACAATTGTCAGATTAAGCTTTGAACTGTTGTATCTTAGAAATGATTAAACATATCTTACTGGAATTCTCCAGGGTTTTTATAACACTATGGTGTCTCTACTTTGAACAATATGAACGTATTTAGTTATAAGCTGAAATGATAATCCCTCTTGCTGTGACCCTCCCCTACCAGGCTCAAATTTTTCTCACTACTCTTCCCTCTTTTTAAACTTATACACCGTTCTCTTGATGGTCCTTGAATAAAAATTGAAAATGGAAGCCAGAGTATGAATGGTGGTACCATTACTGAAGACCTGAATGATCCTTTTCCTCTCACCATTGCTCAGTTGGGAAGATATAGTGGGGCTGACACAAAATGATTTTAGCGTGATTTCTTTCTAGGTGAATAGCTCAAAGGGTTTTTCAATGATTCTTACGACAAATGGTGTCAAGATAGCTAAACGCCTTATCTGAAAAAAGGAAAAAGAAATTCAGTTTAATGGGTTTTTTAGATATTAAGCATTTTGTGGGATGGAAAATAATCCCTTGCTGTTAAACGATTTGGACAATTGTGCCGTTAAATCCTGTAAATGAATATTGTATATTTTGGCAGCAACTTTTCTTTTATACATGTTTAATTGAATGTAACTGTACGTTATGATTATTGTCCCAAGTGTTTTCCGCCAATTCATTAGCTATTTTTAAGGAGTTCGTTGTTAAAGTTTTAAACGTTTGTGTTCTAATGTGCATTGTGTTGAAAACAGAATGTCAGTGTATTTGCCAAAAATTCTTATACACTACATATATATATATATATATGCATATACAAAAATTGATATACATATACAAAAATTGATAAAAATAGCCTGAGGATGCGCTGAGGTTGAAACCAAGGTAGAGGAGTATATATATATATATATATATATATATATATATAAACGAAGGTAGAGGAGTAAATATATATATATATGAAACCAAGGTAGAGGAG
>OZ010606.1:35172446-35199946 GCA_963932145.1 Acanthosepion lycidas
TATATATATTGAAGGAAAAATGTAGTATAATAAAGAGGAAAAAATTCGTATGACGCGTTTCGTCCTTCACAAAAAAAAAAAGCGTCAAACGAAAATTTATATAATTTATATAAAAATATCGTTAGCGCATATATATATATATATATATATATATATATATATATATATAGAGAGAGAGAGAGAGAGAGAGAGAGCGTGAGAGAGAGTTTTATGGTATACTATCTATATTTATAGGTTAAAGTGGTCAAAATCAAGGATATAGTGTATGTAAATATAAAAGTGAGTGTGTTTCATGCTTATACACAACGGTCAGGCGTATAAACATGAAACAGACTATTTCGGCTGGATGCTAACTTTAATGTCCACTTATATATATATATATATATATATATATATATATATATATATATATATATATATATTAAACTACATGTTTGATTTGAAACAGGGCCAAAATCATTGTGCACGCCCTAAGGATTGGCAACATACTATTTCAAATATTATAGTGGACATTTCTTATTTGAAATAGCGTCCCATTTAGATTTATTAAACAGTGTGTATCCTCTTACGAATTCATGAAATCCAAGGAAAGAAAATGTGTACTGAGGTAGGCATCGCACCTGCTTCCCCTTTTCTTATATATATATATATACATATATATATATATATATATAGATATATTAGAGAGAGAGAGAGAGAGAGGGAGAGAGAGAGAGAAAGAAAGAGGCATGAAACGGACAGTCACGATGTAGTGTTGTCTCCTGTGTCTACCGCGTCGATAACTACAAACGCACTATCTCTGGTGTTTGACAGGCTTTCCAATAAATATAGCAAATTTTAAATAACACATACACTTATACATATATATATATTTATATATATATATATGTATATATATTAACACAAATGAGTGTGTATGTATGTGCGTGGTGTGTGGTTGTGTTAAGTTACAGATAATGTAAGAAACACTGGAAGGCGATATAAAATAAAAGCATTATTTTGTGTGGTTCGAACTCACAGGAAATGTTCCATAAATGTTGTCTCATGAAAATCGTTTGTAAAGCCGCTGCTCAGCAGTTGGTACCGAATATTATGAGTGTGTTCTTTGGAAATGTATAGACATTTTGTTTGTGAACAGCAGGTGGAGTTGCAACATGAATGTGAATTAAACAATTTTGGGAAAAAATACAAAAACGAAACAATACAAAATAAAAAAAAAACAAAAAAATAAGCAAAAAGCAAGTCTCTTTATAACAAACGTGACTCTTGTATCTGGGCGATAATTCTCTTTGAATGAAAAAAGAAAAAATATTCATGAAACAAGGAGAAATGTCTACAAATTGTATCAGCTTGTAAATTTCGGAATCTCTTTTCTTTTTTTCCAAGAATCTTGTGAAATCCTAAAACCAAACGACATTTAAATATAAACATTGAATTCTTCTCGTTGTAAACTTCAGAATTGATTTTTTTTATGAAAGTATTTAATCGACTTTTACTTAAAATACATACATGCTACAAGCAAAGTATGTACATACATTTGTAAACATGCTCTTTCTGTTTGGATATACTTTTATATATATATATATATATATATATATATATATATATATATATATATATATAGTTTATATATATATGTATGTGTATATTTACATAAATATATACATATATATATATATAAACTATATATATATATGTAAACTATATATATATGTATAAACTCTATGTATGCATACATACATATATATATATAATATATATATATATATTAATACAATATATATATATATTAGTATAGAACAGATTTAAAATTTAGCTGAAGTAAATAACGTTATTTTATGTAAAGCATGTTAAATAATAAATACATATCAGAACGAATTCAATAGATAAGTCATATAAACAGTTATTTCTGTCTCTCACTTATATATATATATATATATATATATATATATATATATATATATATATATCACTCTCTCTATCACTATATATATAACTCAAAAGAAGGGAGGACAGACGTTTTTGAAATGGCTATTATTTTCAAAAACGTCAGTCCTATCTGTCTCAACCTATATATATATATATATATATATATATATATATATATATATATATATATATATATATATGATAAACATATAGTTTTAAGGTATACAATATTTATGGATCAAAGTGCTCAATATCAGTGATAGAGCGTACGTAAATATAAAAGTGGACATTGAAGTCAACACTCAGCTGCGAAAATGTGTTTTATGCTTAAACAAAATCGTTAGGCCTGAAGATTGTTTTTAAGCATGAAACAGACTGTGTGTTGACCGCAATGTTCACTGATATATATATATATATATATATATATATATATATATATATATATATATATATAGTTTATGAAAAACTAAGTAAGCCGTATGGGTAAACCTAAGGAGGATATAATCCAGAGAGCTCAATGTAAATCCAGAGCAAATAATTTAAATAAAAACAGACCACTTTAAGGTTCCATGTAATAAATTATTTCACCACAGCCCTTTTAAAAGGACTGAGGATCATCAGACTTTCCTTTTAAACAAAAAATGAAAAGAAAATTTACACATTTTTGACGGGCCGTATTAAACATATGTAAATTAACAAAGTGAGGAAGTGAGGGGGGAGAGAGAGAAGACATGGGTGAGTTAGCAGATATTGACACATTTAAACGGTTAACTTAATGGAAGTTATATATTGAAATCGAAGGGGTAGCGAAGAAAAAACTCATAGAGAAAAAAAAGAGAGAAGGAAGTTAAGAGAGAAGAGAAGATGTCACTAATTTTCTTTGTAAAAAAAGTTAGAAACAGACGCTGTTATTTTGCTTTACTTTGAAAGTGTTATTTTGTGGGTATATATATATATAATGAAAAGATGTGTATGAATATGAATAAATAAGTGAATATGTATAAATAAATTTTTGTATTTACACCTTTGTATATCTATGTAAATGTGGATGTATATATATATTTGTATACGTGCATATGTCATGATATTTGTGTGTACATTTCTATTAAATTTGAAATTACATATTAGATGCGTATATTTGTATTTACATTTTAGTTATGTATTTGTATTTGGAGATTTGTAAGTATATACATATCGACTAAAAGTTTTTCATATCCTCCTTCTACGGATATGTTCTCTCTAAAATTTTACATATATTTTATATATATATATATATATATATATATATATATATATATATATATATATATATATATATATATATATATATATATATATATAGTTATTTGTTATAGACACAAATATTTAAGAAAATGCTTATAATAAACAGTATTAACCGGCTAGAATGTACGGGAAATTTCACAGAAAATATGCGTTTTCCGACAGGAATCGAACCCCGATCCTACACAGAACCGTTACATCGCCTGACGTGCCGTACCATTTAGTTACAGAGGAAGCGCCTGATTTACCAGGTCGAATTACCGGTTTTAAACTACAAATTTCACACGATTTTCTCTCGAAAGCTCATATCTCTTAATACTGTTTATTATAAACAGATCATTTACTTAAATATTTGTATACTATAAAAATAACGTAGAAACAATAAATATATCAAAATAATTGTCGGACCTAGTCCATTTCTCAATATATATATATATATATATATATATATATATATATATATATTATTGTCATTATTTTATTTTATTACCCGACACCACGTAAATAAATGTATTGCTCCACTAAAATTGCAGTAGAATATATATATCAATATTTGAATTATGCAGTGGTCAGGTTTTTAAGCAGGACCTGACGATTACATTGTGCGTGAAACTGAGAGTTGCGCTACCGATGAGGAAAAATGTATATTTAATATATATATATATATATATATATATATATATATATATATATATTATTTAAATAATAATAATAGCAATAATAAATTCTAATTTCTATATGCATGGACCTAAATTTAAAATTAAGCGTTCAGTGCTGTATATGAATTCTGTTTTGTCTCGCTAATTTATTCCTTTCCTGATGATGCTGGTGAAACATTTCAAGGTAGAAATCTTTTAAATAGTTATATATATATATATATATATATATATATATATATATATATATATATATATATATATATATATATATATATATATACAGATTAAAATGAAGATTAGAAAAAAAGCCCCCAATATTTAATACAGTGATATTTATTTATATATATGAATTTTTACAAAGAGTTAAAACTTTATTTCTTACAAGTGGATTTTCAGTGGTTTTTTAGAAAATAATTTATTGTCTTATTCTTATTTAAACAGTTTTAAAAGATTAAAAGAAAAAAAACACTGAAGATCCAATTGTAAGTAACAAAGCTTTAAATCTTCTCTGTAAAAATTCATATATTATAAATAAATATCACTATATTAAATATTAGGTGACTTTTTTTTCCAATCCTCATTTTAGTCTATATAATAAGTTTTTGTACAGAATGTTTCTAACAAATTTTTTTTTACCAATATATATATATATATATATATAGATAGATAGATAGATAGATAGATAGATAGATAAAGACGGAGAAATGATCTATATAAACAGATACGATATATTTTAATTTGTAACTCAGTACTATATTATATTTACAATAATCTTGATCTTTGGATTCACAGACAATCCAGTGTTGCTCCCATGAGACCCACAAATTAAAAAACAAACAACCCCGCCCCCAAAAAAACCCCAACCGTATTTACCAGTTCGTAACTTTCTGTATCTGGTGATTGGCAAAGCTATGAAACTATGAGTCGTACTATAAACGTAGGTAGATGTGTAATTATTAATATATATATATATATATATATATATATATATATATATATATATATATATATATATCTTCCCCACATATCCGTATTAACTGTGTTTCTTACAGTGCTGTAACCTTCTACCTCGATTGTCTCCCTGGCTTTGTACAGAGTGAACGTCTCTCTCTCTTTATATATATATATATATATATATATATATATATATATATATATATATATATATGAATTCGATTTTATTTCGAATAATAAAAATTGAAATAAATATTGTAAATAATATCTTTATGGATTGTAAATCTACTTTGCCTTTTCGGTTCAAATATTGTAGTTAAACTAATTTCAGTTTTAAAAAAAAAATGAAAAAAAGGAAGAATCTAAATAGCAGCAACTAGTGTAACCCTACTATGGGTTAAACGGCAGAGCAATGTACCTTGGTGGCTAGCAAGTCTAGAAAAACAACTTTGAATTGAAAACCGTGAAGAAGGCAACTGGAAACTATTTCAATATATTTCACAAGAATACTATTATAAGGAGCGGCGATGTTTGGGTTTTATTTCATGAGAGCTCTCTGGCAGCAAAACGTCTATTTCTAAAATTCCATGACAGAAATATTTCGACAGTTGTTCATGGTCAAAATGTTTCGTTTTCTTTTACAATAATAAAAGACAAATACGTAATTTTTACAGTATTATATATATATATATATATATATATATATATATATATATATATATATATATATATATATATTGTTATTTTAATTGGTCTCCCAGAATTGATACAAAGCAAAAAACATTAGGCAAAGTTCTTACTCTTTGGAAATTCTTTATCACACACACACACACACACACACACACACACAAATATATATGTAAAGGGTGTTTCATTAAGACGGATCAAAGTCAGCATTAAATGAATCGGTGTTGTTGGTGAAAATCTATTTATTTCTCTATTGAATCATGTTATTTAAGTCAGCAATTATGTGTGAAAAATGATATTGCCCAAATGTCCACCAAGGCTTTGGTGGCACACCTCTACTCGATGGTCAAAATTTTTGATGACGACTCTGCATAGTTGCTCCTCGATCTCACCAACATGCCTTGTTATCTCATCCTTCAGCTGTTGAATTGTTGTTGGCTTTTTGCCAGACACCTTACTTTTGAGATGACCCTAAAGGTAGAAATCTAAAGGCGTCAAGTCGCACGAACGTGGTGGCCAATTGACTTCGCTGTTTCGAGAGATGCTGCGACTTGGGAACTTCTCATTCAAATTCTGAATTCAAAAAATCATTAGACGCTTGAATTTAATTCACATTTAAATCAGTCCTGGTTATTGGGACACCCATATATATATATATATATATATATATATATATATATATTGGTTGATGTATCTACTATCTGTAGAAGTTTTTTTTACAGTTTATGTGATATCATATTTTTAATTTATTGGTAAGGACTTGTCAAATTTTTGGGGGCTTTTTCGTTGTTTTGATTCGTGATTCGTGATTTTATCGAACAACTCACACAAAACATCATTTAACAACAGAAAATATACAAGCAGCACAACCCTATCAAAGCATGTATGTCATCTCCATCGCAAACACCAGACCACTCCAAGTAGTTACATGGAAAATAATAAGCATCAACTTACAACAACACCTCAAAATAATGTAATCTTTGCTAAGAGAATAGAATAGCAATAATTACCTTTCCGGAAAAACTAACCCCTAAACAAGCGATGAGAGCTGATTTCTAACAGTAGATACGAAAACAAATTCCTATTATGCTACCTACAACCATATCAAAAAGCCTGTATAAAATTCTATAGCCCGAATATAATAAACTTTATTCCAAATTCCAAAACTTATGATCAAAGAAAAATGCACGAAAAAATATATACAAAACAAATAAATGAATAAAATTATATATATATATATATATATATATATATATATATATATATATATATATATATATATATATATATATATATATATTATGAAATGGACAAAGTCCGACAACTATTTTAAGACATTTTTATGCTTAACATTCTTTTTATAGATACAAATATTTAAGTAATTTACTTAAATATTTGTTACGCGAATAAATATTTACTTAATTTAATATAAGGCGTAAACAAAAGAGTTGCTCAATATAGTTAGAATAAAGAAGTATATATCAATAAATGTACATATTCCTATGTTTGTAGTTTCATGAAATTTTAAGTGGTTTTACAAACGTAGGTATATATATATATATATATATATATATGAGAAATGTTGAGGTCATGATCCTAAATATCCCTTACCTATTTACGTACACACTTCTTAATCACCATAAATAAGCAATTTAGATATTATGGCCGTAAAAATCTCCCCCTATTCCCTTTAATCCCTCTGTATTACCTATATCCACTTTAATCTCTATATATTATCTATATCCCCTTTAATCCCTATATATTACCTATATTCCCTTTAATCCCTATATATTATCTATATCCCCTTTAATCCCCATATATTATCTATATCCCCTTTAATCCCTATATATCACCTGTATGTACAGCTCGTTATTGTACTGACATGACACTTGGTCCAAAGATCACTTTGAGTCAGGAATAGATGTTACATAGACTCTTCTTCTGGGGGTTGGTCTTGGTGCGAATGGTCTCCCTTATGCTGGTAGGTCTTGGGCGACGGCGTCGATTCCATCACATTGACGTCGCCGTCTCCTTCTCACAACTGGTGATCACTAGTTCTTTTTATCGGGAATGAAAGAGAACTTCGACAAAGGAATTTTAACTTAACTATTTTTTTTATTAACCACTTCAATGAGTACTAGCCGGTGGGTTTGCTCTCTTATCCCCATCGTGGAGCAAATTCCCAGACACGAAATAACACGTCTACATTGTTCGACATATAAGAACTGACTCTCTGAAATCCATTTCTATATCCAACATTCCCGCCTCCCCGCTAGTCTTAACCAATCAAAAATGACTTTGTTTTCCTATATCTGAACGCAAAGGTCAAAATGAAGAAGCTAGATTAGAAATACAATTCTCTAAAAAGTAATACTCTGCTAGACTATTATTTACCAGATAGATAGATAGATAGATAGAGAGAGAGAGAGAGAGAGAGAGAGAAAGAGAGAGAGATATACGTTACATTTCAAATTTAAATATACGCGTATCATATAAGTGACATCACGTGTAGAACGGTTTTACACAGCTCGACAACACCGGAAACAATTATATTGATATGCATCATAAGTTTAGAGAGGTAAAAGTGTGAGTCACCCAGTGAGGAACGAAGTCACTACGGTAATATAGACTTGCCCACTATTTCTCAATTCCGGGGCCTGCTGACTTCATAATGCATATATATGAATAGGGTTTGCAAATTGTCCAAACGTCCATAATGTCTACCTTTAAAATCAGCATTCTAAATATAAAAATATTCCCGCGTAAGAAGTTGATGAACTCTCCAAATATAAGAAATCCTGGATATGACGATAAACTACATCCGGCAGCAATGCCTCTGATCGGGAGATTGGAGGTTTTGAGCATCATCTCTTAATTACATTTGTTCTCAGGATCATTGCTACCACTGGTAGCACTGGTTACGGTCCCAGCTATAGATAAATAATTAACGCTATGAAAGTATAATACATTTTTTATATTAAAAATACCAGCAATACTTTTTTATATAAAAAAAATTACAAACAATATCTATTTATATTAAAATTACCAATAATACATCAACCAACATAAAATAACTTTTTCATGACATTAATCCGTAAAATATCCTACAATTTCTTAAAGAAATCAAACTGTATTCCAAAATATAACTACAACAAAACTACAATATAAAACACACATATCACTACCTCTAGTAATCATGTGCACACAAACATGTATATGCACAAAAGCTGAGTATCATCTACCATGTATTCAATTGCGAAAGCAGAATAACATATTTTTATTACTTCAAAACTCTCAAGAAAATTAAATTTCAGCATTAAATGACCCATAAAGAGTCAATATGCCGTTAAACAAACCAAACCAAACCAAATTAAACCAAATATAAATATTGGTAAATTGAAACTACAAATTATTTCATATGTTGTAGGAGCTCTAAGAATGATTAAACAAGATACTGATTCTTCTTCTATATGCCGTATCCATTCAATATATGAGCGATCATGGCTCTTCACAACCTCCTTTGTAGCTCTTAGTAAGGTGTCTCTTTTTGTTCTATCTCCTAATCCCAGTTGTGCCAACCATGTACACAAGCTCGTTAGGTAGGTTATGCCCTCCTTTCCTCTGTCCCTCGTGTCTTCAATATAACCTGCGCGTGTCAATTTCCCCAAGCCTTCTTTCCTCGTTATGAACCCTAGACATTTCAACTGTCTCTTAAGTGACCTTATTTCAGTTTCTCTAAAACTTAAGATGTTGCTCACTTGTTCAGTTCATGGTATTTTTAGAATCCCTTCGGTAGAACTGCATTTCTGTTGCCCCGGAACTCTTCTTCATCTGTGATGAGATGGTCTAGCATTAAGTGCAATATAGTGATACTGATATTACATAACAGTTCAGTATTCTATTCTTTGTTTCTAACGAAATTTTCCTGTTTCTTAATACTTTGCTTAGCTTTTGAAAGGCATCTTTCGCTATTTCAATGCGCTTTCGGTGTCGCACTTTTCATCCTCTCAAACCCTGTTCGTGGTGCAACAACATAAGTCAAGTCACTTCTATCACAAATTTAAAAAGAAACATTTCGTTTTCTTCAGAAGGGGGCAATTATCCTGATTCTGATTTGATATATGTAGCCCAACGTAACAAACATGACTATATTTTGGGGGGGTGGGGGGTGTTGTTACACAAAGGGAAAAATTAAACAACAGCTTTAACGGTTACGTGTATGGTGACTTTCTAAGCTAAGATGTGGCACAAGGCCAAAAGGATGGAGCCTTCAGTGCGCATCGAACTACTCAGTCGTAATTGATCTAGCGAGACAAGCTTACTAACCATCACGTCACGTCGAGGTGCTCTAAATGATGTTCTAAGCTTAGCTTAGATGTGGCACAAGGCCAAAAGGGTGGAGGACCGTGTGTGGTTCGAATACACTACTAGGTCGGAAATGATCTAGCGAGACAAGGTTGTTAAACATTACATCACATCGAAGTGCCCAAATGGCCACAGGTATGATGTTCAACACAACAAAGCTTGCGGAACATTTTATCACGAACGACTCTAATTTCGACGAACATCTTATGGTACACATTCTAAAAAAATATCCAGAATCCACCGACCTTTCGACCATTAAAACACATGAAGATAGCTACGTATGCAAACTACAGAGCAGTTGCTATGGAAATATTTGTAGAAAAAAACAGAGTGAAGCCACGATGTCAATGTATGACACCAACACAATAATAACAACAAATGCCCGGATGTAACAACGGGCACGGCTCTCATCTTAACTGATTGGAGGTGCTAACATGTAAATCCTTTGTTGTGGGGAATTAAGATGGGCCACAGGAAATAGCCTGTTCCCTACCACAGATTTGAATATCAATTGATCATTTGGACATGTCCCCCTTGGAACTAACGCATTATGCATCTCTGTCCATGAGCAGTAAGAGTGCGGGAGCATCATACCCGTGTTTCAAGAGGGTTGTTTTTCTTTTTAAAGTTTCACGGATGAGGCAGCCAAGGCGACTCAGGAGTCACATCTACATACTTGGGAACATGCTCAAGTGTACTGAGATAATCAACAACCTCTAAACGGAAATTATGAAAACAGCAAGAATAAGTGGTTCATTTTACACCGATATCCAGAAAGCGGAAATTGTGTGAAATATTGAAAATGTTTCATCTCAGAATTTCAGACAATACAAAAATCCCGGAGATATATAAGCTACAATTCTGTTAAAAATCAATGAGGATAGCTGTCCGAAAATGTGGAATTATAAAAACTCGAAATCTCGGTATTCCAGCCAACACAAAATTAAATATATAGTTATTATTTTAACAGTGGTACTAAACTCGTCTTCTTTCGGACACATTTTGGTTGATCTCGCCAATCCAGAAAGAGGGATTATAAGAAAAAGACACCGAATATTTATAATAAACTACATCAGGTAGCAAGGCCTCTGATTAGGAGGTTTTGTGGAGCGTGGAACCACCTCTTTAATGCTTTGTGGTTCCCCGGTCCACCTTGACCTGGGGTGGCAGCACCTGTTAGGGTCCCAGATATGGGCAAATAGTGAACCTCCAAACATTATGAAAGTATAAAAATACATTTTTATAGTAAAAATAGCAACAATGTATTATTATATAAAAGAAAATTACAAACGACAGATATTTATAGTAGAATTACTAACAATACATTTTTAAAGCAGAATTAACAACAATAAATTTTATAGCAAAAGAACCAACAATATATTTTTTCTGTAGTTGAAGCTATGTTCAAAATATTTAGATTGCGGCATTAAATAACCCATAGATGTTAATATGCCACTAAAGAAAATCCAACCACCACATATCTGGCAATTGTGTCGAAAGAAAGTCTCCTAGACCTCATATCATTCTGTGCTATTGTTTTTGAGTAACAAAAGCATTTTTCGCTTCTTCTTCAGCTGGAATGATTTGACATTTTTATAACGTTCATTTCTTTTTTTTTGGGTGGGTGGGGGGGGCTGATCGATCGTTTATTCTTTGAATTCTATCCGAAGTTAAGCTGGTTTGATAAAAGAAAATGTTGTTCTGAGTCAGTCAGTCAGTCAGTTGCCACACGTGATACTCACTTGGCAATCATGCCTCTTTCGATTGCTAAGTAGATTTTCTCGCAGTAGATTGCCGTTTCTTTCGACGCTACCCTAGTTTTCAACCAAGGCTGTAGGACCCAGTCTGTTCTGCTATTCAATCCATAGCTATGGAAAAAAAAAATTGTCGCACCCATAGAAAGTCGATTTTTGTATTTTTACCAAGACAAAAGTAATAGAATTCGTTTATTAATACAGGGTATTAATACAGGTGTACATAATATTTCCTATTACGGGCCCGCTTGTCCATTATCGCCCAAAGGTTTTCTCTTGGGTTATGGCTAGGACTCTGACTAGGCCACTAGAAGAGTTGCAATTTACCCTCGTCGTGACAAAAAAAAATGGACTCATCCATAGAAATGATGAACAAAATATAAATCTTATTGCATTTGTATTTACATTTATTAACATGCCTAAGAATTGTTCCGATTTCGAGAAAGGCCAAGTCGCTGCTTTTCATGATCTTGGGCTGTCGAATAGATCGATAGTTGATAGGATTAATCGAAGGGAGTAATGTGTCCGCAAATTAATCAAAAAGAGAAATCAAACTGGAACATATAATAGACGTAGCAGATTTGGCCGATCGCTAACAAGCTTTCGTCTGTTCCTACAGACATCCTCAGGTATAAATACTCTGAGAGTAAAAACAAGAACACAATCTATTTCATACCTGCTTGTAAAAATAAAAAGACCTATTGCAACTGAAATTTATAAAACAGGATCTTTTCATTCATAAACAGGTTTGGGGGTTTTGTATATTATTTGAATTGTTCGCGAAGATGGATTTCTCGCCATTTAAATCATTAACCTTTGTATTTGTTTTATGTATGAATAATTCATGAATTTGTAAATTAATTGCACCTTTATTGAAATTAAAATAACTGATCCAAGTGCAACTTTCGGTAAGTGCGACATTACTGTAGTTATTGAACAATATAGTTCATGCCACTTTGACGGAAAATCTACCAGTAAAAAAGAATTCTCTTATAACTACATTTGTACATAAACGCAGAACCTTAAAATTTAAATTCAAACTCAGCGTTGCGACTGCACGTTCCAAAACAATAACACATTTCTCATAGCATTTTTCGGATTACAACCCTGTTTTCGTTGTCCACTTATTACTGAGAAGTAAAAACAAGAACACAATCTATTTCATACCTGAGGATGTCTGTAGGAACAGACGAAAGCTTGTAAAAATAAAAAGACCTATTGCAACTGAAATTTATAAAACAGGATCTTTTCATTCATAAACAGGTTCGGGGTTTTTGTATATTATTTGAATTGTTCGCGAAGATGGATTTCTCGCCATTTAAATCATTAACCTTTGTATTTGTTTTATGTATGAATAATTCATAAATATATATATATATATATATATATATATATATATATATATATATATATATATATATATATTAAATATAAAAAAATGATCGAAACGTCATGTGCCCCCCCCTCATGTGATCATATGGGTAAAGACTTTTGGGGAAAATTACTAAGTGATATAGTGATGAAGTCATTTAAGAAGTGTGGTATCAGTAGCGCAATGGATGGGACCGAGGATGACATTATCTTTGATCATAAGATTGGATCTGACGTCTGCTTCCTTTCAAAACGATAGTGAAAGCAATAAGCATTTTCTATAAAATCCTTATTTTTTATTATGTTTTGAACCAAACATTTTCCCTGTCTTACAGTATTAGTCTAATTTTGATGTTTTAGCTCTTTTGTGTTCAGAAAAATTATGTTCTAATTTTGAAAGTATCAGATTGAATTTTTCTTAAATAGTTTTTTCAAAACCTTGTTTATTTTTTTCTTTGAAATAAGGGTGCACCTTATACACTGGTACGTCTTATATTTCGAAACGTACGGTGGCTTAAGTTTTTCTTCATTTTCGTTGCAAACCTGATGAAATATATATATTTATTTTCTTCACTGTTTTGATAGCAACAACTTGTAAAGTTTCATGTAATCTGTCAGTGGGGTATTTTTCAGCCACATGTTGATGAATAATATACAGAATATTTTCTGAATTGTTTCATTCTTTTTTAAAATGTGTTAAAATCCACAATGGCAACCAATCATCGAAGGCGCTAACACAGTTGTACGTGCTCTGACGTTTGTAAGAAGAATACGTTTATCATTTAAAAAGAAAATGGCTCATCTGTCTTGTAAATTGTTGTACGTTTGGTGTCTATTTCCAATTGTTCAGCAAAATTCTTTAAATTAGTTAGCTCTTAATTAAATTGCCTGAAGAGGATACATAAGCTCCATTGTCATGCGATGTTTTTTTCTTCAAATGATGAAGAGCATTCAGTTGTTTTCAAGTCATTGGAGAGTTAATTGTTAATGTCGTTTGCATTTCATTAATTATGGGTGATGAAGGGAAAGGAATTCAATGTGTTATATCAAAGGAAGTAAAATCCATAATAGCATTAAAAAATTATTTTCCAGTTAGCGTTGAGGATGATAGTTACTTAAATAAATTTAAATTTTCCGTATTTAGCAAAAGGTACAATAATTCCTTTTTGAAATTTGGTTTCTTGTTTATTTTTAAAACAGTTCTTTGTAGAACGATTTCCAAATTTTATATCTTAACTCCCGATAGTAGTTCCTATTCTTTGTTTGGCCAGGATGCTTTATTTTCAAGTGATTAATCATTTTCGACTGTTTTAATAATTTCATTTGCAAAATGTATTCTTAGTGGATTTTTTGACTTCCTTGAGGCAAAATCATTTAAAAAAAAAGTATTTTCGCACATAAAGCGCATTCGTTATTTACAGATGGTATAAAAACCATTTTTTTTCGGAACTGGAGACATTTTCTTTTTTGGTCGATAATTTTCACGGCTTACGAATCAAGACAATATCTGAATAAATTTGATTTCACTGTGTATTCTCTTCTAGGAAAAATTATGCGTTAGTATTTAAACACTAATCTCATGTAAAAATAATTTTGTTTAGTAGAAAGCAAATTCTGCTGTATTTATAAACCCGATCACCTGCTGTATTTGACACGCTTGAATCAGGCCTCTCTTCTTTTTAATATTCACACTTTTCTCTCGTTGAAACTACTATAACCTCTTCCTTTCATATATATATATATATATATATATATATATAAAATATTTTGTGTATAATAATATTTAAGTGCGGATTGATTTTTAAAAATTCTGATGTTTGTTTATTTTGCTATCATTTTTGTTCTAAGATGGGGTGCTAAAAAGTTTCTGCTTGATGGATTAAAACATTTTTTGTTTGGTGATTTCATCAGATTTTGGGAAGTGATTCAGTTTCGGAACTTTTCAGCAAGCCCCCCCCCCCTACAAAATATATGTACATACGGGGTGCGATGGATAAATTGTCGTCTAAATGTTTTGCTTTGCTTTGCTCGGAAATTTTCATTCAACTCGACGCTCGACTCTTCCGGTGTACCCATACCCGACTTCCCTCTTAGAACTGACGCCATATTAAGTGGGTTAAACATAACCCCATCTTTAGTACTGGGCGTTATCTCCAATTTAGACCCCAACAAGGCTAGTGGTGGAGACAGGATACCAGCCATTGACTTGAAGAAATGCGCGCCCGAACTGGTGCCCGCCCTTTCTAAACTATACAACTACTGCCTCAAGGAATCTTGTTTTCCTGACTGCTGGAAGTCCTCTTCGATCGCTCCTGTCTTCAAGAACTCCGGCGACCTCTCTGACCCTTCCAACTACCGTCCTATCAGTCTCCTTTCCCTCTTCGGCAAAGTCTACGAAGCCCTAATCAATACCGGGGTGGTTAACCACCCCACATCCCATAATCTGCTCTCAGACAAGCAATATGGTTCCACTTTGCCCGATCTACAGCCGATGTGCTTACGGCCATGAATGAGTCTACCGAGCTCTTCAAAATAACAGGGAAGCCCGAGCCGTGGCACTAGACATCTCCAAAGCGTTTGATAGGGTTTGGCATGCCGGCCTTCTTCGCAAGCTCCAGGGTCGATTATATAACCTAATACGATCATTCCTGCCAAACCGTAAATTGAAGGTCGTTCTCAATGGATTCTCCTCCAGTTCCTATCCCACGAACGCAGGTGTTCCTCAAGGCTCCATCCTAGGCCCCACTCTATTCCTTATCTACATAAATGACCTCCCTGACGCAATAACTTCCCAAGTTGGCATATACGCGGATGACACCACAATTTATTCCTGCCTCAAAAACAAATCTAGTCTCGCTGACAAAACTCGCCTGGCCGTGCGTCTCGAAAAGGACCTCCAATCGATTGTGAACTGGGGCACGAATTGGCTGGTCATCTTCAGCGCTTCTAAGACAAAACTGCTCTCTATTAATCACCACAGAGATCCTTCCCTTCCCTCCATTAGAATGTCTGACGCTCAACTTCTCAAGAGCAACTCTCTGCGGCTTCTCGGTCTCACGTTGACTGCTGACCTGAGATGGAATAAATACATTGAGTCAATTGCCTCATCCACTGCAAGGAAAGTTGGCTCCCTGAGCCGCGCCAGGAAGTTTTTCTCCCCGGAGTCGATCCTCCAAATCTACAAATCAACATTCGCCCTTGCATGGAGTATTGCTGACATATATGGTCTGGTGCCCCTTCTGTTTGCCTCGGATATGCAATGTAGTTGGCCCTACCCAGGCGTCTTGTCTACAGTCACTTTCTCACAGACGCGCCGTCGCCTCCCACTGTCTGTTCTACAAATACTTTCATGGAAATTGCTCCGAGGAGCTGCATTAGCTGGTTCCCTGACGTCATGAGTTCCAGCGCCTTACGAGGCTGGCATTCCGCTCTCACCCATTCACTGTCGAAACTCCTAAATGTAGTCATCTCTTCTACTCTAATAGCTTCATGTTTCGCACCTCTCGCCTGTGGAACTCCCTTCCTTATTCCTGTTTCCCTGTGAGCTATAATCTCCAGCTATTCAAGTGTAATGTCAATCGACATCTCCAGTTGCCTTGATCTATCCACTACCCTCATCCTTTCTTCTATCACTCCTATCTGATCTTGCTCTAAATTTTCTGTAACCCCTTGCGTCCTAGTGGCTTCCCGCCTTGCTTGGGGTGATATGCTTAAAAAAAAAAAAGAAAAAAATGAGCTAAAATGAAAATAACAGCGATATCTCATCGTTATCAAAATTACAGAAAAATATCTTGAAATACTAAAGAGTTAATTTAGTCATTTCAACTGCGCCATTGGCTTCAACTACGACCCCCCAGACGACTTCTGAATCTCTTGCAAATCTTCTAGACGGTCTACTTGTTTAAGTTGATGTATGCTGCTATAATCCTTGCTTTTAGTTCATTTTTAGTGTTACAAGGAGTTTTGTTGATTTCAATTGCGCCCCACACATAATGATCAAGGAGGTTGCAGTCTGGGAGATGGCAAGATGTAAGGCGTGATATGGTTTCAGAAATTGTCTGACAGTCATGACTGGGTTCTCCTGCTTGTGTGGCATGGTGCAGAGTCCTGTTTTCATACATAGGGTCCTCCAGCAGCAACCCTCTTCACCTGGGGCAGCACTATCTTCTCAAGGCACTTGATGTAGGCTGTCGTGTTGAGTCTGAGGCCCTC
Source organism: Acanthosepion lycidas (assembly GCA_963932145.1). Classification (NCBI taxonomy): domain Eukaryota; kingdom Metazoa; phylum Mollusca; class Cephalopoda; order Sepiida; family Sepiidae; genus Acanthosepion; species Acanthosepion lycidas. The sequence continues at coordinate 35,189,659 of OZ010606.1, forward strand.
ACCAACAAATTCGTGATTTCTTTGCTTATCAGAACGATCAGATTGAGTTTTCCGAGCAAAACGTCGCCATCACTAGTGATCACTCCAAACACTTTCGTAATTGCCATTAGACTCGTCCAACTCTTTCAGAATCCACTGCACTGTTCTTAGATTGACACCTAAACCCGCTGAAATGTTCGTATTGGTGCTTCCGGCGCGAATACCAAGCAGTACAGCATGCCGTTTCCAAATATCTGGTGGAGTGAATTGCGTCATGGTCCTCTTGTTCTCACAGACGGTGCCCAACTGACCCTACTATACTGTGCAGTTGACAAAATCAAAAACAAACAACGCGCATGTGCAAAATTAAAAATATAAAATGGCGACAATTTATCCAGCGCACCCTGTAGTATTTTATAATATATGGTTTTATATATAATAACAATATTTAATCGAGAGTGCTGAAAATTCTTGTCTAGATCAAGAAACTGTTCCAAAAAGCATTCTGATGTCTGTTTTTTTTCTTTCTAAAATCTATTGGTAAAACCCATCAAAGATATGAATATTATTAATCTGAATAACTTGTGGAATAATGACTGTCAGTTGTCTTAAAATTTCAGAGAACCCAAAATTAGAGTTCCTATGCTGCAACACATAGAATACAAATAGAATACAAGTAGAATAGAAATATTTTGTGGTGGTGTTTTACAAATCTCCGAAAATAAAATTAGCAAGAGATTAATCAGTCAAAAGTTCATTGTTCATCATCAGAATAAATGTCAAAATATTTACTTTTGTTATCATTTATTGTTCTAAGATGGGGTGCTGAAAAATCTTGATGGATTTTTAAAAATATTCTGATTTCGTCAGATTTTGGGAAGTAATTCAGTTTGCGAAATTTTCAGCACCCCCTTCATGATACAATATATAATATATAATACTATATAATTTTATATATAATAACAATATTTAGGAAGGAGTGCTGAAAAGTTCCATGTTTAATGAAGACGGTTGTTTAGAAGTTCTAATGTTTTCTCATTTGATCAGATTTTAAGAAGTGATTTGGTTCGGGTATTTTGAGCACCGCCCTCCGAGTACAACTGTTGACGATTGATTTATTTTTTACTGCTTATCAACCCTTTATGGATTGTTTAAAGCTCAAACGTATTTTGAATTGTAAAAAAAAGAGGGAATATAATTTTATATTATTTTTTGTGAGGGGGGGGTGGATAAAAAAATGATTGTCTAGATTCAAGTCTTACTATTTAAACCATAAATGGTGGAGTAGATTGATTCATGCCAAAAGGTATTTGCGCGTAAGTGAATGTAACGAACTCGAGTGGAATTCGAACTCAGCTCCCTGATTTCTCATTCCGAGCCTCTATCCAATAAAACAACCCAACCGCACAAACTTCGTAATAAAATAGAAAATATTATTCGGTTATCAGCTTTTAGCTACTCATAATTGAATATGTATCCATCGTGATAGATTGCCTACCAAAATTAAACAGTTTTTATTTGGCCATTTGGTAGTTGCTAACACAACTATCGACTCGTAGTTGATCTAACTAATTACGCTCAAAAGGCTTCGATTTACCTATGATCCGATTTTCACTCACGTACGCCAAGCTGATATTATCAAAAATGTATCTATTAATATTTGCTTAATCAACCAGAAATCATACGCGACACACTAACTAATAACAGTTTGAAAACTATATATATATATATATATATATATATATATATATATATATATATATATATATATATATATATATATATATATATAGGAGGCACGGTGGAGTAATGGATATCGGCTAGGATTGAGGAATCGGTATGAATCCTCTTCTTCTCCCTCCAGCTATGGGTAAATAGCAGGACAGACTGGGTTTTATAACCTTGGATGGCAACTGGTCTAGGAGAAGGACAACTCTGAATTCAAAACCTGCAGAGGGTTGTTTAGGGACCTTGTGGCCCGTAGTGCACCAGGTCTCTGTATTTGGTCCTTCAAAAAGTGTGGATGGTCCTGCACGAAACCTTCACCACTGTAATCAAATCTCATGTGCTGTTGTCGGGCTTTCGATTTCCTGGAAACTGATCTGCTTGACCCTCATACATCGAATTCGACAGGAGAGTCGAATATCTATCTATCTATCTATCTATATATATATATATATATATATATATATATATATATATATATATATATATATATACTAGACGCATTACGAGCACCTTGCTGGGTGTCACACATTTTTTTGTAAGATAATGATGATTGATTTTAAATCATTGTTATAATTTGTGGAGAAAAATGATGCATTTCAATATTGCTCAATGATCTTGTTGATGTGACCTGCATCTTCTGGCTTTCTCCTTCTATATTATGGATAGTAGTCATTCTCTTGTCCAAATTTAAATTTAATTTAAATCAAAAGGATAAAAAAATTTCAATGGGGGTGGAGAGTGCCCCCGGAGACCCCTTTTGATCAAAATGAAATATACTTATCCAAGTAGCTAGGGTAATGTAGTTTCAGAATATATATGGTTATGGGGGCATATTTCCAAAACCCTAGGAAGAGTTCGATAAGAGACAGATAGACAGAGGCTAAAACTATATATATATATATATATATATATATATATATATATATATATATATATATATATATATATATATATATATAATATTTATTCAGAAATTATGACATAAACATGTTATAACATAGTAGTCAGAAATGTTGGTAGGCTCTACATTCAGCAACATCATTTGAGAAGACACCATAAGTGTTGAAACAAAATGGCTATTTTTGAAATGATTTTATAACATGTTTATGTTATAATTTTCGAATAAATAATATTTGTTCTAATCTGTATTGAGCACACTTTTAAGAATAGTATTTTTGGTTATTGGAATTTTAATCTGTCCACACCAATCCTATATATATATATATATATATATATATATATATATATATATATATATAGGTTTTCATCTACGCGGATCTTCAGGGTAGCTTTGTCTGGCTCTTTAGGTTTACTTAGTTTGCTTTACTTAGCGTATTGAGCACTTTGCTTAGTTATTTTAACTTTACTCGTGTCGGAGTTTTTTTTTTTCTTTGGACTCTGAACTTAGATTCTAGACGATTATTTTCGCCGGAAGTACATGTTCTTAGTTCTTTCTTTTTTTAACCTTTTTTTCCCTTGGGTATTGGTTTGTTCATTTACAAGTTAAAACACCTAAGGTTTTGCCGGACGAGTATAGCTACTTATATTTATAAGATTATTAGTATTATATATATATATATATATATATATATATATATATATATATATTGTCATCCACAGACAGACTGTTTTGCTGTATCACAGCTCATCAGTGTGGCTACACATCCGACAAAGTCCGACAATTAAATTAAGACATTTCAAAATGTGTGACGTCATTACATTTTATCTAATCAAGTCAGGTGTTTATCTGACTGGTCACGACTTTCTTAAGAGTTATTGCACGCGGTCATCAGGCGGCCGGTACTAATACAACCACTTTTTAAAATTTCTCTTTGTTTGCATCAACAACACCACTTTCTTCAAATATGTTTTTGCTGTTCAATCCACTTTCCTTGTTTATTGGCCTTTTTGATTTTTCACGAGTTTCTTTCTGGGGCATTCTTAAATCTATTCCCTTGTTCTTATTCAAGGCTAATGTTTTTCAATTTATTTTCTGATCAATGTCAAACTCTTTTTTTCGCATGTATTCCTATCTTTTAATTACTTTATATCTTCTTTTTCTTTTGTGATTTTTTTTGAAAGATCAACGGATTGCAATATTTTCTTAAAATTCAGATAAAAATATTTACTGACGGCAAAATGACCATATTTAAAATCTAAATTTAATAAAAGTAGATAGGTTCGCCTATCGCCCAGTTTACAATCCTCCCGGACAGAAGTAGAGGTATCCCTTGTTTTCTGTTTAAGTTTGGGTTTCCGGATCCTTTTAAAGTCTACTTTAACTTTATACTTGTAACGTCACCGCCTGAACTCAGAAATTTTATTTACTAATTCTTTCTTTCTTTTTTTATTTTTCTCCTCAATAGGTGTAGATAGGTTCGCTTATCGTCAGTTTTTCAACACAAGTAGAGATTTATCCCTTGTTTATTGACTTATAGGGGATTAAATATTGCGTAGGAGTTAAGTATTCTTTACCTTATTTCTAAGGACAGTCGTCAATAGAACCATATCTCTGTTGCTTCAAGTCTTTTTTTTCTTCATCTGTGAGAAAATTTTTCAGCATTCACTGACATACAGGGGATTACATAGCGGTTCAGTACTGACATTTTCATCATACTGTAGTAATAATATAGTAGAGGCAATATTGCTACAACCCTAGGACATCACTTTCATATCGCAAGAACGGCAGTAGTTCCGCCATAAGCACTAAAGTCGAGTATGATGCAAGTTGTAATTGAATTCACACTATACCATGATGCTAGAAGTTGGGCCTAATTTTTTTCTAGGTAAATATGTCCTCTAGGTTTGTTACCCATGCAAATGACCATCACTTGTGTTAAAATAGAATCTGCTCCTATCACTGAACATGATAGAAAGCCATTTGATTCTCCAAGTGACACCGCAAGTAGAAGTCTGGCTCAGAGCGTACGTTCCTGTCAAAACTATTCCCAAAAGTATGTGCTAACACTTTTGGGACCACATTTGTTCTGGTCTTTGTTGCGGATACTGTAGGGTCTGCCATTTCTGCCCTTACACTGTATTGAGCTTAGTAAGCATCTGTACTATTTGGTCATCCAGAACCTGGTCTACGTGTGTAAGGGTTGTTCATTTGACCAATATTGATAGCATCAAAGGAATATCGATGCATTATATTCAACATATGCAGTAATTCTCATGGCTGAGACGTTGATTTATTTGGTAGAGTTTTAAAATGCTCATTGCAACCGGAAATAATCATTTTTAAAAAAACTCTGAATTACTGTAGTTTGTCCTTAATCTATAGTAATATAGAAAGAGTTTACCAGATAACGAATATAAAAAGGGAACAAAGATTATATTAAATTTAGTTAAATTTAATATGGAGTTCATTTCGCCATGTGAATTCACTGTAAATTTTCTTAAAATGTAAAAAAAAAATTTTTAATTTTGAAATTCGTACCCTGGAATACTTAATTGATTGTAATATATGAAAAAAAAAGACAGAAAAAAACCCCAGATCTCAAATTTAAAAACAAAAGGCAAAAATATATTTTAGATTTCAAGAACTCAGGTCGGATGAGCATATAAGTTTTATTATTTTGGTTTAATAATAATAATAATAATAATAATAATAATAATAATAATAATAATAATATGAATATGAATATGAATATTTACATTGTTCGGACGGTTGTCCTTATCTTTATTATCATATTCACGACGTTTCGGTCGTTGTACGGCCCGGCCTTCTTCAGATAATATACGTTGGAATTTAGAACTGAACCCATTATTTCGTCCACCGGGCTAGATTGTTCTAGTTACACATGCCATGCCTTTTCTAGATATCTCAGTTTCAGTTATTTCCCTTTAGTAACTCAACTCTCCAAGTTTTGGTTCACCTTTGGTCAGGTATTGGACTCACAACTCTCTGGGTCAAGTCAGTGGATTGCTTCAACCAACGCTTTTATCCACTGGGACATTTACTTTGGGGACAATAACGAGGAGGAGAACAGTCCAAACAATGTAAATTATATATCAAGTTCCTAACGTTTTGTACGTCGAACCTATTTTAGGACCGACTTAGTACAAATACAAGCCTCCACTGTGAAAACCACTACATAACACACTCTCTCTCTCTGCCTCTACACACACACACATACAAACACACACACACACATATATTCGAATGTCACTGTGTTAATGTGTCACACTTTTTCAATTAAAGGGACACAACAATCTAATTTTCAATAGCTAATGTTACAGAAATTTTAGATTCGCAAGTTTTCATTACCACTGTTGTTTTCGCGATTTTTTAAAGTGATTTTTTGCGACAAACTTTTTTTGTGCAATAACAATTTTTATAACTTGGAAATAAATTTGGGAATAATCGAAATTAATTGCGAAATCCAGTGAAAGTTATCCAGGAAATAAAATTTAATTGTTTCTACGGAAAATAAGGACTACGCACATAAACTTTTCCTTAGACTAAGTGGCGGCAGAAGAATTATCGTTGGATTTTTAAAAGTTAAGCTTAAATGCAGCGATCAATTTTGAGTTCTTCTATAGTTTATTGTTGCCTATTGCATACGGCAGCAGTATGCCTCGCTAAAAGAAATCTCCACCAGATTGCAATCAAAAGAGCCAAGGCTGCAGCGAGGAAAAAAAAAGCCCCGTGCAAATGAACGGCTGCCAGTAGAGCTTCCAATGCTGAGAATATGCAAAGACTTAGAACTCTCAAACTCCCGAATAAGCCGAAGGCCCAATCAAGAGCCTTCAGCAGAAGCTAGCCTAAATGCCGCTCGTTAGGGAGGCTTTTAAACTGGTACACACACACACACACACACACACACACGCACACACACACACACACACACACATATATATATATATATATATGGGGGTGGCATAGGAATCAACACTGCATGGCGACTGTCAGTTTCACGCATCAATGCTAACTTCATTGAGGCTTGAAACTGACAGTCAGCAATGTAGTATGTTGACACACACACACACACATATATATATATATGTGTGTGTGTGTGTGTATGCATGTGTGTGGGGTATGCGAGCACATGTGCATACATGCATGTACATTACTTGTATCTCTATGTCGCATTATCTATCTATCTATCTATCTATGTGTGCGTGTTTGTATATATTTTTCTGCTTGTCTGTACACGTATGTATATGCTTCTATTTATCTATGACTCTATATATTATATGTGTGTGTGTGTGCGTGCGTGTGTATATGTGTGTGTGTGCGTTTGGATAAATTATGTTGCAGTTACCTTGGTATGCTAAAAATATCTTATTTCACCAATTTTCTCCTGTCATTAAAAAATTTTAGACAATGCTTTTGTTTATCAATGAACCATATTGATTACAGTTTGTTGCACAATATACGATTTTTTGTGCACTCCACTTTCTCTTGCCGCTGGTCGTGTGACGTGTATTTCCAATGGCTGAGAGAGGCGGGGGATTGGCGACTGACTTAGCAGCAAGTGTAACAAAAGGGAACAAATCTCTCATCGGTTCGTACAGCACGTTGTAACACTTGACGAATAACCTTCCGTTGTTTCAATTTTGAAGATTTCGTGCCCAAACACAAAGGAATTGGACACGAAATATCCAAATGCTCACTGGCTCTCAGAAACGAATGTTATCAGCAAATAGACTGCTTGTGTCTCCCTGTCGCTCTGTCTATCTATCTATAGAAAAATTTTTAGTGTTCTATTTCTCTTTTTCTTTCTACCTTAATTACCCTTTTTTATCATCTATGGTTTTATACAAAATATGAATGCTAATTTTCAGTATATGCTAGCGTTTGCTGAGATCCATACTCTCTTTGGCCACATCACATTGAAAAACCGAAGTTAAGCAATGTTGAGCCTGATCAGTCCCTAGATGGGTGACCGCTTCGGAATACCAGGTTGGATGTACGAGTGGTTTGGCTTATGGCCTTATCATGTTGAAACACCAGTTCCCGTACGATCACCAAAGTTAAACAATGTAAGTTACTCGCGGGAAAGTTATGAATACACCTCGCCCCCCCCTGATATGGGTTAATTAGTAAGACTTGTATCACTAAAACATTATTATCTACAAAAAATTCTTCTAGTCTAAAAATATTTTCTGGCTTTAAATAACCTTCAATGGATTGATACACCGTAGAAAACGAATCAAATCAATGAAATACTGATTAGCTACACAGGCATGTCTTTTAGATTTATTTAAATTCACTGGAATATAAATGTATAGAAACTACCGTGGCTACAAAGTGAGGGGTCAATTTATATATTGATCTTAATATAAAATTGGTCTCCCACTTTATATCCACATTATAATTTCTTGATTTTTTATCAAATTCTTCTCCCCGAAAAAAAAAATCTTACAATATTTACTAGCTTTAAATAACCAGCAAAGGGTTGATAAGCCGTAAAAATGAATAAATCAATGCACTCTTTGGGTGTCGGGCCTGGAGCCATCTGCACCACATGCATCTTCTAATCGGTGTTGGATTATTGTATCTACAATATGATTCAAAATCGCCGACAGTCGAACTTCATTCAAGATATTAAGTTTACAGAAAACAGTAGTAGGTAGGTCCGCCTATCGTGCAGTTCACACTTCTCTCCGGTCTCTTGAACAGGAGTAGAGGTTCATCATTTGTTTTCTCTTTAGGATTGGGTTTCTGGTTCCTTCTAAAAACTTTAGTTTCTCTTTCACTATCCCGTCTTAGTGGTATTATCGCCTTGCTTGGGGTGAATTGATTTAAACAAAATGGCTAAAGAAAAGTTTCGGGTATACACCTTAGGTAAGAATAAATGATACAATCCCTAATACAGCAACAGTTAGAAAGCCCATTTTTCTTCATCCTTCTTTTTTTAAGTTTTTCATTATTTTGTCATATTTAATAAATGATGGGATCTGTTATCAAAACAGAATGGCAAGTCGTAATTTCTTCATTTTGGTGCCGAAATTCGGTCTGGTTTGGATTTTGTTAAGAGGATTTTGCGGTGTCATTAAAATGAGAAATTAAGATTTATAATAAGTAGTCCTAAAAGACAACACAGAAATCTTCATTCAGGCTTGGAAAAGAAATACGCGTGTGCGTATGTGTGTACACTTGTATATATATATATATATATATATATATATATATATATATATATACATACACACACACACACATATATATAAGTATATATATATATATATATATATATATATATATATATATATATATATATATATATACTTGTGTATATACAAGTGTATATATATACACTTGTATACATATATGTGTACGTATATATATATATATATATATATATATATACATATATGTATATATATATATATATATATATAAGTGTATAACACTCGTACATATATATATATTTATATATAAATGTATACAAGTGTATATATATGTACTCGGAATCGAAATCGAGAATCGGAAATATCGAACTTTTTGTGGGCATCAGAAATAGCATCGGAATCGGATAATTTTTAACCTAATTTCTGATTCCAAAAACGATTCTTTGGATTTTGTTGCTTGTTTCAAACTTAATTTTCCATTCCTGGTACTAATGATAAAAAGATATAAATATTTATTAATTTTAAACTATCAGTAAAACTAACGCCCAAGTATGATGTAAATTTATTTTATGTACTTGTGTAAAAAAAATATGCAAGTTCCTACTGAGTTCTCGAACTTTCCATAAACTTCACTAGTTTAAAGTCTATTTCAGTCTAAAATAAAATTTTTATTTTTAATTTCTTTTTAAACATTGTTAATTCGCCCATTTATTTAATAATTATAATTAAAATTATGCAATATAAACACAAAATGAAATCATGTTTTTCTGCCTTCCTCAATTTTTATTATTTCTTTTTTAATTTATAAAAAAAAGCGTTGTCTGCATTTAAAAATAAAAAATAAAAAAAAATTAGAATCTTATTATATAAAATTTTATTTTAAAATTCAAATTTTCAATTGTCCTCAAGTAGAAATTAAAAATAAATTTTTATATAATGAGTTTCAATCAGCACTTAATCCAAAAGGTCATATAAGGGTGATGGTAAGCGTTTACGTTTCTTTTGGCGGGAATTCCATACATTCATTTGAATGTATGAAATACCCGCCAATGTCACATTTGATTTCTTCACAAAAAAAGTTACCTTATGTCACAAATTGTCCCGGTGGTGAGACTGTTAAATTATCTACAACAGTTTCTCCTACAATTTTCAATGTAAATCTTACAAAAAAATTTTTCACTGAAAAAATTTTCTCATTCGTTTTTATAATAGTTTTAATCCATAAAATCATTTTAAGTCTCGGTTATTGAAAATATTTATTTTTGTTTACGTAGCATATTACGTAAACAAAAATAAAATTTCTTTTCAATAACCGAGGTTTAAAAAACTAAACATTCTTTTTATGGATCTTAAATTTGTTTCTACGAAATTCATGGATTTTAAAAAATTTTATAGCTTTCGAAACGGATTTTCATCTTTATTTATTTAAAAAAAAAAATAAACAAACTTTTATTTGAAGTTTTCGGAAAAAAATGTTTTTTCCTACAAAGGTTTGTATTAA
>OZ010606.1:35209946-35219946 GCA_963932145.1 Acanthosepion lycidas
GAGGGCCCAATACAAAGTAGAGCAATATTATTTATTTTAGGATATTACACCGGAAAAAATGTGAAAATCGATACACAATTGCAGTTGTGTTTCGATACGTATCCATGCTTCTCGTCAATCGCCTGATGAGATACATTGAAACGCATCGAAACACGACTGCAATTGTGTAGTGATTTTCACATGTTTTCCCTGTAATAACCTAAAATAATATATATATATATATATATATATATATATATATATATATATATATATATATATATATATATATTTATAAAGTATGCTTATACACCAATATACAGGGTAAAACTGGATGGAGGTTGAAGTCAGCTGTTAAACTTTAAAGATGGCTGGTTCTATTTTTTTTTATCTGATCCTCTCGGAAAATAAATAGTTTTTATAAGATTTGTTTTCCTTTCATAAATACTTGTTTTTTTTTTTTTTTGTTTTTTTTGTTTTTTTGTTTTGTTTTGGTTTGAAATACACATTTTTTTCTGTTTCTTTGTACTTATTTTCTAGAATAACATCTATAGATTTTTCTTCATATAGAACTTTATATAGAAGTTTCTAATAATAAAAAATGTTATCCCATTTTGAAAATTAATGGCAATAATAACTTTAGACAAATTATGCAGCTCAGTTCAATAGCATTGTCTTAGGTCAGTAATTTTTAACCGGTGTACCGAGGCATATTGTTGTGCCACGAGATGTGTACGACGAAAATTTTTAAAGATCATTAAATAATTTTCAGAATTCCAAGTCACAATAAGTATACATATCAAAATTAAAAAACCCCTTTAAACTGATTATACGAATATTGCTAAATATAACGTTGTAAGAGTCATTTGTGTGAGGTAAGCTTTCCTGTAATAAACAATATTAAAAACAAAAATCGATCAAGGCTAGAATCCCTGGAAAATTTAATAAGTATGCCTGTCTAAAATTCGACTATGCAAAGAAAATATTATAAAAAAGTCAAGCTCAAATATCTCTTTAAATGTTAAATTATAATAAAGAGAAAATAAATTAATACAAGTTTAAGAATTTTAATTATTATCTTTTTAAAATTTTTTTATTAAAATTCATAATAAATTTTTCTTTGTGTTAATAAATAAATCATAAGGATACTCGTTTTTTACTCTTTTTTATCATTAAAAAGTTTATATATAGTTTAACAATAAGTTCAAGGGTGTCGTGAGATAAGGTTGAAAAACATTAAACCTGGATTGTGGATAAGTCGTCAAAATTAATCTTCCGTTTTCAGTTCCACCAAAAAGTGAGATAGCTGAAAACTTTTTTTTTGTTTTGATTTTAAATACACAGTTTTTGTGATTCGTTTGTACTCATTTTCTGAAAAGATACCTGTGAACTCTTTTATATGAAACTTATATAGAAATTTTAGAAGCGAATGTTCAAAAAAGAAAGAAAGAAAGAAAAGAAAAGAAGGAAAGAAAGATGAAGTTTTCTGATTTATTTTTGAAAATTAATTACGATAATACCTTTTTTTTTAGCCAAATGATAAAATTCGGCTCACTACCATTGTCATAGATTGAAGCTAGGGAGACAAAATTAGGCTTCTGTTTAGTCATTTTTTAATAAAAAAAAATGAGGGGGGGGGTGTTGAATCTCCTAGCTACCAGTTTTCTCAAAGTACTGTGGACGAGATCAAATGACAACAAGTCTGCTCAACAATCAAGCACTCTCCTCAGTACCTTTAACTGGTTTTAGTAATACTGTCATTTGGCTAATTTGAATTAGCCCAGATTTTTTTATTTTCACTAATTTTGCAAAGCTCTTCGTGACTGCTCCAAGTGATCCTATAATAAAAGCTTTTACTGTCTATTTCATTATTTACATTCGTTCTCTGGTAATGACGTAATAATGTCGTTTTTGACGTATTTTTTAACGTCAAAAAACGACATTATTACGTCATTATTTTTGCACCAACCTAATAAAATCTGTGTATTGTTACGTATTGAGTGATTTCCAAATTGCAAAAATTTCGAATTATATCCCGGAAAAATTATATCAAATAATTCAATATAAAGCAATATTTTTTTCTTAATCTTAGTTTTATATTTATGGAGTTTGTTGCTTAAATCTAAGTTTTTTTTTTTTTGGGGGGGGGTCGTGGTAATTACGTAAAATTAAACAATGCCGATAATATATAATTATTGTTTAAAATTGACCCAGGAACCTGTATAAAAAAAAGTATACATATGGTCATAAGTTTTTATATATAGCTGATTTAACATCTAAGCGAAACATGTTTTTAGGAATCGCCTTTTAGCAAAAATATTCAGTGATTTTTTTTCTTTTTTATGTTTTTTGTATTATTATTATTATTTATTTTTTTTTCCATTCATATTTCTGCTTTTTTTTCTGTGTTGTTTTTCAGGGAAACACCAACTTTCGATTTTTGTCACAGCCATTCGTTTCCACTTTCCAGTTGAGTACTCCTGTTCGGAACTACAAGATTGACGCTTAAAAACAAAACGAAAAAAAGGCGAGAGAGAGAGAGAGAAAGAGAGAGAGAGGGAGAGAGAGAGAAAGAGAAAGAGAGAGAGAGGGAGAGAGAGAGAGTGAGAAAGAGCGAGAGAGGGGGAGAGAGAGAGCAAGAAAGAAAAAAGAAGGAAAGAAAAAAGTTCATAAACAAAATAAACGGAGAAAAACAAGTAAAAAAAAAGAAAAAGAAACAAAGATGTCTGCGTGCGCATGACCAGTTATAGACCTCTTCGCCAACCGCCATTATTCGACGTGGGTCAAAATAATGTATATATAATAAACAATCCCAAACAATACATAAGACAATAAAAAAGAAAAGAAAAGTAAAATGAATGAATAAAAAAGAAGGAACGACATCAAAAACGAAAAACGAACGACATAAAAAGAAAGAAAAAAAACGGCAGAAGGCCTTTGGTTTAACGTTTCTGCATTATATATATATATATATATATATATATATATTTATATATATATATATATATAAACTACACAAACATACAAAAGAACTAAAGTAAAGATCATGAAAGAAGTGATAAACTCGCGCTATTCAGATTTAATCAACTAATACGCAAAATTAAAATCAAGAGACTTACAACCTTGCTACGAATGTACGGAGTACAGAAACAACCACCATGTTTCATATTTTTCTTTTCAAAATTAACAAATTTTCATCTGATACGTTATTCCCTCTCCATTAATTAAATTTTAAAAAAAGAAAAACAGACACTTATTTTTATGTAACAGCGAAAAAAAATATAATCTCCATTTATTTATCGAATTAATGACAGGGTAATAAAATAGAACACAGATTTTTAAAATAAATAATAAACGTTAATTTAGTCACTATTTAGTTTGCAAGAAAAATTATCGTGTGCAATTCGTTTCCAGTATATACATACATACAAGCGTGCAACTGTAGGCAGACATACATATCATTAAGCGATATATAATTCATTAGATATCAAATGATAATGGTCTAATAATGTACATTTCTAAGGAACATTTTATATATAATATGTCAGTGTAAATTATTTTTAGTCAAAGTATCGTGGTTAACTAACGCTTCTCACTAATAATTCATCAGAATGTGATCTTTGCTATAGGTGCTCTGAATATCTTCCCGTTGCAGTCTAATCTAAATTTAGTAACAATTTATACACACACATATATATATATATATATATATATATATATATATATATATAGATAGATAGATAGATAGATAGATAGATAGATATAGATATAGATAGATAGATAGATAGATAGATACATATAATATTAAAACACACACGCAGATTTCTTTAATTCTAACACGAAGAAGCCTACCTAACAAAGGCGAAACGCGTAGTCTGTAAAACAGTTTACCACTTTGAGTTATCAAATATATATACATATGTACATATATATGATTATATGCACACACACACACACACATATATATATATATATATATATATATATATATATACATATATTTCTATATAAGTCTATGTATACATGCATTTGAATATAAATAATGATTTTACATTTATGTATTTGATATTATAATCAAAGGGTAAAACGTATACATCGAATGTAAGACATTTCATGGTATACATAAAGATAAATATATCTATGTATATAAATGTATGCTGCAGTATTCTTATATATACATATATACATGCATATAGATAAAAGATAGGTATTGATAAATAAATTCAACATTCTTCATGTCTCGGGAAACGAACCCCATGGAGTCAAACGGTAGCAATAATTCATCCTCACCCAGTAATGGGAATAACACAACTAATAACACGAATCTAACTACCACAGCCATAAATACAAACAGTAACAGTAGTGTGACCACCAGCGCCATCTGTGGTGGCGTAACGATCGGATCAGGTTCTGGTCAACCTGGTGCGCCACTCTCTTTACCACCACCTCCTCCAGCTATTCTACCTCACCATCACCATCATCATACTGGACTGCCTAGTCCGACGGCGGTCAGCAGTACAGGGGTACCCCTGTCATCGTCCACGTCGTCTGAGTCTCCGTCCTCGGCAGGGTCGGTGGCCACGGCCGCGGTGGCCACCGTTGGAGCCGTGTCTCTTTCCTCGTCTTCATCGTCTCCGAACTTGAACACGGGTGCTACACCGGCGCCACCTTTTCACTTGCTTCCAGTCACTTCTTCCCTGGACTTTACTCGTCGTTTCTCAGCCTTCACCAGTGTCCAGTATCGGAATACAGCCGCTAGTTCGGCTGTCGCAGTGGACATGGCAGCGGCCAGTAAACCAATGGCTTTCAGTTCGTTGCAAACGACGCCGCTTGCCGAGACCAGGGGTGAACTCGCCCTACCGGTAGGATTCTACGGATCAGCGCCCTCGATCTACCCAGAATTTCCAAACCTCAATTTGGGGGGAACATTGCCTGCATTATGTAAGTAAACTTTTTTCCTACTTTTCTTTTCCTATTTTTTTTTTTTACTATATCTATCTATCTATCTATCTATCTATCTATCTATCTATATATATATATATATATATATATATATATATATATATATATATATATATATACATTAATAAATATTTGGAAGCAATCTTTCTTTTAAACCTTTTTCATTAAATAAAGCAGACAAGGAAGTTTTGATTAACTGGAAAAACTAAATAGAAAATTAATTATATCTTACTTGTCTGCCATATTTAATCATATATATATATATATATATATATATATATATATATATATATATATATATATATATATAAGATGGCAATCTTAGTTTTTGCCGACGCGTTTCATCTTCCAATTTTTTCAATGCAAAAATGAAATCGGAATGTTTTTGTTTTTATAGTTACATTAAAAAAATACAAATTTAAGAGTTTTTTTTTTTCTTTCCATGTCGACAATATAGTTAAATTCCCAGATCAATGAGGCTTACTTAGAAGATTTTTTGCCAACTGTCAACTTATACCAATTTGTTTTGCTCACAGAATTGATCTCTGAATTTAATTATATTTCATTGTTATATATATATATATATATATATATATATATATATTATATATATATATATATATATTATATAATATAATAATATTTTTTGTTTAAAAATATGATTCCTTCGCTACATAAGAGTTCTCATGTTTCAAAAACGTGAGCCGAAATCATCCAAATAATTAATAAAATTAAGTTGGATTGAGGTGTTTAGTCAACAAAGATACATATATATATTATATATATATATATTTATTCTGTATATATGTATACATATGTTTCATTATATATATTTATATATATATATATATATATATATATATATATATATATATTAGGTTGGTGCAAAAATAATGTCGTTTTCTCACATAGTAACATATGTGAGAAAACGACATAATATATATATGTTTATGTGTTCATTATGTTATATATATGTGTTCATTAAATATGGCAGAGGAGCAAGATTTAATTGTTTTTTATTTAGTTTTGTTTATTTTTATTTACGGACAGTATGCATATATATATATATATATATATATATATATATATATATATATATATATATATATATATATATCAGGGGTGGCCAAACTATGGCTCGCGAACCACATGTGGCTCTTTGACGTTTCATATGTAGTTCGTGGAAATATGTTGGCTGAACTCCTTTTTTCATTACAGTTAATATAAAAGGTAAATAAGAAAAATTTCAAGCTTTAGAATTATTTACTGGGTATGAATTGAGACCCCATTGGATTAAAACCTAAGTTTATTGTTAATGTTTATGTAAACAAAAACGTATGTTGAAATTTTGTTCATGTCTTGCGGCTCTCAAACATCTGAACTTTAACGTAAGTGGTTCTGACATTATGTAAGTTTGGCAACCGCCGGTATTTAGCATGACTGTCACTTCTTTGCAGAAGAAGACCATCTGATAGCTTTTCTTTTGTGCGTGTGTGTGTGTGTGTGTGTGTTTATTTTCATTTAGAATTTTATTATTGCCATATTGTATACCTGAGCTAACACTGCTATTGGCTCGTAAAGTAAGTTTTGCTTTTGCAACCTCTCTTACACACGTGGCAAGCATAAAGTTTGTCTGTGTTACCTGTTAAAAACTTACCTGTCCCTGAGTACAATCATGTGACGTTTGAGTCCCGCAACAGACTTTCATATCTTGTCCGAAAACTTGAACAAGTAACCTGTATATATATATATATATATATATATATATATATATATATATCCGCCCTGGGTATGACGATAACCTACATCTGCATCCTGGGCAGGACGTCCAAAAGCAAGGCTTCTTTATTACTGATGTTCCCAGAACCACCCTGACCCCGGGTGGTAGCACCTGTTAGGGTCCCAGCTATGGGTAAATAGTTAACCCCAAAACTGGGATGAAAACATTATGAAAGTAAAAAAATGGATTTTAATACCAGAAATACTTTGCTGGAAAAATTATTACCAGCAACAGACTTTTGGAAAAAAAAAAAAAAAAAGATATTACCAGCAATAGATTTTTTGAAGAAAAAATTACCAGCAATAAAAATTGTTGGGAATAAATAACTCATTGAGCAAACCAAACCATATATATATATATATATATATATATATATATATATATATATATATATATATATATATATATATATATATATATATCAATTCTAAGTGTAAGTTTGAACCTAAATTTAAATTCAAATTTAGATTATAGTACTATTAAATATTTAACTAATAACTTATTCAAGCGTAAGACCCAGAAATATTAACCAGACTGTACTGAGCTCTCAGTATATATATATATATATATATATATATATATATATATATATATATATATATATATATATATATATATGTGTGTGTGTGTGTGTGTGAGAGAGAGAGAGAGATAATTTTATTGACTTATGAATATATAATGTTATATCCTGTGCTGATAACCACTACGCTAACTGTACATACATAACCTGTCAAATTAAGATGCATTAATAAATATAGTACATGAAAGATGATCCGTTCATTCATATCTCTATCTATCTATCTATCTATATATATATATATATATATATATATATATATATATATATATATATATATTGAATGTGTATGTGTGGATGTATGTATGTATATATAATTCTTATGATTGCTGAAGGTGTGAAAAGGCTAATCACACTAAGTGCTGATTTTTTATCTTGCAAACTCTTACTCTATAAATATAACAATTTTTTACCAATGCACACATACACACACGCACACACACACACACACACACACACACACACACACACACACACATATATATATATATATATATATATATATATATATATATATATTCACATATGAATGTCTCTACTCTGAATTTCACGGAACCACCTCCACTCTTTATATATATATATATATATATATATATATATATATTTCAGTTCTTAAAAAAGAAAACTGAAAAATAAGTAAGTGACATACTTTTAATAATATTAATTATATATATATATATATATATATATATAACAACATTTTTGACATTATTTCTTATTAACATAAATTTTATTTTTAGTGGGTATATATATTTGATTTGGTATCCCTTTTTTTACTTAAAATTAATAACAAAAATCTCAATAGAACTTTTCGATCTAAGCCAGTTGTTATTAATTTTACTGTTTATCAAAAACAAAAGAAAAGAAAACAAGGATCGATAAACAAGTATCTAATTACCAATATTTGTGGCCATTATAGGGATGCTAAGTAACGATATTAATTATAGGGATGCTAAGTAAGGATATTCATCATAGAATGCTAAGTAAGGATATTCATTATCAGGATGCTAAGTAAGGATATTCATCATAGGGGTCCTAAGTAAGGATATTCATTATAGGAATGCTAAGTAAGGATATTTATACTTGATAATGACTGAGGCCAAGTAGCACCGGAATGCGTAACCACTATTATTTTCGTTTGATACCTATGAAATGTAAATACCTTATTAGTCATATTTAGTTAATATCATTTTGCTTTCAATTGAAACCCCAATTAGAGAATTCGTCGATATATATATATATATATATATATATATATATATATATATATATATATATATATATATATATATATATATATATATATATATTAGTTTGGTGCAAAAATAATGACGTAATAATGTCGTTTTTTGACGTATTTTTTAACGTCAAAAAACGACATTATTACGTCATTATTTTTGCACCAACCTAATATATATATATATATATATATATATATATATATATATATATATATATATATATATATGGTAGACTCTCCCGTCGTATTTGAAGTATGAGTGTCAAGCAGCTCATTTCCTAGGAACCGACAGCCAGACACCACCACATACAATTTGATTATAATGGTGAAGGCTTTGTGCAGAACCAACCACACTTTTTGAAGGGCCGAATATACAAACCTGGTGCACTACGTGCCACAAGGTCCCCAAACGGCCCTCCGCATCCTTTGAACAGGAGTAGAGGCTCATCCCTTGTTTCCTGTTTAGGAAAGGGGTTCTCGGATCCTTTCCTTTTCTTTGGCTTCAGTAGTAATGCTGCTGTGAATTTCTTGTGATGTATGCGTTTTGTGGCAACGTCACTCTATATTGAGGGTACCGAGTTGGAAGTTTTCTGGTTGCTCTTCCCGACTGGTAGTTAGGAGCCGGAACATTTGCGTAGCCTTATGAGAGGCCGCTCTAATGAACAGTTGCATAATATCGGTGTTCTTGCAGTACCATGTCGCGCATAGAAGGGTCTCCCTTCACGTACCTCCGGTGGGGAACCATGAGGCCACATTATGTTTAGCTTCTTAGCAACTCTGATCATGCCGTAGTGACTATTAACATCTCTTTCCACTCACCCTCCAGGCAAAAACCTCCTACTAAAAGAACAATGATCAGACTGGGACTTGTTCCGTGATTTCCTTCGCGACGTCGCTTGGAATGTGGTTTTTAATCACCCCATACAAAAATGTGCGTCTGAGGTCTCCTCCTGGGTAAAAGCTGGCATCGAGGCTTTCATCCCAGCAAGAAAATATAAAGTTAAATCGCGCTCATCTCCTTGGTTCTCTGCTGATTGCTCTGCCGCTATAGCCCAAAGGAATCACTTCTTCCGTCTGTACCGACGCAACATGTCTGATTGCAACAGACGTCTCTTTGTCTCTGCTCGTAATGAGTGCAAACGTGTCTTCAAAGAAGCAAAGTCACTATTTGCTAATATAATGAAACAACTTGCAAGTTTGGTTTTAAAGATTATTGGCGTCTCTGCAAGAGCATGTTGAACAACAGCAAACCCACAATCCCTCCTTTATTCAATAAATTCGAAGTTCTAACTTCCTCAGCTGATAAAGCTGAATACTTTGCTCGTAAATTCTCATCTAGCTCAACACGACTCATCTGGATTACCCACACCTGATTTTCCCCCCTTAGAACTGAAGCTCTATTGAGTGAGATGACCATCAGCCCATCGATGGTATTGGATATTATCTCTAAATTAGACTCTTA
>OZ010606.1:35224946-35229946 GCA_963932145.1 Acanthosepion lycidas
TTTCGGAATTTTTGCGATATTTTATTGTGAAATCTCTAAAAATCCCAGTTAACTTCTGGCTCTTGGCCGTAATTTTTCCTTCTTAGAAAGAAACTATTCATGATGCATGCATTGTATTGTAAGTTCGAAAACAAAATGAAAAGTAACCAGACGTGTACAGAGATGCTAGATGTTGTTTTATAGAAATTAATTAATTATTCGGTCGATTAATAAAAATGCTGACGTATAAACATTTTTGAAAAATTAATTAACACCTGAGATTGTTTACAGATGTTTTTAATGACTACAATGGACGAAACGCGGTCGTTCTATTTGAAAAGCAATTTTAATTTTGAGATTTTACTTTGGTGTAAAAATATCTTATCACCAACAATTTTGACGATTCTGTCTGTCAGTTGAATTATTTACTGATCAGTGTTTTTGTGATCATGGCGAATTTACGAAACGATACAGGAATGTAGAATTATGAACAGATTAACAAATAAAATGTTTTTCTCATTAATAATAAATATATAACATACACAAATGACTTAAACAGAAAACTTGGGTATTTTGAACAATATTGATCAATACGTCCATCTGTCAAGTTACCCAGGGTATCCTGTGCATCAGCGAACATCTCTCGAAAATACACCACCAGGAAATAGGATTATTTTCTGTCATTTTTACTTTAATTTGAAGAAACCCAATCTCTATAGTGAATACACACATACGTACATACATACATAGCTATTCGTTTTAAATAGATAGATAGATAGATAGATAGATAGATAGATAGATAGATAGATAGATAGATAGATAGATAGATAAAGAAAGATGTTAGTTTTAGATAAAGAAAGATGATAGTTTTAGATAGATAGATTGATCAACAGATAGACAGACAGATAGATAAACAAAGATGATAGTTTTAGATAGATAAATAAAGATGTTAGTTTTAGATAAAGAAAGACGATAGTTTTAGATAGATAGATAGATAGATAGATAGATAGATAGATAGATAGATAAACAAAGATGTTAGTTTTAGATAGATAAAAAAGATTTTAGTTTTAGATAGATATATAAACAAAGATGTTAGCTTTAGATAGATAGATAGATAGATGGATAGATAGATAGATAGATGGATAGATAGATAGATGGATAGATAAAGATGTTAGTTTTAGTCTATAGATAGTAAGAAAAACAGATGTTAGTTTTAGATAGATGGAAATGTTAATTTTAGGTAGACAGAGATGTTAGTTTTAAATAGACAAACAAAGATAATAGTTTTAGATATAAATATGACCGAAGATGTTAGTTTTAGATAGATAGATAAAAAAGATTTTAGTTTTAGATAGATAGAGATGTTAGGTTTTAGATAGATAGATAAACAGGGATATTAATTTTAGATAGATATTAGTTTTGCCTACATACAGATGCGAAAGAGAAGTAGCTAGTTAAATTTAGATATCCTTCAAGCACACAAATACACATACGTACATACATACACACACACATATATATATATATATATATATATATATATATATATATATATATATATATATATATATATATATATATATATATATTGAGTATCTGTGTATCTATTTATATGCATACATCTCAATATATATTTATGCAGATACACAAACATCCCTATACATCAATATTGTGATTTTCTTTCTTCGTTTAATGATAATGTTATTAAGCTTATCAGACATTATGAAAAGAATTTACATAAAATAAATAGACAAAATTTGTCTATATTATTTAATTAAGCATGTATCAATATATATATACATACGTATATACATGCATGTATATGTACTTCTTATATACTAATCTCTCTTCCTATACATTTATATACATACCTAGAGAGAGATATTTATTCACTTTAGTGCAGTATACATATTTATCGTTATATATATATATATATATATATATATATATATATATCTCCAAGTATATATATGTGTGTGTGTGCGTGTGTGTGTTAGATAAGAACAAATGACGTATTATTTCACTCAAAATTTAAAAATTTAACTTAAAAATGGGTTCAATACAGAGTTGAGCTTAATAATCGTTTACGCGCCAGATTTACTCGCCGTTTGTTTGCCATCGCCATTGCTTACCAAGAGGTACAACTTAGTGCTGAAACATGAAAGCTATTGTGTAGTGATTTTCAACATGTTTTCTTTTAATCTACTATAATAAATAGCACACGCGCGCGTGCACACACATATATATACAGGAAAAGTATATATATATATATATATATATATATTTATATATATATATATATATATATATATATATATATATATATACAGGAAAGTGGTTGAAAGGGTTGACTTCAATGTCCACTTTTATCTTTACATACGCTCTATCCTTGATAGTTAACCCATAAATATAGCATAACTTAAAACTAAATTTTTGTCATAAATATCTCTATATATATATGTGTAGAGAGACAGAGAGGTGGGGAGGTAGAGAGACAGAAGAAGAAGAAGAAGAAGAAGAAGAAGAAGAAGAAGAAGAAGAAGAAGAAGAAGAAGAAGAAGAAGAAGAATCGATCTTTTTACGACACGAATTTATTAATTTCTGAAATATGAAACTTAAGTCATTAATAGATAGTATGGAATCACCCATTTAATGGCGGAGGATTCCTGTCGGATATGGTGAATTAACGACAGTTGATTGGTTAATCACTGTATTATTGTGAAGATCTCCACTTTGTCATTCATTTTTCTATCATTGTTCTGATATATAAAAAATATATATATCATTTCATTCTATATATAGATGGCTTGATGATCCCGTTAAGTTTTTACTTCAATGTCCACTCTTATATTTACATACGCTCTATCCTTGATATTGAGCACTTTAACCCATAAATATAGCATAACTTAAAACTAAATTTTATCATATATATTTTAATCAGTATCACCCCAAGCAAGCCAGTACAGCCACTAGCAGGCAACTGGTTACAGAACGCGGAGGAATTAGGACCAGAAACATAAATAATGAGAAAGAGAAAGAAGCAATCAGGAGGACAGTAGATAGCAATTGACATTGCATTTAAATTTTTGCAGATTTAACTTGGTTGGAAAGCATGGAGCCGGGAGGGATTTTCACAAGTACGAGATAAGAAACTGTTAGCATATAAGTTACAGCTACAGCTAGCTCAACTGTAAATTGTTGAGATCTCGACGCCAATCTAATCTTAAATTTATACTGTCTAGGTACCATAGCGAAGGGCTCATCCGAACAATTACCATGAAATTATATATAAAAAAGGCACAGAGACGCAACCTTACGGGGATGGGCATCTGATTGAAGCCGAGCTGCCAGGTGAGAGCCAATAATATTGCAGATTATTATTTGGATCTTATCAAAGGGCTCTAAGAAAATAGCTGGAGCACCGGACCATATATGGCAGCAATATTCTAAGCATGGACGAATGATAGATTTACAGATATACAAGATAGTTTCCAGAGAAAAACAAATGTTTCGCTTGATACAGGGAACCGACTTTCTTAGCACAAGATCTAGCGATGGATTCAACGTAGTCTTTCAACCTCAAGTCAGCTGAGAAGGTGCAATGTGTCATTTTCTTGGAGGATAGCATCAGCCATGTTGATCGGAGGTAGAGAGGGGTCTCTCAGAAGATAAATAGAGAGAAGTTTAGTTTTGGGGGTGTTAAAATTGACAAGCCATCTTTTGCCCCAGTTAACAAGGGTCTTGAGGTCGTTTTTATTGTACAGTAATTGTCATTTTTGATAATGGCTTATGTAAGCCGAAAGCTTAGATAGCATTAAAAAATATGTATCAATATTGTGATTTTCTTTCTTCGTTTAATGATAATGTTATTAAACTTATCAGACGATATGAAAAGA
Organism: Acanthosepion lycidas; assembly: GCA_963932145.1. Lineage (NCBI taxonomy): Eukaryota > Metazoa > Mollusca > Cephalopoda > Sepiida > Sepiidae > Acanthosepion > Acanthosepion lycidas. The sequence continues at coordinate 35,228,822 of OZ010606.1, forward strand.
ATTTACATAAAATGAATAGACAACACTTGTCTATATTATTTAATGAAACATGTATCAATGAAAAGATGCTGCCTAAACACACACACACACACACATATATATATATATATATATATATATATATATATATATATATATATATATATATGGTTAGGCTATGACATGATAAATTATAGTTTAACTGTATGCTACTTTACAGGGTAAAAGTACTCCATATCCAGGATAGAGCGAGTGTAAATATAAGAAGTGTGAACAATTTTTTTAACAAGCCCAGTACGCTCAAACGCTCGGCCACAATGATTTTTTGATTTTGTGCTAGCGCAAACATAGACGTCTTCCAACTGTTTCTGTTTACAGAAGCTTTGTTATTATCAATAAGTCACATCCCTGATAAATCGAACATGATGAGATTTGCGTCCAGGTCCAATGCCCAGAAAGCGTTCTAACCACTAAAACGATTTTTAAAAGAGGCAGACTATACACCAAAGATTTTTGGTATTTAGTTTGATTTTTCGGGTTTTTCATGAGGTCAAAACGCTTGTTTTTATGTTAGCTTCGTTCTCTTAAATCTAATCATTAAGATGGCTAATAAACACATCATTTGAGGACTGCCAACAGCAGTAACAACTAAAATGGATAGCACATGTAACTTGAAGAGAAAATAAAGACATAATCAAAATGTTGATGTTCCACACTAATTCAAATAAATGGTTAGGAAGGAAACCCACATCAATACTAGAAAGAGCCATAATATTAACAAATAACAGAAACTACATCACTTAAAGACTTCCAACAGCAACAACAACTAAAATGGATAGCATATGTAACTTGAAGAGAAAATAAAGACATAATCAAAATGTTGATATTCCACACTACTTTAAATAAAAGGTTAGGAAGGAAACCCACATCAATACTAGAAAGAGCCATAATATTAACAAATAACAGAAACTACATCACTTAAAGACTTCCAACAGCAACAACAACTAAAATGGATAGCATATGTAATTTGAAGAGAAAATAAAGACATAATCAAAATGTTGATGTTCCACACTACTTCAAATAAAAGGTTAGGAAGGAAACCCACATCAATACTAGAAAGAGCCATAATATTAACAAATAACAGAA